>JAHIAL010000018.1:2140278-2740278 GCA_021605145.1 Aegilops bicornis | reverse complement strand
ACAGCAGATCACGGAGTCCAAGGTGAGGCACCTGACACAGGAGCTCCATGCCAAGGATGCGGAGCGCGAGCGGGCCGATCGTGACGAGGTCCAGGATCGCCTCAGCCACTTGGTGAACCAAGTTGCCACGCACGTGTTGCGGCTGCGCGATGCCTACCGTCGTGCCAGCGTGACGATGTCGGCCGTCGGGCTAAACCCGTTTGACCACCCTGTCGACTTCAACGAGCTGCGGCTTCCTGACCAGGTCTCCTTCTTCACCTATATCTCCGAGGAGTTGAGCTGTCTCCGCGCGATGGTGGGGGCTGAGCTGGACAAGGAGGGGTTGCGGGTTGCCGTCGCCGTTGCCGGGCGAATCCTTTCAGGGCTCCGTCACCGGAATCCATTCGTGCCATTGGACGCCGTCTTTGACGAGCTGGCTCCCGTCGACCGGGAGCGGGCTCTGCGGGCGGTTGCACCCTGCATCACCAACATCATGCGCCTCGAGAAGGAGAGGGACTTCGGTGGTGTTTAGGTGCCCTCTGCATGGGCATGTCCATGTCTCGGCGCAACATGACCATTGGATCAAACTCAGACGGTGCAGAGACCAGTCAGAGCACAAAGCGCAGGGTGTGTTTGGTTGCATTCTCATCTCAATATAGTTGTTTCCTCTTCGTGTATTTTTCTCAACCTACTAGTGTGGACTCATGCACCCTTCATGCACTCTGCCAAACACCCAAAAGTGGGTCGAGAAGGAACTTTTGCTCCCATCCCGGCACCCTTCATACACCCCTTCCTAACACTATTCGTGCTTCATATGGTTCATGTTTCGTGGAGTATCAGTAGCACCGTACTCTATGCTATCTGTGGACCTAGTTCTGTTAACATTGATCTCACTGCTCATTCTCGACGGACAAATAAAAAGCGGTACTATGTTACATATAGGAGTAGTTGACATGCGCACAACATCATTTGTTATCGTCATATCTTACTACACTAGCAACAAGATTGTGTATTACTGGCGTATGAACCACTGCACATGCCTAGTAGTAGGAGCATTGTGTATATTCAAGTGGCTGCCGTGTTGCGCACTCCTCCGTCGTAAGAGTGGAAACGCTTGCTGTAATCATTTTTTTTCTTCAAAAAAATAGTGGACACGCTCTACCGTGCGGATCCTCCTCCAGCCATGCACTAAATTACTCACTTTCACGACGCAGGGACAGCCAAAGACTGGGTCCACCAGCCATGCACTAAATTACTCCGTAGTAGAGTGACGGTAGACTACCCCGATCGAAGCGCCACAGTAATGCCCAATGAGACGTCAAATCACAAAACCCCCTCCTTTCCAGCATTAAGTTGGACGGATGAAGAAACCATCATTTCACTCTTCTCTCTCAGCTTCCTCTCTTGAAGAAAACCCCCACTCGCTTCGCTTCTCCCTCATCTCGTTCCTCCTTTCACTCTTCTCTCTCAGCTTCCTCTCTTGGATGGACGCTGGAGCACCAACCGACGTGATGTCTATGGCTCTGGCCAAAACCGTCGAGGCTCTGGTACGAAGAAGCGCAAGCACCCCGCTGAGACCACCGCAGACAAGCTCAAAGCCATCGCCCTGTCCAAGCCCCCCTCTCTGGGATCCCTCAATAAGCATGTCCAGGTAATGTCTCTTGTTGACGATCTTTTTCTCGATCTTGATCGTGTTTTTTCATCTAACACGCAGTATTAGTACTGGTAGTACAACCTTCTGGGTGATCTTGCATGTGATTTTAGTGTGCCAAATGACGGTTCTAAATTCCTCTTTTGACCAAAACATGCGAGAGGTTGACGCTGATTTCTTATAGATTACTTTGAACTACTCCCTCTGTACCAAATTTCTTGTCTTAGATTTGTCTAGATACGGATGTATCTAATACTAAAATGTGACTTGATACATCCGTATCTAGACAAATCTAAGACAAGAATTTTGGGACGGAGGGAGTACTTTATGAACATCAATGCTACCTTTGAAGAGGGTATATTTGCCTCAATAACTTGTGTTATGGATATTGCAAGTAATCCTCCGCTTCTCATGCCTTTGAAGACATGTTCTAGTGTCTTTGTTCACTCAATTCTGTGCGTATATGTAGTCATATATGGAGTATAATATCGAAAATCATCTTATATTTCTGAACGGATGTAGTAATAAAATATGGTTTTTGTTTGAATTAGAACCAGGTCCGCGGTGGAGATGAAGTTCTCAAAGTCATGCCGTGTGAACTGGAAGACCTGATGATGAGTTCTACTGCTGAACTATCCAGTTGCTGTGTCCTTGTCGCCACGTGTCCTGAACTAGTGTCTTTCCTGTAGCTTTGTTGCCAGGCGTGTTCTCGAGGCTGTTCTTGACCACAACAATTTCCTGGCTGTGCCTTCGGTTACGAAGGGTGTGGTTCTTGTAAAGCTTCCCAACAAATCCGATGCGGCCTCTCTTCATCATCATGTTTATGAGTGGAAAGACCACTCAGGTTCTCCAAGGTTGACAAGATGGTGATGGTGCATGTAGACATCTCACACGAAGTCCATGGCCTAGTCAGTTATGCGGGGTTCATCCCGTAGGTCGGTGGCAAGAAATAGTGTGTAGAGTTTAGTTAGTGCAACTTTGCTTGTCTGTAGTAAGTACTATTATTCAGTACTTGATTTGTGTTTGTGAACCCTGTATTGTTTATTAGTACTACCGCTTTTGGTGTGTGGTCAGTCCACGAGAACGGTCTATGTTAATGTCTGTCCACTCAATTCATTCTCAGATATTTTGAAGTATCCAGATCATATTTTTGTGAGGACGGTTTATCAATTATGGTTACACTCCAATATCTCGTATGCATTGCAGGGTTTATCGCACCCACAAGGATTTCCAGTCCATGGATGTTTGGTCCATACGATTTGTCACGACCTTTGACTGTCTTGCTTGTGGGAGTAAGTGTCGGGCCCCTGCAGATGCCACCCGTAGTTGCACGATCAATCTTCTGCTTAGTACTTCAACATAGTGATTTCTGGTAAGGATTCACTCGTGTCACATCAAGTAAATCTTATTGATTTCTTGTCTAAATCTTATTGATTTAATGTCATGTTTTCTTTCTTTTCCTGCAATTTTACGATGCAGGTTTTGCCATGTGACATTCATCACAGAATAAACCATTTGGTTTGCTCTACGATGGCTATTTTTGCAGGTTTCACTTCTTATGTCGTGTTAGTAACGAAGGCACTGTCCATCACATATATTACTGGAAAAATTGGATCAGTCTGTTGTCTGAGTACAAGCTGAATCCCTATCATGAACTGTAGTTTGGTTTAACAGAAACGCCACAATTAGTCCTTCTCACGTTTAAAATAAATAAAGAAAAAAACTGGATCACGGTCACGGATCCTAGTCAAGTTAGAAAGCTGATCGTAGCAGAGCAGACACGATCACCGCTATCTCGCACATCGGTACCACCTTCAGCAACAGATCGAGCACCGGCAGTTGCTCTAGCACTGACAGCGGCAGCAGCTCAATCTGATCCAGCTGAGGATTGGGCACCGACCACGTCCGCGGATCAGTCCGATCTACCGGGGGATGGGGCATCGACACCGGCACCTTTCCGACACCGGCACCAGCTCTACAAGGAGCACCATCTCCGGCAGCAGCAGCGGCTTCGGCACCTGCACCAGCACTAGCACTTGCATCTGCTCTGGCCCATGCAGTTGCACCGGCAATAGACTGGGCTGCAGATAGCACTTCATATACCAAAGTCCTTACAAAAACCGACATGTCCACCTTCTTGGTAAGCATTGGCCGCCCAAGTGCTTCGTTCTTTTTTCTTTCCATGTTGTTTCACATGATTCACTGTGTTGATCTAACTGTTTGGGTATGTCTTCTTAGTTGCAAACAGAGAATTCCTAGAGCAACGAGGGAGTCATTCAACAATCTGGGCGCATGACCAAGTTTCTCTTACCATGCGCAGCCTTGGTGTGAATGAACCTGCTCAATATACCGTAAGTACAAAGGATGGTCGCATGATGATTGATGCTAAAGGATGGTCAAGGTTCAAATCTAAATCATATCTTGCGGTAGGGGATGATGTCAAAATCAAACTTTCTCGGCAAGGAGAGCTGGTCCAAATCAACTTTGAAATTCTTCAGTAGCAGCACGCAACTGCCGAACTGATCTATCCTCCGAGAGATTTTGATGTAATAATCTGGCATGGTGAAACAAGTGTCCTGTGTGTATAAGTAGTACGATAGTATTATTTATCACATGGTATATCGTTGATAGAATTGCAACTCGATTGCTGGTTAGGAACCGTCGTTCGATTTCATTCCAACAATTGTCGTGCTTTATTCAATTTTGTGTGTTTAAGCCTTGCGATAACATCTAAAACCAGCGCCTGCATCGATCGCTTGCAGTATGAAAAGTGCTGAGGTAGAACACATGGGCCCCAAACATGCAGGTCGGCCTGCGGCCCAAAGTCCGTAACCGTGAGCCTATCTCGAGTATTATATTCTCAGCTGAACCCCGTAAAAAAGCTGAACCCCATAATGCCCATGCGTTGTGAGGGAGTATATTTCTCGGCAAGGTGTGAGCCTGTCTGTGATATAAAAGATTTGTATATTTATTTACAGAGGGAGTATCTCTCTGTCAAAATATATATTTATGTGTAACTAGTTACTCCTGTCTTTCTAGTTCCTTTCGCTGATATGTGGGGCAACCAGCAACGGGGTCCACGTGCCATATGCACAAATTAGAGTGCACAACTTCATGGTAGACACACCCCGGTCGTAGCGCCGCAGTAATGCCCAATGAGCCGTCAAATCACATCCCCCACCCGTTCCAGCTTCTCCCTCGTCTGCTTGTTCAGAGAAAACCCCTGCTCGGCGATTGCATAGGGTATTCTCATGGAGAACCAGGTACGAATTCTTCATCCATCCTCGATAAATCAAAGTACCTTGGTCGCAGGTAATCCTAGGATGGCAATCCCCGCCGTTGATGCATTTTTCTTCCTACTGAATCTAGTGTGTTTCATTTGCAGTGCCCAAAGTGCGAGTACCCTACAGGTTTCTGCGCCCTCGGCGAGACGCCACACTTGTTCCTTCTCATCCTAACACAAAGCATTTTGAAACGCCGCACAAGATATGTTCCTAGAATCCTCTTTTCTATCCGGGAGGGTGGGTTTTTTTTTGAAGATGCTGTGTTCTCATATTATTTTTCCTGCAGTGTATTATTTGCTCTGCCAGAACACATGTACTAAAGATGCTCGGCTTTGCCATAAATGAATACACTAGGTTAATGGTAACAGTGAAGACAAGCCATGGATATAAGTTCCGAGTTGGGTTCATGAACCAAGAAGATCGCTGCTTTTTTATGGCCGAACTTGGATAAACTTTCTCAAGTGTGACGGACTAAAAGTTGGCGCACGAATGTTGATGGAAGTAGCAGAACCTGGTCTCATCTTCACTGCGATCTTCCACCCTGACGTCGTTCCAATTGTTCATCCATGTTAGTTCTGTATCTGGTTCTTGCTTGTTGCCTCGATTACTTCTTAATCCACCTATTCTGCCTAACTAATCACAATTTAACTTTAGAAGTAGCAACGAATCTCTCGTGAAGATGCTACTTGACTAATATTTTCTTATAATTGGTGGCACGTGTAGGTTTTTTCAGAGTTAAGCGGTCTGCTCGCTTGTTACTCTGTAATAACTCAATTTTATTCTTGATGGCACTGAATTTGACTGGATCGACATCCACAAGTTCCTACACTTTATTGATCGTCTTGAGGTCCTTGTGGGGCGTCTGAATGGTGGAAGCCATGTGGGATATGTGTGCCACTGCTGCACTCATTGAAAAGGTCCAACTGTGTCGAGAAACTTAGGTACGAGCTGTTTTCTGTTATAATGTTGTTCATAAACTATTGCTTATACACAGTTTTACAGCTATGATCTTCTTGAAACAGAAAGTCCCCATTTCGATTGTTCCTATACAGATGCCTGACCATGGTCGGGTCAGACTTGCGCTTGGTCACAACATGATGTTTATGTCGACCTACTCAATTCCCCTTGGAGGTGAAAAGATACTTATTCATGGGTGGTCTCAAATAATGAAGGCCCGTCCATCTTGGAGAATAGGACAGAAGATAATGTTCTTGCTTTTCCATGGCTCTAAAGCGAATATCCTGTTTATTGACCACATTGCGAGATGAAGCCGCTTTCAGAAGGTTGTGGATGCGCGGGGTAGCGCCTGGGCCTTGTCCTGGGGCTTGGCGGCCTCACCCTTGGTTAATCAGAGGCAAAAGTAGCACTGCTCGAGGCGTGCTTTGTATGGTTGAACACTGTATAAGTACTCATCTTGCTTTCACTTTGGTCGTTATGCCCTGCTGGTTTCGATTAAGGTTGTTAAGTACTCCTTCTCGCTTTTCTGATTGTCGTGTTTCTTGATCCTGTCTTCCTCCGGCCGCCAAAACCAAACCTGGCGCGGGCCGCCTACTTCCGCCTCCCAAGGCTGGCTGCGCCTCAGCGCACGCATCACCACCCCACCGTCTCCTAAATCGTTAACGCCGACATCCTCCGCGCGCTTTGGTGCGCTCGCCACGGTGCCGCCCTCTCGCGTTGTCAACATGGTCAACAAACAACAGGAATCGGCGGAAATGCGTGGAGAGGATGACAAGAGGGGCCCACCACGTCGGCCAGTATGGAAAAATAAAATGCTTCCTCCTAGTGTTTTCCTGACATCTGAGACCCACGATATTGTGAGCGTATATAGTTAATAGACAAGAGAACAGCACAAGATCGGCTGACACCTGGGACGTAGCTACTCGGTATTTTTTTTGTTATTGTTGAGACGGAGTAGGGTTTGAACTGGGCTGTGGCCCGTCTAGCCCAGGCTTATATTTTATGTTCACCATGTGACCAGCCCAACTATTTTTTCTTTGTGAAAATGAGCCCAGTTTATTTTTTCTGAAGAATACCCAATCTAGGCCTACTTATTTTTCTACATACGATGGGCTGCAACTCTTTCAAGACGCCTGCAAATCTTGAAAGTAATATGAAATGGGTTGTAAATATAAAACAGATGACAAATTGGCAATTACTTTATAATTTCTAAAAAATTTCACATTTTCAGATTCCTATTTCACTGGGCATTAACCTAATTTAAATATATCTTCAAAGTACTTTAAATCTGGCTCAACATTTCGGTATTAAAAATAGTTTGGAACCCACAGAAATATGCGAAATTGGCACTGGCCAACCAAAAAAACGACTGCAATAAATTGCATAAGAAGTTTCCATGACCTATATATAAATTATTAAAAAAAGAGGGAGTGGTTTGACTTGTGGGCTTGTTTAGTTGACGCGTATGCAAGATTTTTTTAGTTATTATATACGTCAACAAACGATTCTAGCAGACGTAACCGTTGGATGTCAATCCAACAGCCGTCGTGATTCTTCAATCTCTGATCTTCTTGCTCACCGGCCAAAGTAGCGCTTGGTAGACCGCTGCCTCGCCTCCGTGGTCGGGTCAGGTTGCCGCCAAGCAGGCCTCAGCGCCCCTACTACTCCCACCGCTGGCGGGGCATCCCTCTACTCACCCACACCCCCTGTTATTCTGCGGTGACGGCAGCCTCACACTGCAGCCGAACCGGTGAACCCTTGTACTCCTCTCCGCGCGGGCTTCCACTGTCGCGTCTTCCCCGGCTCCGCGTCGTCCCCTTCCTAGGCCTCGCCGTTGTCCATCGCCGTAATGCTCTCGGCACGGCGTGGTCAATGTGGTCAACGACCGACTTCCATCGGAAGAGTACTGTACATGGAGAGGCTGACAGCTGGGTCCACGGCAGCCGCAAGGAAGTGCCTCCTTATTACGCAGAAAATAATTATTCCTCCACCTGACAGCAGGGACCCACCGGACGGGCCACCAGTATTTCACAAAAAAAAAACGTTTCCCCCTGACTGCTGGGACGCACCGGACGGGCCACCGTATTTCATGAAAAAAATGTTCCCCATTGTCAGCTCGGACCCACCGAAAGTGCCTCCTTATTACGCATAAAAAATGAATACCCCTCGCTAGCTGGGACCCACCTTGGTGGGAGGCTGACTTAGGGCCTACTAAGTTGGATCGATGGAGGCCTTTGTCAACTTTAGTCAATATATGGACGACTCTAGCTCCAGTGACCGTACGATGTCCATCCAAGAGCCGTAGTGCTTCTTCAACCTCTGGTCTTCTTGCTCCAGCCGCCCAAAGCAGCGCCGGTCATGCCGCCTAATCCTGCCGCCCGTGGCCAGCTGTGATGCCGCGAAGGCCTCACCGCCCCCTACTACTCCCACCGCTGGCCAGGCCATCCCTCTACGCACCAACACCCCTCGTTATTCTCAAGGGCGACAGACCTCACACCGCAGCCGAACGAGTGAACCCTCATACTCCTCTACGCGTGGGCATCCACTGCCGCGTCTTCCCCGGCTCCGCGTCGTCCCCTTCCTAGGCCTCGGCGTCGTCCACCGCCCTGGTGCTCTGATACGTCCATTTTGCATCATGCTTTTATGTCAATATTTATTGCATTATGGGCTGTTATTTCACGTTATTTTCACAATACTTATGGCTATTCTCTCTTATTTTACAAGGTTTACATGAAGAGGGAGAATGCTTGGAATTGGCTGGAAAAGGAGCAAATATTGAAGGACTATTCTGCGCAACTCCAAAAGTCCTGAGACTCCACGGAATACCTTAGAATAAATAAAGAAAATCGTCGCCAAAGATGAAGGCCAGGGGGCCCACACCCTGCTCACGAGGGTGGGGGCGCCCCCCTGGGCGCGCCCCCTACCTCGTGGGCCCCCTGGTGGCTCTCCGACGTCCATCTTCTCCCATATGAAGTCTTTCAATGAGAAAAAAATAGAAGAGAACCTTTCGGGACGAGACTCCGCCGCCACGAGGCGGAACCTTGGCGGAACCAATCTAGGGCTCCGGCAGAGCTTTTCTGCCGGGGACACTTCCCTCCGGGAGGGTGAAATCATCACCATCGTCATCACCAACGCTCCTCTCATCGGGAGTGGGAAATCTCCATCAACATCTTCATCAGCACCATCTCATCTCAAAACCCTAGTTCATCTCTTGTATCCAATTCTTGTCCCCAAGTCCGGGATTGGTGCTAGTATGTTGCTAGTAGTGTTGATTACTCCTTGTAGTTGATGCTAGTTGGTTTATTTGGTGGAAGAACATATGTTCAGATCCTTAATGCATATTATTACCCCTCTGATTATGAACACGAATATGCTTTGTGAGTAGTTACGTTTGTTCACGAGGACAAGGGAGAAGTCTTGCTATTAGTAGTCATGTGAATTTGGTATTCGTTCGATATTTTGATAAGATGTATGTTGTCTAACCTCTAGTGGTGTTATGTGAGCGTTGACTACATAACACTTCACAATTATTTGGGCCTAGAGGAAGGCCTGGGAAGTAATAAGTAGATGATGGGTTGCTAGAGTGACAGAAGCTTAAACCCTAGTTTGTGCGTTGCTTCGTGAGGCTAATTTGGATCCACCTGTTTCATGCTATGGTTAGGTTTACCTTAATACTTTTGTTGTAGTTGCGGATGCTTGCAATAGAGGTTAATCATAAGTGGGATGCTTGTCCAAGTAAGGGCAGTACCCAAGCACCGGTCCACCCACATATCAAATTATCAAAGTACCGAACGCGAATCATATGAGCGTGATGAAAACTAGCTTGACGATATTCCCATGTGTCCTCCGGAGCGCTTTTCCTATTATAAGAGTTTGTCCAGGCTTGTCCTTTGCTACAAAAAGGATTGGGCCACCTTGCTGCACCTTATTTACTTTTGTTACTTGTTGCTCATTACAATTTACCTTATCACAAAACTATCTCGTTACCACTTATTTCAAGATTACTGCGAGAGAATACCTTGCTGAAAACCGCTTATCATTTCCTTCTGCTCCTCGTTGGGTTCGACACTCTTACTTATTGAAAGGACTACGATAGATCCCCTATACTTGTGGGTCATCAAGACTCTTTTCTGGCGCCGTTGTCGGGGAGTTTAGCGCCTTTGGTAGGTGGAATTTGGTAAGGAAAAATTTATTTAGTGTGCTGAAATTTTCTGTCACTTGTTACTATGGAAAGTAATTGTTTGAGGGGCTTGTTCGGGGTATCTTCACCCCGTCCGGTTGAGCCAAGGGTTGCTCCTCAACCTACTGAACCTACTGAACCTATTGAAAATGAAACTCCTTTTGGAATTCCTTTGGGTATGATGGAAAAACTACTAGCTAACACTTTTGCAGGAGATGGAACAAAGCATCTCGATTTAACATCTACGCTTTGTGGATGATATTTGTGGACTATTTAAGCTTGCAGGTATACCCGATGATGTTGTTAAGAAGAAGGCTTTCCCTTTATCTTTGGAGGGAGACGCATTGACATGGTATAGGCTCTGTGATGATACGAGATCATGGAACTATAAAAGAGTGAAATTGGAATTTCATCAAAAGTATTACCCTATGCATCTTGTTCATCGTGATCGCAATTATATATATAATTTTTGGCCTCGCGAAGGATAAAGCATCGCTCAAGCTTGGGGGAGGCATAAATCAATGTTATATTCATTCCCCAATCATGAGATCTCAAAGTTGACAATTCTCCAGAATTTTTATGCTCGGCATTCTGATAACAATCGCACCAAGCTCGAAACTTCTTGTGCTGGCTCTTATATGATGAAGCCTATTGAATATGGATTGAATTTATTGGATAGAATTAAACGCAACTCACGAAGATTGGGACCTCGGCGAAGGTCAGGAGTCAGGTATTATGACACCTAAGTTTGATTGTGTTAAATCTTTTATGGATACTGATATTTTCCGTAAGTTTAGCACTAAATATGGACTTGACTACGATATAGTAGCTTCTTTACGTGAATCTTTTGCTACTTATGTTGATCTCCCCAAGGAGAAGTGGTTTAAATATCATCCTCCCACGTAAGTAAAAGTAGTTGCACCTATCAAAGTTGAAGAAAAGATTGTCACTTATAATGATCCTATTGTTCCTACTTCTTATGTTGAGAAACCCCTTTCCCTCGTTAGAATGAAGGATCATGCTAAAGCTTCAACTGTTGTTCGTAAAAGCAATATTAGGACTTATACACCTCCTGAACAAGTCAAAGTAGAACCTAATATTGCCATTGTTAAAGATCTCTTGTCTGATAATATCAATGGGCATGTTATTCAATTCCATGGTGAAATTGCTAGAATTGTTAAACCTTGTGTTAAAGATAAACATAGACCTGTGGTAGGCGTGCCTGTTATTTCTGTTAAAATAGGAGATCATTGCTATCATGGCTTATGTGATATGGGTGCTAGTGCTAGTGTTATACCCATTGACATATATAAAGAAATTATGCATGATATCGCACCTACTGAGTTAGAAGATATTGATGTTACAATTAAACTTGCCAATAGAGATACTATATCTGCAATGGGAATTGTTAGAGATGTTGAAGTCTTGTGTGGGAAAACCAAATATCCCGCTGATTTCCTTGTTCTTGGTTCTCCACAAGATAGCTTTTGTCCCATTATTTTTGGTAGACCCTTCTTGAATACTGTTAATGCTACGATAGACTGCAAAAAGAATGTTTTTACTGTTGGCTTGGATGATATGGTTCATGAGTTTAATTTCTCTAAATTTAGTAAACAACATCGTTAGGAAGAATTGCCTAGAAAGGATGAAATTATTGGTCTTGCATCTATTGCCGTACCTCCTAGTGATCCTTTGGAACACTATTTGCTAGACCATGAAAATGAGATGTTCATGAATGAAAGAAGGGAAATAGATGAAGTATTCTTTAAACAGGAACCTATTTTGCAACATAATTTGCCTGTTGAAATCCTAGGGGATCCTCCTCCACCCAAGGGTGATCCCGTGTTTGAGCTTAAACCGTTGCCTAATAATCTTAAATATGCTTATCTTGATGAAAAGAAAATATATCCTGTTATTATTAGTGCTAACCTTTCAGAGCATGAAGAGGAAAGATTATTGAAAATTCTGAAGAAGCACCGTGCTGCTATTAGATATACTCTCGATGATCTTAAGGGCATTAGTCCCACTCTATGTCAACATAAAATAAATTTGGAAGCGGATGCCAAACCAGTTCGTGATCCTCAACGACGTTTGAATCCTAAAATGAAAGAAGTTGTAGGAAAAGAAATACTCAAGCTCCTGGAGGCAGGTATAATTTATCCCGTTGCTGATAGTCAGTGGGTAAGTCCTGTCCATTGTATCCCTGAGAAGGAAGGTATTACTGTTGTCCCTAATGATAAAGATGAATTGATTCCACAAAGAATTATCACAGGTTATAGGATCGTAATTGATTTCCGCAAATTAAATAAAGCTACTAAGAAAGATCATTACCCTTTACCTTTTATTGATCAAATGCTAGAAAGACTATGCAAACATACACATTATTGCTTTCTAGATGGTTATTCTGGTTTCTCTCAAATACCTGTGTCGGCTAAAGATCAATCAAAGACTACTTTTACATGCCCTTTTGGTACTTCTACTTATAGACGTATTCCTTTTGGTTTATGTAATGGACCTGCTACCTTTCAAAGATGCATGATGGCTATATTCTCTGACTTTTGCGAAAAGATTTGTGAGGTTTTCATGGATGACTTTTCCGTCTATGGTTCCTCTTTTGATGATTGCTTAAGCAATCTTGATCGAGTTTTGTAGAGATGTGAAGAAACTAATCTTGTCTTGAATTGGGAAAAGTGCCACTTTATGGTTAATGAAGGTATTGTCTTGGGGCACAAAGTTTCTGAAAGAGGTATTGAAGTGGATAAAGCCAAGGTTGATGCTATTGAAAAGATGCCATGCCCAAAGGACATCAAAGGTATCAGAAGTTTCCTTGGTCACGCCGGATTTTATAGGAGATTCATTAAGGACTTCTCAAAAATCTCTCGACCTCTGACTAATTTATTACAAAAAGATGTATAGTTTGTCTTTGATGATGATTGTGTAGAAGCATTTGAAATACTTAAGAACGCACTAGTCTCTGCACCTGTTTTTCAGCCACCTGATTGGAATGTACCCTTTGAAATTATGTGTGATGCTAGTGATTATGTTGTAGGTGCTGTTCTGGGACAGAGAGTTGATAAGAAATTAAATGTTATCCATTATGCTAGTAAGACTCTAGATAGTGCTCAAAGAAATTATGCTACTACGAAAAGGAATTTTAGCGATGGTGTTTGCTTGTGATAAGTTTAGACCTTATATTGTTGATTCCAAAGTTACTATGCACACCGATCATGCTGCTATTAAATATCTTATGGAAAAGAAGGATGCAAAACCTAGACTTATCGATGGGTTCTCCGCTTCAAGAATTTGATTTACATATTGTTGATAGAAAGGGAGCTGAGAACCCCGTTGCAGACAACTTGTCTAGGCTAGAGAATGTTCTTGATGACCCACTACCAATTGATGATAGCTTTCCTGATCAGCAATTAAATGTCGTAAGTACTTCTCGTAGCATTACTTGGTATGTTGATTATGCTAATTATATTGTTGCTAAATTTATACCACCTAGCTTCACCTACCAGCAAAAGAAAAAGTTTTTCTATAACTTGCGACATTACTTTTGGGATGACCCACATCTTTAGAAAGAAGGAGTAGATGGTGTCATTAGACGTTGTGTACCTGAGCGTGAACAGGAACAGATCCTACGCAAGTGTCACTCCGAAGCTTATGGAGGACATCACGCTGGAGATAGAACTGCACATAAGGTATTGCAATCCGGTTTTTATTGGCCTAATCTCTTCAAGGGTGCCCGTAAGTTTGTTTTGTCTTGCGATGAATGTCAAAGAATTGGTAATATCAGTAGACGTCAAGAAATGCCTATGAATTATTCACTTGTTATTGAGCCATTTGATGTTTGGGGCTTTGATTATATGGGACCTTTTCCCGCCTCTAATGATTACACTCATATTCTAGTTGTTGTTGATTACGTTACTAAGTGGGTGGAAGCTATTCCAACTAGTAGTGCTGATCATAACACTTCTATTAAAATGCTTAAGGAAGTTATTTTCCGAGATTTGGAGTCCCTAGATACTTAATGACTGATGGTGATTCACACTTTATTCATGGTGCTTTCCGTAAGATGCTTGCTAAATCTGACGTTAATCATAGAATTGCATCTCCTTATCACCCGCAGTCTAGTGGTCAAGTAGAATTGAGCAATAGGGAGCTCAAATTAATTTTACAAAAGACCGTCAATAGGTCTAGAAAGAATTGGTCCAAGAAACTTGATGATGCATTATGGGCCTATAGAACTCCTTATAAAAATCCTATGGGTATGTCTCCTTACAAAATGGTCTATGGAAAAGCTTGTCACTTACCTCTCGAATTAGAACATAAGGCATATTGGGCTATTAAAGAGCTCAACTATGATTTCAAACTTGCTGGCGAGAAGAGGTTATTTGATATTAGCTCACTTGATGAATGGAGAGCCAAGCTTATGAAAATGCCAAGTTGTTTAAAGAAAAAGTTAAAAGATGGCATGACAAAAGGACACAAAAGCGTGAGTTTAATGTCGGTGATTATGTATTGCAATATAACTCTCGTTTAAGATTTTTGGCAGGAAAACTTCTCTCTAAATGGGAAGGTCCCTACGTTATCGAGGAGGTCTATCATTCCGGTGCCATAAAAATTAACAATTTCGCAGGCACAAATCCGAAGGTGGTAAACGGTCAAAGGATCAAACACTATATCTCAGGTAATCCTATAAATGTTGAAACTAATATTATTGAAATCGTGACCCTGGAGGAGTACATAAAGGACACTTTCCAGGACGTTCCAGACTCCGAAAAGGAATAGGTATGTGGTACGGTAAGTAAACCGACTCCAAAACAATTTTTAAGGCAATATTTATCTGTTTTGGAATATTTAGAAAAATAGAAAAATAGTAGCAGTCCGGGGAGGACACGAGGCCTTCACGAGGGTGGAGGGCGCGCCCTACCCCCCTGGGCGCGCCCCCCTGCCTCGTGAGAACCTCGTGTGCCCTCCGGACTCCGTTTTCTTGCACGATACGTATTTTTTGTCGGTAAAAATTCATTATATATACTCCCAAAGGTTTTGACTCTCGTATCACGCAAATATCCTCTGTTTTCGTTTCGAGCTGCTGCTGCTGCAGATTAAAGCAAGATGTCATCTCAAGATTCGCAGGGAGAAAGCTATGTGGCTGATTTCCTTGCAGACCCTAAGGTCTACGGAGACTTGGACCATAGTGGTTGAACCACAGAAGAAGAAGAAGACTATGAGCCTGAGGAGAAGGAGGAAACAAGCTCAGACGAAGATGAAGTTCCGCTACCTCAACCAGGGGATATGCATGTGGAGTTTAAGAAGTCAAGTCTACCCGATAGAGCAAAGAAGCCAAAGATCGAGTTTATCCCTTTTTGTCTCTTGCAGAAAATAAGCGAGAACTATGCAAAAGAGTATTAAGTCTTGAGCGGAGATCGAAGACCTAAAAGAATGTAACATTATACTCAAGGGTAAATTGAGGAAGAAGTCATCTTCACCACCGCCAACAACAAAGAAGGAGACGTAATCACATGGGTATGGGCACTCCCCTTGGCAACCTGCCAAGCTTGGGGGAGGTGCCCTGGTATCGTATCACCATCACAACTCCTATCTTTACAGTTTTCTTAGTTCGATCCTATTAGTAGTATCTTGATTTAGTAGAATAAAGTCGTGGCATGATCTAGTTTTGAGTTTTGCTTTATGATCTTTCTTTGTAATCGAGTCCGTGAGCTATATAATAAAGATTAGTGTTGAGTCAAGGGCTTGAGCATTTTGCCATGATCTTGGGTGATTAGAGGAAAAAGAATAAAAAGAATCAAAGAGTTCATATTGATATTAGTGAAAGTGATGACTCCACATAGAAAGAGTATGATGATTAAAAATTGTTGGGAGTTGGCAAATATAGCTTTGGTCATCGTTGCAATTAATAGGAAGTAATAAGGAGAGAGAGGTTTCACATATAGATATATTATCATTGAAATCTTTTGATTGGGAGCACTCATTAAAATATGACATGCTAAATAGTTGATGTTGGACAAGGAAGACAACGTAATGAGTTATGTTTTCTTGTATCTGAGATAAAGTATGTTGTCATGGATCCTCTAACATGTTGATCTTGCCTTTCCCCTCATGCTAGCCAAATTCTCAGCACCAAGTAGAGATACTACTTGTGTTTCCAAATACCCTTAAACCAGTTTAGCCATGAGCGTACACTATATCTACCTATGGATTGAGTAAGATCCTTCAAGTAAGTTGTCATCGGTGCAAGCAATAAAAATTGCTCTCTAAATATGCATGACTTATTAGTGCAGAGAAATAAGCTTCGTACGAACTTTTGTTGGACGCAAAAAAAGCGACGGACTTCATAATAAAGGTTCACATACAAGGGGCAATATAAAGTGATGTTCTTTTGCATTAAGATTTTGTGCATCTAACCATAAAAGCGCATGGCAACCTCTGCTTCCCTCTGCGAAGGGCCTATCTTTTATTATTATCCTCTACCTATTGCAAGAGTCACGGTGATCTTCACTCTTCCTTTTCATTTTATCCTTTGGCAAGCTCAAAGATGTTGGAAAGAGTATGATATACATATCTAATTGGATGTGGGGAGCATGAATTGTTATTGTTGACATTACCCTTGAAGTAAAAGGTTGTGGGGCAAAACTATAAGCCCTATCTTTCTCTGTGTCCGATTAAAACTCCGTAACCACAAGTATCGGCGTGAGTGCTAGCAATTATGAAGGACTAAATGATAGTTGAGTATGTGGACTTTCTTTTAAGATCTGACATAGACTCTTTCCGATGTTATGAAAAATTGCAATTGCTTCAATGACTGAGATTATAATTGTTAGTGCCCAATAATGTTTACGATTCATGCTTTGGCTTTGCGAATGGGTCATTACTTGAACATGAGTAATCATATGACAAAATCTATTTATGTTGCTGTTATCAAATAATCATGATTCCTTCATGTCCGTATTTTGTTTTTATCGACCCCTCTACCTCTAAACATGAGGACATATTTATTGTTATCGGCTTTTTGCTTGAGGACAAGCGAGGTCTAAGCTTGGGGGAGTTGATACGTCCACTTTGCATCATGCTTTTATGTCAATATTTATTGCATTATGGGCTGTTATTTCACGTTATTTCACAATACTTATGGCTATTCTCTCTTATTTTACAAGGTTTACATGAAGAGGGAGAATGCCGGCAACTGGAATTCTGGGCCGGAAAATGAGCAAATATTGAAGGACTATTCTGCGTAACTCCAAAATTCCTGAAACTCCACAGAATACCTTAGAATAAATAAAGAAAAATCGTCGCCAAAGATGAAGGCCAGGGGGCCCACACCCTGCTCAAGAGGGTGGGGGGCGCCCCCCCTGGGCGCGCCCCCTACCTCATGGACCCCCTGGTGGCTCTCCGACGTCCATCTTCTCCCATATGAAGTCTTTCAATGAGAAAAAATAGAAGAGAACCTTTCGGACGAGACTCACGCCACGAGGCGGAACCTTGGCGGAACCAATCTAGGGCTCCGGCAGAGCTTATCTGGCTGGGGACACTTCCCCTCCCGGAGGGGGGAAACCATCACCATCGTCATCACCAACGCCTCCTCTCATCGGGAGAGGGCAATCTCCATCAACATCTTCATCGGCACCATCTCATCTCCAAACCCTAGTTCATCTCTTGTATCCAATTCTTGTCCCCAAGTCCGGGATTGGTGCTAGTAGGTTGCTAGTAGTGTTGATTACTCCTTGTAGTTGATGCTAGTTGGTTTATTTGGTGGAAGATCATATGTTCAGATCCTTAATGCATATTATTACCCCTCTGATTATGAACATGAATATGCTTTGTGAGTAGTTACGTTTGTTCACGAGGACAAGGGAGAAGTCTTTCTATTAGTAGTCATGTGAATTTGGTATTAGATTCGATATTTTGATAAGATGTATGTTGTCTAACCTCTAGTGGTGTTATGTGAACGTCGACTACATAACAATTCACAATTATTTGGGCCTAGAGGAAGGCATTGGGAAGTAATAAGTAGATGATGGGTTGCTAGAGTGACAGAAGCTTAAACCCTAGTTTATGAGTTGCTTCGTAAGGGGCTGATTTGGATCCACCTATTTCATGCTATGGTTAGGTTTACCTTAATACTTTTGTTGTAGTTGCGGATGCTTGCAATAGAGGTTAACCATAAGTGGGCTGCTTGTCCAAGTAAGGGCAGTACCCAAGCAATCGGTCCACCCACATATCAAATTATCAAAGTACCGAACGCGAATCATATGAGCGTGATAAAAACTAGCTTGACGATATTCCCATGTGTCCTCGGGAGCGCTTTTCCAATTATAAGAGTTTGTCCAGGCTTGTCCTTTGCTACAAAAAGGAATGGGCCACCTTGCTGCACCTTATTTACTTTTGTTACTTGTTGCTCATTACAATTTACCTTATCACAAAACTATATGTTACCACTTATTTCAAGATTACTGCAGAGAATACCTTGCTGAAAACCGCTTATCATTTCCTTCTGCTCCTCGTTGGGTTCGACACTCTTACTTATCGAAAGGACTACGATAGATTCCCTATACTTGTGGGTCATCATGCTCTCGGCGCGGCGTGGTCAACGTGGTCAAGGAATGACTTCCATCGGACGTGGACTGTACGTGGAGAGGCTAACAGTTGGGTCCACGGCCGCAGCAAGGAAGTGCCTCCTTGTTACGCGGAAAATAATGATTCCTCCACCTGACAGCAGGGACCCACCGGACGGACCACCGTATTTCCCGAAAAAAAACGTTTCCCCCCTGACTGCTGGGACCCACCAGCTACACCTCCGCACGCAAGGAAGTGCGTCCGGCAAAAAACGATTCGCTTCGATCATTGGGACCCACCAGCTACATCTTCGCACGCAAGGAAGTGCGTCCAAAAAATACGATTCGCCTCCGATTGCTTGGGACCCACCAGCTACACCTTCGCATGCAAGGAAGTGCGTCTGGGCAAAAAAAATGATTCGCCCCCCTGACTCCTAGGACCCACGAGCTACATCTTCACACGCAAGGAAGTGTCTGACAGTCGGGACCCACCTGGTCGAAGCGTACGTAGCGTTGTCATTCTGGTCGTGAACGTGTACGTACATATATACTGGTGGAGGTAGAGGCGCGCACGTGTCGATGTAGAGGCACGCATAAGTGTAAAGTAGTAGAGGCGCCGACGTAGCATGTACACGCACGTGCAGCGGCCAGTGTGCAAGAAAGAAAATACGGCCACGTATGTGTACATACGGGCGGGGTCTCGAACGCCTACTCGCGCATACGTACGGCCAGGGCTCGTGTACATGGCTGGGTCGAAACGGAGAAACAGCGTCGTCGTCGTGTTCACGGGGAGCCAACCGGCTTGGTCGGAACGGAATGCGTCGTCGTGTTCATCGGGAGGGCTTGGACGGAATAAGCGATGGATGAAGCGAGGCTGGCGTGCATCGCGGAAACGAGAGAAAGCGGCCTTGTGTTCGACCGGCCATGTTCGAAACGGGATCTTGTTCATCAGGAGGGGTCTAGCGTACCGCAAAACGGAGGAAACGGACCTCCTATGGTTGAAACGGGGGTCCTGTTGATCGGGAGGGGTGTGGCCTACCGCAAAACGAATGAAACGGACTTGTGTTGGAGCGCTACGGTCGAAACGGGGGTCTTGTTCATCGGGAGGGGTGTGGCGTAGCGCAAAACGGGACTCCACGGGATACTGTTCATCTCCACCGTCGACCTCCTCCAGCCTCTACGGGCTACCGTCGACCTCCTCCAGCCTCCACCGCGCGCTACTCCACCGGCTACTGTTCAACCACCCCTCCACCTCTACTATTCATCCAGCCATCCACGGGATCGTCCTGTTCATCCAGCCCTCCACACCACGCGGTCCTGTTCATCTAGAGGCAACGCCACCACTCACTATTCATCCAACCCCCCCCCCCCCCGCAACGCTCACTATTCATCCAGAGAGGCAGCATCCATCGGCTTCAGTTAGCAGCAGTAGCTAAGGAATCGCTCGATCGGCTTGATTAATGACCATCGATCGATCGCCGGTTTCGATGAACGTAGCCTGCGGCAATTCTGTCCGCTTTCAGGTTCGATTAGAGCTAACGCAGCGTCGCACACACGCAGCACGTGTATGAGAGAAACGAGCATCGCTCGGCCCCCGACCTCCCACCGTAACCGGGAACTCCCCGAAATTTTCCTCGCCCTCGCTTCTACCACGGTTTTTTCCATCATGGACGGCCCAAAGAATGTCATGCCGCTGCATCTCCGGCCCGCCCAGGACAAAAAGGCCATTTCCTGTCATGATTTTTTGTCATAGAAGTAGGAGCCCACCACATCTATGATGATACCGGGTTTTGTCACAATTATCATCATAGAAGTGTCATATGTATGACAAAAAAATTTCGTTCGGCCCAAAATGTCACGGATGTGTCTTTTTTTTGTAGTGTTAGCACTAAAATATGGACTTGACTCTGAGATAGTAGCTTGTTTCTGTGAATCATTTGCTACTCATGTTGATCTCCCTCAGGAGAAGTGGTTTAAATATCATCCTCCCATTGAAGTAAAAGTAGTTGAACCTATTAAAGTTGAATAAAAAGACTATCACTTATAATGTTGATCCTATTGTTCCTACCGCTTATATTGAGAAACCACATTTCCCTGTTAAAATAAAGGATCATGCTAAAGCTTCAACTGTGGTTCACAAGAGTAATGCTAGAACACCTACACCCTCTAAGCAAATTAAAGTTGAACCTAGTATTTCTATGGTTAAGAATCTCTTGGTCGATAATATTGATGGGCATGTTATTTACTTCTGTGATGAAGCTGCTACAATTGCTAGACCCGATACTAAAAATAAACATAGACCTCTTGTTGGCATGCCTGTTGTTTCTGTTAAAATAGGAGATCTCTGTTATCATGGCTTATGTGATATGGGTGCTAGTGTCAGTGCAATACCTTATACTTTATATAAAGAAATTATGCAAGATATTGCACCTGCTGAGATAGAAAATATTGATGTTACTATTAATCTTGCCAATAGAGATACTATTTCACCAGTTGGGATTGTTAGAGATGTTGAAGTCTTGTGTGGGAAAATTAAATATCCTGCTGATTTTTTTGTTCTTGCTTCCCCACAAGATGACTTTTGTCCCATTATATTTGGTAGACCCTTCTTGAATACTGTTAATGCTAAGATAGACTGCGAAAAGGATATTGTTACTTTTGGTTTAGGGGATATGTCTCATGATTTTAATTTTGCTAAATTTCGTAGACAGCCCCATGATAAAGAATTGCCTAGTAAAGAAGAAATTATTGGTCTTGCTTCTATTGTCGTGCCTCCTAATGATACTTTAGAACAATATTTGCTAGACCATGAAAATGATATGTTTATGAATGAAAGAAGGGAAATAGATGAAGTATTCTTTAAACAGGGACCTATTTTGAAACACAACTTGCCTGTTGAAATTCTAGGGGATCCTCCTCCATCCAAGGGTGATCCCATGTTTGAACTTAAACCATTACCTGATACTCTTAAATATGCTTATCTTGATGAAAAGAAGATATATCCTGTTATTATTAGTGCTAAACTTTCAGAGCAGGAAGAAGAGATATTATTGAAAACTCTGAAGAAGCACCGTGTTGCTATTGCATATACTCTTGATGATCTTAAGGGCATTAGTCCCACTCTATCCCAGCACAAAATAAAATTGGAGAAATACGCTAAACCGGTTGTTGATCACCAAGGACGGTTAAATCCTAAGATGAAAGAAGTGCTAAGAAATGAAATACTAAAGCTTATGGAGGCAGGTATAATTTATCTTGTTGCTGATAGTCAGTGGGTAAGTCCTGTCCATTGTGTCCCTAGGAAGGTTGGTATTACTATTGTTCCTAATGATAAAGATGAATTGATCCCACAAAGAATTGTTACAGGTTATAGAATGGTAATTGACTGCCGCGAATTAAATAAAGCTACTAGAAAAGATCATTACCCTTTACCTTTTATTGATCAAATGCTAGAAAGATTATCCAAATATACACATTTTTGCTTTCTAGACGGTTATTCTGATTTCTCTCAAATACCAGTGTCAAAAGAGGACCAGGAAAAGACCACTTTTACTTGCCCTTTTGGTACCTTTGCTTATAGATGTATGCCTTTTGGTTTATGTAATGCACCTGCTACCTTTGAAAGATGTATGACTGCTATATTCTCTGACTCTTGTGAAAAGATTGTTCAGGTTTTCATGGATGATTTCTCCGTGTATGGAACTTCTTTTGATGATTGCTTAAGCAACCTTGATCGAGTTTTGCAGAGATGTGAAGAAACTAATTTATCTTTAATTGGGAGAAGTGTCACTTTATGGTTAATGAAGGTATTGTCTTGGGGCATAAAATTTCTGAAAGAGGTATTGAAGTTGATAAAGCTAAAGTTGATGCTATTGAAAATATGTCGTGTCCTAAGGACATTAAACGTATAAGAAGTTTCCTTGGTCATGCTGGTTTTTATAGGAGGTTCATTAAAGACTTCTCAAAAATTTGTAGGCCTCTGACTAATCTTTTACAAAAAGATGTTCCTTTTGTCTTTGATGATGATTGTGTATAAGCATTTGAAATACTTAAGAAAGCCTTGATTTCTGCACCTATTGTTCAGCCACCTGATTGGAATTTACCCTTTGAAAATATGTGTGATGCTAGTGATTATGCTGTCGGTGTTATTCTAGGACAAAGAGTTGATAAGAAATTAAATGTTATCCAATATGCTAGTAAAACTCTAGACAGTGCCCGGAGTAACTATGCTACTAATGAAAAAGAATTTTTAGCATTTGTATTTGCTTGTGATAAGTTCAGACCTTATATTGTTGATTCTAAAGTAACTGTTCACACCGATCATGCTGCTATTAAACATCTCATGGAAAAGAAAGATGCAAAACATAGACTTATTAGATTGGTTCTATTGCTACAAGAATTTGATTTTCATATTATTGATAGAAAGGAGTCGAGAACCTGTTGCAGACAACTTGTCTAGGTTAGAGAATGTTCTTGATGAGCCACTACCTATTGATGATAGCTTCCATGATGAACAATTAGCTGTCGTAAATGCTTCTCGTACTGCTCCATGGTATGCTGATTATGCTAATTACATTGTTGCTAAATTTATACCACCTAGTTTCACGTACCAGCAAAAGAAAAAGTTTTTCTATGATTTAAGACATTACTTCTGGGATGACCCACACCTTTATAAATAAGGAGTAGATGGTGTTATTAGATGTTGTGTACCTGAGCATGAACAGGAACAGATCCTACGCAAGTGTCACTCCGAGGCTTATGGAGGACACCACGCTGGAGATAGAATTGCACATAAGGTATTTCAATCCGGTTTTTATTGGCCTACTCTTTTCAAAGATGCCCGTAAGTTTGTCTTGTCTTGTTATGAATGTCAAAGAATTGGTAATATTAGTAGACGTCAAGAAATGCCTATGAACTATTCACTTCTTATTGAACCATTTGATGTTTGGGGCTTTGATTATATGGGATCGTTTCCTTCCTCTAATGGGTATACACATATTTTAGTTGTTGTTGATTACGTTATTAAGTCGGTAGAAGCTATTCCAACTAGTAGTGCTAATCATAACACCTCTATTAAGATGCTTAAAGAATTTATTTTTCCGAGGTTGGAGTCCCTAGATACTTAATGAATGATGGTGGTTCACATTTTATTCATGGTGCTTTTTGTAAAATGCTTGCTAAGTATGATGTTAATCATAGAATTGCATCTCCATACCACCCAGAGTCTAGTGGTCAAGTAGAACTGAGTAATAGAGAGATTAAATTAATGTTGCAAAAGACTGTTAATAGATCTAGAAAGAATTGGTCCAAGAAACTTGATGATGCATTATGGGCCTATAGAACTGCATATAAAAATCCTATGGGTATGTCTCCTTATAAATGGTTTATGGAAAAGCATGTCACTTACCTCTCGAACTAGAACATAAGGCATATTGGGATATTGAAGAGCTCAATTATGATTTCAAACTTGGTGGTGAGAAGAGACTATTTGACATCAGTTCACTTGATGAGTGGAGAACCCAGGCCTATGAGAATGCCAAACTGTTTAAAAAAAAGTTAAAAGATGGCATGACAAAAGGATACAAAAGCGTGAGTTTAATGTAGGTGATTATATTTAGTTATACAACTCTCGTTTAATATTTTTTGCAGGAAAACTCCTCTCTAAATGGGAAGGTCCTTACGTTATCGAGGAGGTCTATCGTTTCGGTGCCATAAAAATCAACAACTTCGAAGGCACAAATCCGAAGGTGGTGAACGGTCAAAGAATCAAACATTATATCTCAGGTAATCCCATAAATGTTGAAGCCAATGTTATTGACACCGTAATCCCGGAGGAGTACATAAGGGACACTTTCCAGAACGTTTCAGACGCCAAAAAGGAATAGGTATGTTGTACGGTAAGTAAACCGACTCCAAAACAGTTCTAACAGCAATTTTTCTCCGCTTTGGAATACTTAAGAAAATAGGAAAATGAGAAGTAGTTCGGAAAGGACACGAGGCATCCACGAGGGTGGAGGGTGCGCCCTACCCCCTGGGCGCGCCCCCTGCCTCGTGGGCACCTTGTGTGCCCTCCGGACTCCGTTTTCTTGCACGATATTTCTTTTGGTCAGTAAAAATTCATTATATAATCTACCGAATGTTTTGACCACCGTACCACGACAAAATCCTCTGTTTTTGTTTTGAGTTGTTTCTGTCGCAGATTAGATCAAGATGTCTTCTCAAGAGTCAGTCGGGAAGAGTCAGGAAGAGATGGAGGCCGACTTGAAAAGGATAGATGCCATGGAGGAAGATCAAGAAGTTACCTCTTGTCTCCAAGCCATATTTATGATGGAGGAACTCCAGAGCTCAGCAATTCCAAATTCGGTCATCCCTCCCAATGCTAGATTTCTTTCTTATGAAAATATGGAAAGGAGTGTTACTTGTTCTCCCGCAGTTATGCAACATCCATGGGTGAAAGAAGCTTTAGTCGTCGCGGGTAAACTCCAGAAGGAAACAATGGATCTTAAGCAGCAAGTCAAAAAACTCGAGGAAGAGAACCGTATCCTAAGGGGCATCATCGCCAAAAATATCACATCACTACCTCCGAAGAAAGATACATAAATACATGGGTATGGGCACTCCCCATGGCAACTGCCAAGCTTGGGGGAGGTGCCCCGGTATCGTATCACCATCACACTTCTATCTTTACCGCTTTTCTTAGTTCGATCCTTTTGGTTATATCTTGATCTAGTAGAATAAAGTTTAGTATGATCTAGCCTTGAGTTTTTGTGTTGATCCTTATCTATGTAATCGAGTCCGTGAGCTATATATAATAAAGATTAGTCTTGAGTCGAGGGCTTGGTTATCTTGCTATGATCTTGAGGGAATAAATGAAAAAAGAAAGAATAAAAAGAAATAAAGAGATCACATTGATCTTATGGAGAGTAATTACTTCACATATAAAGAGTATGATGAATAAAAGTTTTTGAGAGTTAACAAACATAGTTTTGGTCATCGTTGAGATTAATAGGAAGTAATAAAGAAAGAGAGGTTTTCACATATAAATATACTATCTTGGACATCTTTTATGATTGTGAGCACTTATTAAAATATGACATGCTAAAAAGTTGATGTTGCACAAGGAAGACAACGTAATGGGTTATGTTTTCTTATATCCGAAATAAATTATATGGTCATGGATCATCCAACATGTTGAGCTTGCCTTTCTCCCTCATGCTCACCAAATTCTTTGCACCAAGTAGATTTACTACTTGTGCTTCCAAATATCCTTAAACCCAGTTTTGCCATAAGAGTCCACCATACCTACCTATGGATTGAGTAAGATCCTTCAAGTAAGTTGTCATTGTTGCAAGCAATAAAAATTGCTCTCTAAATATGTATGATCTATTAGTGTGGAGAAAATAAGCTTTATAAGAGCTTGTGATATGGAAGAAATAAAAGCGATGGACTGTATAATAAAGTTACTTAACACAAGTGGCAATATAAAGTGACATTCTTTGCATTAAGATTTTACGCATCCAACCATAAAAGCACATGACAACCTCTGCTTCCCTCTGCGAAGGGCCTATCTTTTATTTTTGTCTTATATCTTATACAAGAGTCATGGTGATCTTCACCTTTCCTTTTTACACTTTATCCTTTGGCAAGCACTATGTGTTGGAAAGATCATGATATATATATATATCCAATTGGATGTGGGTTTTCATAAAGCATTATTGTTGACGTTACCTTTGAGGTATAAGGTTGGGAGGCAAAACTATAAGCCTCTATCTTTCTCTGTGTCCGATTAAAACTTCATATCCATAAGTATTGCGTGAGTGCTAGCAATTGTCAAAGACTAAATGATAGTTGAGTATGTGGACTTGCTGAAAAGCTCTTATATTGACTCTTTCCGATGTTATGATAAATTGCAATTGCTTCAATGACCGAGGTTATAGTTTGCTAGTTTTTCAATGAAGTTTACGATTCATACTTGACATTGTGAATAGATTGTTACTTTAACATAAGAAGTCACATGACAATATATATATATATATATATATATATATATATATATATATATATATATATATATATATATATGTTGCTATTCTAAGAATGATCATGATGCTCTCATGTCCATATTTTATTTTATCGACTCCTCTATCTCTAAACATATGGACATATTTTTCATCGTCGGCTTCCGCTTGAGGACAAGCGAGGTCTAAGCTTGGGGGAGTTGATACGTCCATTTTGCATCATGCTTTTATATCGACATTTATTGCATTATGGGCTATTACTTCCCATTATGTCACAATACTTATGCCTTTTCTCTTTTATTTTACAAGGTTTACATGAAGAGGGAGAATGTCGGCAGCTGGAATTCTGGGCTGGAAAAGGAGCAAATATTAGAGACCTATTCTGCACAACTCCAAAAGTCCTGAAACTCCATGAAAGTCAGTTTTGGAATATATTAAAAATATTGGTCAAAGAAACCACCAGAGGGGGGCCACCCACTGTCCACGAGGGTGGAGGGCGCGCCCCCTGCCTCGTGGGCCACCTGGAAGTCCCCCGATGCCCGTCTTCTGGTATAAGGTGTCTTTTGTGCTGGAAAAAAACATAAGGAAGCTTTCGGGACGAAGCGCCGCCGTCTCGAGGCGGAACCAATCTAGGGCTCTGGCGGAGCTGTTCTGCTAGGGAAACATCCCTCCGGGAGGGGGAAATCGTCACCATCATCATCACTTTGTCGATCCTCTCATTGGGAGGGGTCAATCTCCATCAACCTCTTCACCAAAGCACCATCTCCTCTCAAACCCTAGTTCATATCTTGTATCCGATCATTGTCTCAAAACCTCGATTGGTACACGTGGGTTGCTAGTAGTGTTGATTACTCCTTGTAGTTGATGCTAGTTGGTTTATTCGGTGGAAGATTATATGTTCAGATCCTTTAGGCACATTAATACCCCTCTGTTATGAACATTAATATGATTTGTGAGTAATTATGTTTGTTCCTGAGGACATGGGAGAAGTCTTGTTATAAGTAGTCATGTGAATTTGGTATTCGTTCGATATTTTGATGAGATGTATGTTGTCTTTCCTCTAGTGGTGTTATGTGAATGTCGACTACATGACACTTCACCAGTGTGGCCTAGGGGAAGGCATTAGGAAGTAATAAGTAGACGATGAGTTGCTAGAGTGACAGAAGCTTAAACCCTAGTTTATGCGTTGCTTCGTAAGGGGCAGATTTGGATCCATATGTTTCATGCTATGGTTAGGTTTACCTTAAGTCTTCTTTCGTAGTTGTGGATGCTTGCGAGGGGGGTTAATCATAAGTGGGATGCTTTTCCAAGGAAGGGCAGTACCCAAGCGCCGGTCCACCCACATACCAAATTATAAAAGTAACGAACGCGAATCATATGAGCATGATGAAAACTAGCTTTACGATAATTCCCATGTGTCCTCGGGAGCGCTTTCCTTTATATAAGAGTTTGTCCAGGCTTGTCCTTTGCTACAAAAAGGATTGGGCCACCTTGCTGCACCTTGTTTACTTTTGTTACTTGTTACCCGTTATGAATTACCTTATCATAAAACTATCTATTACCGATAATTTCAGTGTTTGCAGAGAATACCTTACTAAAAACTGCTTGTCATTTCCTTCTGCTCCTCGTTGGGTTCGACACTCTTATTTATCGAAAGGACTATGATAGATTCCCTATACTTGTGGGTCATCAAGAACGCGGCTGCCAACAAGCGGAGGCGGGACGAGCTAGAACATGGCGACTCCAAAGACAGCCTAGACTTCATCAACAGCCTCCCCGATGATATGTTGACAGTCATCATCTCCCTCCTCCCAATCAAATATGGGGTGCGGACAATCGTCCTTTCCTGGCGGTGGCGCCCCCTATGGAACTCCAGCCCTCTCGACCTCATCGACACCCACGAGCTCTGCCATGGCTGTCGCAAAAGCTTGGATGCGTTCTCCAAGATCCTCTGCAGTCACCTTGGCCCAACCAGAGGCCTTAGAATGGGAAAGTTCCATTCCAACGGTAAGGACCGAGCCAAGCTTGACGACTAGTTCCGATCCCCCGCCCTAGATCAGCTTGAGGAGCTCACTTTTGATGATGGGCATATGCGCTCGCTGCCAACGCCTCACTGACTACCGCGCCAGCCTACTGTAGCGTCCGCCAAGTTTAGGAACTGCCATTCACCCCCCATAATAATGCGCCCGCTCTTATTCCACCACGACTGAAGCACCTCGAGCTCGTCGTCGTCTGCCTCTCAAACGGTGACATGGAGCGCCTGCTCTGTGGTTGTACTGCACTCGAGTACCTTTGTCTTCAGGCGATCAATGGGTTGAGTACCTTCCACATCACCTCCATGACTCTCTGGACTATTTATGTGTGTTGCTGGTGGGGCAGGAAGACATCACACGATGTGTACCACGGTATGGTCATTGAGGACACACCTGCACTTGAGAGATTACTTGTAGTTGATCAAGAAGGTCCAACAAGAATCAATGTCATTTCTGCACCGAAATTGACAGTGGTGGGCTACTCGTCTGACAAATACTCCGAACTTGTTATTGGATCCACACTCGTTCAGGTACAACAGCCGCCTTCTACCTCTCCTTCTACAAATTAACATTATTTCTAAATTTGAAGATGTTTGTTCATCTGTCATTCAGAAAATGATTCCGACAAGCTTGACCCCGAAACTGCGCACAATGAAGCTCTTGGCACTAGAATCTATCGGCCCCAACCCGAGCAAGTTGCCGCTTCTGAGATGCTTTCCGTGCTCGAAGAAGCTATATATCGAGGTGATGTTCCTTTCCTGTTAAATGTTAACCATAAGGGAGTTCAATTTGTGACACCTTTTTCCAAGTTTACAATGACAATGTACTATGATTTCTGAAGGATTCTTTTGGAGGATTTCAGTACATACATGTTCCACCCCCCCCCCCCCATATTGGTTGCTTGATCCATATGGTTACAATCAATAAGCATTTCTCCTTTGGATTCATCTGTACTAGTTTTCTTAGGGAACTTTTCATCCACTCCAACCTCTTATGAAGAAGGCTACACTTTTCTAGAATGTAATCAAATGCCCATGTTAATCATGTCAGGTCGAAGATGGCATGTTAGTGCATTTTACAAATCCTGCAAACCAAATAGGCATGTAGTAATGTTCAAAACTGCATGTAGGCACTAACACGTTTTCTTCTTTTGCAGATAAGATTAGGCCCATTGGTGGATAATGTGATACAATATAACAATCACGTCGCATGCCTAGATCTGCATCTCTCAAAAATTACTTTGAACTCCTACCGAGGGACCTTACCGGAGATTATATTCGCCAGGTTCTTTGTTCTCAGAGCAAGGGTGCTGAAGGAAATGAGGTTTGCCCTACATTTATTACGCAAAAATGAATGGTTTGTTGATCAGCGCTGGCACCTGCGGCAGAATGGAATAGGCTCCAAAAATGTTGAATTTCATTTTGGAACTTCAGATGACATAGTAATCGGAAGTCATCGTGTCAACCCCATACATGACTTTCAGTAGCTGACCCCTTTGCAAAAATTGTGAGGTTTCGAAACCAGACTTAGAAGTGGTAATATTAGTTTGAACCTCTCTGATGTCCATGTTCAGCGGATCAGCGCGAGAGTTTGCAGCTGATGAGCTGAATTTCATTTCTAATATCAGTTTGACCCTTGTAATCTTCGAATTTGAGCCATATAACTCTGGAATTTGAACCTTGTAATATTTCAAGGTTTTGTGGTACTATCGTTGAAATGGCATCGTATGAGACTCATATATTGCTAGCATATTTTGACCTTAATATACAATGGTCTTAGATTTTATTAACCATTCTCGAATCTGTTTACCTTGTCGATCTCACAAAGACACGATCTGTATAGCTAACTCGACTGCGATCTTCGACATTATTGCACACAGTTGGTTTCTTCCACCGTGTGCACCGTAGAGTGCAGAATTAATTATCACACTCGAGTGTCCATCATCACCCTTCTGTGTAACTTTGACCTCATCACCCACGGGTAAACTTATGACCGAAGTCATTTCACACACTTCCTTTTTACAAAGCTTTTTGCCAATAAACGCCCACGATTTGTCCCTCTTCTAGCCGACGCTGGGCCAAACTAGCCAGCGGAAGCTTGCTTGTGATAAACAGCCTTGATAAGCAGCGAGAAACGAGCTCACCTACGATACATTTGGTGCCTCTTGAGCCCACGCGGCGGTGCGGTGTTGTCAAGCGTGCACTGGAATCCTCCGCTATGAACACTGTGACAAGACGTGACGATTACAGGCGGGCCGGACCCCATTTATTACAATCCATTTAACCCTTGTGTCTCTTCAACCTTTCGATCGCGCCCCACCATTGCAAGAAGCACACCCACCACGAGAAATTCTTAGAGGGTATCCTGCGCGGCTCCAATGGCGCTCCGAGCGGCTGCCGACGATGAACGGCAGTTCACCATGCGTGCCGTGGTGTACACCCACAGAAGGTTAATGGACCTCTTGGTGGTGTACACCAATGACTCGGTCTGGGTGGAGTACTCCATCCACATCATGGAGCTGTTGCTTGCCGGGGAGAATTACAAGGTGGTCGGGTTCGACCTCGAGTACACCCGCGCTCGTGCCGGGTGTCGTCCCAAGGTCGTCGTCGCCCAGATGTGCGTGCGCCACCACTTCCTCGTCTACCACTACTGCCTGGACACAAGGCCTTGCGAGCATTTCGCTAGGTTTGTCAACAGCCCCCACTACATGTTCTCTACGATCGACATCACCAACGATGTAAAGGCGCTCGAGAATTCGGGAATCGCCTGCCAGAATCTTGTTGACATCCAGCGCCAATTCAAGATCTGGGGCAGCAAGGAGCATGAGAAGGACTCACTGGTTCACCTCACCGAGGCCATCATCGACCCCTACTACAGAGACATGAAGGATTCGTGCAACAAGGACAAGCGTGCCTGGCACTCGGCCTGGATGGAGAAACTCGACAAAGCTCACGTCGTGTACGCGGCAAAGGAGGCGTACACGAGATACGACATGTACACATTGACATGAGGAAGTGCCTCCTTCCCCAAAACGGCCAGGGATCCAGCCGGAAGCAGAGCAATAGCAAGCGTCGTCGCAACAATAAGTGATCATCGTTTCTCCTACTTTAGTATGCATGTAATTGCTTACTTTGGTGTGTGGAAATGTTATGTGTGTAGTCACTTGTGTAATTATATGCTTAATTTGGTTATGCAATGTTGTCTTTTTAAGTATATATGTTGATGCTCTGTAGACAGAGCCTAGATGTTGTGCGAACAAAGAAAATCACATCGCACACGGACTAAACAATGGAACCCGTCGGTTGTCTTTTCATCTATCACTCACAATTGTATACCAGCAATCGTTTTCTCACAACAGACACGGCTTGTTAGCAGTAATCGTCTGCGTTGTTATCGGTCTTCGCACACGTTTCCGATTACAGATCTGTTTGTCGTGTATCACACACATCTTGTTAAGTTGAACCATTTATGTTCTCATGTCTCAACGCAAACAGTTCATCCGAGTGAACTGCATGCCGTATATCGCACACACCTTGATCTGGCTGACTATTTCTTTTGTGTTGCCTAATCATAAACAGTTCATCCGAGTGAACCGTATGTTGTATATCGCACACACCTTCATCTGGCTGCCCGTTTCTTTTGTTCCTCCTCATCGCAAATAGTTAATTGAGCTGAACTGTATGCCCTGCATCGCACACGCAACTAAAATCTGAACCGTGTTTGATGCATCCTCCATCGCAAATGTTTTGCACCTTTTTGATGGTTTTTTACACCACCGTTTGCGATTATGGCATCGCACACAGTTTCGTCGAAGTAGCGTCTCTGATTGTAGTGTCGCGTTAGCAGCATCCTGCAGTAGTGACCCTTCGTAGGTGTGGCGATCGATGATTGAGGGGAGGGATGTGCTAGCTCAAGGCCTGATTCGAAGGATAGGAGATGGAAGTTCCACAAACATATGGTCACATAATTGGATTCCCAGGGACACCGCAATGAAACCGACCGCCGCGAACTGATGTAGGGTGAAACCCTAAGTTCATGTTCTTTTCACACTTAGAGGGGGAAAAGGGCAAATCAAGAGAAACAATGAGTTAGTAGCATTGGTATTAGTCATTAAGAAGAAAGATATGGAAAATGTAAAAAAAATTGCACATAACTGTGCACTAAAATTACACTTTTTATAACATGTAAACAACAATAATATTTTTGCATAATTTTTGCACATATTTTATAGTACTTGTGTTTATACATTTACACTCAACCAACATCTCAAATATATCTACAAAAGGAAAATAAAATAAAAACCAACTAATAAAGAAATCCAAAAGGAGAAATGCATGAAAACAAAAAAAAAGGAGAGAGGGGGGCTGGGTGGCACATGTAATGGGCTCCAGCCCCGCTAGCAAATCAACTGACCCAAATATGTGGCCAGTCAAAAAATAAACAGCCCAATACTACTCACCATATAGACCAGAGAAAAAATGAAATCACTAATTAATGACTACTTCTTCCAAAGATCACTCCCACCTCTCTAGGTTGTGACAAGTGGCATGTTGCATGTGCGTCACTTGTCGCAACCTGGAAGTTTCCTTTTTTTAAGATCCGTTTATTTAAAACTTTTTATCTCTTAAACCGCGCGTCCAAATCTCGAACCGTTTACGTCATTGGATTCCTCGCGTCGAGATTTTCAAAACAAAATCTCATGTTGACAGACGAAAAAACCAAACAGGGAGCACGTTTTTTCCCTTTCCGGAAGCTCTTTCCGAGAGGCACTGCCTTTCACGGAAGCAAAACTGTGCCTCTTGCGAAGAAAAAAAAGAAAGAGAAAACACAATTTTTCCTGTTTCCGAGAGGCATGGCCGGCCTTCTCACGGAAGCAAAACCATGCTTAAACGCGTGTTTTCGTTTCCGAAAGGCACGACCGTTCTCTTCCGGAGGCAAAACCGTGTCTCTCATCAAAGAAAAAAAAAGGAAAAATACATTTTTTTCCGTTTTCGAGAGGCACGACCATGTCTCTCGCGAAATCAAAACCGTGCCTCTCGCGAAAGCAAAACCATGCTTCTCACGAAAGAAAGAAAAAAGAAAAAATGCTCTTTTTTCGTTTTCGAGAGCCATAGCTGTGCCTCTCGCGGAAACTAAACCATGCCTCTCACTGAAGAAAAAATCTTGTTTTCTCGCGCAAAATATTTTTTTGATTTTTTTTGTTGAAAAGCTAAGAGAGACCGGTGAAAAACAGAAAAGTCGAAAAAACCCAGTGAAAACATATCTAAAAAGCCGAAATCATGTGCGGAAAATTAAAAAAATAAAATCCAAAGGGAGCGTCCAGAGCGCGACACGTGATGGCAGCTAAGAGGGCGCGATCTCAGCTCATCTCATTTGATCATTGGGGAGGCTCCCGAAGGAGCGCTCCTCAATTAATTGCTCTCGAGAAAAAACGAAGCTAAAATCTTAAAGCATAAAACAACGGACTAAAAAGTTGTCTTGCCTAAAAGTAATTTCCAGACGGCTTACATATAGTGAAAGTGTCAAATATAAGATGTCTCGACAGTCCAAATGTTCCTAAATATAAGATGTTTTTACAGTTCAATTTGAATTGTCAAAACATATTATATTTCGAAAATGAGTGTAGATGAGAACAAAGTCTCATCTAGCACTTACATCCTTTAATTAATCTAATAACAACAAAAAGAGAAAAAATCTTCACGGATCTCCGGTTAAAATCAAATGTTCTGAGAGTTAGATGAGACTTAGTTAATTCTCATTTAGATGAGACCTTGCTAGCCACATCTTATTTGTTACTAGAGCCGCCGGTGGACATGGAAAACTTAGGCGGTGGACATGGAGAACTTAACTAATCAAATTATTCGAGTTTATTGAAAAATACCCACACAAAGCATCAAGTCCGCCAGAGATCATATATGGATAAGGAACGCCAGAAGCCTGTAAGACAGTGATAAAATTCAGCCCAAAACAAGTTGAACAGCTGAGGAAGGAACCCCGTCCATGATCTGCTTCAGCGTGTAGTCCTTCTCCTCGTCCGTCCACGAGTGTGGCTGCGTCACCATCTCCCAGTCCCAGAGCCCCTTTACCTGAGCATGCCCGTTCCTGAACAAGGCAACACGGCGCAACGCCGTGCATGCTCCGACAACGAAATTGACAAGGTAAATCTGCCTTTTGGTTCCCTCGAAACCAGCAACCACAAACTCCTTCAAGTGATGCTGCCGAAGCTCGCTGGGCTGCCATGAAATTTCTTTACCAGGCTTCTCCTTGCAGGAGGCAATGTTGATGTGTAGGATCTCCAGAGAAGGCGTCATCTCAAGAAAGAGACGAGGCCACGAAGCATCCCAGGAAGACGGCACATCCGTGACCAGCAGCCGCCTCAGGTTAGGCAAATACGACAATGGAGAGCTAGACGGCACGATCCATCTGTCAGGACCAGTGAACCTGACAATGAGGCTGGTTATGTTGGGGGTGCACCGAAGAAACATGTCAAGCTCTAGCTTCAGCCGCTCTGCAAAGTATTGCCATGCGCCTTCCAGAGCAACACCAAGATGCAGGGCGAAGTTGCATTGCCTCAGGGAGGGAATCATGTTATACTCGAAGATGACCACTGTACCTCCCATGGAGGCTAGGCTCTTGAGACAGGGGAGAGCCCCCAGCCGTATCCATCGGAATTTGCAGTTGTCAAAGACAAGCTCTCTGATCTCTGAACTGGGGGCGTCCACCACCACCGGCAAGAGTGCGCCCGAGCCGCTCCTGCAGATACACGAGATGAGGTGCAGGGTCTGCAGCTTTGGGCACGAGGCCAAGACACCCTCGTAGGCGGCCGGGGGCGTCGATTCAGGAATGTCTCGCAGGACGAGCATGGTAAGCGCAGTGTACTCGTGCAGCGGCGGGAGCAGACAGCCTCCAAGCTTGAGGCTTCGCAGGAATGCGGCGCCGGGCTCCCTGCACATGCCATGGCTGGGAAAGGCGTGAACGACGTCTGCTTCATAGTAGAGTGGCTTGGCGATGACGTCGATGTCCTCGACGCCCCAAGCATCAATGGCCTCCGCGATGAGCCGGTTCATGCAGGAGCCGTTGCCGGTGGTGTAGAACTCAAGACTCAGCCTCTTGAGGACCCCCCGGCGAGACCGAGGTCCTTGCTGCAAGAGGCTCTCGACGGATCTGTTCAAGGCGCGCATGGCGCGGCGCTCGTACCTCTTGATGTTAGGCAGGAGCTCCAGTCTGACGGCGTGGCGTCTGTACTGCAGATGCGCTGTGTGAAACAAAGTATCTGGGAACTGCACGACACCCCTAATCCGGGGTGTGGCTATCACATTATATAGAAGTACCCAAGGGGTACAATACAACGTTACAATACAGATACTACATATATACTGTCTAACACCCTCCCTCAATCTTAACTATGTCCGGAAGTACAAAGCAAGTTAAGATTGCGCCTACAGCCTACAAACTGTGGTTGTGGAAGAGGCTTCGTGAAGATGTCAGCAAGTTGATCCTTTGAAGAGATGAACTTGATACAGAGTAGCTTCATGCAACACGTTCCGAACAAAATGATAATCCACCTCAATGTGTTTCGTCCTCGCATGGAACACTGGATTAGAAGAAAGATATGTAGCACCAATGTTGTCACACCACAAGACCGGAGGACGAGCCTGAGGAACACGCAACTCTCTCAACAGAGACTGTACCCATATGATCTCAGCAGTTGCATCAGCAACAGCTTGGTACTCAGCCTCAGTACTACTGCGAGACACAGTTGCTTGCTTACGAGCATTCCAGGCGATCAAGTTAGGATCCAGAAATACCGCATAACCCCCCGTGGATCGCCTGTCATCCGGACTACCAGCCCAATCAGCATCAGAGAAAGCCGAGAGCTCATATGATGGTGCAGGCTGAAGAAGCAAACCATAAGCAGTAGTAAGGCTGACATAGCGCAAAATACGCTTCACAGCTGACCAGTGAGACGTCCTGGGTGCATGCAAAAACTGACAAACACGGTTAACTGCATAGGAGATATCAGGTCTGGTAATAGTGAGATATTGCAGACCACCAACGATACTGCGATACTCAGTTGCATCATCAGACGAGAGGGAGTCACCATCAAGAGCAGACAACCGATCAGTAGCAGACATCGGGGTGTAAACAGGCTTGCACTTGAGCATGCCAGCACGACGCAACAAGTCCAAAGAGTACTTCTTCTGAGTGAGAGTCAAGCCAGCAGAGGACCGTGAAACCTCAAGACCAAGGAAAAAGTGAAGAGCACCCAAATCCTTGACAGCAAAATCATTACGAAGAGCAATCACAAGGCGATCAGCAGCAGTAGTCGATTTAACCTGACAAGGATGATATCATCAACATAAACCAAGATATACATCGTAACCTCGTATACTGGAGGAGAAACAAAGGACGTATCGGCAAAGTGGAGGGAGTAAACCCAAGAGCCCAAGAACAGATTCAAGGCGAAGCGCAAGATGCACGAGGAGCCTGTTTGAGTCCATATAAGGCCTTAACCAAAGCGCAGAGATGATGAGGTCGGGTTGGATCAACAAAACCAGCGGCCGACGCATATAAACCTCCTCCTCCGTAATGCCATGGAGAAAAGCGTTACGCACATCAAGTCGATTTAAGGAACCATCCACGAGTAACCGCAAGAGACAAGAGTAACCGAATGGTAGTAGGCTTGATAACTGGACCGAAAGTGTCTTCATAATCAAGACCATACCTCTGTTTGAAGCCCTTAGCAACTAACCGCGCCTTTGTAGCTTCAATGGAGCCATCAAGATGTCTCTTGACTTTGAAAACCCACTTGGAATCAATGATGTTAACGCCAGACTTTGGAGGAACAAGACGCCAAGTATCATTCATTGGAGGGCATGAAACTCTTGTTCCATTGCAAAGACGCCAATGAGGAATACTCGGCAGCTCGAAAGTGACGGGCTCGGCGGTGGGATCATCGTGATGTGAGCCATGCATGCAAAGCAAGCCACGCAACCGTACCATCCGTCCGCTTCCTTCGGGCGAAAAAACACCGGATCGGCCTGTGCACGAGGTCAAGTGTGACGGCAGACTCACCGGGTGGGCGGTGCTGCAGAGAGGATGGTGACGGCGAGACCGAGTCCGCGAGTCGGGCTCACCGGGACCGTGGTCGAGAGACTCGGCGACCGACACCGATGTTGATCGCCCGAGCAGTGACAAAGCCTCCGGGCTAGCAGCCGGGCGGCCGCTTGCCGCCAGCCTTTCAGCGAGCCACCGCGCCGAGTACCGGGGCCGCCCAGCGAAGTCACCTCCAAAGGGGTTCGGGCGAAGCGAGGCTGGGCTGGTGACGCCTGCGAGCCGACGAAGTCGGGCGTGGATGAGGCCCGCGAGCCGAGGAGGCCGGTGCGGGCGAGGCTGGTGCGGCGAAACCGGATGGAACCGGATGGACCCGGCACCCGCGAGCGTGGCCGGGTGGCCTCATGGGCGAGGGTTGGCGGGTGCCGCCCGCCATGCATGGGGGCATGCACGCCCCGATCAGCCGCGACCTGTTCATCATCAAGCAACTCGAGCCGGCACCACGTCCAATACCTGCAAAGCATGATTAGGGAGCAACAGCAGGGCATATGCAACATCCACAAATTGGTCAGCGAGGGGTGTAGACACATGCACCGGTGATGTAGAAGTAGTGAGGTCAGTTGGAAGTGCACGAAAGGGGAATATGTTTTCATCAAACACAATGTCACGAGAGATGTAGACGCGGTTTGGTAGGAACATGTAAGCACTTGTACCCTTTGTGAAGAGAACTGCACCCGAGAAAAACACACTTCTTAGATCGAAACTCTAGCTTGGCGCTTGTTGTATGGACGGAGGTGAGGCCAACATGCACACCCGAACACTTTGAGGAATGTGTAGTCCGGAACCTCATTAAGCAGACGCTCAAGCGGAGTTTGCATTTTCAGGAGTCTCGAGGGAAGCCTGTTTATAAGGAAACAAGTTGTGGAGAAAGCATCACTCCAGAACCGAAACGGAACCGACGCATGAGCTAGCAAGGTTAGGCTAGTTTCAACAAGATGACGATGCTTACGTTCAGCAGTACCATTCTGCTGATGTGTGTGTGGACATGACACGCGGTGCGAAATCCCAAGCTTGTTAAAAAGCGAGTTGAGGTTGTGGTATTCACCCCCAAATGGATTGGACATGGATGATTTTCGCTAAGAAGGCGCCAACGTGTACTTGAAACTGAATGAAGACATCAAACACATCGGACTTACGCTTAATAAGATATAACCAAGTGAAACGGCCGTAAGCATCAATGAAACCGACATAATAATTGTGACCACTAACGGACGCCTGGGCATGTCCCCATACATCGAAAAACACAAGCTCAAGAGGATGTTTCACAACCCGACTAGACTCTGAAAACGCAAGTCGATGACTCTTGCCTGGCCGACAGGCATCACAAATGGTTTCAGCAGTTTTATTGGATACTACCGGTAGATCATGACGATGCAAAATGTGTCGAACTATGGGAGCCGCCGGTGACCAAGGCATGCATGCTGGTGTGGGCGACATATCACTAACACCAATCGAACACCGAGGAGAAGACGGCGTGGAAGATGGGCGTGGCGCATCAAGTGCATACAGGCCATGGCGAAGACGCATCGCTAAGTAGAACGGCCCTCGTGTCCCGATCCTTGATAAAGAAACGAAAAGGGTGAAACTTCGGCAAGGACATTATTATCACGAGTAAGTTGGGGAATGGACAACAAACCACGTGTAGCGTATGAACACGAAGCGACATTAGATAGATGCAATGTGCTAAAATTGTGTGCAAGTAGAGAGGCTCGACCAACATGTGACATACGCATACCGCTTCCATCGGGCGGTGTGCACTGATCATGACCACGATATGGTTCCCCGAGTGGAGAGCTTACCCATCTCACCGGTGAGGTGGTTGGTAGCTCCCGTGTCCATGTACCATGCGGGATCAATGGAGTAGGATGGAGTGCGACCATGATCACTGTCACGGCGGCGGGCGGCCTCGCTTGTCATTCCTTTTCCATTGTTGCCAAGGCCCGTAAAATCTTTCTTGTAGCGACGATGACAACGGGAAGCAATGTGGGCGCCAAGGCCACACAACCGACAAAGTTCGTGGAGCACCACAAGAGGAACAAAGATGCCAATCGGCCGGTTACCACCGTGATGGTCGGAGCATTGCCTCGGAGGATGAGTTGCGGAGGCGGCGCCATCTTGCCACCGAAGATGACGCATCACGAGACTTGCCACGAGTTGCGGTATTGGCGGAGGCGAATCGGGGAGGCCCGACGCGCTTTAATGCGCTGCTCACGACCCACAGACGCGTGCATAAAGCTCACGAGGGGGAGCGGATCATCACGGCCATGAACATTCTCAATGAGGTTGTCATAATCATCATCAAGCCCATTGAGCACAAAGGTGGTGAACTCGATCCCCGCAGCGATTCGACCAACCGAGGCTAACGTCGGCGAGACCCGCATCTTGTCGAAGTAGTCGGTGATGCCGAGGTCGCCAAGCTTCGCCTCGCCTAGCTCGGTGCGTATAGAGTGAGCACGCTACCGAGACCGAGAGGCAAAATCTGGTGTGAAGCGCCGCCCATGCCTCCCGGGACGTAGCGGCGAAGATGACCAACGACGAAACACTCGGCGTGAGCGAAGACTGGATGGCGGAGAGAATGGCCTGATCCTGCGCCACCCACGCGTGATGCGCCGGATGATACGGCGGCGGGCACGGGAGGGATCCATCCACGTATCCCTCCAAGTAACGGCTTCGAGGGAGAGGCAGCACCTGAGCACGCCACTTATTAAATAATTGTCCGGCGAGAGCTTCACCGGAAGGAGATGCGAGAAGTAGAAGGGCGACGACGCCACGCCATGATCCGCGTGAACGGACGGATACGGCGCGGGCACGACACCGTCATACATCAGCGACGAGTAGGCGCCAGGCGAAGCAGCAGTATGTGCACCGTAGTGAGGTGCGGGAGGCCCCCCGTAGGGCGCAGTAGACGCAGCTCCGTAGGTCATCGCACGCGCGGGCGCCAGATATTGCGAGGCCGTAGGGCACGTACCGCAGTGCAGAGTAGCAAAGATGCCACGCCGGATGACGGGCGCGGCGCTGCACCATGGATCGCCATGGAAGCCGGTTGGGGCGGACGCCGAGGCTGCGCCACACCATGAGTCGCCGCAGGGCAGCTGATCGGGGTTGCATGCCTCGGATCGGTGCAGACCAAGGGCCTGATGCGTGGGGCGAGGCACCATACACAAGTGCGCCGACGGGCGCCAGAGGGGCGGGTAACAGAGCTGGCCGGGCGCAAGGCCGCTACACGTGGTAGCCGACGGGCGCCAGAGCGGCGTCTGTGGCGTCGGAGGCGGTCATATGCGGCCGAAGGCCGCGTGAAGTGCACCGTAGAGGACGATGGCACGGCGGGGTTGGTCGAGCCACCGAGGGACGTCGAAGCGAGGCAGATCACCCATCACTCAGATCCAATCGGGGAGCTGTGAAGGACGGCTCAGGGGATCGGGCTCGCCACACCGTTGCAAGCGGGCGAGGCGAGGAAGGGCGAGACAGTGGTCATGGCGGCGTAGCCAGTGAGGCGGGCGGCGGCGGCGGCGGAGTATGCAGCGGAAGACATCGTAACCTAAACTGATACCATGTGAAACAAAGTATTTGGGAACTACACGACACCCCTAATCCGGGGTGTGGCTATCACATTATATAGAAGTACTAAGGGGTACAATACAAAGTTACAATACAGATACTACATATATACTGTCTAACACGCTGCTACTTTGCTGTAGATGTCCCGGTGTAGGAGGACCCATCGGTGGTAGCGCGGCGGGAGTATGTCGCTTACCTTCAAGTCCAAGGCGGACAGCTCGCGGGGGAGGTGCGCCCAGCGCCTTGAGATGGACCCGGCGCCGAGCGCCGTGCGGGTGTCGAGGCGGCGGAGGACCAGGAGGAGCAGGTCGTCGGAGAGGTCGCTCATCCGGTCGGCACGTCGCCGGCGCAGGAATCGAGCTACCCCGCTCGCGCGGCTGGTCCTGGCCGTGGCCCTGGCCATGAGAGAGCTACCTCCAGCTGCGCGACGAATCGAGCAGCGAGCAGTGGCCGGGTCGCGCTTAAAAAGAGCCTTGGGCATCGACATCGAGGCCTGCTCGGGTAGGGACTGACAAGTTTGCGGCTTTTCTGTGCCGGAACGGAATCGGACCGCCGGCGGGAAGGGGGTTTGAGTGGGATTTGGGGGAAACGCACGCAGCGCCGCCGGCGACTGAGGGGAGAGATGGGGAGTGGACGGACAGTGAGGAGGGAGCGCACTAGAATTACGGAAACAGCCTCCTAGGCCGAATGGGCTCCAGCCTCTTTCGAGAGTCTTCCTTCCCGATGACCTTTTGACAGAGAATTTTCAAGAGGAGAAAAAGGGCATTTCCTATTTGGCGCTTCAGGCGCAGACTTTCATTATCAATATGGGCTGCAGTAACCACAGAGCCAACTAACCCAATGCGCTTTTCTCATAAAACCACGAACCCGATGCGTTTAGTTGCATCTTTTTCTTTTTTCTTCTTTTCTTTTTACGTTTTCATCATCCTTTTTTTGATGAACTTTATTCAAATTCATTAAAAGTTTCTTCAAGTCGATGAACTTATTTCTCAAAAATTATGAACATTTTTTCAATCGATGTTTTTTTTCAAATTTAATGAGCTTTTTTTTAAACTCGATGAGCTTTTTTACAAATCCATGGTTTTTTTTTTCAAAACCCATCATGGTAGACTGTTTTTTCCGGGGTTATGGTAGACGAACTACAACTCTAAAAAATTACTTGTAGAAAATTCACAATGATACAAACCAAGAATAGATGGGACATCAAAGAGAGCCATCTTTCCTACATTACTACTTATTACTCAACCTATTAACAATGTTACCTTCTTCCTCAACAAACAAGTATTCCATCTCCAAAACTTCAATTACAATTGAAACGGACGATCATTTGTTAGGTTTATTCCAGCCTCCTGCAATACATAAACCTTACCAAAGTTTTATAGTCATCGCCAAATTTTGGAACCACCTGTTGGGAACCAATTTGCCTTTACCTTAGTAGTGATGTGCCAAAGACATCATTGATGGCAGACACGCCGCTAATGTAATTTTGATGCATAAAAAATAGCTAATACCATAACTTTTTTTAGCCAAGTGTCAATTTCTTGTTGTCGTGCCACCATTTGGCTCAAAATGCTACCACAACAGCAAAAGTTGGCCAAAAATGTTGCCATGGCAGCAAAATGGGCACTTCGGCTCATTTCTGCTGCCGCGACAACATTTTTCAGTTTAACAGTAACAGTAATATCATATAACATTCAAATTTGTAAATATAAGTGTAAGACTTCAACCTAACATAACAGTAATAACATATAAGATAGTCAATAAAATACTAATACAGTATGACTGGTACATATAACGTGCCTACTAACACTACAAGAAAAAGATACATCCGTGACATTTTGATCCGAACAAAAATATTTTCAGTCAAACTTCATGATGATAAGACTTACGGAAACACGTATCATTATGGATGTGGTGGGCACCTACTTCTATGACAAAAAATTATGATAGAAAATAAAATTTTCATCATCGGCGGGTTGACACCGCACCTGCATGACCTAAAAAATGTGGTAGAAGTGAGGACGAGAATTTTTCTTGGATTTGTCCGCCTCGCATAGTATACTGTAGGTGGTCAGTACCGAATGATGCAGGGGTAGTTTGGGTCCCACTGGTCAAGTTTGACCTGGGCGCCCCTGTTGACCTGCTGATGCAATGCTGACACAATGCTGACGCAGTAACTCCTTTTTTCTGGATTTATTATTATTCAGGAAATTTCAGAAATTAGTGCAAACTTCAAAGATTCATAGAAATTAATCTGTAGCTCCAAATGCAAAGTGCTATATATGAAAAATGATCAGAAAAATCCAATCTATCCATCTGTACTAGTTTCATGCATGTTTAAACAAGTTAACTTGCTGTTTAGTGCAAAACATGATAAAGCACTATTTAGGATCATATATGAGCTTGGATTTTGCATCTTTGGTTTAAAATGGCTCAAACTCATCTGGTCATAGTTGCATTAGCCCAATACACCCATTTTGCCATATCTCGTGCATGCATCATATTGTTTCCCGTAGTTTGGTGTTGATTGTATATCGGTGCTCTCTGTGGTAGGTTCTGCCCCGGAAGAGTATCACGAGTATCCAAACGAAGAGCAATACCAATCTACGGACCCACAAGGCAAGCAACCAACCATTTGATCATATCGATACAATCTCATGTTCTTGCTTCTGTTCTCTTTTACTGCATCTAAGACAACACGATTCATCCTGCTGTGTGCTACGGTAGTTGAACCCATATCCTATGCATGACCTGTCATTGCCACAGTAACTAGATGAAACCCACTAGCATGTGTAGGAGTTGATTGAGCCATGTTTGTGTTTCCTACCTTGTTATGCCTGCTATGCTTAGAGTTGAGTCAGGTCTGGTTCATCTGGGTGATGGGCTAGTGTGAAATGAACATGACGGTAACAAGGGTGATGTGTTGAACACGATTTGATAAAGGTATCGATGAGAGGCCATGTAGGAGTACATGGTGGGTTGTTTCATTGGAACCGTCCTTAAGCACTGGGATCTGTATGTGTGATTTAAGATTCAGCTACCACCATGCATTGGGCCCGAAACCAATGGACCCTCTCGGCTTCTTAACCACCCTAGTCCTCTGTCCAGGAGTTGCAAGTAGTTTCTGGTGTTTGTAGCTTACTGGAGTCCGTGGGCAATGCTGACCCTCTGGGTGGCTGTGATGTGGTGGGTACGTGGCCGGGCATGCCGGGCACCCATTAAGTGTCTCGGAACCATGTACACATCGTTCGGGGCAGTATGTGGAAACCTCGGCCGGACTCCTTGTGGATGAAACCTGAATAAGCGATAAACCTGGACTAGAGCCTTAGGTGTTTAGGTAGGCTGTGGCTGACACCCACGTTGGGCTTCCGCTTGAAGGTTGCCGAGTACATGTCGTGTAAACGGCGATAAGTGGTGGAAGCGTGTGTGAAGAGGTACATGATGAAGCTATGTACCTAGGGTAGGGTCATGGACCTGTCCAAACTACCCTACCCAAGGACATCTCTAGAAGAAACCACCTGTCAATTGACTCAGAAGTGTTCCACTCGACACACTCGAAGACACTCGACCATGAAGCCAACCACTCGACCATGAAGCCAACCACTCGACGGCCGGGAGATCTAAAGTCACTCTGCATGCAAACGGTCGATCATTGAGTAACTTTTATGGTCATCATAGCACTTTACTTATGGCGTTACCAGTAACGCCTGACCTTAATGTACCTTAAACCCCACATAACTGAGGGTCGGAGGGGTCTGGCGAAATCTATATAAGCCACGCCCCTCCTCAGTGTAAAGGGTTCGCACCCCTGTAACTCATACGCATATAATCCAGTCGACCGCCTCCGGGCTCCGAGACGTAGGGCTGTTACTTCCTCCGAGAAGGGCCTGAACTCAGAAATCTTTGCGTATACAACTACTCCATAGCTAGGATCTTGCCTCTCCATACCTACCCCCCCCCCCTACACTACTGTCAGACTTAGAACCACGACAGTTGGCGCCCACCGTGGGGCAGGTGTCTTAGCAACTTATCGGAGAAGTTGCGATTTTTTCCGATCTCCTTCATCATGGTTTCAGGCGGAGTTGTGGTTGAGGGCCGCGAGATCCGTCTCAGCGCGCTCACGTTCATCGCCGACGACTCTGCTTGGCTTCAGGAGGCTCTGCGCGACATCGACGCGCTCCCAATCCGCCGAGCGACACACTTTCGCGCGTGCGCCCGTGGCGTCCTCCTGCGGCAACCGTTGACCCAGTATCGGTCGATCTTTGTGTCGTCCTCCCTCCCTGTTTCCTGCCGGCGCAAGCGCTTCGGTCGGTCGAGGCTTCAGCGGTGGGTGAGGCACGCGGTGGCACGCCGGTCACCGCTTCAAGTCGCGGCAATCGAGCCCGATTTAATCTCTACGGCCTGTTTGACCTGTCGACTAGCTCCGCAGAGACTGCATCCGAGTGCGACAGCAGTGATCCTGCGGCGGAGGTTCTGATGGTCGATGGACCACGCGGTCCTCCCGGTTTTCCCCCCACCGACGGAGGCGACGGCGGAGGCGATCCGTTGCATGCCCATGAAGAGTATCTTCCCGAGCCCCTCACTTCGCTGCAGAGGGAAGATCTTCACCGCCGGAACATGGATGCGCTACACACTCCTATCGTTGGAGAAACCCCCGAGGCTCGTGCCTTAGAGGACGCTGGCCAATAACTTGGTCGAGCGCACTCGACTGGAGAACCTTCAGCGAGCACTCGACGAGCGCGCGCGGCAACGGGTTCTGGAATCCAGTCGACGTCAACTCTTTCCACCACCGACTCGTATATCGAACTCGATTCAGAATTTAGCGTACCGCAGCCCGTGATAGCGTAGTCAATTCAGCCTTCCCAAATGAGGTTGGCGAGGCTTGTTACAGATCGAGATTTACTCCGGCAGCCGGAGATCAAAATTCACCTGTATCGCAGCCGCGAATAGGATTCACAAGCAGATCCGTAGCTGCAAACACAAAGGTCTGATCGGCCCATAGCCCCGATCGCTTCGAGGCGTGAGGAGCGTGGAGACCGGCGTGATCAGTACAAGAACTGTGAGCAGTATGATCACCGAATCGATCGCGATGATCGACGTCGAGTGCCCACCCCTCCTCCAAGGGGTGGATCGTACGCGCCTCGACAACAAGATGATAGACGCCATCACAGTGTTGGGCAAAGGATTCCAGTCGACCCCAGAGAACCGGGCTTTGATGCGAGATCCATTATCGTTCAAGGTTTGGTCGACAGGAACAGAGCTCACCGAGAAGGTCACGACAGATATGTACCCACCAGCAGCAGAGTACACGTCTCAGGACCAGAGTGTTTCAGCAGAGCCATCAGGGCCGCGGTGATTCCTCCCAACTTCGGGTTGGCGATCGGAGTCGAAGTTCACTGGTGAGTCCAAGCCTGATACTTGGCTCGAAGACTACCGAGCGGCTGTTCAGATTGGCGGCGGCAATGATGAGGTAGCCATGAAACACCTGCCTCTTATGTTGGAGGGATCGGCCAGAGCATGGTTGAAACAGTTAGCACCCAGCAGCATTTACACTTGGGAAGATCTTGCCCGAGTGTTTGTCAGAACGTTTGAAGGAACTTGCAAGCGACCAGCAGGACTGACAGAGCTGCAATCTTGTGTGCAGAAGTCAAATGAAACTTTGAAAGATTACATCCAGAGATGGATCACGTTGCATCACACGGTAGAGAATGTATCTGATCACCAGGCAGTTTGTGCTTTCAAGGAAGGCGTTAAGTACAGAGAGCTAAACCTGAAATTCGGTCGAACCGGAGACATGTCTCTGAGTCGAATGATGGAGATAGCCACCAAGTATGGCAATGGTGAAAAAGAGGATCGGCTCCGGAGTGGCAAGCACAAGTCACGCCTACGAAAAACCAGAGAGGAGGGAACTCCATTGAAGCAGAAGCGAAAGCCGAGCCACCGCTTCCTCGGAGAAGCCTTGGCCGTGACTCAAGGAAAGTTTAAAGGAAAACCCAAAGGGTCTTGGAACCCTAAGAAGGTGAAGGACAAGGAAGGAAATGACGTGTTGGATTTGTCGTGCCACATCCACACGAAGAAAAATGAGGAGGGTAAGCTCATTTACCGAAACATACCACTCGACAGTGTCGGCTCTTGATCCAGCAATTCCAAGGGAAACAACCCAAAGATAAGGAAAAGGAGTCGGACAAAGTCGAGGACAAAGAAGATAGCAATGATGGATATCCTCAGGTCAATTCCACCCTAATGATTTTTGCTGACATTGAAAGCAAAAGCCGATTGAAAGTTATAAACCGAGAAGTGAATATGGTTGCTCCGGTGACACCCAGTTATTTAAAATAGTCTCAGACTGCCATCACATTCGACCAGTCTGATCACCCGACGCACATAGCCACCCCAGGGAGGCAAGCTCTGGTGGTCGACCCAGTCGTCGAAGGCACTCAACTGGCTAAAGTTTTGATGGATGGTGGCAGTGGCCTGAATATACTATATGCAGAGACGTTGAAAGGGATGGGTATTCCGATGTCCAGACTCAAGCACCAAAGAACATGAGCTTCCATGGAGTCATTCTCGAAAGAAGGCTGAGTCACTCAGCCAAATTGCTCTTGATGTGGTTTTCGGTGATTCCAAGAATTACCGCAAAGAAAAGTTGACGTTTGAAGTTGTGGATTTCCAGAGTGCTTATCACGCTATTTTGGGCAGGCCAGCCTATGCGCGCTTTTATGGCTCGACCATGTTACGCGGTACCTCAAATTGAAGATGCCTGCCCCAAAGGTGTGATCACTATCGGCAATCGGAAGAAGGCGGAAGAGTGCTTTCAAAAGGCTCAAAGATCGCCGATGCTCGAGATGGCAGCGGTAGAGTGGCAGGAATACCGAAAACTGCAGACCGTGATTAGTTGCGAGCCAAGAAGCCCGCCACGGAATCAGCGTTTGATCGTCGGTGAGACAAAACCGATTCACATTCACCCGACCAACCCCAGTGCTGCTCCGACTCATATCTCTACAACACTCGACTCCAAATAGGAAGAAGCGCTCATCCAGTTCCTCTCTGAGAACTGGGACATCTCCGCATGAAAGCCTTCTGACATGTCGGGTGTTCCCAGGGGGCTGGCTGAGCACCGTCTGCGAGTCGACTCAAAAGTGAAACCTGTCAAAGAACATCTTCGACGGTCCGCCGTCCATAAAAGAAAGGCCATTGGCGAGGAGGTGGCTCGACTCTTAGCAGCAGAGTTTATCCGAGAAATTTATCACTCCGAGTGGCTCGCCAATGTTGTCATGGTCCCCAAGAAGGACAAGTCACTTCGCATGTGCATTGACTTCAAGCATATCAATCGGGCCTGCCCGAAAGATCATTTTACTCTCCCCCGCATCGACCAAATAGTCGACTCGACTGCGAGATGTGAGCGCCTGTCTTTTTTAGACGCCTATTCTGGTTACCATCAGATCCGTCTGTATGGACCCGATGAGATAAAAACAGCTTTCATCACTCCATTCGGGTGCTTCTATTATGTCACTATGCCATTCGGCCTCAAGAATGCCGGAGCCACGTTCATGAGGATGATTCAGAAGTGTTTGCTCACTCAAATCAGTCGGAATGTGGAAGCATACATGGATGATATTGTGGTCAAGTCACGGAAAGGTTCCGACCGTCAATCGACCTTGCAGAGACATTTGCCAACCTCGGAGGTATGATATCAAGCTTAATCCATCAAAGTGCACATTCGGAGTTCCCGGCGGTAAGTTACTCGGTTTTCTCGCTTCCGAACGAGGAATCGACGCCAATCCGTAAAAAGTTGGTACTATAATTCGAATGAAACGACACGCGGTGCACGGCGATCCGTCGAAGCTTACCGGTTGCTTGGCCGCTTTAAGTCGATTCATCTTCGGTCTCGGTGAAGAGGCATTGCCTCTTTACCGATCGATGAAGAAGTCGACAAGTTCGAGTGGACTCTGAAGTCGATGCAGCTTTTGCGAGCTAAAAGCCCCGCTCTCCACTCCACCGGTGCTTGCTGCCCCAATCAGCAAAGAGCCTTTGCTGCATTACATTGCAGCCACAAGACAAGTCGTTAGTACAGTACTTACGGTCGAGCGGGAAGAAGAAGGAAAAGCCTTTAAAGTTCAGCGCCCAGTATATTATGTTTCTGAAGTTTTGACCCCATCAAAGCAAAGATACCCTCATTATCAGAAGCTTGTATATGGGATTTATATGACCACGAAGAAGGTTGCTCATTACTTCTCTGACCATTCCATTACAATGGCCGATGCTCCATTGTCGAGATTCTCGCACAAATGTAGAGATGCAACTGGTCGAGTGGAAAAATGGGCGATTGAACTCCTTCCCCTAGATATCAGGTTTGAGGTAAAGAAAGCCATCAAGTCCCAAGCAATAGCAGATTTCATTGCCGAGTGGACTGAACAGCAACTGCCGACTCAAGTTCACTCGGAGCACTGGACCATGTTCTTTGATGGTTCTAAGATGCTGAATGGTTCCGGTGCTGGGGTAGTGTTGGTTTCCCCCCGAGGAGATAAGCTCAGATATGTGCTCTAGATTCACTTTGATTCCTCCAATAACGAAGCAGAATACGAAGCACTTTTGTATGGGTTGCGTATGGCCATTTCACTCGCTGTCCGTCGCCTCATGGTCTATGGCGACTCAGATTTGGTGGTGAACCAAGTGATGAAGGAGTGGGACGTCAGAAGTCCAGCCATGACTGGTTACTGCAATGCAGTGAGAAAGCTAGAGAAGAAATTCAAGGGGTTAGAGCTTCATCATATACCCCAACTGAAAAATCAAGTGGCTAAGAGAGAAGCCATTCCCAGTGATGTGTTTTTGGAAGACGTCCACACAGCATCAGTTCAAGAGGATCCTTTCACCAAAGAAGCCCCACAGCCAAAAAGTGCCACGGATCCGACTGAAGTTGAGATCCCAGCTGTGGTCGACCCGATCATGGAAGTTTTGGTCATCACTCCCGACTAGACAGTGCCTTACATCGCGTATATCCTAAGGAAAGAGCTCCCAGAGAATGAAGAAGAGGCTCAACAGATCGTCCGTCGATCCAAGGCCTTTACTGTGATAAAGGGACATTTGTATGTGGAAAGCCTCGAGCCCGATCGAAATGTATGACGCCTTGAGAAGAAGGTCGGATAATTCTTGACGATATCCACTGGGGACTGTGGCCACCATGCTTCCTCTCGGACTATTGTGGCTAAAGCATACCGAAAGCGGGTTTTACCGCCTGCAGCAAATGAAATGGCGAAGGAGATAGTCGACAAGTGTGAAGGATGTTAGTTCTATTCCAATATGCCACACAAGCCCGCCTCAGCCTTGAAGACCATTCCACTCGTCTGGCCCTTCGTTGTTTGGGGAATAGATATGGTTGGACCACTGAGAACCGGCAGGAGCAGCTTCACCCATGTACTGGTGGCAGTCGACAAGTTCACTAAGTGGATCGAAGCCAAGCCTATCAAGAATCTTGATGCCGGGTAATCGCTATCAGCTTCATCAGAGAATTGATATTCAGATATGGAGTTCCGCATAGCATCATCACTGACAATGGGTCAAACTTTGATTCCGACCAATTCAGAGCCTTTTGCGCTTCTCAAGGCACGCGAGTCGACTACGCTTCCGTCGCTCACCCCCAGTCAAATGGACAAGCAGAAAGAGCAAACGGCCTAATTCTCAAAGGACTGAAACCCCGGTTGATGCATGATCTCACACACGCAGCAGCCGCGTGGGTCGACGAACTTCCATCGGTTCTTTGGGGATTGAGGACTACTCTAATCGGTCGACCGGGCGAACTCCATTCTTCTCGGTCTATGGAGCTGAAGCGGTTCTGCCGAGTGACCTGCTTCACAATGCACCCCGAGTCGAGCTCTACTCTGAAGATGAAGCAGAACAAGCTCGGCAGGACGCAGTCGACCTTCTAGAAGAAGAAAGAGAGATGGCCATGATCCGATCAACCATCTATCAGCAGGACTTGCGTCGATTCCATGCCAGAAACGTGAAGAGTCGAGCCTTCCAAGAAGGAGACTTGGTCCTCCGAGTGGATCAACAGAAGCCACACAAACTCGCCCCTACTTGGGAAGGCCCCTTCATCGTCACCAAAGTTCTCCACAACGGAGCTGCACTATATTTACAATGTCGATCGCCAGATTGATGAGCCTCGAGCTTGGAATGCGGAGCTGCTCCGCGCCTTTTATACTTAAGTACTCACTCGGATGAGATGTAATAAAAAGTACCTCTGTAGTTCATTTATCAAAGACAAGAGGGTTATAATTTTCCCAGTGGGTGGCTTAGCTGCGAATCCGTTTCACCTAAGTATATGAAAATCCTACCGAGTGACGAGCAAGCCTCTCACTCGGGGGCTTAGCTGCAGTCCAGTACTCGCCTAAGTATTTGAAAATCCTACCGAGTGGAGAGCAAACCTCCCACTCGGAGGCTTAGCTGCAGTCCAGTACTCGCCTAAGTATTTGAAAATCCTACCGAGTGGAGAGCAAACCTCCCACTCGGGGCTTAGCTGCAGTCCAAGATCGCCTAAGTATTTGAAAATCCTACCGAGTGGAGAGCAAACCTCCCACTCGGGGCTTAGCTGCAGTCCAAGATTTGCCTAAGTATTTGAAAATCCTACCGAAAGTGGAGAGCAAACCTCCCACTCGGAGGCTTAGCTGCAGTCCAGTACTCGCCTAAGTATTTGAAAATCCTATCGAGTGGAGAGCAAACCTCCCACTCGGAGGCTTAGCTGCAGTCCTGTACTCGCCTAAGTATTTGAAAATCCTACCGAGTGGAGAGCAAACCTCCCACTCGGAGGCTTAGCTGCAGTCCTGTACTCGCCTAAGTGTTTGAAAATCCAACGGAGTGGAGAGCAAACCTCCCACTCGGGGGCTTAGCTGCAGTCCAGTACTCGCCTAAGTATTTGAAAATCCTACCGAGTGGAGAGCAAACCTCCCACTGGAGGCTTAGCTGCAGTCCAAGACGCCTAAGTGTCTAAAATCCCACCGAGTGGAGAGCAAACCTCCCACTCGGGGCTTAGCTGCAGTCCAAGATTTCTCCTAAGTATTTGAAAATCCTACCGAGTGGAGAGCAAAACCTCCCACTCGGAGGCTTAGCTGCAGTCCAAAGCGCGCGCCTAAATATGAAATCCAACGTGCACTCTGCAAGGACGACGAGGTGCAGGTCGACTGCTGCCTTCTCCTTCGGAGCTACGCCACAAATACAATGTGCGCTCTGCAAGTAGGACGAGGTACAGGTCGACTGCTGCCTTACCCTTCGGAGCTATGCCACAAATACAATGTGCGCTCTGCATGGACGACGAGGTACAGGTTGACTGCTACCTTACCCTTCGGAGCTATGCCACAAATACAATGTGCGCTCTGCAAGGACGACGAGGTGGAGGTCGACTGCTACCTTCTCCTTCGGAGCTACGCCACAAATACAACGTGCGCTCCATCCCGATCCGCAATGACGCAGGTCGACTGCAATCTGTGCTCCATCCCTACCTGCAAGAGCGATGAGGTGCAGGTCGACTGGATTCTCCACCTCAGAGCTGCCTCACAAGCACTAAAGTATATTCCGAGTGAAGAACAAAGTTTGCTCGAAGGCAAATGCAAGCATATTCAACGATAAGCCAAGTTCAGATAACGTCCTACGGATTCAGAAGTGATCAGGCATCAAGCCTGTAAAAGTTTATCGGTTACAAAACCACTCGGCATTCCGAGGCAAATTTAAGGCGAAGTGTCAGTGTCAAAACCGGCGGATCTCGGGTAGGGGGTCCCGAACTGTGCGTCTAGGCGGATGGTAACAGGACAGAAGGGAGACGATGTTTTTACCCAGGTTCGGGCCCTCTCGATGGAGGTAAAACCCTACTCCTGCTTGATTAATATTGATGGTATGGGTAGTATAAGAGTTGATCTACCACGAGATTAGAGAGGCTAAACCCTAGAAGCTAGCCTATGGTATGATTGTTGTTCGTCCTACAGACTAAAACTCTCCGGTTTATATAGACACGGAGAGGGCTACTTGCCATACGTAGTCGGGTTACAATGGGAGGAGATCTTCATATCATATCGCCAAGCTTGCCTTCCACGCCAAGGAAAGTCCTATCCGGACACGGGACGAAGTCTTCAATCTTGTATCTTCATAGTCCGGGAGTCCGGCCAAAGGTCATAGTCCGGCCATCCGGACACCCCCTAATCCAGGACTCCCTCAGTAGCCCCTGAACCAGGCTTCAATGACGACGAGTCCGCGCCAAGAAATTGTCTTCGCATTGCAAGGCGGGTTCCTCCTCCGAATACTTCATAGAAGATGTTGAACACAAGGATAGTGTCCGGCTCTGCAAAATAAGTTCCACATACCACCGTAGAGAGAATAATATCTGCACAAATCTAATCTGATGACGTATTCCGCAGCATGACATCACGCCGCGGCCAGGCCTTTATTCGAGTCGTTTTACTGTTCCACCTCAGCGCGTTTAGCGAGGCGGTTTTTTTTGGCACGTCTTGTCAAAGCAGAGATCGTGTCCCCTTATTCCGGGATTCTCATCAATACTGGCGTGGGTAACCCAACCGTGCCTTTTGGTATGACTCCCTAATTGAAAGTGAGTCCCAAGCGGTTATGGGGAGGGCTCTTGGTATTCAAATCCTTTATAAAGAGACCAAGGCTCGACTCCTTTCTTTTCAATCCAATCAAATCCGCCCCTCGCCTCGAGTTCCAACACCCAAAGCTCTAGTTTTAGGTGCTTCGGACTTTCGACGATGTCCGGCTCCGACCTTCAAGGCCGGTGGATGCCTTCCTCCGTTGCGGAAGAAGACGTGCGAAAGCTGAGAGATGCCAGGTATCTAACCAGCGAAATCTCGCATAGGCTGCCTGCTCAAGGGCAGGCCATTCCCACTCCCCAGCCCGGTGAGAGCGTGGTGTTCACATCTCACTTCCTTCGGGGGCTAGGCTTCCCGATGGATCCCTTCATGAGGGGGCTACTGTTTTATTACGGGCTGGAATTCCACGACTTAGCTCCGGAGTCCATCCTCCAAATCTCATCATTCATTGTCGTGTGTGAGGCCTTCCTCCATATTACTCCTCACTTCGGATTGTGGCTTAGAACCTTCAAGGTAGAACCGAAGATGATCGAGGGGCAGCACGCTGAGTGCGGAGGAGCTATAATAAGCAAGGTGGCCGATGCTCCATGGCCCGAGGGCTCTTTCCAAGAGGAGTTCAGCTTATGGCAACGGGACTGATTTTACATCACAGCCCCCAGGGGCACCAAATGGGTGGCACCACCTGCTTTTCGCTCGGGTCCCCCACCACGGCGAGCGTCATGGGTCAATGAAGGGATTATCTGGGGGCCGTCCAAAGACGTGCCCCTACTGCAGGACCACATTCGAGATCTCCTAGAAAGAGATATCAACTTGACTGTAGTGGCGCAAGTTATGCTGATTCGCCGCACGTTGCCCTGCAAACGCCGCCCTCTCCGCCTGTGGGAATTTAATCCGGAGGGACCGCGAGTCCTCCAACATTTTATGGGCGCGACGCCCATGGAGATGTACAAATTGTTCTTCCGATCACAAGCAAGGTGTCCGGACTTGTCCGAGGACGCAGGTGTGAGCTGCAATCGCCCGGATGCTCAAGTAAGTAGCCCCGTATTTGGACATGCCATCCGTATTTTCATCATAAAATTGCCCTTTAACAGAGCTATCCTTTGAACAGGAGTGGATAGCGAAGGCAAAGCTTATCAGGTGTCCAGCCCCCCTGCCCAAGTCCGTGCCGGATCCCGTGTTAACCAGGATGCTGGAGATTATGCTTCCAGCAGAGGGCGAAGAGGGGAACCAAGGAGCTACCGCCTCCACGAAGGAGGATGTCAGGAAGGGAGGAATCGAGAATTCCGCCAACCTGGGAAAGAAAAGGACTGCCTCTGAAGACCCGGAGGAGATGGTCTCGAAACGGGGGAAGAAATCTTCGCCAAAGGATCCGGCGCCGGAGAATGCCCCGGCCGTATTGCGCCCTCGAGGGGATCAGCTCTCCTCCGAGCCGTAAGTAAAGAGAGGGGTTACAAAATGAGTGGCATCCCTATTTTATTTCTGAGGAATATAACCGAAATGTTACTTTGCAGTTCGGATCTCAACCCTTCTTAGCAGAGCTCGTCTTCAGGGGATCTTTGTCCGGAGATGATGGAGAGCGAAACGCCTCCCCTAGCTGCTCCGTCTTTCGAGGCAGGCGACCCCGAGGTGTCGTCTCGGAGGGTTTTTCCAAGTCCAGACCCTAAAAAGGGTCATCCCGCTAGTTCGGCACCCTCTGGTGCGCGGTCGGAGGGGCTGAGGGATCTGCTCGGGCGAGCGTCCATCTCATTAGAACACCGTATGTTAATGAACGCGGTGATAGGAAGGATTTCATCCGTGGAAAGCGGATTGTATGAGGCCGCCAGGAGTTTACTGACAGGCTTTGAGGTACGTGAAAGGGTGTACCTATTAGTGGAGCTGCATATATAAAATGCGCCCTGTATAAATAGTAGCCCATGAGACTCTGTGTGTCGTCAAAAGTGACGGCGCACAGAGGATCATAACCCCAGGTTTAATATGTCACCTTTTTGTGAAGGTGGCGAAGCGTTCGGTGGCTAGCCGGATTGATGAATCTGCCGAGCTAAAGCGGCAACTTGACGTAGCGGATGCCGACATCGCGCTTGTAAATAAGCGGCTAGACGAGGCACAAGGTATGTTCCAAAGACATCTGATAAGAGGAGTTCGATGCTCGTGCCTTATAAGATATGTGCTTAATGTAGATGGAGCTGCTGCCGTGGAGAACCTTCGGGCGGAACTTGCCCGAGCCAAGGAGCAAGCAAGGAGAAGTGATGCGGCTGCCGTTAAGGCGGCTGAAGAGCTAAAAGCTGAACAGGTTGCTCACTATCAGAGCAAGAAAGTAATAGCCAAGATGGCTGTAAAATTGAAGGATGCTGCCGACCGCTGTGAATTTCTTGAACAATAAGATAGGGCGGCTCAGAAGGACCTTGAAAAGATCAGTGCCGAGGCCAAGGATACTCGCCCGCAATGAGAGCTATGAAGGAGGAGCTACGTCAAAGTCGGAGATATCACTACCGGAAAGCCCTATATGCTGCGGATGAAGTTCGGGGATCCTAAGTATGCTCTGATTAGACCGGCGGTGGAGTGCGGAAAACACTTATCCGGATCCGGCAATGAAAAGCGGCGTGACGCGATCAACACTTCCGGGTCGAGGTGACCATGAATTGGAAGAACTTTTTGGTCGCAGTTCCACAATCCAAAACGCCCACTTCGGTATCCGACCGTTTGGCCGCTTAGGCGAGCTGCAGAGTTATCCGGACTCGCCATGAGGTATGTTGCGAGTCGTCTGTGGCCGGAAGAGCCAGAGTCGAAGAGTTATTTTAGCTTGGTGCAGCAGTTCCTTGGTTCGGTGCCGCATGTTGATGTTATGAAGAGGTCGGCGTGCATAGAGGGTGCACAGATGGCTCTTGCCCGTGTCAAAACATACTGGGCGGATATGAAGGCCAGTGTTGTTGCATCCCGGGATTTGGACGAAAGCCGAGTACCTGCCGAGCACTACTTTGTGGAAGTTCTTCAGGGCGCTCGTTTAATAGAGGCGCGGTGCTCGAAGGATGTTGTGTTCGAATAGCATGTGCTATTGTAAAACGAATATTTTGATAGAATATAAAAGCTTTTTATACTTGTGCTTGCAAGAATTATAATGCCTCCTGTGCGGCCGTTAATGTATATGTGTATATAACCTGAAAGATGGCAGTCGTTGGCTTCAGCCCCCACGCATATAATGCGGGGGTGTTCGCAAAAAGGCGCCTTTTCACACTTAATCCAACGTCTTGGTCCTATAAAGGAGGTGATAGCGCAGCGAACTAGGCAACCGGACTATAATGCTTTATCACTTTCACTTAGCCATAGGAGTTTGACAGTGGGGCTACTGAATAGCCCCTAGGGGCACCGCGCTCGCCCGAATTCGGGGCGCGTGTGTGCCTGACCGGGAAGAGGCCCTTCGTTAATGCGGAGGAATCCTAAAGATTCCGAAAGTCATCGAGTGGTTGACCAGTCTCTCGCTATATCATGACAGTCAGTTTTCGGCTTTCTCTACTGAGGTGCCCGCCTGGCCGAACCGGGGCACAATCGTAGTAGTTCTCCTGGTGCCGCCTTAGCCGATAGAGCGGAACGTAAGGCAGCAAAACGCAGGAGCCGGGCAAACCCAACATTTGACCAAAAGACATGATTTGGAGCTGATGCATATAAGGCCAAACTCGCGACGCCGAACACTCCCTAAGGTATTCGGTCTTTATGAAAATGGGCCGAACAAAATCCCTTGTTAAGAAGCCCCTGGTGCCCAGGAACGCGCAAAATTCTGGCGTGGCCACATGCCAAGACGCCAGCCTCCTCCTCGGTTATAGCAAAAACCGGGGGATGTTATCAACAAGACACAGTAAAAAAGGTTTACGCAGGGTCTTAATCTGAAAAGAATCCTTAAAACGGGTCCCTACTGCACGTCTGCGCCTGTGTCCGTTGTGCCGTATCCTGGACGGGCGTAGCACGGTGTTCGTCTGCGAAAGAGAGGAACTTAGTGAAAAATAATCGTGCGAGAAATTAAAATAAACAAAATATAATACAGAGACATGAGTAAAATTGAGCCGTATTGTCTCCTGGTGTAAACACGCGGAGCCCCTTATACAGGGTTATGCGGCTATTAAGCCTTTGTATGTTTATGCCGGACTCGTCGAGCCGCGTCCGGGGTAGTAAAGCTGGATTGGTGTGCGGCTCTCAAGGCGGCCGCACCATTATCCGTATTTCAGGGATCAATTGATATTTCCCTTTAATGAGATGATGCCTCACGGACCGGGCATTTTGAGTGTGAGGGATGCATAATGCGGTATTGCGTTAAAGCGGGAGGAAGCTTCACGTCCCAGTAGCGCTTGATAGCGACTTATGAATGGGGCGATGTGGAAGGTTAGCTTTTCGCTTCGGAAGTTGTCGGGTGAGCCGAACATGACTTCTAACGAGAGGGAACCCATACTCTGGGTATCTGGGCCAGGCGTGACTCCTTGAAAGGAAGTGTTGCCATGGCAAATTATTGCTGGGCTTACCCCCAGTTTGCGGATCGTGTCCTGATATAACAGGTTTAGGTCACTGTCGCCGTCCATTAGGACTTGTGTAAATTGGAGTCCGTCAATAATCGGATCCAAGACCAAGGCAGTCTAGCCTGCGTTCTGGATACCTCTGGAGTAATCCTGTTGATCGAAGGTGATTGGTTGTAACAACCAGTGGCGGTGCTCCTCGCAGGGGCAGGCCGTATGGCGCGTGATATCTTCGTAGGGCGCCATTCTGCTTTTCCCTTTGTCACCAAGTGAATTTACTGTTTTGACTTCTTGTGGGAACTACTTTTGTTCTCCGGTGTTCTGCTTGTAGGGTGCGTCGTCATCCTCGCTTGGTGTGTCGAGCCCCTTGTGTTTGGCGTTGAGTTTGCCGGACTGCTTGAAGACCCAACAATCTCTGTGGGTGTGGTTTGCAGGTCTCCCGGGAGTACTGTGGATTTCACATATTTTGTCCAAGATTTTGTTGAGGTTAGATAGCTCGTCCCACTCGCCTTTGGGGGCGGCTTTTTCTGATTTTGTCGAGAGCTTTTGAATCCGGCGTTGACTGCCGTGCTCATCGGGCTGTTATCCTTGATCCGGCGCTGTTCTTTGTTACGGCGCGGTTTCCCGTTTCCATCTCTGAGTTCGGATGTACTCGGGTCGCTGGTGCTGCTTCTTGCCAACCAGCTATCTTCTCCTGCGCAAAAGCGGGTCATGAGGCTTGTTAATGCGGCCATTGTTCTTGGCTTTTCTTGGCCGAGGTGTCTGGCGAGCCATTCGTCTCGGACGCTATGTTTGAAAGCTGCTAGGGCCTCGGCGTCCGGACAGTCGACTATCTGATTCTTTTTAGTAAGGAATCTGTTCCAGAGTTTCCGGGCTGACTCTCCGGGCTGCTGAGTTATATGACTCAGATCATCTGCATCCGGAGGTCGGACATAGGTCCCTTGAAAATTTGCCCGGAAAGCATCCTCGAGCGCTTCCCAACTTCCCATGGTGTTTTCGGGAAGGCTTTTAAGCCAATGCCGGGCTGGCCCTTTGAGCTTGGGGGGTAAGTATTTTATGGCGTGGAGATCATCTCCTCTAGCCATGGGTCTGTGGAGGATATAATCCTCAATCCAGACTCTGTGGTCTGTTGTTCCGTCAGATGCTTCTAAGTTTACGGGCTTGAATCCCACCGAAATTGTGATCCAAAGACCTCATCGGTAAAACATAGGGGATGTGCGGCGCCCCTGTATGTAGGTGTGTCGCGATGTTCGGATATTTTTTGCATTGCAGTGCTCACTGGAACTTGCTTTCTTGGCCCATAGATGGATCTAGTTGGACCGGTTTTTTGATGCGGATCCTTGGGCGGACCGCGCGTCGTATTGAGTGCAGCGCCCTTTGTCGCTTGAGATCGATCATGGGGTCGTCTATCCGACCTGGTGGCTTCTTTGTTTTTTTACTGTGGGGGCTCTAAGGCCTCTTCGTCAAATTCCGGTAGTAATTTCCGCTTCGGATAGCTCTTTGTTCGATGACTGTTGTCGTACTTGTGTGCGGTATTGAGTACTTTACCCCATCTGATTCTCGAGTGCATCTTCCGCTGTTTTGAGCTTCCATACGCTTTTTCAGGCTACGTGCAGTGGCTACGAGCCTTTGGTGGAGGTTCTGGTGTTCCAGCGACTTGTCCGGTGTGAGGTCGTCCGGACTATTATCTTTCCCGGGGACGGTTTGTTTGGTTTGTCCGCCCTGTTTGGATGGTTGCTCGATGGCATGTTCGTCTTCCGTTGATTTGCCCTGCTCTATGGCTGGGTCTCTGTCGAGGTGGGGCTTGGCGCGGCGATTACGCTGCCGCTTTGATTGTTTTTCGAGGGAGCGATCCCTGGTTGCGCCCTTTTGATCCTCGTCGTTGCTCCTTTTAGGTGTGTCCACCATGTATACATCATGTGATGGGGTGGCTTTCCAGTGCCCTATAGGTGCTAGTTCTTGGTCGTCTCCTTCATCGGCGTCCATATCGTCGATGTCTTCAGAGTCGAAGTCGAGCATGTCGGTTAGATCGTCGACAGTGGCTACAAAGTGGGTGGTGGGTGGGCTTCGAATTTCTTCGTCGTCCGCATCCCAACCATGCTGGAGATCGTCCGGCCAGGGCTCTCCTGACAAAGAGAGAGACTTTAGTGATTTCAGGATATCGCCAAAGGGCGAGTGCTGGAAGACGTCCGCGGTGGTGAACTCCATGATTGGAGCCCAATCGGGTTCGATCGGAAGGGGTGCGGAAGGAGTCCGGAAGGAGTCCGGCACCTTGAAGTCACGGGCCTTGCAAACGACTAGGCTGGTATTCGGCTCTATCACCGTGGAGATTGCGGCTCCTGGGGCGGCGTCCAACCGACCGTCCCCGACTGGCGCGGCCGGCTCCGAGCTAATGGTCGGAGCGGGCACCCGAGCGGCGCTCTGGGCGCTGTCCGGCGGCAGAGCTAGATCATGCCCATAGTGACAGTGCGGCGCGCTCGGCCGCGGCTCGAATTCGTCGAAGATCAAGTCCCCGCGGATGTCGGCCGTGTAGTTTAAGCTTCCAAACCCGACGTGATGGCCAGGGGCGTAGCTTTCGGTCTGCTCCAGATGGCCAAGTGAATTGGCCCGCAGTGCGAAGCCGCTGGATACAAAGATCTGTCCGGGGAGAAAAGTCTCACCCTGGACCGCGTCGTGGTTGACGATCGAAGAAGCCATCGGGCCTAAGGGTGACGACACAGAGGAACTCTCAATGAAAGCACCAATGTCGGTGTCAAAACCGGTGGATCTTGGGTAGGGGTCCCAATCAGGCGTCTAGGCGGATGGTAACAGGAGACAAGGGACACGATGTTTTTACCCAGGTTCGGGCCCTCTCGATGGAGGTAAAACCCTACTCCTGCTTGATTAATATTGATGATATGGGTAGTACAAGAGTTGATCTACCATGAGATCAGAGAGGCTAAACCCTAGAAGCTAGCCTATGGTATGATTGTTGTTCGTCCTACGGCTAAAACTCTCCGGTTTATATAGACACCGGAGAGGGCTAGGGTTACACAGAGTCGGTTACAATGGGACGAGATCTTCATATCATATCGCCAAGCTTGCCTTCCACGCCAAGGAAAGTCCTATCCGGACGCGGGATGAAGTCTTCAATATTGTATCTTCATAGTCCGGGAGTCCGGCCAAAGGTCATAGTCCGGCCATCCGGACACCCCCTAATCCAGGACTCCCTCACGAAGCATAGAAGTTTTTTCTTACTCCTCGGGTGGAGGACTGGAAGGCGCGACAAACTGATCTAGGTCGATTCCATCAGCAATCCGAGTGGCAGCAGTAATGAAGGTCTCCATGGAAGATTGGAAGTCATGCTTCTTGGTATTGGCCACTTTGAGGGACGCCAGCTTGTCCTCTCGCGCATCCTTGCAGTGAACGCGGACCAAGGACAGAGCAACATCAGCACTGCACATGGCAGAAGACTTCTTCCATTCTTGCACTCGACCTGGAACTTCATTCAGTCGAGTCATTAGAGACTCGAGGTCATTTTGAAGTGTCTCTCCGCCCGAGTGTCGTGGTCGATTCGCGACGCCGCAACCTTCAGTCGAGCAAGGTAGTCAACCACACCAGCAACACGAGACTCCAGTCGGAGCACGTTCATGGAAGTTTCATCCTTCACAGGAGAATTAATGGGATCCAAACCTGTCTCCACTCGGCTGGTCTCCTCCTCGAAGTTTTGGCAGAATTCTGTAAACACAATTCAAAGATAAACCAGCAGTTCTACCATGAGTCGACGATAACAAGTCAGTCGGGTAGGAGAGATTACCCTCAAGCATGATGAATAACTTCTTGACAAGCCCCCCCCCCCCCTAGATAGACCTCCAGATCGTTCTTCTTCCCCGCCAGTTCACTAGCCTTGTCACTCAGAGCTATCTTGTCATTCTTCGGACAGCTGACCTCCTTGTTGGCCGCGTCGAGAGCAGCTTTCAGATTGGCGTTCTCCTCTTCCTGTTAACCGACTGAAGCCAGTTTTTCTTCCGCAAGCTTCATTTTGTCCAAAGCCGCCATCTGCGCCTCGGCAAGGTCATGGTCCTTTTTCTTCAGAGCCTCCTTCATTTTATCTGCAAAATGACAATGAGATCAGAATCAGGAATGAGCAGAAAGATAAAGACAGTTGTCAAGTTCTCACCAATCATACCTTTTGCTTCGTCCTTCGCCTTCTGAAAGTTCTCCTGAACAAGCTTCAAGTCGAGGTCGAGCTGGATATGTTTGTTTTCCAACTTAGTATAGCGAGCCACAAGCTCGCAAGATTTCTGCGAAGAGTCAGTCGATAGACATCAAAGAGAGGTTGCTTCCGAGTGACTAAGAGAAAAACCGTAACATTTCTAAGACTACAGTCGAATCAAAATATTCAACAGTAGCCTCGAGGACTACACCCAGTGGGTGCACTCAGCGTGCCCCCACTGGTTCTCCCGACTTGGTCCGATCAGTTGGACCAAAATGGACGAAGAGGTTATGATCCTAAAAGTATAGATCTATAGCTAACTACCAAAGCAGCCAGCCTTGGTCTCATCATGATCTACCAAAAAGGTTCTTCATACTACAATGATCGCCAAAGAATCCACCATAGTCTGGGGACTACACCGGTGGGTGCACTCAGCGTGCCCCACCGGTTCCAAGATTTCATTCGACATGGTTCGACCAGACTGAGTGAAGAAGTTAGAGTGAAGAAATTTAAAATACGAAGACTACAGTCGACTGCCAGCAGTCCACCATAGTCTCAGGGACTACACCCAGTGGGTGCACTCAGCGTGCCCCACCAATCCAACAATTCAAGCGACACACCAGTGGGTGTACAGATACAAAGATATTCGGAAAGAAAGTCTTCAGATAGCATATCCTAACAGAACAAACGGTGAGCAACTAACCTGGACGTTGCTCTGAAGGGCTGAGCTAGCATCATAGGCCGCTTGGCTGGCTTCCCGGATCGCCTTCACCTGTTCCATCATGATCCCCGCCTGGCGTATAGCCTCCTTAGCAGCACCCGCTTGGTCCTCTGGGACGTGGTGTGTGGCGAAAAGGGAGGGCGGGTCAGCAGTCGACGACGAAGGTCAAGCACTCGTCAGCGGCACAGCGAAGGACACGGAATGCCGAGTGACATCGCCACCCTCTTGAACTGACGTCTCAGGCACTGATGCAATCTGAGTAGCCTTGCCAGCCGGCGCCTTTTTATTCCTCCTCGCCCTCAGTGGCACCTCGTCGTCATCATCAGGGAGATCGATGATATGAGGAGGAACTACAGGAAAAATCCAAAGTTGAAATCGAAAATCCAATCGACCAAAAGTGAAACTACAGAGAGCGTACCAAGGTTGGAGGTGGCAGCGTCTTCCATTTCCTGGTGTTCATTCTTGGCGGAGGTCTCGGAGGTAGAAGCACTGCAGGTTTCAGAAACCAGTCGGTTAATCAATGAGTCGACCAAGAGTTCGTCCGTGCTAAACGAGAAGACACAAGTTCTGCTGTTACCCGGAAATGGTAGGGATGGCCATTCTCATCTTGGGCAAGGCCTTCGGCGGCTTTGATGACGCCGCCCGTGGATGCTTCGGCGCTTTTTCAGTCGGCGCCGGAGAAGCCGTCCGAGGGCGTTTTGACGACTGCACAATAGGCGCGGCCGCTTTGCCACGCTCACTCGCGGGGTCATGGATAAGCTTGGATCACCTTTCCGTGCGAGGAGGATCGACTTCCTCCTCCTCCTCCTCTTCGCTGGAGCCGTCGTCATCCTCTTCCCCCTCACCATCAGATTGCCACTCCTCCTCACTTTCACCTCCGCTCGCCTCTCCCTCCTCAGCCTATTCTTGCGCCATGTTGGGCATCGAGTACATCTCAGTCGTGGCCTAGAAGACAACAAACAAGACAAAAGTCAGTCGACTGATTTTAAGCAAACAGAATGAAGAAAGCAGGATCACAGTCGGAAATGCAGAATTGGACCTTGTCTACTTCGTATGATTGGTCGAGTGGAGGAATCCTCCTGGCTCCTCGGGGGTTGTCTTTGTTCCCTGTGATGCTCGCCAGCCACCTCTCCAGCGTGGCATCGTTGATCTCCTCCGGGTGGATCCGAGTGGTGTCCTCGGTGCCGGAATACAACCACATCGGATGGTCTCGAGCTTGAAGCGACTCGATGCGTCGTCAGAGGAACACCTCCAAGAGGTCCATGCCGGTCACCCCGTCACGGATAAGTTGGACGACACGCTCGACCAGCACCTTAACCCGCGCCTTCTCTTCCGGGATCACCTTCAAAGAGGAAGGCTTCCTCACTCGCTCCATGGAAAAGGAGTGAGTCCGGTCGACCGCTTCAAGCGCCGGCTGGTCTTTGCATAAAACCAGGTCGATCGCCATCCATGGATCGAGTCAGGTAGGACCATGGCCGGGAAAGAGCTTTTTCCTCTCATTTGAACCCCAAGACCCCCACACATCTGAATCACTAGTGTTCTCTCGTCACTCGGATTGGCCTTTTTCACCGTCTGGGAGCGACATGTGAAGATGTGCTTGAAAAGACCCCAATGAGGCCGGCAACCCAAGAAATTCTCGCACAAAGACGCGAAAGCAGCGAGGTACACGGTGGTGTTGGGTGTGAAGTGGTGGAGTTGCACCCCAAAAAAATTCAGAAATCCCCGAAAGAAAGGGTGAGGCGGCAAAGAAAACCCACGGTCGACATGGGTGGCCAAGAGAACGCACTCACCCTCCTGAGGCTGCGGCTCAGACTCCTTCCCTGGGAGCCGCGCCGATCCATGGGGGATCAGTCCTCCATCGACTAGGTCGTCAAGATCTGCTTGACGAATTGTCGAGCGGATCCAGTCGCCCTGGATCCAACCCTGCGGCAGGCCGGCCCTCGATGAAGATCCGCCTCGACTGGTCGCCCTTCCCTTCGCCTTCGCCGTCGCTTTCTTCGCCCGCTCCAGGGCCGCCGTCTTCTCTTTCACCATTGTCGCCGGCGAGATGCGCACGGGGCAGCTGCATTGAGACGGAAGCGGACGCGATGGATAAGTTTGGAAAAGAGAGGGGGAAACGAGAACGCACTGTTCAAAAACCCCCGTCCGGCGCCTTATATAAGGTTACTTCCGAGTGACTGACTTGTAGGCCCGGGCGATCCTGTCAAATCCCGCAACAGTCGCGCGCGCGATACGTGGCGAAAAAGGTGGCGCGGAGATCAAAGCGTCTCCGACCTATCCCGTTCGATTACTGTGGCCTCCTCCGCCCCACGCGCTTCCCGAAATTCGAATCCCACGAAATCCGCGAGCAGCAGAACAACTTGTCAGACGGGGGACCTCCTCCACACCGTCACTCGGAACTTTTCAAGTAAAGAAATTCACTCGACTGAAACCAAGAATGGATCAAGGCGACCGAAAAAGAAGTTGGTGTCGTTACTCAAGTCCTTGGATCCAGAGCCAGATACGCTCATAGCACGAAAAATGGGTTGGAAGAATTCTCGACTCCTTCCCCACTCAAACCTCGATCCATTCGGGGGCTAATGATGAAGCTATGTACCTAGGGTAGGGTCATGGACCTGTCCAAACTACCCTACCCAAGGACATCTTTAGAAGAAACCACCTGCCAATTGACTTAGAAGTGTTCCACTCGACAGACTCGAAGACACTCGACCATGAAGCCAACCACTCGACGGCCGGGAGATCTAAAGTCACTCTGCATGCAAAGGACCACGACAGTACACCCCTGCAGGGTTAACATCATCTACTTTCGAATAGCTGGCGTCATGATAAGGACTACTTGGTTTGCCTATACAGGTTCATAGACAAGTAAATGGATACTACTAAAATCCTCAAGATAAGACCGAGGATGGCCTTCTGTAGGATGACGGAGGTGAATCCCCGGTAGTGTATTGAAGTGGTGTGTAGTGGACTCGAGTGCACAAAACAATTGCAAGTTGGTGTCTCGTAAGATAGCTTAGCCAAGAGTCAAAGCTGGCTTGCTGCAATAACCCCACCATCCCTTCTTGATAATGTGCATGTATGTAGGATCTGATGTAAGTCTTCTTTGAGTACCTTTGTACTCATGTTTGCTTAATTTATGTTTCTGGAAGATGTTGCAACCCCTTCTGATGGGTTCTTCATAGACGTTGATGTCGACGAGTAGGCTGAAGCCCAGGTGGTGATCCTGAGCTCACGATGGACCGTGTAGAATAGCCAGGCTTCCTCAAGCCTCTTTTATTTTCTAGATATCTGTACTCAGACATGTTACTTCCGTTGTTGGCTTGTATGATTGTATGACTTGAATGCTGGGTCGTGTGACCCGTACTTGTGTGTATGATATGTATGGCTCTCTGAGCCTTTAAATAAAGTACTTGAGTTGTAGAGTCATGTTGTGATGCCATGTTGTATTTACACATATCGAGCATATTGTGTGTATGATTGAAATGCTTGGTATGTGTGGGATCTGACTATCTAGTTGTTTATCCTTGGTAGCCTCTCTTACCAGGAAATGTCTCCTAGTGCTTCCACTGAGCCTTGGTAGCTTGCTACTGCTCCGGAACACTTAGGCTGGCCGGCATGTGTCCTTTTTCGATCTTGTGTCTGTCCCTACGGGGAAATGTCACGCCATGAATACCGGAGTCATATTACCCTGCTACAGCCCAGTTTACCGGAGTCCTGCTAGCCCACCAAAGCTGTCAGGACCCCGATCCTATGCCACACCGATCTAGCATGTAACACCTCATATCACTTTGCAGCCTCACGCACGGTATTCCCACGGGTGTCGCTTACCTGTGGCCCGGGACCGCTTTTGCCTTTTGGCTCACGTATATGATAGTGTTGCTAGCATCCATATGACAAAGAACCCAGGCTGACATGGCTATTCGTGAACCCAAAGTGGCATTAACTTACAGGGACAGGCATACGTGACCCAGCAACAAATGTGTCGGTCATCAGCGAGTGAATCCGAGCTGTAGTAACAAGGCTAGCAGGACTCCGGTAAACCAGGCTGTAGCAGGCTAACAGGACTCCGGTAGACACGGCGTGACACTTCTCAAGGGATGTACACGAGAACGAAGAAGGACACATGCCGGCCCAGCCTAAGTGTTCGGATCAAGAGCAAGCTACCTAGGCTCAGTGGAAGAACTATAAGACATTTACCGATATGAGAGGCTACCAAGGATAAACAACTAGATAGTCAGATCCCACACATACCAAGCATTTCATTAACATACGCACAATATGCTCGATATGTGCAAATACAACATGTCATCACAACATGACTCTACAACTCAAGTATTTATTCATTAGGCTCCGTGGAGCGAGATATTACAATCATGGGTCTCATGACCCAACATTCAGAGCATACAAGTCAAAGCACAAGCGGAAGCTTAACATGTCTGAGTACAGACAACTATAAATGAAAAGGGCTGAGAAGCCTGACTATCTACCAGATCCTACCAGGGGCACAAGATCGTAGCTGAGGTAGCAAGCTAAACATCGAAGTCCACGGGGAACTACTAGCGAGACTGAAGCCTCTCTGCAAAAACATAAAATAGGAAAACGTGAGTACAAATGTACCCAGCAAGACTTACATCAGAACTAACTACATATGCATCATTATCAACAAAGGGGTGGTGGAGTTTAAGCTGCATGACAAGCCAGCTTTTGACTTAGTGGCTATCCTAAACTATGACTGCAAGTAACTCTTTTGAGGTGGCGCACACGAGTCCACATATTCACCATATCAATACACCACTATGGATCCGCACCCATCTCCCTACGAGAACACCATCCATAGCACTCACACTTATCTTGCGCATTTTAGAGTACCCACTTTCACTTGTCTATGAACTGTATAGGCAACCCAGAGGTCCTTTACTGTGGACGCGGCTATTCGAATAGATCGTTTATAACCCTGCAGGGGTGTACTTCTTCACACACGCTCTCACCATTTACCGTCGGTTACACGACATGTACTCGGCAACCTTCAAGCGTGTAACATCCCAAATTTTCAATTTGGAATGTTATACACTAGATCATCATTGCATATCATATTTTATTGCATTTGGCTTGATCCTAGAAATTTTACGCAATTCAAGGACCCTCGGAGAGAGTTGGGAATTTCGTTATTTTCATATTTGAGTTTTCTCAAATTTTGAAAATAGGATAATTTGATTTATTTTATTTTTATCTTCAATTATTTCTATTATTAAAATATGAGAGAGGGAATAAAATGACTTTCCCAAAATAAAGAAATATTGAGGATTTATTAAAAAATCAAATAAGTTTTATTTCGGATTTTTTGGCTATTTTATTTGAATTTAGGAAAAATTGCATGTTTTTCAAAACTGCATTTTTGGGCCAAGAAAATGTTCATCTTGTTCTAAATATTTTATTTAGACGGTGAAAACTTATTTTGGCATTTTTAGTATTTTATTTTATTTTCTAAAAATTTTCTTAGTTTCGTCGGAATTTATTTATAAAAAATCTCACATACCGACCGGGTCGAAGGCCCAAATGAGCCCAGCCGCCGCCATCTCCCGCACCGGATCAGAAAGGAGTCCCGATCGCCGCCCGCTTCGAGTCCGAGGAGCACGCCTCCCGAGGCGCCTCCCAAGCCGCACCCCATAAATATCACGCCTCCGCCGCCCGCCCTCCTCACCCCGCCACCTCGACCCGCCCGCCTCCCGACCCACCGGCAGTTCGCCGCCACCGCTCAAGCCCGCTGAGCCGCCGGACCTCACCGGAGCCCGACGAGGTAGCCGTCGTTCGTCGCCAATTTTCTGAAGAAATTTGATTCGGTTTTTTTAGAAAACCCTAGGTTTTATTTTTTAGATCGGATTTTATTTAGCGAGCATTCACTTGTTCGTTCGTTTTAACGGATGAGTTCACCGTTTAGTTTCAGTTAGCGAACGCCCTTTCGTTAAAGTGTTCGTCAGTTTTTCTTTTTCTCGGATTTTCCGCGATTATTCCAGATCGCGATTTCTGATCCGATTTTCGTTTTAGTTTTTCTTTTCGCTCGTTTATCGGAATCAGGCGATTCAAGCGCCTGGAGTTTCGTCTTGAAACCCTCTTTTCATATAATCAACTCAAACAAGTTTTTGCTACTGTAAAATTTGACTTAGGTTCAGATTAGTAAACGAAGCTTGTTTCTTTCGCCGTTTGCCTTTTGTTGTTTCGTTTGATTTGGTTCTTTTTGCAAACTGGAGTTCTTAAGTTGAAATTTCTGGTTAGTTATTTTATTTGAGTTTTACCTGTGCATTAGATGAGTACTTATTGTATGCTTGTTTGTTTGCGATAGAGTACCCGGAGTGCGCCGCTTGCTACTTCAAATCTCTAGGTTTCACGGATCATCAGCAAGGCAAGTAACACTTTGATCATACCTCTTTACTACCCAGTTTTATTGCATTAGATCAATCCTCAAACAATTGCATGACTAGGATCTGATTAATATGTGGGTTTTGGGAAGTAGATGAGGTAGTACCTATTATCTGTTTTATATTCAAACCCTTGGGAGTTACTTCTACGTTTGCTTATATTGCCATGCTATGATAGTAGACGTGGATTGGGTGAGTGTATCCATGAAAGATGTGCGATTGTTAATTAATGGTTTATTTAAGGTGGCAACTTTAATACACATCTGGGTGGATTGAGGCACCTGGGTATTCTCCAAATAAGCTCCCTCGCTTTTTTCTTTATAGACCGCCACCTGTGCTCAAAGGGATCATGAGATTATTCATGCTAGAAACTTCCGTGTGCAGCCACAAGCTACTATGGGCTCTAGCATAGTTGATTAAGTCGTGTGAACTCTTACAGTGGTAGACTAGCAGATGTAGGGGATGTAGCACTAGTAGAAAAGGGGGCATTGGTCCAGGCCGGGTCAGCCCATTAGTCCCGGTTCAATCCAGAACCGGGACCAATGGTGGCATTGGACCCGATTCGTGAGCCCCGGGGGCCGGCCGGGCCACGTGGGCCATTGGTCCCGGTTCGTTTGGACCTTTTGGTCCCGGTTGGTGGGACGAACCGGGACCAATGGGCCTCGCTCCTGGCCCACCACCATTGGTCCCGGTTGGTGCCACGAACCGGGACCAAAGGCTGCCCTTTAGTCCCGGTTCATGCCACCAACCGGGACCAATGAGGTGCCTATATATACCCCCTCGCGTAAGAGCAGAGCACACTGCTCGCTTTTTTCCGCAGCCGAGGGGAGAGGGCTTGGTGGTGCTCTAGCTCACCTCCTGTGCACACAAGGTGTTCGATGGAATGCCCGAGCCACACTACTTCAGCTTTCTCCTCTCCAAGCTCGACCTCCAAGCTCCATTTTCCTCAATATTTGTCTAGTTTTAGCGGTCCGTCACGCCCCGTACCCGTCTTCACCGCCGTTGATCACCCGCGCCGATCTCATCGCCGGCACCACCGTGGTGAGCCACTTGTTCTTATCTTCTTTCTGAAAGGAAAAATATTCTTACTTGTATGTTTAGATAGATACTTGTATTATTTTTTTACTTTTATTATTGCATCTTATATAGTGCGATGGTTTTGGTATCCGCCTGGCCGGCCTCGCCTCCACATCTATGATTCGGATGTGGTATATATTATCTTTTCATAACTATTGATTCATTTATTGTTTATGAAAATTATGCCGACCAACGTGACATAGATTTTATTTATCTAGGAGGTTGTTGAACCGGAAATTACAACCGACCCTATTGTCGAGAGGTTAAATTTAGTTGAAGAAGAAAACAATTTCTTGAAGGGAAAAATAAGAAAAATTGAGGAGGAGAAGATGATATTGGAGTTGCATGTTGCGGATGTCGCTGATGATCACAAGATCAAGATGGATGCAATGCACTTTGAAGATTAGAAAGATTAGAAAATATGCCATTCATACCGAGGCTTGGTATCATTATGCCGTTGGATCAGTTGTTACCTTGGTTGCGATTATGATCGCATTTGTTTTTGCATTGAAATGTTTTACATAGTTTCAATGTATGGTTTAATTAATTTAGATGCTCTGCAGAGCTTTATGTTGTTCTGTAATGATTTTCGCTTGAAGATGAGAACTATGTATGTACTTTGGATTTAATGTGATGATGAACTTCTATTAATTTGGTCACTTAGTTATCTATTCATGATGTTCGTAATGATTTTGACACACTTAATTATATATAATGCACGCAGATGAACCGTGCAATGGATGTAATCGTATGAGACACACCTCCGAGTTCATTAAGGGCGTGCATGATTTTCTCGAAGTGGCTGAGGCAAACAAGCAGAATGGTTTTATGTGTTGTCCATGCCCTATATGTGGGAATACGAAGTCTTACTCTGACCGGAAAATCCTTCACACCGACCTGCTTTACAAGGGTGTTCCCACCATCCTTCTTCAATATCATGACGCACATCCTAGTTCATCTAGTCGACGAGATTGTCATTACGGGCCTCAGATTTCTACACAATATGTACCCCTTTGAGTGGTTCATGGGAGTCCTAAAGAAATATGTCCAGAATCAGCGCTCAGACGAAGGAAGCATCTCCATGGGCCATCAAACAGAGGATGTCATCGGGTTTTGTGTTGACTTCATTCTGGCCTTAAGAAGATAGGTCTCCCTAAATCACGGTATGAGGGGAGACTGATCGAAAAGGCACGCTTGGAAGGGACTCAATAATATGCGAGGGACGGATATTCTTGGTCTCAAGCACGCCATACGCTTCTCTGTAACTCTACCTTGGTGACCCCTGTATGTCGATGAACACAAGAACGTCTGCGCTCCAAACACCCGAGCAAAGGCGACGATCGGATTACATGTGAACACATCAGGACTTTCAGCAGTTGGTTGGAAACACGTCTCGATGTGACCAGCACTGTTTGTGATGAGCTGTACTTGTTGTCCAGGTACCATCTTCAACTGTAATGATTTGGAAAGGATACGAGATAAATGGGAATACATTTTACACGTATTGACCAAGATGAAAAGAGCACCAACCAAAACAGCGGTGTCCGCTTTGATGCGGCAACCGACAAGGGAAATGACACATATTATGGTTACATAGTACACATATGGGAACTTGACTACGGAGTAGATTTTAAGGTCCCTTTGTTTAAGTGCAAGTGGGTCCATCCGTCGGGAGGCGGAGATGCAGGTAGACCCACAAAGACGGAATGACAACAGTGGATCTGAAAAATCTTGGATACACTGACGAACTGTTCGTCCTAGCCAATGATGTGGCACAGGTTATCTATGTGAAGGACATGTCTACCAGACCGAGGAAAAAAAAGATAAGGAAGCGAATACATCATACAATGAGCCAAAGCGCCACATAGTTCTTTCAGGAAAAGGGACATCCCGGGAGTGGAGGGCAAGATGGACATGTCAGAAGAGTATGAAAAGTTTCATGAAATTCCCTTCAAAGTCAAGGCTGACCCAAGCATCCCGATAAACGATGAAGATTATCCATGGTTACGGCAATAATAAGCAGCGACACAAGCGAAGAAAAAGTGAAGACTTTCTCCGCAACTATTATGATGATACCATGCCAACTTTGTAACAGACGAAAGTATGATACCATTGTCCGCTTTGTACATGCACATGCTATGCCAACTTTTTTCAGAGTTCATTTGAAAACTATGAATTTGAAAACCTCGCCAACCAAGGGCGCTCACACCCGGTTTATAAGCCCGCCCCTCTACACGCCTTTGTTGAGCTCACAAACTTGTGTTTCACACAAATTTCAAAGAATTCAAATTTGAAAACTAATGGCACAAACAGAAAGTTTATAATTTTGCTGACCTAAAAGCAAAAAGAATTAAAAAATAAAGCAAAAAACCAAAAGAAAATAAATAATGCAGAAAACAAAACAAAAAACAACTTTAAAAAAATAAAAATAGCAACAATAAGTATTTTGTTGTAAGTAGAAACAAAATAAAATAAATAAAGCAACAAAGAAAACAAAAAAAGTGTTTTCAAATTTGAAAACTAATGGCACTAACAGAAAGTTTATAATTTTTCTAAAACTAAAAGCAAAAAAGAATTAAAAAATAAAGCAAAAACAACAAAAAATAAATAATGCGAGAAAACAGAACAAAAAACTGAAAAATAATAAAAATAGCAATAATAAGTATTTTGTTGTGAGTACAAACAAAATAAAATATATAAAGCAACAAAGAAAACAAAAAGTGTTTTCAAATTTGAAAACTAATGGCACTAACAGAAAGTTTATAATTTTTCTAAGACTAAAAGCAAAAAGAATTAAAAATAAAGCAAAAACAACAAAAAATAAATAATGCAGAAAGCAAAAAAAAAAACTGGAAAAAAAATAAAAAATAGCAACAATAAGTATTTTGTTGTAAGTAGAAACAAAATAAAATAAATAAAGCAACAAAGAAAACAAAAAAATGTTTTCAAATAAATAATAATAATGCAGAAAACAAAACAAAAAAACTGGAAAAAAATAGTGCCGCCTACTGGACCCCCACGGCCTGAATACGACTAGAAACCCTACATGGGCCAGGATTCAGGCCCGCAGGAGGCCAAGTAGGCCCACAGCACATAACTAGTGATGATTAGGCCCGAAAGCTGCAGTTGAGAGGAGCTCGAGAGGGTGGGCGCAGCAGCGCTTATAAACCACTCTCGAGCTCTCTCAACTAGCGAGGTGGGACTAAACTTTTCGCTGAGGCAGCACAAGGCCTTTGGTCCCGGTTGGTGGCAACAAGCCGGGACTAAAGGGAGACGTGGTCAGTTCGTGCCTGCAGGGACCAATGCCCCCCTAGTCGGTCGCCTCTTAACTGGTCCCGGTTGAGTGGCACCGGCGGGACTAAAGAGGCATTGGTCCCGGTTGGTGGCACGAACCGGGACCAATGGCTTTGCTATATATACAGGACTTAGCAGTTTTCGCCAAAACCCATCTGTTTCTTCTCGCCCCGACGCCTCTGCTCCTCGTCGCCGTCGCCGCCGAGCCCTGCCCCGACGCCGTCAGGCTGGTCCAGCTCGCCGTCGCCGCCGCCGAGCCACTGCTTTACACTGCCGCCGCCGCCGCCCCTTCCGGCCCCGACACCATCACCGCTGTCGCCTCCGCCTTCCCGACCCGTCGGCGTCGCCATGTGCCGCCTTCTAACCCGTCGCCGTCGCCCCGACCACCGCCGCCGGTCCGGCCTTGGTATCTTTCCTCTTTTTATATATGCAGAAGTTTATATATGCAAAATTTTATATATGCAAAAATTTATACATATATGCAAGTATATATGTATTTTATATATGCAAAAATTTATATATCTAGCTAGGAAGAAGGAAGAAAGGAAGAAGAAGAGGGGGGTCGATACAAAAAACTTATATATGAGAAATGTATGTATGTATATATGTATATATATGAGGGGGGTCGATACAAAAAACTTGCATATATGTATTTTATATATGCAAAAAAAACTTATATATGAGAAATGTATGTATGTATATATGAGAAATGTATGTATGTATAGATCGATGTATGTATGTGGATACATGAGGGGGGTCGATATACCCCCCCTCTCCGATAGCATTTTTGTGCATTTTAGGTTAGTGTATATATATGTTGATGTATATATGCAAAAGATAAATTTTTAGAAAAAATACTATTTTTTGTGTTGATGATATGATGATATTTTTTTCATATATGTATTAATTTTTTAAGTTGTTAGTAGATATCGATTTTAGGTTAGTGCATTTTATCACTGATTTTAGGTTAGTTGATCGATTTAGTGCAGTTTATGTTTGTTGCATTTTAGGTTAGTGCATTTTATGTTAGTGGAGAGGAAAAAGTAAAATAAGGAAAAGGAAAATAAGTAGAGAAAGAAGGAGAAGAAGAAGGAGAAGACGAGGAGAGGAAGAAGAGAAAGAAGAAGAAAAGAGGAGAAGAAGAAGGAATAGAGGAGCCTCTTCTCCTTTTTTCTCCTCTTTTTCTTCTTCTTCTTAATTTTTATCGGGAACGAGGGTGTCGAGGATCGCCGAGGGGTCGAGGGTCGGGAACTAGGGTAGAGGGTCGAGGGTCGTTAAGGGGTCAAGGGTCGAGGGTTTCAGGGTCGAGGGTTCGAGGGTTCTAGGGTCGAGGGATCGAGGGTCAAGGGTTCCAGGGTCGTCTAGGGGTCGAGGGTTCCAGGGTCGTCGAGGGTTCGAGGGGTCGAGGATCGCCGAGGGGTCGAGAGGTTTCCTAGTGTCAAAGTATTGAAGAAATCCATGGCTTCATCATTAGCGGAGTAACCATGGCATGATTGTCTGAAGTCCTCCAAAGTTATTACGGAATGGAGTCTGATAGGATAATTTGCATTTTATGCGAATTTCAGCAAAGGCCTTCCAAATAGCGATATTCGGAAGGTTCTTGCTGAACTTTGTACCAAAAAGCTTAATTATCCTATCTAGGACTCCGCTCCAAAATAACTTTGGAGAGCTTCGCACCATCATGCACCTCACATTACGCCTAATGATGAAGACATGGTTTTGTTGAATCCTTTGACACTAGGAAACCTCCGACCCCTCGGCGATCCTCGACCCTTGACCTCGACCGCCAGATCCACGACCCTTTACCCTACATCAGTGTTGATGCCCACATCACTTGTGGGACATAGATGTAGTGTTCAACGCCGACCCTCCCGATAAGCTTCAACACGTGGGGGTCGATATTACCCCTCCTTGAAGCGTTACGAGGCCACCCCCTAACCCTTGAAGCGTTGTCGAGGCCACCTGAAACACTAGAGAAGCAGCGTCGAGGCCACTAATTAATATGATTCCTTATTGTGATTAGCTAGCTAGTTCTACGTTTGCCACTAATATATCCATATCTGTCATGTTTGAATAATAATTGCCATGTTGTAAATATTTGTAGAAACTATGGACACCCCGCCATGAGACGAAGCACAAGAAGCATTGTTGAGGGACATAATCGCACAAGTAAGTGATGTCGTCTGCTCGTTGATGTTTCTCAACGACAACGATGGTGCGGAAGGAGAGGGTGAAGAAGCAGCTGGCTATGATTTACATGGCTCTGGCGACCCAATGCCGGTGCAAGAAGGAGAGGATGAAGAAGTAGACCGTGAGGACGGCTCGGTGATCACCAAACCGAGTCCGCCGGTATATATATTAGTTAAGCCTGTACGACTAGCTAATTGATGCATTCATTGTTTTGGTATGTACACATATTAATTAACTCTCGTCTTTGTTCTTTTTCTAGCCCTCCGGATCGAGCACAACCCGGTAAAGAGACGAGGCCGAAGAAAAGTTGAGCTCGGATGAAAAGTTTGAGATCATACAAATCGCGCATGACGGCCAACCGATCGAACCCTACCGGACAAAGAAGGCATTTGTTGCTCAAAGGCGGGTTACGGTTAGGGACAAGATCGATCAGCATCCACCAATGGTATAAGCCTAAGAATGAAGACCCTGAGGTGTCTTATGTCAATGATATGCAGAAAAATGATCTTTGGACTGAGCTGAAGTCAAATTTCACCCTACCGCCAGAGGATGATCCGAAGAAGCCAGTTATAGAGACATTAATCAAGTCTTTTGCTCAAGAAGATGGCAGACCTATTCAGAATTGGAAGAAAGACCTCAATAGGTATGTCGAAAAAATGAGACACCAGAATTCAAGGGCAAATATGAGAAGATCAGAGATGATCGCCCGCATTTGTGGCCCACAAGACATCGGAAAAGAGTAAAAAGATGTCGGCGACAAACAAGAGAAATGCGCGAAGAAGAAGCTTCACCATTGCACGGGGTCGTGGCTACCTCGTGAGCCCGCCTAAGTGGGCCATGGCTGAGAATGATCTGCTTGATAAAGGGATCGAACCAGAGACAATGAACTGGCCAGACCGTTTCCGGACTTGGTTCTTGAGGCGGCGGATCCTTGGACCCTATAACGAGGAAGTGCATTTGGACGGACGAACAATTGGACATACTACCAAGAGGCTTCAAAGCAATATATCGAAGCAGCGCAGCAAGGGACGTTCATTCGAGACGGGGAGAAGGACGAGCTCACAATGGCCCTCGGGAATCCTCGAGCACCACAGGACGGACACGAGGCACGCCAGAGCTCCGTTTCGTGGAAGGCTGGATTTCCGGGCCTTGGGGTTACAAAACCGGGAGAGGAGGAAGAAAGCTGGAGCAGAGCCAAGCTGCAGCGCTGAGAAAGGGTAATAGGGCTAGAGGAACGAGAAGCAGATCGCAGCAAACGACCTGCCAAGCTTCCCAGGTTACCCCGCCATCTCAGGGCCGGAGAAGCAGCGTGGCTTCCACCGAGCTGCTTTAGCCGGAGCATGCCTTGCCGGCTCCTGCCAGCTATCCCGTGGATGCTATCATGGAGGCTGAAAATTGCCACCTTATGGCGCAATGGATGAATTTGAAGGTCAAGGCAGCTGTTGGCTCTATTTATCCTACTAAACCCGACTCAACTTTTCACTGCCGGCCGATTCCAGAAGGATATGCTAAGGTGATGGTCGATGAAATAACGGAGGGATTTGAGGACCTCCGGCTTGACCACCCTACCGGTGAAGGGGAGTATCGGCTGGGTTCTCGCTCGAAGACTCCATGCCTATGGCGGAAGGATCTCATCAACCTTAGGAACTCGGACGCCTCCGCCTCCTCCTCCTCCTCCGGCGAGTTAGGGCACTCCGCCTCCACCGCCTCCTCCTCCGGCCGAGTGACGATCAGGGCACTCGGCCGGCTCCTTCTCCGGCGTGGCGGCACTCCGCCTCCTTCTCCGCTTTGCACGGCGCGCCCGAGCAGCCAGCCTCCTCCTTCTCCGCCTCGTCGGCAAGGGCGGAAGAGACCGCCGCCCGCTCCGGCTGCTCCAGGCGTCGTAGTCCTTCTCCTCCGCCTCGTAAGCAAGGAAAGAAGACATCCGCTCCGCTCTGCTCTGCCGACGTCTAGCAAAGACAGCCAAAGGCGGAGGAGATACTGATTCGGTCCTTCTCTGAAGACTCGGAGAAGTTACCGTACGAGAGGAGCGTGGAGGAAAGCGAAGATTGCGCAGACGAAGTGGATGACTGGTTTCAAGGGTTGAAAGCAAAGAGAAATCCACCTCCGGAGGAGAAGGTAGATCCGTGAAAGCGAAGCGCACTCTGGCTGCCCCGACAAAACCACCCAAGTCCCGCGAAAGGCAACTATGAGCGCATTATTGGAAAGGCATTTGCGAAGCGGAGAGGTCGGGAAGTACTAAAAGTGATCAAAGGATGAAAGAACGATGAGCTGGGAAACAAATTGCCCAGCTCGGCGAACAAGAAAGCAATCGTGCCCCCCGCTCAAGGTGCACGCTAGCGACATCGTCGATCCGAGGATGGTGCCCGGTTATGGCAATCCTGCAGATTACCTGCCCGATGATGTACATTATGATTTCTTGGAGGTGCAGATACAAAGATACTGATGCACGGGAAGCCTCTCGTCAAAGATGAAAGTTCTCTATCAGCGATGATGCTAAGATTGCATGATTGGTACATGAAAACCTGCAAAAGAGTCTAAAGGGAGGAGTACTTTGTATGTGAGAGTTAAAAGGAGCATGACCTCCTTGGAATTGAACTATTGCCTATTCCATTTGAGGAGTTCTATCAGTTTTTCAATCAATTGGCCATCGATAAAGCAACGGTCACCTGCTACTGACTGTAAGTAGTACTACTTACATCATTAAGTCTCTCTATATAACTCAGCCCTTTCATTGCATGCATTTATAATTATCCTCACTATATTATGCAGATTGAAGATCGCCGAATTGAAGAAAAAACAAGTGGGTGATATTGGGTTCATTAACACATATCTCATAGATAAAACTGAGGTTGAATTTCAGAAAGAAAATACCGAGGCCAACTTGCTACAATCGTTGGTAATAATTGAACACAAGGATATAATACTCTTTCCTTACAACTTCAAGTGAGTGTTACTGTCTTGTGGCATATTCGGTTTCCTTATTAGTCCAGGTTATAGTAATGTAATATTGATGAGTTATGCATGTGTGCGCAGCTACCACTGTATTCTCCTAGAGATTAAGCTTGAGAAGGAGTAGTAACTGTCTTAGACTCCAAGCTTAAAAGATCCCAAGGAGTATGTGGACATGACTGAAATGCTCGAGAAGTAAGTTAAATCGATCATTATCCACCATATCAACAACTTTGTTCATTTCTGATATCAAGTAATTGTTTTCTTTGTATGGCAGGGCTTGGAAAAATTCACCAAAAAAGCTCCGGGACTGCCGAAGAAGCTGCAATTTAGACACCAAAGTAAGTACTATATAGTAGCATATTCCTCGCATCTACTAGTGATTCAAGCGCTAGTTTCAGAAATACCATTTAGCATGCTTGCTAATTATCTGTTTGATTGACCTCTTTTTCTTGTAAAGTGGTTGTGGCTGGTACAAGGGAATGATTTCTGTGGATACTACATTTGCAGTCCATCCGCCACACCACGACACCAATGAGCGGGCTACTCCGACAAACAATATGAAGTGCGTAAATAAAAATATTCACAATTTTATTTTATTACCATCATTTGTGTTGAGTTTCATTCATTCATATATATATATATATATATATATATATATATATATATATATATATATATATATATATATATATATATATATGTATGTATTGACCCCTTCTTAAAATTAGATGTTTCGGATGCGGGATGAACTCCTAGCAGCAGATCGCATGCGAGCAATTCAAGAGGAATTGACGGCATTCTTTCTTGACCACGTGATCGCTGAAGACGGAGAATACTATGTGGACCACAGCGTCCGTATGTTAGGAGATTATATATTTGTAAAAGATAATTATTGTATATATGTAGCGGTAGTGTCGGATAGATATCGAGAACTTGTTGTTCGACCAATCTCTCGGAGAAGGAGAGGTGGTCGATATCACTTCTCTCTGTATGCATATATGTTCATGACGATCTTCTGTTTGCTTAATTACTAGCTAGCTAAGCGTGTCTAGCTAGTCCTCTCTATACGTATGTATAGTAATGGCGTCGACCAAGCACGGACAAAAGAGAGGACACTTTTCTCTATTAATTAGCTAGCTATAGCACAATATATGAAACACCTAAATTAACCCCCAAAACCCCCAACCCCCCACTTTAAAAAAAACAAAAACCCTGCCATAGAAATCTTGTGGCGTGGATGTTTATTGGTCCCGGTTGGTGCCACCAACCGGGACCAAAGGCCTCCGCCTGGGCTCGTGAGGACCCATCGGAGGCCCATCTGTCCCGGTTACGGATTGAACCGACTAAAGGGTCGAGGCATTAGTATCGACCCTTTAGTCGGTTCATGAACCGGGACTAAAGGCCCTCACCAACCGGGACTATAGGCCCTTTTTCTACTAGTGAATTAGCGGGGCAAACATCGATGATTATGGTTGTGCCTCAGTTCGTCTATCGTATCGATGACCCAACAAGATTGACAACCCAATAACACATGACAATTTGATTTCTAGCTTGTTTACTTTAGTTCCACGATTTCTTTAGTGATCAACTCTATACATATCTATACCAATATAAGAAAATCCAAAGGTGCAGATCCAACCAAAAACCAGCCATTAAACAAGGTCAAGCAAACGAACCAGACCGCTTCAATGGTCAGCACCCAAGACATTTATCATGCAGTTAATGTCATACAAAATATCCATTCTAACTCTAATCACTAATAAACACAAATAATATCGTTCCTAATATCTAGATGCAATTAATATACTGGCTAATATCAATGTTCATTGCACGCATTTAATTTATAGTATGTAAAAATTAGCAGAAAATCAAGGTAGAGGCGGCGCCCACCTCACCCTACCGATTCCTCCGCATATGATAGTGATCATATCAACACCAACCATCTCAGTACATCACATAAACGGCAAGATTCTCACATTACCACTGAAATCAAATTGCAATTCTATTACTCCCTATAATCCATACTACTTGTCGCTCAAATGGGTGTATCTTAGTACAATGTTGAGTATGTATTCAAAAATGGTTTGATCATGTATTAAAAAATGCTTTATCCTGTATTTGTAAAATATTAATAAAGCATTTCAAAATGTTAAATGTGTATACACAAATGTTGACCATGTATTCTAAAAATGTTAATCTTATATTTGGAAAATGTTAATCCAGCATTTGAAAATGCCTAATGTGTACAAAAAGATGTTAAACCTGTATTAAAAAAATATTAATCTTGTATTTAAAAAATATGAATCAAGCATTTTAAAAATGTGAAATATGTATAGAAAAGTGTTAATCAAACAGTTATTTTCATTTAAAAATATATATGGGAAAATGTTGATCATCTATTCAAAAAATAATAGTCTTGTATTAGAACAATATTGAACATGTACTAGAAAAATGTATTAGATATATACCAAATTATTTACAATGTGTACTATACATAAAAAATATATAAGTTTCTAAAATGTTAATCATGTATTCCAAAATGTTTAACATGTATATAAAAAATGTTTCTGATGTATACAAAAATATTGAATTTGTACTGAAAAAGATTTAACATGTGTTGACAAAATAAAAACCAATGAAAATGGACAAAAGAAATAAAGAAACAAAAAAGGAAATGCGAAGAGAACATAAGAACAAGAAGAAAGAAAAAAACTATAACAAACAATGAAAGGAAATCGGTGAAAATGTAGAAACCTAAATTTATAACGAGGAAGAAATAAAACTGAAGAAAACCGATGAAGAAAAAGACAAAAGAAACAAACAAAGAAAATCAAAGAAAAAAATAAAGTAAAACCGGTCAAAACCAATAAAACCAGAGAAAACAAAGAAAAAAATCGAAGGAACCATTGAAGAAATAAAGAAAACCGGAAGAAAAGAAGGGAAAACGAAAAAAAAACAGAAGTCAAGACCCTGTCCCGGAATAAAGAAATGTTCCTTCTTTTAAGCAAACGGGCGCGTAGCTCTCTTCCTTTTTTTTTTATGTTTTCAACATGGAAATATCTATGCGACAGGTGAGTTTCGAACCAACGACCTCCTGCTCGTACATAAGTGGCTCTAACAACCCCAACACCTACACCTAATGCGAACCAACATGTGGTTGGATTGTTAGAGAGGCCGTGGTATCCTCAGCCCATCAGAATTCAAGTCGTGGTACTCGCATTTATTCTTAGATTTATTTTAGGATTTCCGGTGATGCGCATTCAGTGGGAGGAGACGTTTCCGTCAATGGCGAGGTGCCTACGGTGACTTCGTAAATTTTAAGATGATATGCCGGCTCAGTATTTCGGAGGTGCTCATAGGGGTAGGGTGTGCGTATGTGCGTTCATAGGGGTGAGTGTATGCGCGTGTATATGAGCGCTTGCGTCTGTACTGTGTTAAAAAAAACACCTACACCTGACGTGTTTCGTTCTATCTTTTTCCTGCTTTTCTTCTTTTTCTTGTTTATTTTTTTATTGTATCTGTTTTTTCATTTGTTTTGGTTTTCTACTTTGCTAAATTGAATGAACTATTTTCAAAATTATTAAACTTTTTTCCAAATTGATGCAATTTTTTAAAATAGATCAACAATTTTTTAAAATCGATGACCATTATTGTAGACTACTCGTCGTCGCTGCCGCTGGTGAGGTCGACGACCGGCGCCATACTGCCTGCCTCTCCTTCGCCGCCGTCGCCGCCATTGTCGTCCGTAAATGCCGTAAATGCGTCGCTAAAATCCCACCGATTGTCTTCCGCGCTTTCTTTGCTCCTGCACCGCCGCTATGGTCAGCCGGCCGCTCTCGTTCCTCACAGTGGCCGCCCGCCGCCTCCTTCCGCCGACCGGGCGAGCACCGCAAGTAGCCCGGCGTGTCGTCGGGTCTCCGTCTTGCGCGAGGGAGGCCTGCGCTGGCGGATGTCGACCAGCGCCGGGCAGGCGCCTTCTTGTGCAGGCGATGGGGGCCCGGCTGGAGGTGGGCCGTGGCGGCGGCGGCGACGGAAGTGCCGGCCTCGCCGGTAATGTCCCCGATGCGTCCGGCCGCCGCGTCCTGAGCAGCGCCGAGGCGATGTCGAAGTTCTTCCGATGCGTAACTGCGCCGGGCCCTCCGGTTGTACCGGCCGCCCGGGAACTTGCGGAGCTGCTCCCTCGTCGGCGGCGGTCCCATGGTGGGGATGCCGTTCGCCCCGATCCGCCATGGCCCCGGCACCAACACGTGGTACCGGGCCATAAGCTCCGTGTCGGCGATGGTGAGGCTCGGCTGATCAGACGCCCCGGTCGACACGCGCCCTCGTCCGGGTCGCTGGAAGACATTGCCGGCGAGAGGAGATGGGCGGGCAAGGAGAGGAAGAGAGATGGGCGGGCGAGGGAGATGGCGGCGTGGCGCGCTCTTTATAGAAGGCGGGGAGGAGGTGGGCGGGCGAAGCCGTCGATGGCGCGCCCGAGGGAGAGGCGGCCGCTGGCGGCACGCGACAATGATGCCGTGTGTGGCGCGGCAGCGGAAGCGTGCGGCGCGGGCGCTGGCAGCGGCCGGCAATGACGCGTCGGTGGCGTCTCAAGTGGCGGGCGGTCGCCAGCGGCGGCGGCAACCGATCGTCGCGTCTTCATCGCCGGCCCGAGGCGGAAGGCTGGCGTAGCGCCGGTCGCCGCGACGCTGCGATGATGGAGGGCGCGGACTACGAGGTTACCAAAGCGGGGCGGCACGAGATTCGCGCAGCGGTCGGCGCTGCATGCACGCCGCCATTATCGCAATGCAGTTATTGCATGACGATATGGTCACCGCGCCATGTCTACATCGCACGCAACGGTCAACGCCGACTTTAAAAAACACGCCCTCGGGGCTCCCAACTGCTCGGCTCGCTCGCTCCCTCACGATCGCCTTAAGCGGCTCGGCAAATCCGCAGCCAGCGTATACACAGTGTGGCTGGCGGTATCGCCCAGCGGACCTTGTGAGGCAATATTTTTACATAAGACGATCGTGCCCCTGGCAGCGAAGGGGTATGGGTGAATCTCAGCCCTTGATGTGTTTAAGGGGGTGTACCGAAGCAGAAGTGTTTTTAGAAACCTACTTTTTTTTATTTACAGAAGAATGCCAACTCTTGGTATGTTCCGCCTATCAGTACAAAGCGAAAATTAAGATGAAGTAGTGTGGGCACCAGATTTTAAACCCACGACCACCTACTCATGTTGATGTCTAAAGTGGATAACTACATCTTAATATATTAAACAAAGGCGCGAGCAGAAATAGACTGCGGTCTATGCGGCCCATTTTGCACTTGTTGGTTTTTTTATAAATCTGTAGAGAGCATCTAAATTATGATCCCAGAAATAAAAATAACTTTGTGTTATAAATATTGTACTTACAAGTGAAATAACTTACTTTAAAACTTGTTCATTTATTATTTTAAAATATTCAAATATTTAACATAAAATTTCTTTGAATTATAAATGGATACTCACACGCAACCTCGTCCGGTCACCCCCACCTACACTCCCCCCAACGCATCCCTTGTCAAGTCTTGTCGCCTCTTACAGGCACACCTACTAGTAGGCGTCTAGAAGTCGGAGAGGCGCTCGGCTGGATCATCTACTTGCCTAATCTCTGTGACGTTTGGCTTTCTCCATTCTTCAGAACGTTCTCCAGCCTCCCTCCCTCACTCTCTCTCTCTCTCTCTGAATCTCCGATAATCACTGGTATGCTTCAACTCCTCTCTCCCTCCCTCGGAAATACTGCAAGCCCTATAAAATAGAGAAGCCCTTTGTTTTACCTTCTCCCTGTTAGCTCTAATTTCCTCTAATTTCCGAAATGATTTCTTCAACTTTTAGTTGGTACATTTTTACCTAAAAATTTTAGGCACGCTTCGTCTTTGTTGCAGTTCCATTCCGTGGTTAGGAGATGAGCAAGCCATGGAAGAAACGCAAGGAGCTGGATGAACATCGCTACAGGAACCACACAGAGGAGCAAGATAAGCATTTCTTCAAGGTTATGATTGCCGACTTCCATGAGAGAATGGTAAGCTATTTTCAGTTGGGCTGGATTGTGTTCTTGCTTTCTATGGAAACAAAATAGGAACCTCTTGGGGTGAAACTGCATTACTTAATTCGGTCAGATCTGGGCAACTCTCTGTTCGCATCTGAAATATAGCATATATATGAGCTTTCTGCAGCGTTTTCTTCTTTGTAACAGATTTAGTGTCTCCTGACCTTGTGTGTTTTAACTTGTTTACTACAGATCATACCAGATAGGTTTGTCCAACATTTCAGGGGGCAAACAGGACGAACTATTAATCTAGCATCACGCCATGGTTACACTTTTGATGTTCAGATTACCCAGAAGTTGGGGAAACTAGTCCTTGAATCAGGATGGAAGGCGTTTGCTCGTGCCCATGACTTGAGAACGGGGGACTTTCTTGTGTTCAAGTATGATGGCCACTCTCAGTTGAAGGTTTTGATCTTTGGCCCGAGCGGTTGCGAGAAACTTCCGGCGTGCAATCTCAAGAAAAATGCTGCTGCTGGTAAAGAATGGTGGGGAAACACTGCTGGCATTGTAAACACTTGTCATGATCTTCCCAGGAAATTTCCACATTGTGGAAGAAAAATTAGGCCAAGCAAGGATACCTCAAGGCAGGGGAATGACATCATCAATGTCAGCTCGTCGAGCTCTGCTTCAGATTCAGCAGGTTATGATTCACAATGTCAAACCCGCCATATATTGTGCCCCATAGAACTTCATATATGACTTTTATTTTCTTTGTTTAGGAGGTATTTCATCTTCAGAAGATGATGATTTCCTGCCAGGTTGTATCCTCGCAAATGGCACCCTCTTGAATCTAAATCGGGTGCAGAAGAAGCAACAAAGAAAAAATCCGAGCTATGAATTCCGAAATCCCCATTTATGGGTGTGTCATAAGGAAGAGCAGTATTTACGGAGCAAGCCGTAGCCTTGTGAGTTAAATCTCTGTTCTTGAATGGATACTGTATTGTTAAGGAGCGGTCAATCTGGCTGTTTATCTTTGCATACTTACAAAAACAATGTTTGTCTTACCCAAGTGTTGTTGGCTTATTCTGCATATTGATTGAAGTTGTATTTCAGTCATGTAACCATTGGGAATGATAATAGCATGAACGTGCAGATAGTCCACTACACCATGCTGTTTGCTTCGAATTAGCATTACTAAAGAAGATCCTTTCTCCCTTTACCAGGATATATCAAGAAAATATGCTGAAGTATACCTTCCATTTAAGGAACAAATGCTGACCCTTCAGCGCCATGGCAAGAAGTGGGAAGTGCGGTGTCGTGTTAAGAACAACAAAACCAAAAGGCTTATGAGAGGGTGGAAGCATTTTGCGCGTGGCAACAGCTTGAGGCTCGGAGATGCCTGCCTCTTTGAGCTACTGAGAAACAAGAAGAAGTATGTGATGAATGTCCATATCATTCGCAAATCCATTTACAAGAGGTGAAGTATAACATATTTCCTACCATTGGTACCAACTTTTACTGCATCAAGCATTGTTGTAACCCAAGAATTGTTTGCCAAAAGATTGTGGGTGTCAGCAATTCCTGTAATAATTCGGAGTTATGAACTCAAATCTAATTATGTTTGGGCTGAAGTCCATTGCATCATCTCTCTATCTTAATGTACTCTCTCTCTCCAGGAAATGTTTCATACGAATGTTACAATCCATTTTAACTTTTCTATGGAAGTTATAGCCAGTTATTAAAAAGTAAAGGCTGAGCATGCATCTTTCACAAGTACCATTCATGTCTACAGGAAAAAGAAAAAAAACAAGGTTCCCTTGGAAGATAAAAATCCTAGTACTCATACTTAAAAGGCCGTATGCATCCCTAGTTGGTGCAGAGGTCGGGGAAGTGAAATTCTCCCCCAAAGAGAGTAATGACGGACGAGAGGGAGGCGGAAACGAGACCGCGTGAGGCGGCCGATCTCACGTCACCGCCGTCCATGCCCTCGGCGGGAGGGGGTCACGTCGTTCCTTTCCTTGACCCGGGGGACATTGGCGTCGCCCATTCCTTCGACGGGGAGATCGCTGAGGGGATCGGCGCAGATCAGATCGCCCAATCCCATGACTCCGTGCAGGCGCAGCCGGGAGGGAAGATGCAGGCGGCGGGATCGCGTGTTGGTCTCGTTCCCCCGGCGCCGAGAGAGATCGGACGGGGCCAGGGGCGATTCATGCAATGGCAGGTGAATTTCTGTGCCGGGACGGATTCCGGCAATCGGATCGAAGGCCGCATCCGCTTTTCTCCTCATTCTCGCTGGCTAGCCCTCCTGGACTTGGAGAATGATGTCCTAGCAGGCGAATACCTACCGGACGGCAAATCAATCGAGGTAGGGCTTCATTTCAGGATTGATGAGTATGACGTGTTAGTTGCTGAATGCGTGCAGGTCGATCTTCGTTCGAAGACACCGGAGATAGTTGATCTGACGGAGACGTTGGTTCCTGCAAAACCGAGAGGACGATTTTGGGCACTTATTGAGAGCGACGACGACGAACATGTGGATAATCACGACTCGCCAGGTACGATGATTCCAACGATTGTACCGATGGAGTTGCCGGTGCCTACGGTAGTACCTGATCAGCGTCGCACCAAAGTTCAAACATTCAAACTGGCAGTGAAACCCTGGATCGGCCCGATTCCTAAGGTATTCCGCGAACCTGTTACTTTGTCCGATTTTATGCCCGATTCTTGGACTCTTGTTACTCGAAAGAAGAAGAAGGGAAAGAAGGATCGATCGCCACCGCCGCAGAGGCCGCCGATGGCGAGGTCGGCGAGCGCGATTCGAACGGCCAGACGGGCTCGTTTGAATTCGCTGCTGGGTTCTGTATGCGTGGCGGATGAGGCGAAGGTCGTGGGCTTGCGTCACTCGGGCGAGGCCCAGTTAGGAGCCCAAGCCTCTGCCGATCCAATACGTCTGTGCATGCATGTATCACCACCGTTGCCTGACGTGATCGAGACTAGGGTTCTCGAGCCGGGACGTGCGAAGAGAATATCGTGCGCCGGCGACATGGCGGGACGCGGGCAACCACCCGGCAAGCGAGGGCTTCAGCCCGCCGTGGGTGCAACTGCCGCTGCCGGCCGCGGTGCGCCACCCGCTTCGGTCGGTGGTGCCGGGCCCGGTGCTCCGCCCGCCTCTGCTGGGGGTGCCGGGGGGATCGGCCGCGCCGCTACGCTCGCCGCTGGTGCTGGTGGGGCCGGGCGCGGGGGTCCACCTCCGCAAGGGCCACTGGCCGGAGCAGGAGCCGGTCGTGGCGCTCCACCTCCTGCGCCACAGGGCCCGGTTGCTGTTGTTCCCAGCTCGCAGGCGCCGGTGCATGGTGTGCAGCAGCCGGATGATCCGGTTCAGCAGCCGGTGGCCAAGGTGCCGGCCCTAGGGAGAGGTCGCGGTGCTCAGGGGCGTGGTGGATACAGTGGATACAGCAGAGATGGTCGGAATTTTAACCGGTACGGGCGGTGGGGAGACGATGGATATGATGCATATGATGAGGGGCTGCACCGTGGATCTTCATTTGGTGGCGGCCGTGGGTATAACTGGTACAATGATGATGGTCCAGGACATTTTCAGGGGCCGCCCGGTAATTTTGTTGAAGGCGTCGCCAGACCCAATGATCGCTTCTGGGGTGGATATCGGCATGGTGGGAGAGGTAGACGCCCACCTACACCGCGGCATATCCCACCGCCACCACCGCCCGTTACGGACATGGCTACGGGGGAGGAGCATGAGCACACAGCAGATTTGGTGAGAGACTCATCCACGTTGCCGCAGGCTGCGGTGGCGTGGTTCTGACTCTGGCAGCGGTGATGTGATTCCGGCCTTTGGAGCTGCAAAATCTAGGGATGGCACATCTGACAAAGGGCCGGAGAAAGCGGAGGGAGAGAAACTCTCGAAGTGGGCAATTAATGAGAAGAAGTTGCCTTGCTTTAGATGTGGCGAACCGGGTCACTTTATGGCAGAGTGCACTAATGAGCTTTGTGATTATTGCCTCAAATCTCAGCATGTAACTGGGGACTGCCCACTTCTATCCGGTCCTAAACCTGGCATTAACATTTTTGGTGTGTGTTGCAAGGAGTTGATATTCTTTGAGACACCGGAGGTGGACTCTCTACCACAGATATGGTTGAGAGTTCCTTCCCAGCGGTAGGCCGGGTGACTAATGGACAGTTGTCTGAGGCTCAGATTGTGAGACAACTGCGTGACTTGGTGCCAGGTAACCATCAGTGGCATCTAGAACAGTTAGAGGGACAGTCTTATAAGGTGGACTTTCCCACTAAAGAAGATCAGATGCATTCTCTTAAGTGGGGCTTGTGTAGAGTCCCAAGCACCAACATTATTATTGCTTTTGATGAGTGGAAGCAGGAGGAACCAGAGGGTATACCTTTAGAGAAGGTGTGGGTACGTTTCTTTGGCGCACCACCAAAACTGATAAAACATTTTCTGACTGCTTGGAGCTTGGGTGGAATGATTGGCAAGACTGAAAAAGTGGACATGCCTTTTACTCGTACACAAGGGACTGCGAGGTTGCTTGTCAGTGTTGCGAGTGTTGAGCACATGCCGGATGTGGTTAGATGGACATATGCAGGAGTCACTTATATTTTAGAGCTTGAGATAGAGGATACTTCGATTTCCCAGGATGGGGATGAGACTCAGGATATGGACATGATTGAGGGGGGCGGAGCGCCCGGGGATCAGGATAAGGGTACTGACGATTCACCACGAGAGTCGGACAAGGGGCCCACTGCGCAACCAGATAAGGCAGATAGTTCTGCCAAAGAGGCGCCCCCGTCCACCACTCCGATGAACACACTTCGCTTTGGTTCGTTTGGATCAAGATCGGCTCCTGGTCGGTTATGGAGCACCAGAGTTGAGGCAGACCACCCGGCGGATCTTGAGTTGCCATCGGTGTTGAGTCTGACCTGCGAGACGACGACGACACTCGAGCGAAACGTTGACTGTGGCACAGACATGATTGATTCTTCTCCGGGCGGGCTGGTCATCACTCATGAGGTGGCTGCGAGTGGGGGGGGGGCGTGGGCAGGAGGCCCATAAAACCCGCCTACTTGCGCCCGACCAATCTTCTTTGGGAGGGGCGCCTGGACAGGAGGTCTGTGGCTCTCTTCCCACGACGGCTGAGGCGACCCCGGACGAGATGGGGGTGAGGTGAGGGAAGGAGACCCGTGCCGTAATCCCCCTGCAGGACCACGCATGCAGAGCGGCGAGCTGGGGGTGAGGTACGGGAAGGAGTCCCGTGTCGTAACCCCCTCACAGGACTGTGCCGTACAATGCGGCCAGGGGATGAGAGGTTCTGGTGGGGAGAGGGACTAGTGAGCAGGCAGCTCTGCGGTCTTCTTCCCCCTTGACCTCTACGGCCGAGTTCCGCTCGACCACGCCCTACCCTTCTTCACCGACGATAGGGGATGGGCGTGGGAGTCTGGAACTTACTCCTCGGGAGAGGACGGGCGGAGAGCTTATCGCTTTTCGGCGGGATTGCGGATCTGGTGTCGGTGGCGGCGTATCGACAACCCGGATCGAGGACAGCGGATCTGGATGACCTGCAGCTAGCGCGTGCCAAGAGGGCCGCCATGCTTCATCATGTCGAGGCTACTACAGGTGCGTCTTTTGATAAAAGTTGTTCACTTTTGCACTTCTCAGAGAATGAAATAGTAGATAAGGCAAACGACTTAGGAATTTCTTTGGGGTCAAATGAAACTGAGGTCGTCAAATCCATTAATGATCTTTTAGACTTGGAAGCAGAGAGGGCTTCCGAAATCATTCAAAATCTTGCATCTATCAAACCAATGAGTGACAATGAAATGAATAATTTAGGAATGGCTGATCTTGCAAATATTTGTAATACCCTTTTGCCTACCGCGGAGGCGAAGGATGAGGAGGATTCGGAGACTACAGACACGATAGAGCCTCTCCTGATGGAGGGTGAAGTTTCTGTCGTCGCCAATCCTTCTCTCCTGCATGGAGTTGAGGAGAAGTCCAAACGGCCCTGGAAGCGGAAAATTTATCCTACTTGATGCAGCGAAGTGCCAGAGTTAAGCATAAAAAAAATTCATGATGATTTATGAAAGGACTCTTCTGGAATAGCAGAGGTCTAGCAGACTTGGCTAAACAAACGTTCTTAGCAGAGACAACGATAGAACAACACTTAGACTTTATTGCACTTTTGAAACTGGACGAGATAATTTCACATCACAGTTTCTTCAAACTCTCTCCAGTGGTATCGATTTTGACTGGCACATCTTACCTCCTAGAGTAAGATCCGGCGGAATTTTACTAGGAGTATGGTGTGAGACGCTAGAGGTGCTTAATGTGGTTCAGGGTGATTTTTCGGTCAAATTCAGGGTGCGATCAAAACTGGATGGGTTTCGATGGTCTCTAGTAGCTGTCTATGGGGCAGCACAACCTGAATTCAAACCTGACTTTCTGGCCGATCTGGTGCGGATTTGTGGAGATGAAAATCTGCCAATACTAGTTGGGGGGATTTTAATATCATCAGGAGAAGAGATGAAAAGAATAATGACAATTTTGATGGACGATGGTCCATGATGTTTAACATGATTATCGAGAGTCTCAATTTGAGAGAAATAGAGCTCATCGGTAGACAGTTTACATGGGCCAACTCGTTACCTATTCCGACTTATGAAAAGTTGGATAGGGTACTTGCTAGTGTGGAATCGGAACAGAAATATCCGTTGGTGTCGGTCCATGCGATGCAGAGAGCGATCTCGGATCACACACCACTTCTTTTAGACTCGGGGGAGGCTACCCATGTGGCAAATAAAAATATCTTCTTCTTCGAGCACAGCTGGTTTGAGCGAGAAGGATTTATGGAGATGATTGCACGAGAATGGGCTAAGCCGGTTAGTGGAAGGACTCATGTTGAGAGATGGCAAAATAAAATTAGACATCTCCGACAATTTCTGAGAGGTTGGGCCAGAAATGAGAGTGGGATTTACAAATGAGAAAAAGAGCGTCTTACTCAATTGATTGAGGCGCTAGACGTATAGGCGGAAGCCACTCTTCTTTTTGTTAATGAGCAACGAACGAAGTCCCAGGCTGAGCAAGGTCTATGGGCTCTCTTGAGAGAAGAGGAGCTGAAGTGGGTGTTGTGTGCGAAAACGCTTAGGGTTGTCCAAGGGGACGACAATACACTATTCTTCCATATGATTGCAAATGGTAAGCATAGGAAGAAAAAAATTATACAGCTTGAACAGGACGAGGGGACAATAGTGGGACATGAAAATCTGAAAGCATACATCTCTAACTAATATAAAAAACTTTTTGGTCCCCCGAATACAACTACGGTGTCACTTGACGAATCTGTGATTGATGATATACGTCAATTACAGGCAGCAGAGAATGATGTTCTCTACAAGACCGTTCTTGAAAAAGAGGTTCATCAGGCAATATCCCAAATGAAGCCGAATAAAGCACCGGGACCAGATGGGTTTCCAGCTGAATTCTATAAGAAATGTTGGCATATTATTAAAGATGATCTTATGCCTATGTTTCATGATTTTTTTAACGATCATTTGGAGTTGTTTCATCTTAACTTTGGTATGATCATGTTGTTACCTAAGAAAGATGAGGCAGTTCGGATCAAACAATTCCGCCCCATTTGTCTGCTGAATGCGAGTTTCAAAATCTTCACAAAGGTTGGAACCAATAGATTGACACAAATTGCTCATTCGGTGATCCAACCAAGCCAGACAGCATTCATGCCGGGACGATACATACTGGAAGGGGTGGTCATTCTACATGAAACACTTCATGAGATCCACTCGAAGAAATTGGATGGGGTTATCTTCAAAGTGGACTTTGAGAAGGCGTATGATAAAGTAAAGTGGCCTTTTCTTCAGTCGGCAATGCGCATGAAGGGTTTTAGTGAAACTTGGAGGAACCAAGTAGATACCCAGGTCCAGAAAGGTAGTGTTGGAATCAAGGTGAACGATGACATCGATCACTACTTTCAGACACATAAGGGGTTGCGACAAGGGGATTCCATGTCTCCTCTTCTATTCAATATTGTGGCAGATATCTTGGCCCGTCATTATTAGCGAGGCCAAGCAGCATGGCCATGTAGAGGGTCTAGTTCCTCATCTAGTCGATGGAGGGGTATCCATTCTACAATATGCTGATGACACTATTCTATTCATGGAACATGACATGGCTAAGGCACGTAATATGAAACTTATCTTGTGTCTCTTTGAACAATTGTCTGGATTAAAAATTAATTTTCATATGAGCGAGGTGTTCTGCTTTGAGAAGGCCAAAGACGAGGAACACAATTACAGACAATTGTTCGGATGTGAATCAGGTGCTTTACCATTCAGTTACTTGGGTATACTTATCCATCACCGTAAGCTTTCCAATAAAGAATGGAAATGTACTGAAGAATGAATTAAAAAATAACTTAGCTGCTGGAAGGGCAAGCTTATGTCATATGGAGGTCGGCTAGTCCTGATTAACTCAGTATTGACTAGTATGCCGATGTTTCTACTTTCGTTCTTCGAAATTCCGAAAGGGGTTCGCGACTTGATTTCTTTAGATCTCGCTTCTTCTGGCAGTCTGATGAGGCCAAGAGGAAATACCGTCTCGCGCAATGGGATATCCTTTGCCGACCTAAAGACCAAGGGGGTCACGGTATTGAGAACTTAGAAATTAAGAACAAATGTCTTATGAGCAAATGGCTATACAGATTAGAGACTGAGCCGGAGGGCATGTGGTCTCAACTCTTGCGCAATAAGTATCTGCACTCGAAAACACTAGCCCAGGTTACCATGAGACCGACTGACTCGCCGTTCTGGAAGGGACTTATGCAAACGAAGGACCTGTTTTTTCGTAGGGTCAAATTCTTGGTTGGCAATGGAATGTCAACAAGATTTTGGGAGGATACGTGGTTAGGAGAGACGCCCCTAGCCATCCAATATCCTACACTCTATAATATTGTGCAACGTAAGGAGGATTACGTTGGCACCGTCCTTCAAACAATTCCCTTGAACATCCAGTTCAGACATGTGTTAGTTGGTGAGAGATAGACCGCTTGGATGCACCTGTTTCGGAGATTGATAGAAGTTCAACTCTCCGACCAGCCAGATTCAATACAATGGAAATTAACTACGAATGGGATGTTTACGGTGAAATATTTCTATATGGATCTGATTAACTCTGGCCCCCTCTCAAGGTCGTTGCACTTTTGGAAAGTTAAGATTCCTTTGCGTATTAAAATCTTCATGTGGTTTGTCCACAAGCAAGTGATACTCACAAAGGACAACTTAATTAAGAGGCGATGGGTAGGCAGTTCACGGTGCTGTTTTTGTGATCATGATGAAACAATACAACACTTATTTCTTGAATGCCCACTTGCTAAGTTACTTTGGAGAATGATTCATATAGCTGTCAATGTTAATCCTCCAGTTGATATTGCGTCTTTGTTTGGGGCGTGGTTAGGCTGGGGTTGAACAGATTATCGCGGCTCATATTCGGATTGGAATATGTGCGCTATTATGGGCTATATGGAACTGCAGGAATGATATGATTTTTAACAGACAACACACTTTAACTTTTTGCAGGGTTATCTTGAGCTACAGCTTGGATCCGTACGTGGTCCTTACTCACTCCTATGGACTCCAGGGAGCCTTTGGTTACTGGGTGCAACCAATGGGAGATGGTAGCTCGGGTTATCTTCAACCGGTTCGGATGGCGCTCGCATAACAGGATAGGACTCTAGGGAGCTTATCCTTTTTATTTTCACCGTGCCGGTTGTCCTGGTTTGCATGTAATTTTCCTTTTTTTTACTTTGTTATGCTCCGTTTTGTGAGCTGTAAGACCTTTTTGACGATTCTGGATTGTTAATAAGATGGCCGCATGCATTATCATGATGCAGAGGCCGGGGGCCTGGCTCCATTTCCAAAAAAAGATACTGAGGTAAGAAGTTTCAGACTGCAGTCACAAAATAAAGGCTTTAAGCATAAGAGTTGTATTCGAGGAAACTGTCTGGCCTGTTCTGCTGATCCACCACCTCTGCCTTCTAAAAACGCATCTGAAGAAAAGTCTGGCCACAAAATCTAAGAAACTGAAGATGTAGCAAAAGGAGGTTGGGCAAGGCCAGAATAGTGGAGCCTTGAAGATAAACCGAAGCAAAGAGCCCAGAGTTCATAATAAAGCTCAAGTCCAATTAGTTTCATCTGCCTTTTGTGATATCATGGATGTAATACTCTTAGGACCCTATGTTTAAGTGGATGAACTGTAATGTCAGACAGGACAATATTATGTCAGAGGTTATTATGTGGATATACTGCATCATATCATGTATGTTTCATTTACTTCAGTCCACGATGGTGATTACGTAACCCGCAGACAGGATATGATGCAGTATATCCAGGAATCATTATCCCTGTCTGTTTCATTTACTTCATTTCACAATGGTGATTCCTGGATATTAACCAATTTTTATAGCCTCTGTTAGCAAGAAAAATTTCATTGATTGGTTTCAAAGCATTACAATACCAAATGATCATAACTGAATCATATAGACGTTAACTTCAATAGATATCCTGAAAATAGGAACAAAGAAGGGACGGTAGGACACACAGGATATGATGCACTTTAGTGAAGCCACCAGTCACTTGGATTTGGTAGAGATTCGTTTAAAAGGAAGACATTATACATGGAGCAATATGCAAAATATTTCTGTTCTTTAGCGTTTGGAATGGTTTTTTTCCATAGAAGCTTAGACCCTTACGTACCCAAATAATTTGGCTATCTCCCTAGCCAACCACTTCTGATCACACTCCATGCATCATACAAGTTGGCACCTCTATACCCAAGTCAAAGTTATTCATATTTCGAAAGTATTGGCTTGATGACCCGGATTTTCAACAACTTCTCAAGAACAATTGGCATCAATCTGTCAATGAAGTTGATAGTGCAAAGGTTATTAATATTAAATTCATAAGGCTAAGAAAATGTATTAATTTTGGGCCAAAAATTTATCAAATCTATCAGAAGCAATTCATAATACAAATACAGTTATTCGTTTTTTTTTTCAAAATCACGATTGTTTTTTATGAGTTCACAATTTTTTTTAAATCACGAATATTTTCGAATCCACAAAAGTTTTTGAATTCACAAACAATTTGTATTTCACGAAAATTCTTCAAAATCACGAACATTTTCGAATTTGTGAACATTTCGAAAATTATAAGATTTTTTCAAAATCATGAACATTTTTTGGAATCGCAACCGTTGTGATGAATTCACGACCCTATTTGTAAATGACGAACATTTTTTGAATTCATGAACTTTTTTGAATTCATGAACATTTTTCAAATTTCTGAATAATTTAGTACTAGCAAACATTTCATGTATTTCGCGAACATTTTTGTATTCACGAACATGTTTTTTGTATCCGTGAAAATTTCTTGAATCGGAACAATTATCAAATTCAAAAATTGTTTTTGAAATCCGGAATATTATTTTCAATTCATGAACATTTCAAGAAATACTGAATGTTTTTTGAAATTCAGAACATTTTTTCAAAAACCTGAACAGATTTTGAAATCCTGAAGTAAAATTGTATTTGAGATTTGTGAAGAGTTCACAAAGAAAAAAATAGAAAAACAAAACAAAAGAGAAAAAGAAAAAAGAAAAAACGAATGAAGAAAAACAAAAAATGGGCGGCCAACCCGCACATGGGCCGGCCCGGAATACACGTGGTGGGAGCTCATATCGAGAGCGAATGTACGATTCATAGGTGTCGAAGACGAGTGTTGCGACTGCGACCAGCTACACTGGGGCAGGCGCTGAAGGTGAAGAGAAGAGCAGACAAAGAAGAAGAGTAAGCCTAACTGGAAGCAGAGGAAAGGGGCTTAGCTCAGCACAGAGACTTAGCTTAGCTTAGCTCGACGCTTAGGATTGTATCTTGTACTGTGAGTTTATCTCTGATTGATTCGCAAACAAAAACATAGTATCTCTGATCGATTCAGACTGTTGTGACAACCAGGAAGAAAACCGATCATAATTGCATCGTATCTGCTATCAGTTACGACTGTTCGGTCTAGTCAGGATGACTCAGGAACCCATCGAAAGTTCGAAACGTATTTTTCTACGGTTTCCTTGTGTCATTTTTGAGAACCCGCGTAAGCTTCAAAAGGTAGCATAGATCGATCGTTTGCACAAAGTGAAAACGACCTTCGATTGCATCCATGTCAGCTCGGGGAACACGTGCGTGTATCCATATGGAGACGCCTCGCATCGCATCCTACACCGTCAACGCGCCACAGTGCATGCGTACGTACGTCTGAATACTGTGGTATGACGCTAATATGTGTACTACGTACTACCGCTGTCCCTATCTATCCCCCGAAAGTTAAGCAGACACTAATTTTTTGCAAAGGCTGTTTCATGAAACTTCTATTCAAATGTATCACACACTTTAGGATCCGGCGATTTTGTGCCAGAAAATCAACAACGAATTTTATCCATCAAACCATGATTTTTGTAAATTCCATGGGTATACAACTGGTGTCAAGTTTTCATGCAGTGACACAAGACAATGGTGTCAAATACTTCTACATGGCAGCTGTAGACTTTGTAGTGCTTGGATCAGGAGCTTCAGTGTTATCTTTATTTCAAACAGAATAGATACTCTAGCTTAGTTACTACCTTCTTGATTAAGTAATAAGGCTTATTCCATCGACACTCACATGGTACTATAATGGGACCCTCCATCCCACTTCCTACGGAGCATTGGAAATTCGTTACCTACTTATTCGTGCCGATTTATTCTGACCTCGGAGTGGAAATTCTTGATGATGTTCTGGTGACACGTCAAGAATACAAAGTAGGCAGTTTAAAGAAAAAAACATACAAAGTAGGCTGATTAATGAAGGGGTGTTAGGCTTTAGTTTAGAATAGTGTCATCCAAAGAAAACATGATTTCACGATGCCTGATTGAAAAACAATTATCATAAACGTGAGATTTTTTGTTTGAGAGATGCTGAGATAAGAAAGGAGCAATGCCCTAAGCAAGGCTCGGGAGTGAGCTGACTTTCAAATACTACTCCTTCTGTCTGAAAGTAAGTGGAACTGATTTAGTACAAAGTTTGGGGCGTAGGGAGTATTTCACAGATTTTTTTGTTATATTTTTCTTGGTGTAAGACTAACGGTTTCTTTAATAGAGATCGACAAGGTGGCTCGTAGCTCAAAAAAATTGATTAATCCTGTTTCATCAAACTTATATCCCATGCATGACACACTTGTGAATCTGGTGATTTTGTCTCAGGAAATAAAACAATACATTTTTTTGTCAATGATCACATTTTTAATGGATATACAATTCGTATCATGGACAGAAGACACTGCTGCCAAATACTACCAGCTTCAGTATTATCTTCAGTTAAAAGAGAATATAAAATATGCATTCACAAGTTTCTAGATAACTGCCTTCTTGATTAAGCACTTGGTGCCGAATTTCCATGGTGTAGGACTTATTCTAAGGATATTCAAATGGTACAAAGGGACCCTTCATTATTCTTGAGTGCCTGCTGCTTTGTCGGCGTTGGAGATTCATTGCCTACTTATTCGTGTCGATTTATTCGGACCTCGACGTGGAGATTCGTGATGATGTTGCGCTGACTCGTCAAGAATACAAAGTAGGTTGATTAATGAAGGGTTTTTAGGCTTTAGTTTAGCCCAGAGAAAACGTGATTCACGATATGCCCACTCCAAATGGGCACGTATTCTTTGTCACACTGGAACTGGAATGGCAAAAGAAGGCAATTAGAGTAGATATTCAAGCCTAGGTTATCTAGAATTAGGTTATTATTGATTGAACATAAGTCAACTGAAGCATTGGATCCGATCAATGCTACCATCCATTTTTAACGTGCTAGAGAAATAACTAAAGTTCAGTCTATCTCTAATCTTAATTCACCTCCACTTTTAGTTATTCGATTCCACATCATTTAAACGTCATAGCGCAAAGTTCACAGAGAACACATATTCTGACCGACTCACACTTCTTCGATTTGCCCCATCATCATCTATAAATAGACGCCGTTCAGTCACAACCATCATAAACCTCCAAAAGAATCAAACAGCTAGCTCAAGTGAAGCGCGCTGATCAGATCGATCGATTTAGGTTCGTAGAGAAAGAGTTGGCAAGTTGAGCAATGGCGGAGAGGGTGAGGAGGCTGGCGTCGCAGCGCGCGGTGGTGATCTTCGGGGCGAGCAACTGCTGCATGTGCCACGCGGTAAAGACGCTCTTCACGGAGCTGGGCGTCAGCTGGACGGTGCACGAGCTGGACAAGGACCCTCGCGGGAAGGACGTCGAGAGGGCGCTTGCCGGCATGGTTGGCCGGAGCCCGCCCGCGCCGACGGTCTTCATCGGCGGTGCGCTCCTCGGCCCCACCGAGAAGGTCATGTCGCTGCACGTCGGCGGCCAGCTGGTGCCGCTCCTTCGCCAAGCCGGCGCTCTCTGGCTCTGAACTTCTGAAGAATTAAGGACAGCGGTGGCTGATGCGTACGTGCAGCTGCATCATTTTGGAAAGGTCACCAAACAAATTAACGGTCATGATCTTTCAGTTGTACCTCTTGTTGTCATAGTAGTACTAGTAACAGAAGGAAAGGATGCTTTGTAACAGATGGGCATTCTGAGCAATATTAAATGAGCTTATGCTTATCTTGTCGTTGCTAAATTTGATTCTTTGCTTAATTCAGTTGGCAATTAAATGATGCTTTGCTATTGTGCTAAGACCATGAGAGAACCAACGTTATACATATAATTGGCACCGTGATTCGCGCATTTACATGGCTAGAATTCTTGAGTGATTTAAGGGACTGATGTTTGTGCTAACTTGAAATGGCATGTTGTTAGACCATTCCAAATACATCATATGAAAATTTGTTTGCTAGTATTTTCTCTAATGATTATTTGTTGTTATTTTCAGTAACAACATAAAGAACAACATGGACAACAATGAAGAAGGTACATTTGCAAAATAATTTCAACCCAACAAATGTCCAAAACCATTGCAACATGTTGCTCATTTGTACATGGCATATACCATACAGGCCGCCAATTGAGAGCAGCTCGGTTGGATAGATTTCTCGTGGTGGAACTTGCCCACGCATGTTCAAGTACTAGACTTGACATGGGCCTTCTTGAATTATCCCATTCCTTTCGGAGGGAGTCAAAACACCCTAAGCAACAACAAAAATGTCGATTTCACGGAACTCTCACCGTCAACAAGGCGTCGAACATTGCCGGTGTGACACTCCAAAAATTTTATTTGGTTTTCAACAAAAACTTTGTTGGATTTGAAGAAGGTCTTTTAAATCCTTCCAAAAACCTCTCTCTCAAAAATTTTCCCCTTGGCAAGGATCTTATTTTTGGTATCTTCTTCAACCCTGGTGTTTGATTATTAAAAACCTTTCTTCTGATTGTTCCCTTCCCAATTTATTTTTTTTGGAATTTATTTTCTTTTAAAAGAAACCCTAGGAGTTTTGGGACTTCTCTTATATTGAAACCGCCCATGGTTTTACCATGCCTCATGTGGTAAATCCTCTCAAAACCCCCTCCCTCCACTTTGGGGCAATCCAAACATTCTGTTCCAACAAGTCCAACCCATTTTTGGATTTTATTTCATTTGTTTTATTCCCCAAACAATTCGGTCAATTATTTTAAGCCTAGATGATTTACAAAGGAAGTACCTAATTTCCTTTGAGTTTTGATCTCAAACCAACTCCTCTAGTTAGTATTTAGCACCCCCAACCTAGATCCATCAAGATCCACTCTTCCTCTTTTCAAACTTTTCAAGTTTCAACCTCTGCAAGTTTGGACCAGATTTGTCAAATTTGGTGAAACTCATATTTTCTCTTCTCCAAAAATTCTACCAAAATTCAGGCAGCCCCCAGATGCAATGAGAGGCCACACCACCAAAAATCAGCTCAAGGAAAATTCCCCACATGCCAAAATCATTTCGTCGAACACTTGGCCGGCACTGTTCCTGTGCACTTTCAGTAAGTTCAGAGTTTCAGAGATTTCAGTGTCGTTTTTCGTCAGAGTGTTGTCATCGAACACCTCAGCGCCCTGGCGCGTTGCGCACGGCCTCTCCTCCTTGACCAGAGCACTGCATGCTCTCTTGGACGGACGCAGGTGTCGGTGGCGGCGAGCATCGCCGACGCCGGCAGCTTCTGCGGTGGCAGAGCCACCCGTGGTGGCCAACGGGGGCCTGAGCCAGCTCGCCACGCCGTCCGGCGCCGCCCAACGCCCCCTAGCCCTCCGCGTGGCCTCATGCATGCCAACGGACACCGCAACACCGTCGAAGTGGCCCGGCAAGCACAGGGCGCGCCCTCTGCCGCCGACAGGCCCGCGCCGCCCCGTTCCGTCGAAGCCACCCAGAGAGCCTAATCTAAGCTTGGTTAGCACCTAAATGGAACCGGTGGACCTCCACGTTGACGCCCAACTCCCTAAACTCCCCGACCAAGCACTGCGCCGCCGTAACCATCGCCGGAGATCCCCGTTCTCGGCCACCGCCTCGGATCGCCTATAAAAGGAAGCCCCGAGCTCGTTCTCGAGCACGCACCACCACTGCACCCCACCAACACCCCGCCAAGCCACTAGGAGGACCTCGAGGAGGTCTCCTCCCCCAACTCCGGCCGCCCCGATCCGCCTCAGCCAACAGCTCGATCCACTCCGGTGAGGCCATCCCCGACGCCCAAACCTCGTCAGTAGCCTCCTCGAGCACCCAGTGAGCTAACCCAAGCTTCAATTTGACCTTCGTAGAGATCCAACTCCACCCGAGCCGCCGTCCGCCGGAGCAAGGGCCCGTCGGCCGACGGTGCTGCACGGCGACCACCACCACCACTCACCGATCACGGAAGGACACGCTGAGCACGAGGTACCTCCCGATCCCCACCGCCTCACGTGGATCGCCGTGGCCACCACCGCACCTCTCGGCGCCACGAGCTCTGTTCTCCCCGTTTGAAAATTCAAACCTGAGGGGTGGGACCCCCCGTCAGCCTCTCTTTTCTTTTTTTTCGAAACGTTTTCTGAAAAAGTATTCGGGCTAATACGCTTTCAATCTGAAGCGTTTTCTGGTCTTTTCTATTCAGCCCCCTGAGAAGTTTCTATTTCATTACAGAAAGGTCCCTGGATTAAACCCCTTATAACTTTTAAACAGAAAAGGATTTTTGATTGATTCTTTTTCTGTCCTCTTTAAAATTTTGTCTAGTTTTTTATCAATTTATTTGAAAAATATTTGGAATACTTTTGTACACCTCACGGTATTTACGATAGTGCGTGTATTTTTGTATACCGTAGATACCGAAGGGGGTGACGGAACCGCGAACTTCACCGAGCTAGGCTCCGACTACTCCGAACCAGGCAAGCATGTTTGAACCTTTGATATGATGAGTGTTCGTTGCATGTTTGCATTAGGTAGTTCCATGGCATGTTTATGAGCATTTCGATAAATGTTATATCTATAATACCTAAATATTTCATCCCCACTAAGCTATTTCTCTTGACATGCAACATGTCCACCTCATCAAGTAGGCCCATACTGCCACATGAGCAATTCTGATTACATGCATAATTCCACTTGTGTTCAGTTGCCAGCTTTAAAAAAATGAACCGACACTGTGTCGTCCCCTCAGTTCCCCACCCGAATGGTTTTGCCGGTCTCTACATCTTCTTCACCGAATTAGTCATTCCTTTTCATCTCCTCCACTATTTCCTGACCGATGGATCTCTTTCCCCTATTCGTCTTCGCCCCAGTAGGCGGCAGGCCTCCTTTTAATCCAGGGTTTCATTCCAGTCACCTACACCAAAGATGAATCCATATCCCTCTTTAACAAATTGCTAGGATTATCCTGTGAATCACTTGCTTCAGGCGAGGAATTTGAAGCTAGTGAGTGCTATAACACTCGCATTCGACGAAGAGGCGCCGACGGAGGACGGGCTTGCGTCGTCTCAGTTGGTGTGTGCCAAGGTGAGGAGCCGCCATGACCGTCGATTCCCCCCTCCCGTAACACCCACCCCCTGATGGCCTGATGTGTGGCGCCATACGAGTTCTATGCTTCGTGCTGCGGTGGCGGCAGAGAGGATGGTCGTATGGTTGAATGGTGCCGGGGCTTGCCACGGGACTTGATTGTACGGTCGCCGGTGTTCCACGCCTTCCACCGGTGCCTCTCCTGTCCCTGCTACAACCGCTGGAGCTCCACATGTCGGACAATGATCGAGGACATCGACGACCATGGTCTGTCCCGCGCTGCCAGGCCTCTCCGACCTCTTCCGGTGGCTTGCTGTTGCCCCTGCGCGTGGAGGAACTCCCCGTGGCCCGAGCATCATTCTCGGCGCGGCTGCCCACCGCCCCGCACGTCCACTGCTCCAAGGCCCACCAAGTGTTCGGCGTAATGTTGGGACGGCTGTAGGTAAAACATAAATTTAGTTCAGTCTTGAAAATGTGTTGCCATACCCTTAATTTTGTGTTCTTCCACAAGATTAGATTTGACTTTACCATTAGCATATCGAATGTATTGAATCTAAAGAATAATACCAAAAATGAATGACTTACCTGAGTTTGTGAGTAATCTCTTGTGAGTATTTCCAACAATTTGTAGTGCATCTATAAGCACTAAAGGTGATGGATGGCTTCATGTTGTGATCCTGATATGTTCACTTCCTTCCCAAATTAATTTGGTAAGCAGCCTTATCAGTTGTACAATCTCTTGGTGTTTACTCCTGAGCCCAATATTTATCTGCTTGCTTAGCCGACTCATGGTCTCCAAAATTAGGTCATAGTAGACGATTATTTCCTTTACTCACATTCAACTGATCTATATCCTGGTGTGTTAGTTCATTTCCAAATTATTTTGTAAAGTAGGCTTATTAGTTACACTTACACAACCTCTTGGTGTTCTCTTTGGTCCAATATTTATCGGCTTGCTTAACTGACTAATGTTCTCCAAAACTAGGCCATATGATTAGTTCCACATAAATTATTGTATTTCTACTTTTTCGGCGGCTCGAAGAATATCATTTTGTCATAGCATTTGAAAATGAGTTTATTTACCTACACTGTTGGTTTTATTTATCAGTTAACAAAGATGTTTGTGAAACAGTAAATTAGGCAGCATAGTGAAGCTTGCTGAGAACCTGGATGGAGAGACCCAGAAGGTTCATTTCATTCTTTTGTGTTGGTTGTCCACCCTGAAATGTTGTGCTCATTAGATGGATCTGCTTTGTAGAAATCACAAGTGCCGATGGAAGTTTTTCCTGCTCTGACACCGTGTTTGAGGTATGGATTTCGTCACAACATCGTATTTGAATTTTGCAGCATCGGCCAGCCAACGGATCTGATTACGGAATGGCATGCGGCGGCCGCGGTGGTGCTGATGCACGCATGGGACATGACCGACAAGCGGGAACAACTCAACTCCTGGTTTCCCAAGCTCGGGCATGCCCATGTGATGCTGCCTAGAGCCTCCCTTGCTCAGGTTGGTGGTCCTAGATTGAATGGGCCGTTATTGACGATGTTACTTTTGAGTTAAACTGTTGATCAGGTGAAGCTGCTGGAGATCATGGTGTGGGTTCAAGATGGACCTCATGGATGAACGACGGGGTGACACAGCGCCTCTATGTCAGATACACTCTGCTGCCGATGTTGTGTCCACGGTACCGAGCAATTTCCCTGTAAGCAGGTAGCTAACTGACTTAATCCATGATTAAATCTCCTAATTAGCCTCGCCATGTCATTGGTTTCAGTTCCCACATCGTCTGACTCTGTTCCAACAAGTGGTGACGGGCAGGACGAATTTGTAGCCCCCTTTGCCTATTGGTACCCACCTCACGGCATTATGCTAGCATTTTGGATTCAGCCTGCCCCGTTTCAATACTCTCAATGTAATTAAGATTCTGATTCCTCCATGTCTACATCCTCCTCGAACATCTTGCCTCACCGTGAGGTTATCATATATGACAGTTGACTGTTACTGCAATGCCTTTTGTAATTATGTTCATTGATGAGTGAATGTTCGTAATACTTGCCATGTCAAAAAGCACGCTTATTTATTGGTCTTTTAGATTGTTGGGAAAATGTGTTATCTGATTTCCTATATCAGAACAATGAAGCATACATGTTTATGGTACATGGATTTAACTGACGAAACTGTAGGAAATCTTCGTACTGAAAATAAATAAGATAACTCATTTCAGTTGTTTTAAAATGCTAATGTGAATATTGAGGATAAGAATTTCATGATAATGCTAAGCCTTTGTAGGTTTGCACCAAACTATATTCTTTGAAGATAAATATCAATATTTCATTGAATCTTCAATAGCCATTTTTATTTTCATTCGATCACACATTTTCTTGATGCTAAGGCAAAAAGTCCCGCAGCAACGTGCGGGGTGTCATCTAGTTATATGAAAGGTTGAGGCAAGTGACTTTCGAAAATCCATATGTTGTTGGAATGAGTTTGCATGGCCATGTGATGGCATGAGAATGGGTAAGATGGCAGTGTTGTAGCATGCCAGTCTTATGCTGAACTATCGACTCCGATGTCAACGTGAATCAAGTCACATTTCCGTCCGTTTTCCCTCTTGTACTACCACGTGTTTTCCGCAAGGGATATGGCTTAGTAAGTTGCAAACCTCTTTCCTGGTACACACCAAATAGAGAGGCCGTGATGAGGGTTCCATGGCCTTGGATTAAAGCCAATCATCCGGTCAGGGGGCATGGGTGTTTCTGGTTGGGACCGAGAGGGGGGCACCCCTTAGAGCGCTGTGATATAAATTTAATCCCATGCTATTCGAGATTGTGATCTCCCGTCTCAAAGTTTTTCTTGAACGCTGTCTAGGGTGATTCACGGCATCGTGAGGTGGGATGGGTGTGTACTTGGTTAGATGTGTTTCTTCCGAAATACCGTAAACGGAACTAGTCCTTCGTGACTACGGAAATCCGTTGGCTGTGGGCAATTTAGTACAAACTCTGCAGAGTCAAAAATCCTTGAAATCATCTTATCCATGTCCAAGTACTGTGTTCAACTTACCTTGTCAAGTGTCAGTGACAAAACTCCGGTAAACCACATTAGTGTTAAGTCTGGTTAAATTTTTATTCATGTGGATGGACTAACCCGTTCATTATTATGTGTTGAATATTTTTTTTCAATGAGTATTATATCTCCGTGAATTCATCAGATATGAATAATGAAATTTACGCCCTTTCTGCGATGTCGCTCAGACGTCCGACTGTGGCACCCTTGTTATTTACTTTTGATATAAGCCCTTTCTGCGATGCCGCTCAGACGTCCATTGTGGCACCCTTGTTATTTACTTTGATATAAGCCCTTTCGCGATGTCGCTCGGGCGTCCATTGTGGCACCCTTGTTATTTACTTTTGATATAAGCCCTTTCTGCGATGTCGCTCGACGTCCGACCGTGGCACGCTTGTTATTTTACTTTTGATATAAGCCCTTTACTGCGATGTCGCTCGGGCGTCCATTGGCACGCTTGTTATTTTACTTTTGATATAAGCCCTTTCTGCGATGTCGCTCAGACGTCCGACTGTGGCACGCTTGTTATTTTACTTTTGATATAAGCCCTTTCTGCGATGTCGCTCAGACGTCCGACTGTGGCACACCTATTATTTACTTTCAATATAAGCCCTTTCTGAGATGTCGCTCGAGCGTCCAGGTATGTACGCATGTCTTTTACTTTTCAATATAAGCCCTTTATGTGGTGTCGCTTAGACGCCCGACTGCGGCGTGATTATTTAATTGTTTACCCTTCGAGGAGTTGCTCCAGACACCCGATCGGTTTTCTGTTGTTTGTTGGGATTTCGGAACGACTATCGCCCGACTTCCTTTTTACTTATCATGTCATGCGAATATTTATTAATTGAGTGTGCATTGCTATTTGCTCATAACGCATTCATGCATGCATTTGTTATATCTTATATCCGAACTGTCTTGCGAGTACTTTCAAAGTACTCACCTGGCTTGTTGATTTGGCCAGATGTTGATGAAGGCGATCTCATGGATGAAGAGTTCGATAGCGAGTCCGACGCCTAGAGGAGTCCCAGTCAGTCCCGTGCGACCCTGGTTTTGGTCACTGTATTATATCCGCTTCCGCTACCCGAATAAATTCATCGAGCCTCACCTCGACGCTCGATGAGCCGTCAGTCTAGGAGTTATGTTATCCACTCCACTGTAACATATCCACCACCACTTTTTTTTCGAGTCAGTAGCATGCCACCACACCCCTGTATCATAACCGCCCTTATGTACAATATTGGCGCGTTTGTAATAAATTGTTGAGCAACCTCAGCTCAACCACGTAATATATTTAATGCTACTGGTCTTACGTATCAAGTATTTGTCAATCAGTATGGATAACTCTTCCTATACTGGAATAAAAAGATCGATTTCTCAATAAGAATTTTATTGGAAAACCGGTCGTGACAAGCTTGGTACCAGAGCCAGGCTGACTGTAGGAAGCCACTAGGTGCGATCGCTAATCGGTCATTAGCATAATAGAGCTAATTCATATTTTTGCAAATGTAGTCATTTTCTGACAGTCAGCATAAAATTTATGATCTGACCACTCAGAATTTTTGCCTACTTTTGTAGATGGCTAACAACGACTGCTTGAGTCACAGATGTTACATAAACATGCACTGATGGGTTCGTCAAGTTTCTCTCCTTCATCGTCCAGGTCGCGATGGGGCCATCTATGCGCCCAGTCTTCACACTCTATCAGCACAAGGTCAACGACAGTCTGACCATGCACCAGGCCGCGGTGCAATTCAAAGGAGTCCGTTTTGAGTTACTCCGCTTCCGGTTCTTGGGGAGATCCATGCCTATAGAGAAGCATGCTATGCAGATGGCAGCCCGTGAGGCGATAGCTCGTCTCAGGGATGTTCTTCCTTCGATGAGGACTCGTCGTTACGCTACCTTCCATGCCACGTGCCATACACACCTGTCCTTACAGCGTTCTCTTGCCCCGAGAGGAGAACGAGACGAGGCTTTCGAGATGCTTATCGAGTACCTCCGGGCTCTGGAGGCAGCCTTCGACAACCTGGTGGACGACCTCGTGGCTGCCCGCATGGACTCAGTCCATGGCTGTGCCGCCAACAGGAGGGAGCTCCTGCACACCGCACCGCCACTGACTTTCGTCTCGTCCTCGGCATCTTATGCACCTACCACTCTCGCCACTGCTCGTCGCCTGCCTACCACCGAGGGAGTTCAATAAAGTCATTCGCCCTCCGATCCGCTCTGCACCACCCATGCGCCCACTCCTATTCGTGTTGCTCCGCCTATGGCGCCCACTCCATCTACTCAGCGCCAGCGCTTCACGTTTGGAGCCTATTAGCGAGGAGGAGGTTGAGTCCCCAGCCTCCTGCGCCTCACCCTCGGCAGGGCAAAGGAGATCCTTACTATCTCTCCGACTGATGCGCTTAACCGCCATGCGATGTACCGACTTATGCGATATGTTTATATGTACATAGGTTGTGAGAAGTAGCTTGTTTGCGCATCATGTAGGAACTGGGAGAAGTGCACTAGCCTAAATAACATGTCAGGATTATGTACGCATATCCTGAGTGATGTATTGTATAATTACTGCTTGCGTGTAATATATGTAATGAGCAGTCCTTCTCCGTGCGCAACCGATTATTATCTTGAAAAATCCTGGAGCATTTAAAATTTCCCGTATTTATGAATTTATTGATTTCTGCGATTCTTTTCCTTTTCTTATGAGTTTTACAAAATTTATCCCCAGAGTGAAAAATGTCTCGTCCTTGGACACGCTCCATGCCAAATCCGCCAGAGGAAAATCTTGGCACACGACCAAGCAACAATTTCACACAGGGGCAGTCAAGTCAACAGGACAGTGAAACAACATTTTCCCAAATGTGCCGTCTTTATGAGCAAAAGTCAGCAACAACATCAGAAATGATGAACCAAGTCATCAATATGAGAAATCACCGTGGACAGTATCAGCAGCAATCCAAGTTATGCGAGCTCACGGAAGACGCGTCCCCAAACATTTTCTCATCTTGACAAACCTCCCCGAGGCCGAGGACTGGCTTGAGACATGGAAAGAAAATTAATTATTGCACAGTGTTCAGACCTTGAGAAAGTACTATATGCACCGCACTATCTCACTGGAGCAGCTGCATCATGGTGGGAAAATTTCCTACACATGCACCCCAACGAAAATGATATAACCTGGGAGGAGTTCAAAGAAGGTTTTCGTGGGGCACACATTCCTAAAAGTCTTATGAAGATCAAGAAGAGAGAATTTGATGACCTCAAACAAAGGACCATGACGGTGTCAGAATACAACAGTCAGTTTACTCTGTTGTCTCGCTACAGCAACGAAGAGCGTATGACTGAAAGCAAGAAGATGGAAAAATTCCTAGACGGTCTGGCACCCACGCTTAAATGCCAGCTAATTGTGCACACCTTCCCAGATTTCAAAATGCTGGTGGATAAGGCCATTACCTTGGAAAATGAGAGACGCAGCTTGGAGGATTTCCATAGCGAAAAGGGACCAGACTAATCTTGCTACGCAACCACGAAGCAAGGCGGATTTTGAGAAAGGTGGGACACACAAACCCGACAAGCGTCTCACGCCCAATCAAGAATTTCCATGCAAGGGACAAGGAGTTCACATATCGCCCAGGCGTTACTTGCTACACTTGTGGAGAAGAAGGGCACTATGCCAAGCGGTGCCCCAACCCAAGAACTTCGACCCCAAAAGCCAAACAACGGTGGCAATAATTTAGCGCTTGAAAGCAACAATTTCAACCCCAATAACAACCACAGGAAGGGTCATCTGAACCACGTGACCAGGGAAGAAGCACAAAATGCCACGGATATCGTGCCGATGCGTTCTGTCAACACAACACACCTGCCACGGTTTTTTTTGATTCTGGAGCTTCTCACTCATTCATTTCGAAGAGTTTTGCGTTGCAAAATAATTTTTTGTTGCTTCCCTTGAAAAAAATCCATGATCATCAAGTCCCCTGGGATTAAGCAAGTTACTCAGAGTTACTGCCAAGGTGTGGTTATTGAATTTGAAGGATTGAAGTTTCACGCCAACCTTATTGTATTGGAAAATAAAGGGCTGGATGTCATCTTAGGGATGGATTGGTTAACCACCAACAAAGGATTTATTGACTGCTTCAACCGGACCGTAATTCTCACCCCACCATCACGGTAAGACAATAAAAGTTTCAGCCAAAGAGAGACAAATATCTTGGCAAGAGATTAAACAAGGTGGGCGTTTGGAGTTAAGCAAAGTTCGATAGTGTGTGAATTTCGGACGTATTTCGAAGAACTACGGGCATGCCACCAGACCGAGAGATAGAATTCATCATTGAGCTATCACACGGAACCACCCCCATATACAAGAAACCATACAGAATGGCACCATCCGAGTTGGTAGAATTGAAGAAGCAAATAAAAGAATTACTGTACAAAGGATATATACGAGCCAGTTCCTCACCTTGGGGTTCACCAATTTTATTTGCCAAGAAAAAGGATGGTACACTGAGATTGTGTATAGACTATCGAGCACTTAACATGGTCACAATCAAGAACAAATACCCAATGCCCCGGATAAATGATTTATTTGATCAGCTCGCTCAGGCCAAGGTCTTCTCAAAAATTGACTTAAGGTCGGGATACCATCAATTAAAAGTGCGAACAGAAGATATCCCTAAGACAGGCTTCACCTCCAGATACACTGTATGAGTTCACAGTAATGCTGTTTGGACTAACAAACGCCCCCGCATATTTTGTTCACCTCATGAACAAAGTATTTATGAAGTTTATGGACAAGTTTGTTGTAGTATTCATCGATGATATTCTGATATACTCCAAGACACCAGAAGAGCACGCTGAACATCTCAGAATTGTACTAGGAGAACTCAGGAAACATCAATTGTACGCCAAGTTCAGCAAATGTGAATTTTGGCTAAGACAGGTGGGTTTCCTGGGCCACGTACTGACCCAAGAAGGTATCGCCGTAGACCCGGAAAAGGTCAAGGCTGTACTTGGCTGGAAATCGCCCGGCAGTAATGCAGACGTATCAAGTTTCTTGGGAATGGCAGGATACTACCGAAGATTTATTGAAGGATTCTCCACCATAGCAAAGCCAATGACGCAGTTACTCAAGAAAGACAAGAAGTTTGAATGGACGGAAGCTTGCGAGAAAAGTTTCCAAGAACTAAAAAGGAAATTAACAACAGCACCAGTATTAATTGTGCCAGACATACACAAGAATTTTGAGGTATATTGTGACGCATCGGAAAGGGCCTCGGATGCGTATTGATGCAAGAAGGCAAAGTAGTCGTATGCTTCCGGACAACCGCAAGCATGAAGAAAATTATCCTACTCATGACCTGGAATTGGCAGCGGTCATCCATGCACTCAAAGAATGGAGACACTTTTTACTTGGAAATCGTTGTGAAATATACACAGACCATAAGAGCCTCAAGTATATTTTCACACAACTAGAACTAAATTTACGACAACGACGCTGGTTGGAATAGTGAAGGATTATGATGTTGGTATTCACTACCATCCAGGAAAAGCAAATGTAGTGGCAGATGCTCTAAGTCGAAACCCCAGCTCAGACGACGACAACCTATCAAATCTGAGACCTGAATTTCAGCAGGAATTTGCCAAACTCAACTTAATAATGGTCACCGAAGGCAGTATGTCGAATTTGGAAATACAGCCTACCCTGATAGAAAAGATTAAGGAGGCTTATCATAGACACTGACATTGAAGTCATAAAGCGGAAAGTGAGTTTGGGCAAGGCCTCGAAATTCATCATAGATGAGCAGGGAATATTGTGAATGCGGAGAGAGGCTTTGCGTGCCAAATATCGAGGACCTTAAACAACAAATTTTAGCTGAAGGCCACACCGCCCGTATTCAATCCATCACGGAGGAACAAAAATGTACAAGGACCTTCAGGAAAATTTTGGTGGCACGGTATGAAAAGGGACATAGCCACGTTCATTGCATGTTGTGACTCATGTCAACGCATCAAGGCCGAGCACCGAAACCGGCGGACTATTACAACCAAATAAGATACCCGAGTGGAAATGGGGCGAGATTGGAATGGATTTTATTGTTGGGCTACCTCGGTCACGACAGGAATGATGCCATATGGGTCATCACAGATAGACTGACTAAGGTGGCACACTTCATCCCGTGAAGACAACCCACACCACTCGAAGCTTGCGGGCTCTATCTTTCCCGTATAAATACGCTTACATGGAGTTCCAAAGACTATAATGTCGGACGAGGCACTCAATTCGTCTCCGATTTTGGGATCAATTACAACAAGCTACGGGAACTCAAGCTGGCATTTAGTACCGCATACCACCCCGGTGATGGACAAAGCTGAACGCGTAAACCAAATTCTAGAAGACATCCGAGAGCATGTGTCCTCACCTATGGAACCAGTTGGGAAGAAAGCTTGCCATACGCAGAGTTACGCATACAACATGATTACCGAGCCAGCTGCAAATGGCACCATTTGAAGCCTTATGCAGGCGGAGATGTTGTACCCGCTAAATTGGTCGAGAGGCAGGAGACAGCCGTATCTTCGGCCCGGACATGCTCAAAGAAGCCGAGGAAAAGGTCAAGCTAATCAAGGACCGACTCAAGACAGCTCAAAGCCGAAGAACAATTATTACGATCGGAAACATCGTGGAGTCGATTCGAACCGGTGAGTTTGTGTACCTCTGAGTATCTCCTATGAGGGGCCTGCAACGATTCAAGATTAAGGGGAAGCTAGCACCACGATTCATCGGACCATTCTGTATAGTGGCACGAAGAGGCACGATAGCCTACCAGCTAGACTTACCCGAAGAATTATCCGATGTCCACGACGTGTTCCACGTCTCACAGTTAAGGAAGTGCGTAAGCAACCCAGAGAAGAAAGTGTCCCATGAAAACATTGACGTGCAACCAGACCTCACCTATCGGGAACATCCAATAAAAATATTAGAGGAGTCTGAAAGGAGGACCCGACGGAAAACCATCAGGTTTTTCAGAGTTGATGGAGCAATCACACCGAGAGTGAAGCAACTTGGGAAAGAGAAGATTTTCTTCGGACAGAGCACCCACACTTATTTGAGGATCAGCTGAAATCTCGGGGACGAGATTTTTCCTAAGGGGGTAGGTGTTGTGACACTCCAACAATTTTATTTGGTTTTCAACAAAAACTTTGTTGGATTTGAAGAAGGTCTTTTAAATCCTTCCAAAAACCTCTCTCTCAAAACTTTTCCCCTTGGCAAGGATCTTATTTTTGGTATCTTCTTCAACCCTGGTGTTTGATTAAAACCTTTCTTCTGATTGTCCCCTTCCCAATTTATTTTTTTGGAATTTATTTTCCTTTAAAAAGAAACCCTAGGAGTTTTGGGACTTCTCTTATATTGAAACCACCCATGGTTTTACCATGCCTCATGTGGTAAATCCTCCCAAAACCCCCTCCCTCCACTTTGGGGCAATCCAAACATTCTATTCCAACAAGTCCAACCCATTTTTGGATTTTATTTCATTTGTTTTATTCCCCAAACAATTCTGTCAATTATTTTAAGCCTAGATGATTTACAAAGGAAGTACCTAATTTCCTTTGAGTTTTGATCTCAAACCAACTCCTCTGGATAGTCTTTAGCACCCCCAACCTAGATCCATCAAGATCCACTCTTCCTCTTTCCAAAATTTTCAAGTTTCAACCTCTGCAAGTTTCGACCAAATTTGTCAAATTTGGTGAAACTCATATTTTCTCTTCTCCAAAAATTCTACCAAAATTCAGGCAGCCCCCAGATGCAATGAGAGGCCAGCCCACCAAAAATGAGCTCAAGGAAAACTCCCCACATGCCAAAATCATTTCGTCAAACACTTGGCCGGCACTGTTCCTGTGCACTTTCAGTAAGTTCAGAGTTTCAGAGATTTCAGTGTCGTTTTTCGTCAGAGTGTTGTCATCGATCACCTCAGCGCCCTGGCGCGTTCGCCTGCAACCTCTCCTCCTTGACGAGCACTGCATGCTCTCTTGGGCCAGACGAGGTGTGTCGGTGGCGGCGAGCATCGCCGGCGCCCGGCAGCCTGCGATGTGGCAGAGCCACCCGTGGTGGCTAACGGGCTGAGCCAGCTCGCCACGCCCGTCCGGCGCGCCTAACGCCCCCTAGCCCTCCGCGTGGCCTCATGCATGCCAGCGGACACCGCAACACCTTGAAGTGGCCCGGCAAGCACAGGCGCGCCCTCTGCCCGACAGGCCCATAGCGCCCGTTCCGTCGAAGCCACCGGAGAGCCTAGTCTAAGCTTGGTTAGCACCTAAATGGAACCGGTGGACCTCCACGTTGAAGCCCAACTCCCTAAACTCCCCGACCAAGCACTGCGCCGCCGTAACCATCGTCGGAGATCCCCGTTCTCGGCCACCGCCTCAGATTGCCTAAAAAAGGAAGACCCGAGCACGATCTCGAGCACGCACCACCACTGCACCCCACCAACACCCTGCCAGGCCACTAGGTGGACCTCGAGGAGGTCTCCTCCCCCAACTCCGGCCGCCCGATCCGCCTCGGCCAACAGCTCGATCCACTCCGGTGAGGCCATCCCGACGCCCAAACCTCGTCGGTAGCCTCCTCGAGCACCAGGTGAGCTAACCCAAGCTTCAATTTGACCTTCGCAGCCCTCCCAAGCGAGATCCAACTCCACCCGAGCCGCCGTCCGCGAGCAAGGGCCGCCGTCGGCGTGGTGCTGGCGACCACCACCACCACTCACCAAGCCAGCGGAAGGACACGCTGAGCACGTAGGTACCTCCCGATCCCCCTGCCTCGCCGTGGATCGCCGGCGACAACCGCATGACTCTCGGTGCCGACGAGCTCTGTTCTCCCCGTTTGAAAATTCAAACCTGACGGGTGGGACCCCCGTCAGCCTCTCTTTTCTTTTTTTTTCGAAACGTTATCTGAAAACGTATTCGGGCTAATACGCTTTCAATCTGAAGCGTTTTTCTGGTCTTTTCTATTCAGCCCCCTGAGAAGTTTCTGTTTCATTACAGAAAGGTCCCTGGATTAAAACCCTTATAACTTTTAAACAGAAAAGGATTTTTGATTGATTCTTTTTCTGTCCTCTTTAAAATTTTGTCTAGTTTTTTATCAGGTTTATTTGAAAAATATTTGAAATACTTTTGTGCACCTCACGGTATTTACGATAGTGCGTGTATTTTTGTATACCGTAGATACCGAAGGGGTGTGGAACATGAACTTCACCGAGCTAGGCTCCGACTACTCCAGGCAAGCATGTTTGAACCTTTGATATGATGAGTGTTCGTTGCATGTTTGCATTAGGTAGTTCCATGGCATGTTTATGAGCATTTCGATAAATGTTATATTATATGAAAGGTTGAGGCAAGTGAGTTTCGAAAATCCATATGTTGTTGGAATGAGTTTGCATGGCCATGTGATGGCATGAGAATGGGTAAGATGGCAGTGTTGTAGCATATGCCAGTCTTATGCCAGACTATCTGACTCCAGTGTCAACGTGAATCAAGTCACATTTCTGTCCGTTTTCCCCTCCTGTACTACCACATGTTTTACGAAAGGGATATGGCTTAGTAAGTTGCAAACCTCTTTCCTGGTACACACAAAATAGAGAGGCCGTGATGAGGGTTCCATGGCCCTGGATTAAAGCCAGTCATCCGGTCAGGGGGCATGGGTGTTTCCGGTTGGGACCGAGAGGGGGGCACCCTTAGAGCGCGCGTATATAAATTTGATCCCATGCTATTCGAGATTGTGATCTCCCCGTCTCAAAGTTTTTCTTGAACGCTGTCTAGGGTGATTCCTGGCATCGTGAGGTGGGATGGGTGTATACTGGTTAGATGTGTTTCTTCCTAAATACCGTAAACGGAACTAGTCCTTCGTGACTACGGAAATCCGTTGGCTGTGGGCAATTTAGTACGAACTCTGCAGAGTCAAAAATCCTTGAAATCATCTTATCCATGTCCAAGTACTGTGTTCAACTTACCTTGTCAAGTGTCAGTGACAAAACTCCGGTAAACCACATGAGTGTTCAGTCTGGTTAAATGTTTATTCATGTGGATGGACTAACCCGTTCATTATTATGTGTTGAATATTTTTTTTCAATGAGTATTATATCTCCGTGAATTCATCAGATATGAATAATGAAATTTACGCCCTTTCTGCGATGTCGCTCAGACGTCCATCGTAAGCGCCCTTATTATTTACTTTTGATATAAGCCCTTTCTGCGATGTCGCTCAGACGTCCAACTGTGGCACCCTTGTTATTTTAATTTGATATAAGCCCTTTCTGCGATGTCGCTCAAACGTCCGACTTTGGCATCCTTGTTATTTAGTTTTGATATAATCACTTTCTGCGATGTCGTTCAGACGTCCGAATGTGGCACTCTTTTTATTTTACTTTTGAGATAAGCCCTTTCTGCGATGTCGCTCAGACGTCCGACTGTGGCACGCTTGTTATTTTTCTTTCGATATAAGCCCTTTCTGCGATGTCGCTCAGACGTCCGACTGTGGTACACCTATTATTTACTTTCAATATAAGCCCTTTCTGAGATGTCGCTCTGACGACCGATTGTGTTACGCATGTCTTTTACTTTTCAATATAAGCCCTTTATGTGGTGTCGCTTAGACGCCCGACTGCGGCGTGATTATTTAATTTTTTACCCTTCGAGGCGTTGCTCCAGACACCCGATCGGTTTTCTGTTGTTTGTTGGGATTTCAGAAGGACTATCGCCCGACTTCCTTTTTACTTATCATGTCATGTGAATATTTATTAATTGAGTGTGCATTGCTATTTGCTCATAACGCATTCATGCATGCATTTGTTATATCTTATGTCCGAACTGTCTTGCGAGTACTTTCAAAGTACTCACCTGGCTTGTTGATTTGGCCAGATGTTGATGAAGGCGATCTCATGGATGAAGAGTTCGATAGCGAGTCCGACGCCTAGAGGAGTCCCAGTCAGTCCCGTGCGACCCTGGTTTTGGTCACTGTATTATATCCGCTTCCGCTACCCGAATAAATTCATCGAGCCTCACCTCGACGCTCGATGAGCCGTCAGTCTAGGAGTTATGTTATCCACTCCACTGTAACATATCCACCACCACTTTTATTTCGAGTCAGTAGCATGCCACCACACCCCTGTCTCATAACCGCCCTTATGTACAATATTGGCGCGTTTGTAATAAATTGTTGAGCAACCTCAGCTCAACCCTGTAATATATTTAATGCTACTGGTCTTCTGTATCAAGTATTTGTCAATCAGTATGGATAACTCTTCCTATACTGGAATAAAAAGATCGATTTCTCAATAAGAATTTTATTGAAAAACCGGTCGTGACACCCGGTTGGGGCATGCATCCATGAACCCGACTCGTGACACCGGATAGCGCGAACCTAAAACTATTCCCCACAGTTTCGGCATCTTTTCATATCTCGGTGGCACAAAATAAAGTTCCACTATGAGGTCACCCATCAATTAGCCATGGTGTGAGCTCTGCCAAGGGTGCAATATGGTGTGATTCCTTCATATGTTTTGAGCACACACACAGAGATACACACCCCGCCCTAGCTGCCCACGATCCATCGATTTTAGCCCAGCCCGCCAATGACCGCGCGACTGATTCGGGGGTTCGTCGGAGCTCCGGCGGCCGTAATGGCCGTAGCAGCTCACGGCCGCCTTCCCTGGTAGCCGTTGTCCGCCGCCGAAGCTAGTAGGGTAGCTGCATAGCCACCGCAACCCTCTGAGCCGGTGGTTTCTCGGTCACTGCCGTCGCTGTTACGTCGTCGCGAGCGGAGTTCTTTGGCAGCTGCGCGACCGTCGAGAGGCTGTTAAAGCACCCGTCGCCTACCCCAGGCCCTTTGTGTTGCCCATAAACGCCCCGACCCACCGCCGGGCGGTTTCTTCCACCTCGCACGCAACGTGCTCGATAAAATTATTTGTTGGAGTAGGAGGTTTACATCACCAAATATACATCATCTATTGGAGTTGCTCAAATACATTTTCATTTTGCATCATCTGTTGTTCAAATACATCACCTGTTTTACATCTCCAAATTTACATCTTCTATTGGAGATGCTCTTATGGTTGTGCCTCGGTTCGTCTTATCGTGTGTATGGCCCAACAAGATTCACGCCCCAATAACACATGACAAATTGATTTCTAGCTGGTTTACTTTGGTTCCCCATTTTTTTAGTGACCAACTCTATACATATCTCTACTACTTAAAAAGAATGTAAAGTTCTCATTTCATCTTTCTTCTCATGACCCTTCATCCAAATCAACTTAATTTACTTATCTTCTGAATCAGTTCCACTTTAATTTATATATTTACGAAACTTCGGATCAAAATATAAGCTAATTCATGGGCAGAATTTGATGAGCATTTGTTTAGACAATAGCATTATTATAGACATGTAAATCACAAGCCGATGTAATAGAAAATTTATATCATGTGGTAACGCAAAGGCATTGCTCTAGTCTATACCAATATAAAAAGACCTGAAGAGGCAGATCCAACCAAAAATCGGCCATCAAACAAGATCAATCCAACGAACCGGACTACTCCAATGATGAGCACTCAACACGTTTAACGTGTAGTTATTATCATACCAAATATCAATTCTAACGCTAATTACATAATCAACACACAAACAATATCCTACCTAATATCTACATGCAATTAATATACTGGCTAATATGAACGTGTAATGCACGTACGAATTATAGTACGTACAAAATTAATAGAAAATCAAGGTAGGGCGAGTGGCCCACCTCACCCTACCGAGTTCTCCGCCTGTGATAGTGACCATATCCACACCAACCATTTCACAACACCACACAAACGACGAGGTTCTCACATTACCACTGAAATCAAAATGCAATTCTATTACTCCCTTCCATCTATATTACTTGTCGCTCAAATTGATTTATCTTAGTACAAAATCATGTGATTATATTAGTGGGATCACCGCAGGATGAGACATGCCTTATTTTGGACTTGGCTGAAATGGCCGAAATTTAGAATTTTAGTTGTGCTAGACCGAGTACCAGAATGTATCGTTTATTTTAGGGGACCTCTATGCGTCCACCGGCTGATCTTTTTAAAAGATCGGCCGGCTCGCGGGCCATCAGATATGGTGTATCGGCGCCCTTCATCATTGCAACATAGGTATTGTTGCAGAAAATTTCTAAAATAGAGGTCTTGTTGTATAAATTTTTTTGCAACTGAGATTTTGTTGTAATTTTTTTTTGCAACTGAGATTTTGTTGCAGATTTTTTTTTGCAACAGAGGCTTTGTTGAAGAATTTCTTTTTTCATCTTCATCTTTATACAAACATTTTTACAACTACGATTTTGTTGCAGATTTTTTTTGCATCAGAGGCTTTGTTGCAGAATTTCTTTTTTCATCAACATACCTAATATTACGGAAGAAACTTGTGCAACATTGGTGATGTTGCAGAAATTGCAAAAGAAAAACAAGCCATTAGCATGTCACGTGGGACGCTGAGGTGGCGGACGAAATGAGAGGGAGTAGCTACCAATGGACCACAGGGCTTGCACGCTTCCGTGTGAATGCTTCCGGTACGACTTGACTGAAATCGCCACGAAGGGATCCCACAGTGCAGCGCCCGGCGGAAGTGCAAGTTATGATCGGCCGGCTGATTAATAATGTTTCCCTTATTTTAGTGAAAAATTGACTCCACTTGCGGTTTTATTAGAGGTAAATACGCTAGGAGTCTTTTTTTATGGAAAAGAAACTTTTCATTTATGAAAATATACAAGGAGTCTTAGAACGTACACGCGACGATAAGTTTGGTGTATAAACTTATAAAATATGTGATTGTGGTCGTCGAACTTGCATGGACGTGTAAATACGGTCATATCCCGTACGCAGATGTATCCAGTGCATGCCTGGACAGGGTCCACTGTCAGCGACAGTTGATGCTCGGACCCTACATTTTTTAAAAACCTACTTTTTTTTATTTACAGAAGAATGCCAACTGTACAAAGCGAAAATTAAGATGAAGTAGTGTGGGCACCAGATTTTAAATTCACGACCACCTACTCATGTTGATGTCTAAAGTGGATAACTACATCTTAATATATTAAACAAAGGCGCGAGTAGAAATAGACTGCGGTCTGTGCGGCCCATTTTACACTTGTTGGTTTTTTTGTAAATCTGTAGAGAGCATCTAAATTATGATCCCAGAAATAAAAATAACTTTGTGTTATAAATATTGTACTTACAAGTGAAATAACTTACTTTAAAACTTGTTAATTTATTATTTTAAAATATTCGAATATTTAAAATAAAATTTCTTTGAATTATAAAAGGATACTCACACGCAACCTCATCCGGTCACCCCCACATACACACTCCCCAACGCATCCCTTGTCATGTCTTGTCGCCTCTTACAGGCACACCTACTAGTAGGCGTCTAGAAGTCGGAGAGGCGCTCAGCTGGATCATCTACCTGCCTAATCTCTGTGACCTTTGGCTTTCTCCATTCTTCAGAACGTTCTCCAGTCTCCCTCCCACTCTCTCTGAATCTCCGATAGTCACTGGTATGCTTCAACTCTTCTCTCTCTCTCCCTCTGAAATACTGCAAGCCCTATAAAATAGAGGAGCTCTCGTTTTGCCTTCACCCTGTTAGCTGCAATTTCCTCTAATTTCCGAAATGATTTCTTCAACTTTTAGTTGGTACATTTTTACCTAAAAATTTTAGGCACGCTTCGTCTTTGTTGCAGTTCCATTCCGTGGTTAGGAGATGAGCAAGCCATGGAAGAAACGCAAGGAGCTGGATGAACATCGCTGCTGGAACCACACAGAGGAGCAAGATACGCATTTCTTCAAGGTTATGATTGGCGATTTCCATGAGAGAATGGTAATTTTCATTGGCTATTTTCAGTTCGGCTCTGTTCTGGCCTCCTAGGGTACTTTTATTTTCAAGTGGATTATGTTCTAGCTTTCTATGGAAACAAAAAAATAACCTCTAGGAGTGAAACTGCATTACTCTCTGTTCTCTCATGTTACTCTGTTTCACATCTGAAATATAGCAGATGAGCTTTCTCCAGCGTTTTCTTCTTTGTAGTAACAAATTTTAGTGTCCTCTTACCTAGTGTGCTTTACCTTGTTTCCTACAGATCATACCAGATAGGTTTGCCCAACATTTCAGGGGGCAAACAGGACGAACTATTAAGCTAGCATCACGCCATGGTTACACTTTTGATGTTCAGATTACCAAGAATTTGGAGAAACTAGTCCTTGATTCGGGATGGAAGGCCTTTGCTCGTGCCCATAACTTGAGAACGGGGGACTTTCTTGTGTTCAAGTATGATGGCCACTCTCAACTGAAGGTTTTGATCTTTGGGCCGAGCGGTTGCGAGAAAATTCAGGCGTGCAATCTCAAGAAAAATGCTGCTCCTGGTAAAGAATGGTGGGGAAACACTGCTGGCATTGTAAGCACTTGTCATGATCTTCCCATGAAATTTCCACATAGTGGAAGACAGATTAGGCCAAGCAAGGATAGCTCAAGGCAGGGGAATGACATCATCAATATCAGCTCGTCGAGCTCTCCATCAGATTCAGGAGGTTATGATTCACAATTTCAAACCTGCCATACATTATGCCCCATAAAACTTCATATATGCATCATACTTATATTTTCTGCGTTTAGGAGGTATTTCATCTTCAGAAGATGATCATTCCCTGTCAGGTTGTATCCTCGCAAAGGGCACCCTCTTGAATCTAAATCATGTGCAGAAGAAGCAACTTGAGGAAAAAATCCGAGCTATTAATTCCGAAATCCCCATTTATGGGTGTGTCATAAGGAAGAGCAGTATCTACGGAAAAACCCGCACCCTTGTGAGTCAAAATATCTGTTCTCGAATGGATACTGTACATTAGTGGTGCTGCATTTTGCAAGCCGGCTGCTATCTCTGAATCTGGCTTGCAGAAACCATGTTTGTCTCACCCAAATGTTGTTGGCTTCTTCTGCATATTGATTGAAGTTGTAGTTGAGTCGTGTAACCTTTGGGATAGAAAATTTTAGTTGGAGCAGGTTGAAGTGTGTCTGGACGTGTAGATAGTTCACTACACCATGATGTTTGCTTCGAATTATCATTACTAAAGATCCTTTCTCCCTTTATCAGGAAATATCAAGAAAGTATGCTGAAGTATACCTTCCATTTGAGGAACAAATGGTGACCCTTCAGCACCATGGCAAGAAGTGGGAAGTGCGGTGTTGTGTTAAGAACAAAAAATCCAAAAGGCTTATGAGAGGGTGGATGCATTTTGTGCGTGGCAATAACTTGCAGCTTGGAGATGTCTGCCTCTTTGAGCTACTGAGAAACAAGAAGAAGTATGTGATGAATGTCCATATCATTCGCAAATCCCTTTAGAAGAGGTGAAGTATAACATATTTCCTACCATTGCTACCAACTTTTGGTATGGTGAATTACTGCATCAAGCATTGTTGTAACCCAAGAATTGTTTGCCAAAAGATTGCAGTCCGTTGAATCATCTCTATCTCACTGTACTCTCTCTCCAGGAAATGAGCATCTGAAGAAAAGTTGGCCACAAGATTCAAGAAACGGAAGTAGCAAAAGGAGTTTTGGGTAAGGCCAGAAGAGTGGAGCCCTGACAATATACTGAAGCAAAGAGCTCAAAGTTCATAATAAAGCTCAAGTCCAGTTAGTTTCAGCTGCCTTTTGTGTTATCATGGATGTAATACTTTTAAAACCTTATGTTTTCCTTTATGTTTAAGTGGATGAATTGTAGTGTCAGACAGGACAATATTATGTTAGAGGTTATTGCGTGGATGTACTGTGGGTCATGTCAGGACAGAGTTACATTATGGTCAGTTGCTCAGTTTTGCTGTTGGTTGCAGTGCCTGGGATATACATGGGTATCAAATTATCTATTGTGTGTGCTATAAATACTGTCATGAATAGGGACTGGAAAATCCTAAATTCGAATATCAGAAGAATTAATTCTGATAAAAAGCGGACTGCCCTATCTAACAAGATTGAGGAAATAGGATGTGCCGTCCTTTATCTTCAAGAAACAAAAGGAGATTTCTTTGATCAGAGATACTTAAAAACTTCTGTCTTAGAAGGCTAATAAGTTTGAATATCTTCCCTCTGTCTAGAATGACAATATATTCATAAGGGTAAAATATTCCAAAATGAATTTTCCCTGTCTGTTTCATTTACTTCAGTCCACAGTGGTGATTCATGGACATTAACCAATGTTTATAGCCTTTGTCAGCAAGAAAAATTTCACTGGTTGGTTTCAAAGCATTACAATGCCAGATACCCTGAAAGAAGGGAGGATGGGACACAGAACATATGATGCACTTTAGTGAAGCCACCAGTCATTTGGATTTGGTAGAGATTCCTTTAAAAGAAAAAAAAAACTATACATGGAGATATATGCAAGATATTTCTCTTCTTTAGTGTTTGAAATGGTTTTTTCAATAGAAACTTTGACCCCTTCATACCCAAATAATTTGGCTATCTCCCTAGCCAAGACCACTTTTGATCATACTCGATTGAACGGGTATAGACCACAAGATTGCAGACCAATTTTTAAATCATGAAAAAAATCAAAATCTCGAACATCTTTTGTAATTGCAAACATTTTTTATGAATTCGCGGTATTTTGAAAATCATGAGCATTTTCAAATTCACAAAAAATTTATTGATTCAAAAGTATTTTTTGAATTTCTGAACAGTTTTTGTACTGGCTAACTTTTTTGTATTCACGGACATGTTTTGTATTTGTGATTTTTTTTGAATTTAGACAACTTTTCAAATTCACAAACAACTTCTGAAATCTTGAACATTTTTTCAATTCATGAACATTTTATGAAATATCGGACATTTTTTTAAATTCAGAATTTGATATTTGTAAGCATTTCACAAAGTAAAAAATAGAAAAGAAAATGAAACGCAAAATAGAAAAACAAAAAAAGGGGCGCCCAGCCCGCACATGGGCCAGCCCAGAATACACATGGTGGGAGCTCATACCGCCGCAAGCGGCTGTGCGTTTCATCATTTTCCGGCGCGCAGGTTGCCAAATAGCCCGAAAACGCGCCCGTAACACCGCCCACACTAGGGCGGGCGCTGAAGGTGAAGAGAAGAGGAGACAGAGAAAAGAAGCCTAACTGAATGTAGAGGATAGGGGCTTAGTCCAGCACAAGGACTGGCTTTAGATGGGGCGGGCGCCTGTAACTCCGTGTCGTGCTCCGGGTAGATGGCCGCCTGCGGCAACTCCGGCTCATCATGGTCGTCACTAGAGGTGAAGATTTTGTGAATCTCCGCCCTCTGATGGCGGAGGAGCGCAAATTGGCCTCCACAACGGCCTCCGACTGGATGGACTCCAACTGCCTGCTCCGCTGCCTCCTCTGCTTGAGTCACCTCGAACTCTGCCATGGCATCCCCCATGACAAAGCACGCACTCGGCTCCCCTCCTCCTCCTCTATGGCATCCTCCACCTTCGGATCCGCCTCCTCCATGGGCTGGGGTCTTGCTCCGCCTTCGGCTATCAGACCATGGTTGTTGGCGTATGGCGAGCGGAAAGGGAGGGAAGTGGACGCGGCTCGGGCAGATGGCGGGGAGAGGAAGGGAAGTGGATGTGGCTAGGGATGGGGTTCGCAGTCCGGCTTAAATAGCCGGACTTTAATTTGGCCCTCGGGCAGCGAGCCCGAGCGGCGCCACGCGACGTTCACATTCCTCGGAGGAGATTTCCGTCGGACCGTTGGGTTTCCGAATGTTTTCATGTGGGACCCTGATATCAGTCTGACATGACGGATGCGCCTGAGCCACCCTATACCCCCTTCCCCCTTCAGATTTAGGCCGGATATGAGGGGTGTTGGTCAACAACCCGGGCGTTTTGAGGCTGGTTTGAGGCGCTCATGTCTTTTTTTTTACTGATCAGTGACCTGTCTGTCCACCTGGGCGTTTGGGGAAGGTTTGAGATGTCGGGCTGTAGATGCTCTTATTCTATGGAATGACGCCAATGTGTGTATACCATGTACTACTGTCCCTAGCGATCCCCCCAAAGTGATATTCTATACACTAAAAACAGCCCAGTTTCTTTTTTATACACTGCTGATATAGCTCTCATTCCCTGGAGATTTGACTTCTTTTCTTTTCTTTTCTTTTAAGGGCTAGAGCTCTAATAAGTTAAGCAGCACTAATTTTAGGTAAAGGCTATTTCATGAAACTTTTGTTCCCATGCATCACACACTATGAATCCGATGATTTTGTGTCAGAAAATCAACGATGAATTTATCCACCAAATCATGTTTTTTTTTTGTAAATCCTGTGGGTATACAACTGGTGTCAAGTTTCCATGTAGGGCCACAAGACACTGTTGTCAAATACTTCTACATGGCAACTGTAGACTTTGTAGTGCTTGGATCACGAGCTTCAGTGTTATCTATTTCAAACAGAATATATACTCTAGCTTACTACCTTCTTGATTAAGTAATAAGACTTATTCCATCGACACTCACATGGCACTATAATGGGACCCTCCATCCCACTCCCTACGGAGCATTGGAAATTCATTACCTACTTATTCGTGCAGATATATTTTGACCTTGGTGTCGAAATTTTTTATGATGTTCTGGTGACACGTCAAGACTACGAAGTAGGCACTTTAAAGAAAAAGCATACAAAGTAGGCTGATTAATGAAGGGGGTCTTAGGCTTTAGTTTAGAATAGTGTTATCCAAAGAAAACATGATTTCATGATGCCCGATTGAAAATCAATTTTCATAAAAGTGTGATTTTTCCTTTGAGAGATACTGAGATAAGAAAGGAGCAATGCCCTAGACAAGGCTCGGGAGTGAGCTGACTTTCAAATACTACTCCCTCCATCTTAAAATAAGTGTCGCCGATTTAGTACAAAGTTGAGACATATGGGGTATTTCTCAGATTTTTTTCGTTATCTTTTTCTTGGTGTAAGACTTGCGACTTTAATAGATATCGACCAGGTGGCTCGTTGCTTCAAAAAAATTGGTTAATCCTATTTCATCAAACTTATATCCCATGCACGACACACTTTTGAATCTGGTGATTTTGTCTCAGAAAATAAAGAATACATTTTATCAATTGATTCACATTTTTAATGGATACAATTGGTATCATGGGCACAAGACACTGCTGCCAAATACACGGTAATATTGTGCTGCTTGGCTCACCAGCTTCAGTATTATCCAGTTTAAAGAGAATATAAGAGATGCATTCACATGTTTCTAGATAACTGCCTTCTTGATTAAGCACTTGGTGCCGAATTTCCATGGTGTAGGACTTATTCTAAGGATATTGAAATGGTACAAATGGACCCTTCATTATTCTTGAGTGCCTGCTGCTTTGTCGGCGTTGGAGATTCATTGCCTACTTATTCGTGTCGATTTATTCGGACCTCGACGTGGAGATTCGTGATGATGTTGCGCTGACTCGTCAAGAATACAAAGTAGGTTTATTAATAACGGGGTTTTAGGCTTTAGTTTAGCCCAGAGAAAACGTGATTCACGATGCCCACTCCAAATGGGCACTTATTCTTTGTCACACTGGAATGGCAAAAGGAGGCAATTAGAGTGGATATTCTTTTTTTTTTTGCGGGGAATTAGAGTGGATATTCAAACCTAGGTTATCTGGAATTCTAGGTTATTATTGGTTGAACGTAAGTCAACTGAAGCATTGGATCCGATCAATGCTACCATCCATTTTTAATGTGCTAGAGAGATAACTAAAGTTCAGTCTATCTCGAATCTTAATTCACCTCCATTTTTAGTTATTCGATTCCACATCATTTAATCGTCATAGTAAAAAGTTCACAGTGAACACATATTCTGACCGACTCACACTTCTTCGATTTGCCCCATCATCATCTATAAATAGACACCGTTCAGTCACAACCATCATAAACCTCCAAAAGAAACAAACAGCATAGATATATAGCTAGCTCAAGTGAAGCGAGCTGATCAGATCGTTCGATTTAGGTTTGTAGAGAACGAGTTAGCAAGTTGAGCAATGGCGGAGAGGGTGAGGCGGCTGGCGTGGCAGCGCGCGGTGGTGATCTTTGGGGCGAGCAACTGCTGCATGTGCCACGCGGTGAAGACGCTCTTCACGGAGATGGGGGAAGGACGTCGAGAGGGCGCTCGCCGGCATGGTCAGACAGAGCCCGCCCGTGCCGGCCGTCTTCATCGGCGGCGCGCTCGTCGGTCCCACCGACAAGGTCATGTCGCTGCACCTCGGTGGCCAGCTCGTGCCACTCCTCCGCCAAGCCGGCGCTCTCTGGCTCTGAACTTCTGAAGAATTAGGGACAACAGTGGCTGATGCGTACGTGCAGCTACATCATTTTGGAAAGGTCGTCAAACATATTAACGGCCGTGATTTTTTTTATCTGAACGGTCATGATATTTCGTACATCTTGTTGTCATCTACTAAAACTCTAAGCTCAAAAGAAGCTCTGTGGTTGATCAAGCCTGTGGTGGGGCCCATGAGACCCTGCTATCAAAGAGTTTAAAGGAAATTCTTGATGATGTTCTGGTGACACGTCAAAAATAGGAAGAAGGGAGTTTAAAGGAAATCATACAAAGTAGGCTGATTAATGAAGGGGTCTTAGGGTTTGGTTTAGCATAGTGTCATCCAAAGAAAACATGATTTCACGATGCCTGATTGAAAATTAACTTTCATAAAAATGAGATTTTTTGTTTGAGAGATGCTGAGATAAAAAAAAGGAGCAATACTGGGGACCTTACCTCTGAAATACATACTTGGGATTCATATGGATTTGAAGAGACATAACAATTCTTAATGGGCTTTCTTTTTTTTTGAGCATCAGTACAGACACAAGCGCTCATATACACGCGCATACACTCACCCCTATGAACGCACGCACGCACACCCTACCCCTATGAGCACCTCCGAGATACTGAGCCGGCATATCATCTTGAAATTTACGAAGTCACCGTAGGCGCCTCGTCGTCGACGGGAACGTCTCCTCCCAGTGAAAGCGCATCGCCGAAAATCCTGAAATAAATCGAGGAATAATGCGAGGACCAGGATTTGAACCCTGGTGGCTTTCTAGAGGGAGAAAATTTTGGGGGGGGGGGGGGGGGAGGAAATTTGATGTCCATTGGTGATAGAATTATTCTAACTAACTCATACCTGGTGATAGAGCTATTCTATCTATATATATATATATGTTGTCTTTCTTGGAAGCCCTAAAAGGAGTCTCACAAAAATGAACGATGATAGTTCATAGGGCTAGGAGGGTGATGGTCTTGGTGGTCTGGAAATGTAGGTGATCAATCAAAGTTTGCTTTGTAAGTGGCTCTCGAAACTGGAGAACTCTAAAGGCCTTGCAGATATGGGAGATGGAGCTGGATGTTCACATTTCTGGCAAAGTCTGATGAAAGTAAATCCTATCTTCCAAAGATATACCCAGAGGCATCTAGGAAATGGTGAATCGTAGAGGAGGGCAAAGCATGATGCTTGGCCGGAATACTTAGACGGGAACTATCCATGTTCTTCGCAAGGTTGTCTACGCGGGCGAGTAGTGTGAGTAGTCGATAAGAGTGTTGGCCGACGGCCGTTGATGTAAATCGTGGAGCCCCCCCCCCCCCCCCCCCAAAAAATTCTTCTATATATATAAGATATGCATGCTTGTGCGTATTCTAGAAAAAAACTCTGTTTGGGAAGATGTTTGTATAGGAGACAATACTTTGCTTGAGATATTTCAAAGATTGTTCAACATTTCATTCACGAAAAGAGTAATAATGCTGGAAGTTAAGGAGGATGTTTGTGATTGCATACATTTTAGAAGAACTTTGTGGGGGAGATACAACTGAGCAGTGAAATAATTTGAAGGAAGTGGTTGATGGAGTGGTCGATGATTAAACTTTTTTTTTTGGAAAAAACTTCCAATCTATTCATTTTCAATCATGGTAGTACAACGAACACTAAAAATAATAAAAATTACATCCAGATCCGTAGACCACCTAGCAATGACTACAAACACTGAAGCGAGCCGAAGGCGCGCCGCTGTCGTCGCCCCTCCCTCGTAGGAGCCGGGCAAACCTTGTTGTAGTAGACAGTCGGGAAGTCATCGTGCTAAGGCCCCATAGAACCAACGCACGAGAACAGCAACCGCCGCAGATGAAGAGTGTAGATTAAAAGGAACCAACGCACCAGAATAGCAACCGCCGCAGATAGTTCATACGGCTAGGAGGGTGGCGGTCTTGGTGGCCTGGAAATGTAGGTGATCAATCAAAGTTCGCTTTGTAAGTGGCTCTCGAAACTGGAGAACTCTAAAGGCCTTGCAGATATGGGAGATGGAGCTGGATGTTCACATTTCTGGCAAAGTCTGATGAAAGTAAATCCTATCTTCCAAAGATATACACAGAGGCATCTAGGAAATGGTGAATCGTAGAGGAGGGCAAAGCATGATGCTTGGCCGGAATACTTAGACGGGAACTATCCATGTTCTTACACATGCTTGTGCTTATACTAGAAAAAAAAAACTCTGTTTGGGAAGATGTTTGTATAGGAGACAATACTTTGCTTGAGATATTTCAAAGATTGTTCAACATTTCATTCGCGAAAAGAGTAATAATGCTGGAAGTTAAGGAGGATGTTTGTGATTGCTTACATTTTAGAAGAACTTTGTGGGGGAGATACAACTGAGCAGTGAAATAATTTGAAGGAAGTGGTTGATGGAGTGGTCGATGATGAACCTTTTTTTTGTGGAAAAACTTCCAGTCTATTCATCTTCAATCATGGTAGTACAACGAATACTAGAAATAATAAAAATTACATCCAGATCCGTAGACCACCTAGCAACGACTACAAGCACTGAATCGAGTGATACGTCTCCAACGTATCTATAATTTTTGATTGCTCCATGCTATATTATCTTGACATTATCGGGCTTTATTATCCACTTTTATATTATTTTTGGGACTAACCTATTAACCGGAGGCCCAGCCCGGAATTGCTGTTTTCTGCCTATTTCAGAGTTTCGCAGAAGAAGAATATCAAACGGAGTCCAAACGGAATGAAACCTTCAGGAACGTGATTTTCGAAACGAACATGATCCAGGAGACTTGGACCCTACGTCAAGGAAGCTTCCAGGAAGCCACACGAGGTGAGGCGCGCCTACCCCCCTCCCGGTGAGCCCTCCACCCTCATGGGCCCCACGTTGCTCCACCGACGTACTCCTTCCTCCTATATATACCTCATTACCCCAAGCGATCAAATCTGGAGCCAAAAACCTAATTCCACCGCCGCAACCTTACGTACCTGTGAGATCCCATCTTGGGGCCTGTTCTGGAGCTCCGCCGGAAGGGGCATCGATCACGGAGGGCTTCTACATCAACACCATAGCCTCTCCGATGAAGTGTGAGTAGTTTACCTCAGACCTTCGGGTCCATAGTTATTAGCTAGATGGTTTTTTCTCTGTTTTCGGATCTCAATACAATTTTCTCCCCCTCTCTTGTGGAGATCTATTCGATGTAATCTTCTTTTGCGGTGTGTTTGTTGAGACCGATGAATTGTGGGTTTATGATCAAGATTATCTATGAACAATATTTGAATCTTCTGAATTCTTTTATGTATGATTGGTTATCTTTGCAAGTCTCTTGAATTATCAGTTTGGTTTGGCCTACTAGATTGATCTTTCTTGCAATGGGAGAAGTGCTTAGCTTTGGGTTCAATCTTACGGTGTCCTTTCCAGTGTGATGAGGGGCAGCAAGGCACGTATTGTATTGTTGCCATCGAGGATAACAAGATGGGTTTTTTTTATCATATTGCATGAATTTATCGCTCTACATCATGTCATCTTGCTTAAGGCGTTACTCTGTTCTTATGAACTTAATACTCTAGATGCACGCTGCATAGCTACCGATGTAATAGTAATAGTAGTAGATGCACGGGCAGGAGTCGATCTACTTGTCACGGACGTGATGCCTATATACATGATCATACCTAGATATTCTCATAACTATGCTCAATTACATCAATTGTTCAACGATAATTTGTTCACCCACCGTAAAATACTTATGCTCTCGAGAAGCCACTAGTGAAACCTATGGCCCCCGGGCCTATCTTCTATCATATTAATCTTCCAACACTTAGTTATTTCCGTTGCTTTTTTACTTTGCTTTTATTTTACTTTGCATCTTTATCATAAAAATACCAAAAATATTATCCTATCATATCTATCAGATCTCACTCCCGTAAGTGACCGTGTAGGGATTGACAACCCCTTATCGCGTTGGTTGCGAGGATTTATTTGTTTTGTGTAGGTGTGAGGGACTCGCGCATAGCCTCCTACTGGATTGATACCTTGGTTCTCAAAAACTAAGGGAAATACTTACGCTATTGTGCTGCATCACCCTTTCCTCTTCAAGGGAAAACCAACGCAGTGCTCAAGGGGTAGCAAGAAGGATTTCTGGGCGCCGTTGGCGAGGAGGTCTCATAAAAGTCAACATACCAAGTACCCATCACAAACCCTTATCTCCCGCATTACATTATTTGCCATTTGCCTCTTGTTTTCCTCTCCCCCACTTCACCCTTGCCGTTTTATTCGCCCTTCCCTTTTCCTTTTGCCTCTTTTTGCCCGTCTCCTGTTTGCTCGTGTGTTGGGTTGCTTGCTTGTCACGATGGCTCTACCTAGATTTGGTGATCTTCACCTTAAAAGGTTAGAAGAGATCGAAAGCAACGTCAGGAGTTTTATGGTTTTGTAATTTGAGCATAATAATTTCTTCAGAAACGAGCTTAAGGAACAAAAAAGCTTTATGAGTTATATGAATAAAGAGCTCGACGATATGTCTAAAGAATTTGATGGTTTGAGATCCCAAATTGCTCGTCTTGAAAAGTTGATAGCTGAAATATCGGATAAGCAGGCTACCTTAGTTAATAAGATGGCCACTAAACCGGATTTGTATGAAAATAAAGATGAAGATCTGAAAGTTATTGATGTATCCCCTATTAAATCTTTGTCTTGCAATATGAATCTTGATAATGATGGGACTGAATATGATCCACATTTACCTAGGAGGCGTTCCAAAAATTCGGAGTTTTTAGATCTTGATGCTAAATTTGACAAAAGTGGGATTGAAGAGAACAAAACCCTAGATATTAATAAACCCACTATTTTGGATTTCAAGGAATTTAATTATGATAATTGCTCTTTGATATATTGTATTTCCTTGTTGCAATCCGTGCTAAATTCTCCTCATGCTTATAGTCAAAATAAAGCTTTTACCAAACATATCGTTGATGCTTTGATGCAATCTTATGAAGAAAAGCTTGAGTTGGAAGTTTCTATCCCTAGAAAACTTTATGATGAAAGGGAACCTACTATTAAAATTAAGATTAAAGATCATGAATGCTATGCTTTGTGTGATTTGGGCCCTAGTGTTTCCACGATTCCAAAAACTTTGTGCGATTTTCCGTGATTTTGATGATTGCTCTTCAAATTTGCACCTTGCGGATTACACCATTAAGAAACCTATGGGAAGAATTAATGATGTTCTTATTGTTGCAAATAGGAACTATGTGCCCGTAGATTTTATTGTTCTTGATATAGATTGCAATCCTTCATGTCCTATTATTCTTGGTAGACCTTTCCTTAGAACGATTGGTGCAATTATTGATATGAAGGAAGGGAATATTAGATTCCAATTTCCATTAAAGAAAGGCATGGAACACTTCCCTAGGAAGAAAATAAAATTACCATATGAATCTATCATGAGAGCCACTTATGGATTGCCTACCAAAGATGGCAATACCTAGATCTATCCTTGCTTTTATGCCTAACTAGGGGCGTTAAACGATAGCGCTTGTTGGGAGGCAACGCAATTTTATTTTTAGTTTTTTTTTTTGATTCTGTTTAGGAATAAATCTTTGATCTAGCCTCTGGTTAGATATGTTTTTATGTTTTAATTAGTGTTTGTGCCAAGTTAAACCTATAGGATCTTCTTGGATGATAGTTATTTGATCTTGCGGAAAATTCCAGAAACTTTCTGTTCACGAAAACACTTGTTAGAAATCACCAGAACGTGATAAAATATTGATTCCAATTGCTTCTGATCAATAAACAAATTTCCTAGGTCTTCCTATTTTGTCTGATTTTTTGGAGTTCGAGAAGTTTGCGTTAGTTACAGATTACTACAGACTGTTCTGTTCTTGACAGATTCTGTTTTTCGTGTGTTGTTTGCTTATTTTGATGAATCTATGGCTAGTAAAATAGTTTATAAACCATAGAGAAGTTGGAATTAAGTAGGTTTAACACCAATATAAATAAAGAATGAGTTCATTATAGTACCTTGAAGTGGTCTTTTGTTTTCTTTCGCTAACGGAGCTCATGAGATTTTCTGCTATGTTTTGTGTTGTGAAGTTTTCAAGTTTTGGGTGAAAGATTTGATGGATTATGGAACAAGGAATGGCAAGAGCCTAAGCTTGGGGATGCCCCGGAAGGCATCCCCTGTTTCGTCTACTTCCATCCGTAACTTTACTTGGAGCTATATTTTTATTCACCACATGATATGTGTTTTGCTTGGAGCGTCCTGTATGATTTGAGACTTTGATTTTTAGTTTACCACAATCATCCTTGCTGTATACACCTTTTGAGAGAGACACACATGATTCGAAATTATTAGAATACTCTATGTGCTTCACTTATATCTTTTGAGTTATATAGTTTTTGCTCTAGTGCTTCACTTATATCTTTTAGAGCATGGTGGTGGATTTGTTTTATAGAAACTATTGATCTCTCATGCTTCACTTATATTATTTTGAGAGTCTTAAAATAGCATGGCAATTTTCTTTAATTAATATCATGAGAAATTTGATGCTTGATAATTGTTTTGGGATATAAAGGTGGTAATATCATAGTTGTGCTAGTTGAGTAATTGTGGAATTGAAAAATACATGTGTGTTGGAGTTTGTGATTCCCGTAGCATGCACGTATGGTGAACCGTTGTGTATGTAAGTCGAGCATGAAGTATTTGTTGATTGTCTTCCTTTTTGTGGCGGTTGGGATCGTAGCGATGGTTAACTCCTACCAACCCTTCCCTAGGAGCATGCGTAGTAGTACTTTGCTTGAGGGCTAATAAATTTTTGCAATAAGTATATGAGTTCTTTATGACTAATGTGAGTCCATGGATTATACGCACACTTACCTTTCCGCAATTTTCTAGCCTCTTCGGTACCGCACATTGCCCTTTCTCACCTTGAGAGTTGGTGCAAACTTCGCCGGTGCATCCAAACCCCGTGATATGATACGCTCTTTCACACATAAACCTCCCTATATCTTCCTCAAAACAGCCACCATACCTACCTATCATGGCATTTCCATAGCCATTCCGAGATATATTGCCATGCAACTTTCCACCGTTTCATTTATCACGACATACTCCATCATTGTCATATTGCTTTGCATGATCATGTAGTTGACATTGTATTTGTGGCAAAGCCACCGTTCATAATTCTTTCATACATGTCGCTCTTGATTCATTGCATATCCCGGTACACTGCCAGAGGCATTCATATAGAGTCATACTTTGTTCTAAGTATTGAGTTGTAATTGTTGAGTTGTAAGTAAATAAGAGTGTGATGATCATCATTTTTAGAGCATTGTCCCAAGTGAGGAAAGGATGATGGAGGCTATGATTCCCCCACAAGTCGGGATGAGACTCTGGACTAAAAAAAAAGAGGCCATAAAAAAAAGGGGGGGGGGGGGGAAGGCCCAAATAAAAAAATGAGAGAAAAAGAGAGAAGGGACAATGTTACTATCCTTTTACCACCCTTGTGCTTCAAAGTAGCACCGTGATCTTCATAATAGAGAGTCTCTCATTTTGTCACTTTCATATACTAGTGGGAAATTTCATTTATAGAACTTGGCTTGTATATTCCAATGATGGGCTTCCTCAAATGCCCGAGGTCTTCGTGAGCAAGCAAGTTGGTTGCACACCCACTTAGTTTCTTTTTGAGCTTTCATACACTTATAGCTCTAGTGCATCCGTTTCATGGCAATCCCTACTCCTCGCATTAACATCAATTGATGGGCATCTCCATAGCCCGTTGATTAGCCTCGTTGATGTGAGACTTTCTCCTTTTTTGTCTTCCCACATAACCCCTACCATTATACCTTATTCCACCATAGTGCTATATCCATGGCTTGCGCTCATGTATTGCGTAAGAGTTGAAAAGGCTGAAGCGCATTAAAAGTATGAACCAATTGCTTGGCTAAAACCGGGGTCGTACATGATATGAATATTTTGTGTGGGGAAGATGGAGCATAGCCAGACTATATGATTTTGTAGGGATAACTTGCTTTGGCTATGTTATTTTGATAAGACATAATTGCTTAGTTAGTATGCTTGAAGTATTTTTTTTATGTCAACATTAAACTTTAATCTTGAATCATATCAAATCTGAACATTCGTGCCACAATAAGAAGAATTACATTGAAATTATGCCAAGTAGCACTCCGCATCAAAAATTCTGTTTTTATCATTACCTACTCGAGGACGAGCAGGAATTAAGCTTGGGGATGCTTGATACGTCTCCAACATATCTATAATTTTTGATTGCTCCATGCTATATTATCTTACATTTTGGACATTATTGGGCTTTATTACTCACTTTTATATTATTTTTGGGACTAACCTATTAACCGGAGGCCCAGCCAGAATTGCTGTTTTTTTTCCTATTTGAGTTTCGCAGAAAAGAATATCAAACAGAGTCGAGCGGAATGAAACCTTCGGGAACGTGATTTTCGGAACGAACATGATCCAGGAGACTTGGACCCTACGTCAAGGAAGCTTCCAGGAAGCCATGAGGTAGGGGGGTGCACCTACCCCCCAGGCGCGCCCTCCACCCTCGTGGGCCCCATGTTGCTCCACCGACGTACTCCTTCCTGCTATATATACCTACGTACCCCCAAACGATGAGATACGGAGCCAAAAACCTAATTCCACCGCCTCAACCTTCTGTACCTATGAGATCCCATCTTGGGGCCTGTTAGGAGCTCATGGGAAGGGGCATCGATCACGGAGGGCTTCTACATCAACACCATAGCCTCTCCGATGAAGTGTGAGTAGTTTACCTCAGACCTTCGGGTCCATAGTTATTAGCTAGATGGCTTTTTCTCTGTTTTTGGATCTCAATACAATTTTCTCCCCCTCTCTTGTGGAGATCTATTCGATGTAATCTTCTTTTTGCGGTGTGTTCGTTGAGACCGATGAATTGTGGGTTTATGATCAAGTTTATCTATGAACAATATTTGAATCTTCTGAATTCTTTTATGTATGATTGGTTATCTTTGCAAGTCTCTTCGAATTATCAGTTTGGTTTGGCCTACTAGATTGATCTTTCTTGCAATGGGAGAAGTGCTTAGCTTTGGGTTCAATCTTACGGCGTGCTTTCCCGGTGTGATGAGGGCGACAAAGGCACGTATTGTATTGTTGCCATCGAGGATAACAAGATGGGGTTTTTATCATATTGCATGAATTTATCCCTCTACATCATGTCATCTTGCTTAGCGTTACTCTTGTTCTTATGAACTTAATACTCTAGATGCATCTTTGGATAGCGGTCGATGAGTGGAGTAATAGTAGTAGATGCAGGCAGGAGTCGGTCTACTTGTCTTGGACATGATGCCTATATACATGATCATACCTAGATATTCTCATAACTATGCTCAATTCTGTCAATTGCTCAACAGTAATTTGTACAGCCACTAGTGAAACCTATGGCCCTCGGGTCTATCTTCTATCATATTAATCTTCCAACACTTAGTTATTTCCGTTGCTTTTTACTTTTCTTTTATTTTAATTTGCATCTTTATCATAAAAATACCAAAAATATTATCCTATCATATCTATCAGATCTCACTCCCTTAAGTGACCGTGTAGGGATTGACAACCCCTTATCTCGTTGGTTTCGAGGATTTATTTGTTTTGTGTAGGTGCGAGGGACTGGCGTGTAGCCTCTCTTGGATTGATACCTTGGTTCTCAAAAACTGAGGGAAATACTTACGCTACCGTGCTGCATCACCCTTTCCTCTTCAAGGGAAAACCAACGCAGTGCTCAAGAGGTAGTAGCGAGCCGAAGGCGCGCCGCTGTCGTCGCCCCTCCCTCGCTAGAGCCGGGCAAACCTTGTTGTAGTAGACAGTCGGGAAGTCATCATGCTAAGGCCCCATAGAACCAATGCACCAGAACAGCAACCGCCGCAGATGAAGAGTGTAGATCAAAAGGATCCAACCTGAAAACACACGAACGAAGACGAACGACGAACAGATCTGAGCAAAACCACCAAAGACAGATCTGTTGGAAATATGCCCTAGAGGCAATAATAAAATGGTCATTATTATATTTCTTTATTCATGATAATTGTCTATTGTTCATGATATAATTGTGTTATCCGGAAATCATAATACATGTGTGAATACATAGACCACAACACGTCCCTAGTGAGCCTCTAGTTGACTAGCTCGTTGATCAACAGATAGTCATGGTTTCCTGACTATAGACATTGGATGTCATTGATAACGGGATCACATCATTAGGAGAATGATGTGATGGACAAGACAATCCTAAGCATAGCACAAGATCGTGTAGTTCGTTTTGCTAGAGCTTTTCCAAATGTCAAGTATCATTTCCTTAGACCATGAGATTGTGCAACTCCCGGATACCGTAGGAGTGCTTTGGGTGTCCCAAATGTCACAACATAAGCTGGGTGACTATAAAGGTGCACTACGGGTATCTCCGAAAGTGTCTGCATTGGGTTGGCACGAATCGAGATCGGATTTGTCACTCCGTGTATGACGGAGAGGTATCTCTGGGCCCACTCGGTAATGCATCATCATAATGAGCTCAATGTGACCAAGTGTGCGGTCACGGGATCATGCATTCGCGGTATGAGTAAAGTGACTTACGGTAACGAGATTGAGCGAGGTATTGGGATACCGACGATCGAGTCTCGGGCAAGTAACGTCTTACCGATTGACAAAGGGAATTGTATACGGGATTGATTGAATCTCGACATCGTGGTTCATCCGATGAGATCATCGAGGAGCATGTGGAGCCAACATGGGTATCCAGATCCAGCTGTTGGTTATTGACCAGGAGAGTTGTCTCGGTCATGTCTGCTGCGTGTCTCCGAACCCGTAGGGTCTACAATCTTAGGGTTCGGTGATGCTAGGGTTGTAGAGATATTAGTATGCAGTAACCCGAAAGTTGTTGGAGTCCGGATGAGATCCTGACGTCACGAGGAGTTCCGGAATGGTCCGTAGGTAAAGATTTATATATAGGAAGTCAAGTTTGACCATCGGGAAAGTTTTGGGGTCACGGTATTGTCTGGGACCACCGGAAGGGTCGAGGGTCCACCGGGTGGGAGCCACCTATCCGGAGGGCCCCATGGGCTGAAGAGGGGAGGGAACCAGCCCCTGGTGGGCTGGTGCGCCCCATGGCCTCCCCTGCGCCTAGGGCAGGAAACCCTATGGGTGGGGCGCCCCCTTGGCTTCAGGGCAAGCCACCCTTGGCCGCCGACGTCGTCTCCAACGTATCTATAATTTTTGATTGCTCCATGCTACTTTATCTACTGTTTTGGACTATATTGGGCTTTATTTTCCACTTTTATATTATTTTTGGGACTAACCTATTAGCAGGAGGCCCGACCCGAATTCTTTGTCTTTTTTCCTATTTTAGAGTTTCGCAGAAAAAGAATATCAAACGGAGTCCAAACGGAATGAAACCTTCAGGAACGTGATTTTCGGAACGAACATGATCCAGGAGACCTGGACCCTACTCCAAGCAGCGCCAGAGGCTGATCACGAGGTGGAGGCGCCCCCTGGGCCGCGCCCCTACCTCGTGGGCCCCTTGAGCTCCACCGACGTACTCCTTCCTCCTATATATACCTCATGTCCCCGAACGATCGAACAGAGCCAAAAACCTAATTCCACCGCCGCAACTTTACGTATCCACGAGATCCCGTCTTGGGCCTGTTAGGAGCTCCAGGAGAGGCCGTCATCCTGAGAGGGCTTCTACATCATCATAGCCCCTCCGATGAAGTGTGAGTAGTTTACTTCAGACCTTGGTCCATAGTTATTAGCTAGATGGCTTCTTCTCTCTTTTGGATCTCAATACAATGATCTCCCCTCTCTCGTGGAGATCTATTCGATGTAATCTTCTTTTTGCGGTGTGTTTGTTGAGACCGATGAATTGTGGGTTTATGATCCAGTATTATCTATGGAAAATATTTGATTCTTCTCTGAATTCTTTTATGTATGATTGAGTTATCTTTGCAAGTCTCTTTCAATTATCTTTTTGGTTTGGCCAACTAGATTGGTAGTTCTTGCAATGGGAGAAGTGCTTAGCTTTGGGTTCAATCTTGCGGTGTCCTTACTCGATGTGAAAAGAGTTGCAAGGCACGTATTGTATTGTTGCCATCGAGGATAACAAGATGGGGTTTTTATCATATTGCATGAATTTATCCCTCTACATCATGTCATCTTGCTTACGGCGTTACTCTGTTTTTACTTAATACTCTAGATGCATCTTTGGATAGCCGTCGATGAGTGGAGTAATAGTAGTAGATGCAGAATCGTTTCGATCTACTTGTTTTGGACGTGATGCCTATATACATGATCATTGCCTAGATATACTCATAACTATGCTCAATTCTATCAATTGCTCAACAGTAATTTGTTCACCCACCGTAGAATACTTATGCTCTTGAGAGAAGCCACTAGTGAAACCTATGGCCCCCGGGTCTATTCTCATCATATCAATCTATATCACTTTATTTACTTGCTTTGTTTTACTTTTGCCTTTTACTTTTTACTTTGCATCTATCTATATCAAAAATACCAAAATATTATTTATTATCTCTATCAGATCTCACTCTCGTAAGTGGCCAGTGAAGGGATTGACAACCCCTAGCGTTGGTTGCGAAGTTGCTATCGTTTTGTGTAGGTACGAGGGACTTGTCGTGGTCTCCTCTTGGATTGATACCTTGGTTCTCAAAAGCAGAGGAAAATACTTACGCTACTTCTTGCATCATCCCTTCCTCTTGGCGGAAAAACCAACGCGGTGCTCAAGAGGTAGCACCCCCTTGGAGATCCCATCTCCTGGGGCCCCAGGGGGCCTATATATAGTGGGGGGGAGGCAGCTGCACCTAGCCCTGGCGCCTCCTCTCCTCTCCAACACCTCCTCCTCCTCCGTGAGAGCTTGTGAAGCCCTACCGAGATCCCGCTGCATCCACCACCACGCCGTCGTCTGCTGGATCTCCATCAACCTCTCCTCCCCTTGCTGGATCAAGAAGGAGGAGACGTCTTCCCCAACCGCACGTTGTTGAGCGGAGGTGCTGTCCGTTCGGCACTAGGATTATCGGTGATTTGGATCACGACGAAGTACGACTCCCTCAACCCCGTTCTCTTGAACGCTTAGCTCATGATCTACAAGGGTATGTAGATGCACTCCTCTCTCTTGTTGCTAGATGAACTCCGTAGATTGATCTTGGTGAAGTGTAGAAATTTTTTATTTTCTCGCAACGTTCCCAACAATGATGGCATCATGAGCTAGGTCTATGTGTAGTTACTATGCACGAGTAGAACACAAAGCAGTTGTGGGCGTAGATGTTGTCAATTTTCTTGCCACTACTAGTCTTATCTTGGTTCGGCGGCATCGTGGGATGAAGCGGCCCGGACCAACCTTACACGTACGCTTACGTGAGACAGGTTCCACCGACTGACATGTACTAGTTGCATAAGGTGGCTAGCAGGTGTATGTCTCTCCCACTTTAGTTGGAGCGGATTCGATGAAAACGGTCCTTATGAAGGGTAAATAGAAATTGGCCTATCACGTTGTGGTTTTACGTAGGTAAGAAACGTTCTTGCTAGAAACCTATAACAGCCACGTAAAAACATGCAACAACAATTAGAGGACGTCTAACTTGTTTTGCAGCAAGTGCTTTGTAATGTGATATGGCCAAAGGATGTTATGAATGATATATGTGATGTATGATATGATCATGTTCTTGTAATAGGAATCACGACTTGCATGTCGATGAGTATGACAACCGGCAGGAGCCATAGGAGTTGTCTTTATTTTTGTATGACCTGCGTGTCATTGAATAACGCCATGTAAATTACTTTACTTTATTGGTAAACGCGTTAGCCATAGAAGTAGAAGTAATCGTTGGCGTGACAACTTCATGAAGACACGATGATGGAGATCATGGTGTCATGCCGGTGATGAAGATGATCATGGCGCCCCGAAGATGGAGATCAAAGGAGCAATATGATATTGGCCATATCATGTCACTATTTGATTGCATGTGATGTTTATCATGTTTTACATCTTATTTGCTTAGAACGACGGTAGCTTAAATAAGATGATCCCTCGCAATAATTTCAAGAAAGTGTTCCCCCTAACTGTGCACCGTTGCGAAGGTTCGTTGTTTCGAAGCACCACGTGATGATCGGGTGTGATAGATCCTAACGTTCGAATACAACGGGTGTAAGCCAGATTTACACACGCAATACACTTAGGTTGACTTGACGAGCCTAGCATGTACAGACATGGCCTCGGAACACAGAAGACCGAAAGGTCGAGCATGAGTCATATAGAAGATACGATCAACATGAAGATGTTCACCCATGTTGACTAGTCCGTCTCACGTGATGATTGGACACGGCCTAGTTGACTCGGATCATGTTTCACTTAGATGACTAGAGGGATGTCTATCTGAGTGGGAGTTCATTGAATAATTTGATTAGATGTACTTAATTATCATGAACTTAGTCTAAAATCTTTACAACATGTCTTGTAGATCAAATGGCCCACGCTCATGTCAACCTCAACTTCAACGCGTTCCTAGAGAAAACCAAGCTGAAAGATGATGGCAGCAACTATACGGACTGGGTCCAGAACCCGAGGATCATCCTCATAGCTGCCAAGAAAGATTATGTCCTAGAAGCACTGCTAGGTGAAGCACCCATCCCAGAGAACCAAGACGTTATGAACGCTTGGCAGTCTCGTGCTGATGATTACTCCCTCGTTCAGTGCGGCATGCTTTACTGACTTAGAGCGGGGGCTCCAAAAGCGTTTGAGCAACACGAGCATATGAGATGTTCAAGAGCTGAAAATGGTTTTCCAAGCTCATGCCGGTCGAGAGATATGAAGTCTCCGACAAGTTCTTGATTGTAAGATGGAGGAAAATAGTTACGTCGGTGAGCACATACTCGAGAATATACGGGTTGCACAACCACTTGACTCAATTTGGGAGTTAATCTCCCGGATGACGCTTGATTATTGACAGAATCCTTCAGTCGCTTCCACCGAGCTATAAGAGCTTTGTGATGAACTTCAATATGCAGGGGATGGAAAAGACCATTCCTGAGGTATATTCAATGTTGCAATCAGCGGAGGTAGAGATCACAAAGGAACATCAAGTGTTGATGGTGAATAAAACCACTAAGTTCAAGAAAGGCAAGGGTAAGAAGAACTTCAAGAAGGATGGCAAGGAAGTTGCCGCGCCTGGTAAGCCAGTTGCCGGGAAGAAGCCAAAGAATGGACCCAAGCCTGAGACTGAGTGCTTTTATTGCAAGGGAAGTGGTCACTGGAAGCGGAACTGCCCCAAATACTTAGCAGACAAGAAGGCCGGCAACACCAAAGGTATATGTGATATACATGTAATTGATGTGTACCTTACCAGTACTCGTAGTAGCTCCTGGGTATTTGATACCGTGCCGTTGCTTATATTTGTAACTCAAAGCAGGAGCTGGGGAATAAGCGGAGACTGACCAAGGACGAGGTGACGATGCGCGTCGAGAATGGTTCCAAGGTCGATGTAATTGCCGTCGGCACGCTGCCTCTACATTTACCTACGGGATTAGTTTTAAACCTCAATAATTGTTATTTAGTGCCAGCTTTGAGCATGAACATTATATCAGGATCTCGTTTAATTCGAGATGGCTACTCATTTAAATCCGAGAATAATTGTCACGACCGGTTTTTCAATAAAATGTTTATTGAGAAACCGACCTTTTGATTTCAGTATGAGGAAAACCCTCCTGACTGGTAGACAAATTCTTGATACAATAAGCCAGTAGTATTGAAATATATTACAGGGTCGAGCTAGGGATGCTCAACAATTTATTACAAGCACGCCAATAATTATACATAATGGCGGATATGACACAATGGTGTGGGGTGGCTTACTACTGACTCGAGAATAAAGCGGTGGTGGAATATCACAGTGGAGTGAATAATATGACTCCTAAACTGGCAGCTCATCGAGCGTCGAGGTGAGGCTCGATGAAATTATTTGGGTAGCGAGCGGATATAACAGAGACCAAATCCAGTCGCACGAGGACCCAGGACTCCTCTAGGCGTCGGACTCGCTTATTGAACTCTTCATCCATGAGATCGCCTTCGTCGACATCGGCCAAATCAACAAGCCGGTGAGTACTTTGAAAGTACTACAAAGACAGTTCGGACATAAGATATAACAAATGCATGCATGATTGCGTCATGAGCAATTAGTAAAGCACATTCAAATGATGAACTAGCACGACATTATTAAATCAGGAAGTCAGGCGGTAGTTCTCCCTAAATCCACGAAAATAACCGAAAACCGGTCAGGTGTCTGAAGCGACGCCTCGAAGGGTGAACAAACAAATAAATCATGCCGCAATCGGGCGTCTAAGCGACACCACATAAAGGGCTTATATCGAAAGTAAAAGACATGCGTGCCACAATAATCGGATGTCGGAGCGACATCACGTAGAGGGCTTATATTGAAAGTAAATAATGGGTGTACCACAGTTAGACGTCGGCGACATCGCGAAAGGGCTTATACCAAAAGAAAGATAACAAGCATGCCACGATGGACGTCGAGCGACATCGCAGAAAGGGCTTATATTAAAAGTAAATAACAAGTGTGCACGATCGGACGTCTGGCGACATCGCGAAAGGGCTTATATCAAAAGTAAATAAACGAGTATGCCACGATCGGACGTCTGAAAGCGACATCAGCAGAAAGGGCTTATATCAAAAAGTAAATAAGCGAGTATGCTACGATCGGACGTCTGGCGACATCGCAGAAAGGGCTTATATCAAAATTAAATAAACAGGTATATGCCCGCGATTCGGACGTCGAGCGACATCGCGAAAGGGCTTATATCAAAAAGTAAATAAGCGAGTATGCCGCGATCGGACGTCGGCGACATCGCAGAAAAGGGCTTAAATTCATTATTCATATCTGTTAACTTGCAAGAAATAGTGCTCATAGGAAAATATTCAACACATGATAATAAGCAGGTTAGTTCATCCACAGGAAATAAGCATTTAACGGACTTAACACTCATGTGGTTCTCCGGAGTTTCACATCACGTAGGCCCGACACTTGACGGAAGAAAAATGAGCACAGTACTTGGACATGGATAAGATGATTTCAAGGATTTTGACTCTGCAGAGTTTGTACTAAATTGCCCACAGCCAATGGATTTCCGTAGTCACAAGGACTAGTTCCGTTTACGGTATTTCGGAAGAAACACATCTAACAAGTACACACCCATCCCACCTCACGTTGCCAGGAATCACCCTAGACAGCGTCGAGAAAAACTTTGAGGCGGGAGATCACAATCTCGAATAGCATGAGATCAAATTTATATCGCTGTGGCGCTCTAAGGGGTGCCCTCTCGGTCCCAACCGGAAACACCCATGCCCTCGACCGGATGATAGGCTTTAATCCAGGGCCATGGAACCCTCATCCCGCCTCTCGATTTGGTGTGTACCAGGAAAGCGGTTTGCAACTTACTAAGCTGTATCCCTTGCGGAAAACATGTGGTAGTACGGGAAGGGAAAAAGGACGGGAACTGGACTGATTTATGTTGACACTGATCAAATGGCCTGGCATAAGACTGGCATGCTACAACACTGCCATCTTACTCATTTTCATGCCATCGCATGGCCAAGCAAATTCATATCCAACCACTTATGGATCATCGAAACTTGCTTGCCTCAACTTTGCATGTAATATAACATTCATCGAGATGCTCATGATCATGCCATGCAACTACTTAATGCAAACATGCCAAAACAATTATCATATCAAAAGTTCAAACATGCTTGCCTAGTTCGGAGTAGTCGGAGCCTAGCTCGGTGAAGTTTGCGGTTCCGTCACCTCCTTCGGTATCTACGGTATACAGAAATACACGCACTATCATAAATACCGTGAGGTGCACAAAAGTATTCCAAATATTTTTCAAATAAATCTGATAAAAAACTAGACCAAATTTTAAAGAGGACAGAAAAAGAATCAATCAAAAATCCTTCTCTGTTTAAAAGTTATAAGGGTTTTAATCCAGGGACCTTTCTGTAATGAAACAGAAACTTCCCAGGGGGCTGAACAGAAAAGCTCAGGAAAACGTTTCAGACCGGAAGCGCATTTGCCCGAATACGTTTTCAGAAAACGGTTCGAAAAAAAAGAACAGAGAGGCTGACGGGCGGGTCCACCGTCGAGTTTGAAAATTCAAAGCGGGGAAAGCAGGCTCGTCGGGCGCCGAGAGCTGCGATGGTCGTCGGCGTTGATCCACGCGAGGCGAGGATCGGGTGGTACTGCGTGTTCAGCGTGTCCTTCCGTCGGTGGGTGGTGGTGGTGGTCGTCGGCGAGCACTACGTCGACGACGGCCCTTGCTCCGGGTGGATGGTGGCTCGGGTGGAGTTGGATCTCACGGGGAGGGCTGCAGTTCAAATCGAAGCTTGGGTCAGCTCACTGGGTGCTCGAGGAGGTGACTGACGAGGTTTGGGCGTCGGAGATGGCCTCACCGGAGTGAATCGACATGGTGGCCGAGGCGGATCGGGGCGGCCGGAGTTGGGGGAGGAGACCTCCTCAAGGTCCCCCCGAGTGGCTTACGGGCGAGGTGTCATGTAGGTGCAAGATGGTGGTGCGTGCTCGAGGGCGCAGCTCGGGGCCCTTTTATAGGCGATCCGAGGCCGTGGCCATGAGCGGAGTTCTCCGTGAAAATTCTGGCGGCAGAGCTTGGTCGAGGAGGTTTAGGGAGTTGGGCATCAACGTGGAGTTCCACTGGTTCCGTTTTGACGCTAAACGAGCTTGGATTAGGAGTCCTGGGTGGATTCGACGGCACGGGGCGGCGCGGGCCCATCGGCGGCAGAGGGCGCGCCCTGTGCTTGCCGGGCCACGGCGACGGTTGTCACAGCCCTACAGCTTGCTTGTAACTAGTGGCATTGCATCCATGCATCATGTTTAATTTTCATGAAATTTGAAATGGGGATGACCAAACCCTAGCATCAAAAGGAATTCACTAGGTTTAACTAAAATATTTCCAGTGTTTCCAAATGGCTTTCAAAAATGTTCATCATTTCTGGGAAATGCTAGAAGCAATAACCAGAGGTGTTGCACATTTTTCCATGACATATTTGGGCTCTGAATTAAATCATACTCTATTTGCATTTGGACATTTAAATGCTATAAAATATTTAAAATGTCCAAATAATCATAAACTTAAATGTTTCTTGTTGGATATATTCCAAACAGTGGGCTTGAAACAAGTTTCATGATTTTTGAGTGTGCCTAAGTATTTTTAATAAAAGCTACTGACATTACTGGAAGAATTAGAAAACTAAAACAAATAAAAGAGAGGAGAGAAACCTACCCGTGGCTCACCTCTCAGCCCACTGCCCAATTCCAGCTGCCCAGCCCACCTAACCGCCACTGCCTCCCACCTCAAGGCCAGGAAGGACGCGAGGCGTGTGGCCACCAGCCTGGCACGCCAGCCGAGCCACCTCACCTTGTCGCTCTCCTTCCCTTTCTGGGCGCCTGACGCCTCGAGCGCCACGCACCCTGACCCCTCTCTCCCTCGCCTGGTGGCCTCTCCCTTCCTCGCTCTCTCCCGAACACACGCCCGTCGGCTGCCGCTCGCCACCACTGCTGCCACAGGCCCTCCTCGCCCATCCAACATGCCCTGTAGACCCGCCAGGTGCCTCTCTCGTCCTCCTGACGGCTCAAGCGAGGAGAAGCCCCAAGCGCCGCCGACGCTTTTCCTCTCCCTCGGCCGCGGATCTCCATCGCTGACTTCACTTGGCCAGTAGGGCTTCCCGAGCACGCCGAGTCCACCATCTGCACTCCACGTGAGCTCCGGTCACTTTCCCCCTCACCCGTGGCCTATTCCTCACCGTGACGCTTGATTCAAGAAGCCCGAAAGTTCCCGCTGCCAGCCATGGCGCCAGTGGCTGTGAGCCACCAGCTGCGCCCGAGCATGTTACCAAGTTCGCCGCCCTTCCAGGAGCCCCCAGCGCCCTTCCGTTTCCCCTCTAGTGCACCGCAGCGCCGTGTTCGACCTCGGCCGAACTCCAACAGCTGCCTAGGTAAATCATTGGCGTCGTCATGGCTTTTGCTCCCGGCATGCAAACTTAGCTCAACTGACTCCACCAAGAGCTTGGCTCGTTCCTTAGCTCCACCTAGATGCCTTCGCGGCCCATTTGGTTGCTGAACGGCTAAAATCACTTCAGCCTTGGCTACGGCTGGCGGCTAAACGCCGGGCAAATGACTTTGACTTTGACCACGGGTGGGCCTGGTTGACTCTCTGAGTCGATGGCGAGTGGGGCCCGATACTGTTAACTATTTAGGATTAGTTTTAATTAAATTTTAGTTAAACTAATTACACTGACACGCGGGACCCACTGTCAGGTTTGACCCGGACCGTGTCCCGTTGACCCGCTGACGTCACACTGACGTCAGGCTGACGCAGTAATACCTTTTCTGGATTTTTTATAATTCAGGAAATTTCAGAAAATACCCCAAACTTCTAAAAATCATATAAAATCAACCGTAACTCCAAATCAAATAATTTATATATGAAAAATGATCAGAAAAATATGAAGAATCTGTTTATGCCATGATCATGCATGTTTGAACAAGTTAACCTCACTGAATAGGATGAATCATGATTAGGGTAATTTGTGAAGTAACATTTGGAGTTGGAATTTGATCTTGTTTGAGTTCCACTTCAATTAACTTGGCTAACTATTACATTAGGTGAATTCAGTATCTTAACATGACATGTCATTCATGTGAATGTGCATTGCTGTTCCTTCTCAGTTCTTGGGGTGTTTGTCCCTCTAAGTAGACGACGATCGACGATTGTTCGATGACTTAGATGAAGAACTATATTATCTTGAAGTGCCGGTGCAAGCAAAACCCCTTGTTCATTCCGATATAATCCCACTCTCTCGCTCCTGCTCTATTTTACTGCATTAGGACAATAACGACTCATGTGTTACTTGCTGCGGTAGCTGAACCCCTTTTATCCTCTGCATGACCTTTTGTCATTCCACAGTAATTAGATGAAACCCACTAGCATGAGTAGGAGTTGCTTGAGGCCATGTTGTGCCTACTCATTCATGCTTGTTTGTCATGCCTGCTACATCGCTTAGAGTTGAGTCAGGTCTGATTCATCGGGAATGAATTGGAATGGTGTGTGAACATGTCCTCGTGTGTGTGAGCTAAGTGTGTGAACACGATTTGGTAAAGAGTAGCGGTGAGAGGCCATGTAGGAGTACATGGTGGGTTGTCTCATTGCAGTAGCCGTCCCTCAGGAACCCGAGTTCTGTGTTTGTGATCCATGAAACAGTTACTACCACACATTGGGATCCTTAGTTGACTCTCTCGGCTTCTTAACCACCCCTTGTCCTCTGTCCGGGGAGTTGCAACTAGTTTACGGTGTTTGTAGGATATGTGTTGGAGGCCGTGCGTGTGTGACCCTAGGGGTGGGCTATGATGCAGTAGATACACCGTGGCCCGATCTGCAAGAATGCCCGTTTGGTATCTAGGGAACCCTACACACACATAGTTCGGGGCTGTATGGGAAACCTCGGCCGGACTCCCTCATGGACGGAACTTTGAATAGGCGATAAACTGGACTAGGGACTTGAGTGTTTAGGTAGGCTGTGGCCGACACCCACGTTGGGCTTCAGCAGAAGGTTGCCGAGTACATGTCGTGTAAACGGCGGTAAGTGGTGAGAGCGTGTGAAGAAGTACACCCCAGCAGGGTTAATATGATCTATTCGAATAGGCGTGTCCACGGAGAAGGACTTGGGTTGCCTATATCGGGTTCATAGACAAGTGTAAGTGGATACTCTAAAATGCGCAAGAGATAAGCGTGAGTGCTATGGATGGCGTTCTCCGTGGGGAGGCAGGGAGGCGGGTCCATAGTGGTGTATTGATATGGTGAATATGTGGACTCGTATTAAGCCACCTCAAAAGAGTTACTTGCGATCGTAGTTCAGGATAGCCACTGAGTCAAAGCCGGCTTTGCGGTCAAACTCCACCACCCTTTTGTTGATAATGATGCATATGTAGTTAGTTACGATGTAAGTCTTCTTGAGTACAATTGTACTCACGTTTGCCTATTTTATGTTTTCCAGGACGCTGGTCTCGCTTAGTAGTTCCCCTTGGACTTGACGTTTAGCTTGTTACCTCGGCTACGATCTTGTGCCTCGGCAGATCTGGTAGATAGTCGGGCTTCACCTTTCTCATTTATAATTATGCGTACTTTCAGACATGTTTAGCTTCCGCTTGTGCTTTGACTTGTATGCTCTGAGTGTTGGGTCATGAGATCCATGTTTGTAATAACTCGCTCCTCGGAGCCTAATGAATAAATATTTGAGTCGTAGAGTTATGTTGTGATGCTATGTTGTATTTACACATATTGAGCATATTGTGTGTATGTTTGAAATGCTTGGTATGTGTGGGATCAAACAATCTAGTTGTTTATCCTTGGCAGCCTCTCATATGGGGAAATGTAGTCTCGTGCTTACGGCGATAGTAGTCCGCCTGACCGGTTCACTGGAGTCCTGCTAGCCCAAAGACTACCGCTTGGACACTTGACTTGCGGCATGTGTTTCACTTCGTTCCTATGTACATCCCTTTCGGGAAATGTCACGGGGTGATATTGAGTCTGCCTAGCCTGCTACAGCCCGGGATAACGGAGTCCTGTTAGCCCGATCTACAGCTCAATTCATACGTTGATGACCGACATGCTCGATGTGATTCATGTATGCCTGTCCCCATGGAGTTAGTGCTGCTTTGGGTTCACGACTAGCCATGTCGGCCGGGTTCTTTGTCATATGGATGCTAGCGACACTATCATATACGTGAGCCAAAAGGCGCCAAAGCGGTCCCGGGCCATGGTAAGGCGACACCTGTGGAATACCGTGCGTGAGCCGCAAAGAGATATGAGGTGTTACCGGCTAGGTCGATGTGACTTGGAATCGGGTCCCGACAGCGTTGGTATCGAACTTTGTCAGAGGATTACCAAGCCAAACTGGTGAAGTTGTGTCTAGAAATGCTTTAGTTATGTAAGGGAATTGATTGTGTAAGGGAACGTAAGGCTCTTTTACTCCTTATACCTCATGGCCCTCTGTTCTGAGTCAACCTCTTCTCTTATACGGGGATTAAGAACTAGGCTTCTCATCTATCCATTAGGATGACGTGTTACTAATCCCTAGACCTTTAAGATTTTTGGATTTAAGCCCCAGCTCAGATTCCTACTATTTACTCAGAGTGTTAACCGTTGATCTCGGAACCTTGATATTGTGATGTTGAGTGGTTATGCCACCATTTTTGCAGGATGTCTCAAATCATTTTTGAGCAATTACAGCCGTTATGCTGTCGAGTCACCCTGTGTCTCTAAATAGTCGATGCATTTGCAAATCCTTTCCTTCTGTTCCCGATGTCCTTATTGGTCAGCATAAGCACACTAATCGGTAAGTTGAGGTACCTTGTTGCCTCGGCGTAGATGTTGGAGCTATTATTATGACCCTAGGTGTTTAGGAAGTCACCTAGCAATTTAGCAATGCTTTTGTATCCCCAGTGTGATGATTCTGGCCATTATTCTTGAAAGCATCCTGTGATGTTATTAGTTAGTAGGCATTCTATTCCTGGGTTCTCGAACCCGATATTCACCATACTTCATGTTGTTAGTATTTGCTAGTTCCTTTAGGATATTAGTAACCTTGCGATAGTCCTCGAGGTCCGTGGTATCTCATTCTTCCACATACCATGAACCATTCTTGGCAGGAGTTCCTTTGAACCAAAAGGTCACAACAAGAGTGCTCTCGATGAGTTCCCATTCTATATTGTGACTCTGCCCATTCTATCTTTCCGCATGGGTTATCCGGAAGAAATGTTGAGCTTAGATTCGACATACTAATCCGTGCCTCCGCAACTCGAAAAGTTATATGTTCCTCGAGTTGTTTCCTCCTTAGTTGTATTCGATCCCGTCTACATCGGTTGATAGTCGAGAGGTAGTCGTGCACTCGTGCTCATCGATGCCCATTATCCTTGTGGTCCGTCAAGCCATTCTATTTCAGAATGACTAGGAGAAACAAACTCCAGTACCTCATCCATATCTAGGATTGGGTCAAAGTAGTTGTATTCCGCAGATTAAAATGCCATTCCAGCTTTGATTCTGCTCTACCTTGGAGTATTACCCACTTTATGTCAGAAGTGTCATGAGAACTGCACCAACTCTCATGAATTCTTGACGTAGTGATACTTCTCACCATCATCATTCATTCCTCGGTCCTCGTGTTGTTGTAACCGGAATGCCGACAAGTGAACCATGATGTGTGACATCAATACTTCTAGCAACCCCGTTGCTTGGTAGTTAATGGACAATATTCTCATTCTTAGCGTGTTGGTTATTAAATCATCATCCTAAGATTGATCGTGCTACCTAGTCCTTATTTCTGGTGCATTCTTCGATTGACGAGTTAGGATTTTTGTCAAGTCCTCACTCATTTGATCATATCGTCTTGCTCTCAAAAGCAAGATTGTTCTCGAGCTTAGTAACATACCGTGGTTCGTGACTTTCCAAATATCTTCTTGGGAGTGTCACCGGGTTGTTTCTCGATCGCTATGTTGAACTTCGTGATCAAGTTGGTTTCTTGTGAACCACCCTTTCTCCCAGAATCTGTGTTGGATATCCCTAAGCTAGTTGGTTAAGCTAGACAACAACTTGGAGAGTTGGAAGATAAAAGCTTGCCTAACTTAGTTCGTTCCAAAGGGATATTCTTGTGTAGTGTGTGTTGAAGAAAGATGATATCTTCATCGATGGGTCCCTGTGATCAGTTGTTGGATCTATCGCCTTGTCAAAACTTTGGCTTGAGTATGGGCTATCATCAAGTCAAATCAGAACCAACGATGCTCGTAATGTTGTCTTACTCGTGGTTGATCCCTCGAGCATACACCATTATATCTTTTGGTCTGACCAATGCTATCACCGTGTTCACATGATGGTGGAAGTCCAAAGGATATGGAAATTCCGATGAGTTCTTTGTTGAGCCCATCAGTAGCATTTTGTCTCCCCCATGAGTCATGTTGAACATCAACCTAGTGTTGGAAATTTGTGTAAGCATTTCTTCGTGTGCCGTTCATGAAGCTTATGCCTGGATGGGAAAAGTGACTTTCTTGAATTCATGTGCATTTGGTGTAAGTTGCCGCCATGAATTTGAGAAAGGTTTGTTTTTGCTTCCTCTGGAATCATCCCAAGTCAGTCATGCATGTGCGAATTATTCTATGGTCTGATAGACTGATCATCTTCATTCCATATGAATTCCATAGCACATCAAGCCACTGATTGATTTGCTCAAGGAGAAAGATTTCCTTCATAAGAGCTAATCCGGACTTATGTAGGGACTTCGATATCCTCGTTGATGGTTCCCCACCTGAACTCGGTAGTGTTTTGTTGTAAGACTACTATGTGGTCATGCTTGTCTAGGACAGCATGTTCACATGGGTGTAGCAGAACCAACTCATGTTTTGGAGCTTGCTATCATAGTTCACTCCCCGAGAATCTCGCAACGTCATCTCGTCGGTTTTGTGTTGCAACCTTTCTTTCGGACATGCTGAAGTATCCTATCACCAATCGGATCTGAATCTCAGGCAGATATGATGGTTGGAACATTCCCAACAGTTGCATTTTGTTCCCAGCTTGCACCGCCATTGTGCCAATTTCCATGGGCTGCCCTTCCCGGTAGTTGCTATCCAATATCATCTTCAACAGTGGACTTACCATGGGTCCCATCCATCTCCGATGATAAGCAGAAATCATCCATTGCGTTGTCTTCAACAAGGTAGTCCACATCATCCATCCTAGTCCGGGTATGCTATTCCTTCGAACTCTTTCAACGATCGATTGTGATTTCCTTAGGCTGGTATAAAGAGTTCCAACGACCTATGGATCAAAAGTAATTCTTTTTGCCACTTAAGGGAATAGTTCTTTGCATCACTTTTCCAAGGTGCCCGTTACGGAATCTTGGTAAATATTTCCTCGCCACCTTGACCCCATCCACCATCTTTCTAAGCGTGGAATTGTTGCCCACCAAATCAAACCCCGTCGTTGTTCCTCCATCCCTCTCGATGTATTTTGTGTCCCAACTCAAGAGATGTTTCAACGTCTCACTCCATGAGTTGATTCTGAGTGCTTGACCTTCGAGGAGATCAATTCCTGTGGAGTTTCTTTCTGTCGTCGTCGCGTTGGATGAAGTTCTCAAAGCAAGATGTCAATATCATGATGATGTTCGAATCAACGTTCTTATGAAGTGCAACCTGGATCGTGAAGATCGTGTTAGCTTGTACCCCCCTGTCTTCTCACCTCCGTCTTGGAATCTCGGGCGAGATTCTTGTTTAGTGGGGGTGAGTTATCACAGCCCTAGAGCTTGCTTGTAACTAGTGGCATTGCATCCATGCATCATGTTTAATTTTCATGAAATTTGAAATGGGGATGACCAAACCCCTAGCATGAAAAGGAATTCACTAGGTTTAACTAAAAATATTTCCAGTGTTTCCAAATGGCTTTCAAAAATGTTCATCATTTACGGGAAATGCTAGAAGCAATAACCAGAGGTGTTGCACATTTTTCCATGACATATGTTGGGCTCTGAATTAAATCATACTCTATTTGCATTTGGACATTTAAATGCTATAAAATATTTAAAATGTCCAAATAATCATAAACTTAAATGTTTACTGTTGGATATATTCCAAACAGTGGGCTTGAGCAAGTTTCATGATTTTTGAGTGTGCCTAAGTATTTTTAATAAAGCGCTGACATTACAGAAGAATTAGAAAACTAAAACAAATAAAAGAGAGGGAGAGAAACCCTACCCGGCGCTCACCTCTCAGCCCACCTGGCCCAATTCCAGTGACCCACCGAATTAACCGCCACATGCCTCCCACCTCGGCCAGAAGGACGCGAGGCGTGTAACTGCGCCTTGCAAGACGCTGTGAGCCACCTCCTACTTGCCGCTCTCCTTCCCAGACGCCTCTGGGCGCCTCCCCGAGGCACCACGCACCCCCTGACCCCTCTCTCCTCGCCGTGGCCTCTCCCCTTCTGGCTCTCTCGAACACACCTGCCCGTCGCCGCCGCTCCACCTTGCGTGACCACAGGCCCTCCCTCGCCCATCAACATGCCCGAGAGACCACCGTGCCTCCCTCGTCCTCCCAAGACGGCTCAAGCGACCGGAGAAGCCCGAGCGCCCGCCGACACTTTTCCTCTCGGCCGCCAGCGGATCTCCATCACCAGTGACTTCGCCGTCCGAAGCTTCCCGAGCACGCTTGAGTCCACCACTTCACTCCACGTGAGCTCCCGGTGACTTTCCCCTCACCCCGTGGCCTATTCCTCACCGTGACGCTGATTCGAAGAAGCGAAGTTCCCTTGAAGCCATGGCGCCCGCCGTGTGTAACCACCGGCTGCGCCCAGAGCATGTTACCAAGTTCGCCGCTCTTCCAGGAGCCCGCAGCGCCCTTCCGTTTCCCCTCTAGTGCACCGCAGCGCCGTGTTCTACCTCGGCCGAACTCCGGCCGCTTAGGTCGCCTTGGCCGATTCAAGCCGCCAAGCTCAGCAAACTCCACCAAGAGCTTCGGCTCGTTCCTCAGACTCCACCTAGATGCCTTCATGACCCATTTGGTTACCGAACGGCCAAAAATCACTTCCGCCGCCGCGTCTCGCCATTCGATGGCTAAACGACAGCCGACTTTGACTTTGACTACGGGTGGGCCTCGGTTGACTCTCCCGAGGTCAATGACAGGTGGGGCCCACAGTTAACTATTTAGGATTAGTTTTAATTAAATTTAGTTAAACTAATTACAGCGACACGAGGGACCCAATCGTCGTGTTTGACCCGACCGTGTCCCGTTGACCATTGACGCCACACCGACGTCGGTCGACGTGATAATACCTTTTCCGGATTTTTATAATTCAGGAAATTTGAAAATACCCTAAACTTCTAAAAATCATATAAAATCAACCGTAACTCCAAATCAAATAATTTATATATGAAAAATGATCAGAGAAAAATATGAAGAATCTGTTTATGCCATGATCATGCATGTTTGAACAAGTTAACCTCACTGAATAGGATGAATCATGATTAGGGTAATTTGTGAAGTAACATTTGGAGTTGGAATTTGATCTTGTTTGAGTTCCACTTCAATTAACTTGGCTAACTATTACATTAGGTGAATTCAGTATCTTAACATGACATGTCATTCATGTGAATGTGCATTGCTGTTCCTTCTCAGTTGCCGGTGTTTGTCCCCTCTAAGTAGACGACGTACCGACGATTGTTCGATGACACCGATGAAGAACTATATTATCTTGAAGTGCTGTGCAAGCAAAACCCCTTGTTCATTCCGATATAATCCCACTCTCTACGCTCCTGCTCTATTTTACTGCATTAGGACAATAACGACTCATGTGTTACTTGCTGCGGTAGCTGAACCCCTTTATCCTCTGCATGACTGTCATTCCACAAGTAATTAGATGAAACCCACTAGCATGAGTAGGAGTTGCTTGAGCCATGTTGTGCCTACTCATTCATGCTTGTTTGTCATGCACTCGCTATCGCTTAGAGTTGAGTCAGGTCTGATTCATCGAATGAATTGGAATGGTGTGTGAACATGTCCTACTTGTGTGTGAGCTAAGTGTGTGAACACGATTTGGTAAAGGTAGCGGTGAGAGGCCATGTAGGAGTACATGGTGGGTTGTCTCATTGCAGCCGGCTGAGTCCTCGGGAACTGAAGTTACGTGTTTGTGATCCATGAAACAGTTACTACCACACATTGGGATCCTTAATTGACTCTCTCGCTTCTTAACCACCCTTGTCCTCTGTCCAGGAGTTGCAACTAGTTTTACGGTGTTTGTAGGATATGTGTTGGAGGCCGTATGAAGCGCCGACCCTAGGGGTGGGCTATGATGCGGTAGATACACCGTGGCCCGGTGTGCGAATGCCCGCTTGGTATCTCGGGAACCCTGCACACATAGTTCGGGGCTGTATGGGAAACCTCGGCCGGACTCCTGCAGACGGAACCTGAATAGGCGATATAAACCTGGACTAGGGACTTGAGTGTTTAGGTAGGCTGTACGACACCCACGTTGGGCTTCCGCTTGAAGGTTGCCGAGTACATGTCGTGTAAACGGCGGTAAGTGGTGAGAGCGTGTGTGAAGAAGTACACCCCAGCAGGGTTAATATGATCTATTCGAATAGGCGTGTCCACGGAGAAGGACTTCTGGGTTGCCTATATCAGTTCATAGACAAGTGTAAGTGGATACTCTAAAATGCGCAAGATAAGCGTGAGTGCTATGGATGGCGCTTCTCGAGGGGAGACGGGAGCGGGTCCATAGTGGTGTATTGATATGGTGAATATGTGGACTCGTAGCGCCACCTCAAAAGAGTTACTTGCGATCGTAGTTCAGGATAGCCACCGAGTCATAAGCTGGCTTGCTGCGGTCAAACTCCACCACCCTTTGTTGATAATGATGCATATGTAGTTAGTTACGATGTAAGTCTTGCTGAGTACAATTGTACTCACGTTTGCCTATTTTATGTTTTCCTGCAGACGTCAGTCCTCGCTTAGTAGTTCCGGGCTTGGACTTGACGCTTTAGCTTGTTACCTCAGCTACGATCTTGTGCCTCGGCGGGAATCTGGTAGATAGTCAGGCTTCTCAGCCTTTCTCATTTATAATTGTCTGTACTCAGACATGTTTAGCTTCCGCTTGTGCTTTGACTTGTATGCTCTGAGTGTTGGGTCATGAGATCCATGTTTGTAATAACTCGCTCCTCGGAGCCTAATGAATAAATATTTGAGTCGTAGAGTTATGTTGTGATGCTATGTTGTATTTACACATATTGAGCATATTGTGTGTATGTTTGAAATGCTTGGTATGTGTGGGATCCGACAATCTAGTTGTTTATCCTTGGCAGCCTCTCATATGGGGAAATGTAGTCTCGCGTGCTTCTCGAGCGATAGTAGTCCGCTACAGCCAGGTTCACTGAGTCACGCTTAGCCCAAAGACTACTGCTTGGACACTTGATGGCCGGCATGTGTTTCACTTCGTTCCTTATGTCTGTCCTTTCGGGAAATGTCACGCAGCGGTGATATTCGGAGTCCTGCCTAGCTCGCTACAGCCCGGGATACCGGAGTCCTGTTAGCCCAAAGGTGCTACAGCTTTCGAATTCATACGCTGATGACCGACATGCTCGATGTGATTCATGTATGCCTATCCCCATGGGTTAGTGCTGCTTTGGGTTCACGACTAGCCATGTCGGCCGGGTTCTTTGTCATATGGATGCTAGCGACACTATCATATCACGTGAGCCAAAAGGCGCAAACGGTCCCGGCCATGGTAAGGCGACACTGGTGGGAATACCGTGCGTGAGGCCGCAAAGAGATATGAGGTGTTACCTGCTAGGTCGATGTGACTTGAATCGGGGGTCGACAAGCGGTGCTGCGAAGGGTCTTGTTGGCGTGCATGAGGCCTGTGGAGGGCTTGAGGCGTTAGGCGGTGCGGAGACGGCGTGGCGTAGCTGGCTCGGCCCCGCTGGTCGCCACGGGTGGTTCTCATGCGCGATCGCAGAGCTGCTAACGCCGGCGATGCTCGGCCACAACACTGCGACCCGTCCCAAGAGGGCGCGTGTGCTCGCCAGGAGAAGGGAGCGTGCATAGCGCCAGGGGTGCACGGGTGATCGGCGACAACACTGACGAAGAAAGCGACATAATCGCACTTCCTCGAAACTCTGAATTTTACGGAAGTGTGCACAAGAACAAGGTCAAGGTGTGTTCGACGTAAATGATTTTGGCATGTGGGAAATTCTCCTTGAGCTGATTTTTTGGTGAGGTGGTCTCTCATTGCATCTAGGGGCTGCCTGATTTTGGTAGAATTTTTGGAGAAGAAGAGATATGAATTTCACCAAATTTGCCAAAATCTGGTCCAAACTTCTGCACATCAAACTTGAAAATTTTGAAAATAGGAAGAGTGGATCTTGATGGTTCTAGGTTGTGGGTGTTAAGGAGTATCCAAAGGAGTTGGTTTGAGATCAAAACTCAAAGGAATACATGTACTTGCTTTGTAAATCATCTAGGCTTAGAATAAATGACAGAATTGTTTTTGGGAATAAAACAAATGAAATAAAATCCAAAAATGGGTTGGACTTGTTGGTACAGAATGTTTGGATTGCCCCAAAATAGGGGGAGGGGTTTTTGGGAGTATTTACCACAAGAGGCATGGTAAAACCATGAGTGGTTTAGTATAAGAGAGGTCTCAAAACTCCTAGGTTTTTTTTCCAAAAATAAATCCCAAAATAATTTTTTTTTGAGAAGGGGACAAACAGAAGAAAGGTTTTTAATAACCAAGCACTAGGGTTGAAGAATATACAAAAAATTAAAATCCTTGCCAAGGGGAAAAAGTTTGAGATAGAGGTTAAAAAAAATTTAAATGACCTTCAAATCCAACAAGGTTTTTGCTGAAAACCAAATGAAATTTTTTTGGAGTGTCACAACACCTACCCCCTTAGGAAAAATCTCGTCCCCGAGATTTCAGCTGGTCCTCAGATAAGTGTGGGTGCTCTGTCCGAAGAAAATCTTCTCTTTCCCAAGTTGCTTCACTCTCGGTGTGATTGCTCCATTGAACTCAAAACTCCGATGGTTTTCCTCGTCGGGTCCTCCTTTCGCACTCTTCTAATATCTTTATTGGGTGTTCCCGATAGGTAAGGTCTGGTTGCACGCCAATGCTTTCATGGGATACTTGCTTCTACGTTGCTTACGCACTTCCTTAATTGGCGGTAGACGTGGAACACATTGTGGATGTCGGATAATTCTTGAGTAAGTCTAGTTGGTAGGCTATCGTGCCTCTTCGAGCCACTATGCGTAATGGTCCGAAGTGAACCTTGGTGCTAGCTTCCCTTTAATCTTGAATCGTGCGAGGCCCCTCATGGGAGATACTGTGAGGTACACAAACTCACCGGTTCAATCGACTCATGTGCTTCGATCGTAATAACTCTTCTCTTAGCCGGCTTTGAGCTGTTTTGAGTCGGTCCACGATTAGTTTGACCTTTTCCTCTGACTTCTTTGAGCATGTCTGGGCCAAAGATACAGCTGTCTCCGGTCTCTCGACTAATTTAGCGGGGTACGACATCTCCGCTTGCATAAGGCTTCAAATGGTGCCATTTGGCAGTGCTGGCCTCGTAAATCATTGTTGTATGCGAACTCAAGCGTATGGAAAGCTTTGCTCTAATCGTCCCATAAGTGAGGACACATGCTCTCAACATGTCTTCTAGAATTTGGTTTAAGCGCCTGTTTGTCCATCGGTCTGGGGGTGGTATACGGTACTAAATGCCGCTTGAGTTCCTGAGCTTGTTGTAATTGATTCCAAAAATCGGAGACTTAATTGAGTGCCTCTTCGTCCGACATTATAGTCTTTGGAACTCCATGTAAGCAGACGATGCGGGAAAGATAGAGCACAGCAAGTTTACGAGTGGTGTGGGTTGTCTTCACAGGGGATGAAGTGTGCTACTTTAGTCAGCCCATCGGTGATGAACCATATGGCATCATGTCCGTGTCGTGACCGAGGTAGCCCAACAATAAAATCCATTCCAATCTCGTCCCATTTCCACTCGGGTATCTTATTTGGTTGTAATAGCCCGGCCGGTTTCTGGTGCTCGGCCTTGATGCGTTGACATGAGTCACAACATGCAAAGAACGTGGCTATGTCCCTTTTCATACCGTACACCAAAATGTTTCCTGAAGATCTTTGTACATTCTTGTCCCTCCAGATGGATTGAATACGAGCGGTGTGGCCTTCAGCCTAAGATTTGCTGCTTTAAGGTCATTGATATTTGCACGCAAAGTCTATTCCTGCATCACAATATTCCCTGCTTTGTCGATAGCGAAATCTGAGGCTTTGCCCAAACTTACCTTCCGTTTTATGCCTTCAATGCTGGGGTGCCCATGTTGAGCCTCTTTAACCTTTTCTTTCAGGGTAGGCTGTATTTCTAAATTTGACACACTGCCTTCGGTGACCACCATGAAGTTGAGTTTAGCGAACTCCTGCCGAAATTCAGGTCTTAACTTTGGTAGGCTGTCATTGTTCGAACTGGGGTTCCGACTTTAGAGCATCTCGCCACTACGCTTGCCTTTTCCTGGATGGTAGTGGATTCCAACATCATAATGTTTTACTAGTTCCAACCAGCGTCGTTGTCGTAAATTTAGTTCTAGTTGTGTGAAAATGTACTTGAGGCTCTTATGCACTAGTAGAAAAAGGGCCTATAGTCCCGGTTGGTGAGGGCCTTTAGTCTCGGTTCATGAATCGACTAAAGGTCGGCATTAATGCTCTACGACCCTTTAGTCCGGTTCAATCCGTAACCGGGACAGATGGGCTCTGCACGTGGCCTGTTGAGCCTGTGCAGAGGGGTTTTGGTCCCAGATTAGGTGGCACCAACCGGGACCAATAGGCATCCACGGCCACAAAGATTTTGGCTGGGGGTTTTGTTTTTTTTGAAAGGGGGGTTGGGGGGTTTTGGGGGGTTAATTTAGGTGTTTCATATATTGTGCTAGCTAACTAATTAACAGAGAGAAGTGTCCTCTCTTTTGTCCGTGCTTGGTTGACGCTACGTACTATACATATGTATAGAGAGGACTAGCTAGACACGCTAGCTAGCTACTAAGAAAACGGAAGATCGTCATGAACATATATGCATAGAGAGAGAATTGATATTGACCACCTCTCCTTCTCCGAGAGATTGGTCGAACAACAAGTTCTCGTATATCTATCCGACACTACCGGCTACATATATACAATAATTATCTTTTACAAATATAATCTCCTAACATACTGGACGCGTGGTCCACATAGTATTCTCTGTCTTCAGCGATCACGTGGTCAAGAAAGAATGCCGCCAATTCCTCTTGAATTGCTCGTAGGCGATCTGGTGCTAGAAATTCATCCCGCATCCGAAACATCTAATTTTAAGAAGGGGTCAATACATATATATATATATATATATATATATATATGTATATATATATATATATATATATATATATATATATATATATATATGAATGAAAACTCAACACAAATGATGGTAATAAAATAAAATTGTGAATATTGTTATTTACGCACTTCATATTGTTTGTCGGAGTAGCCCGCTCACAGGTCGTGTGGCGGATGGACTCGCAAATGTAGTATCCACAGAAATCATTCCCTTGTTCCTACCACAACCACTTTACAATAAATAGAGGTCAATCAAACTGATAATTAGCAAGCATGCTAAATGGTATTGATGAAACTAGCGCTTGAATCACTAGGGAGATGCGTGGAGTATGCTACTATATAGTACTTACTTTCGGTGTCTAAATTGCAGCTTCTTCGGTAGTCCCGTAGCCTTTTTTGGTGAATTTCTCCAAGCCCTGCCATACAAAGAAAAAAACTATTACTTGATATCAGAAATGAACAAAGTTGTTGATATGGTGGATAATGATCGATTTAACTTACTTCTCGAGCATTTCAGTCATGTCCGCATACTCCTTGGGATCTTTTTCGCTTGGAGTCTAAGACAGTTAATACTCCCTTCTCAAGCTTAATCTCTAGGAGAATATAGTGGTAGCTGCTATTACATGCATAACTCATCAATATTACATTACTATAACCTGTTCTAATAAGGAAACCAAATATGCCACAAGACAAGACACTCACTTGAAGTTGTAAGGAAAGAGTATTATATCTTTGTGTTCATTTATTACCAACGATTGTAGCAAGTTGGCCTCGGTATTTTCTTTATGAAATTCAACCTCAGTTTTATCTATGAGATATGTGTTAATGAACCCAATATCACCCTCTTGTCTTTTCTTCAATTCGGCGATCTTCAATCTGCATAATATAGTGAGGATAATTATAAATACATGCAATGAAAGGAAATGAGTTATATAGAGAGACTTAATGATGTAAGTAGTACTACTTACAGAGAGTAGCAGTGTGACCGTTGCTTTTATCGAGGGGCCAATTGATTGAAAAACCGATAGAACTCCTCAAATGGAATAGGCACAGTTCAATTCCAAGGAGGTCATGCTCCTTTTAACTCTCACATACAAAGTACTCCTCCCCTCGCACTCTTTGCAGGTTTTCATGTACCAATCATGCAATCTTCGTGATCATTGTTGATAGAGAACTTTCATCTTTGACGAGAGGATTCTGCATCAGATTATCTTTGTATCTCGCACCTCCAAGAAATCATAATGTACATCGTCAAGGCGGGTAATCTGGTAGGATTGCCATAACCGGCACCATCCTCGGATCGACGTATGTCGCTAGCGTGCACCTTGTTGGCGGGGCACGATTGCTTCGCTTATTCGCCGAGCTGGGCAGTTTGTTTCCAGCTCGTCGTTCTTTCATCCTTTGATCACTTTTAGTACTTCCCGACCTCTCCGCTTCGGCAAATGCCTTTCCAATAATGCGCTCATAGTTGCCTTTCGCGGAGACTTGGGTGGTTTTGTCGAGTAACCAGAGTGCGCCGCTTTCACCGGATCTACCTTCTTCCTCCCGGAGGTGGATGTCTCTTTGCTTTCAACCCTTGAAACCAGTCATCCACTTCGGGTCCGCGCTGATCTTCGCTTTTCCTCCTCGCTCCTCTCAGACGGTAACTTCTCCGGAGTCTTCAAAGAAGGACTAAATCTGTATCTCCTCCCGCCTTTGGTTGTACTGCTAGATGCCGGCAGAGCAACCTGAAGCTGGATGTCTTCTTTCTCCTGCTTACGAGGCGGAGGCGGAAGGACTACGACAGGCCGTGAGCAGCCGGAGCGGGCGGTGGTCTCTTCCGCCTCTTGCCGACGAGGCGGAGAAGGAGGAGGCTGGCTGCTCGGGCCGGCCAGCGAGGGCGGAGAAGGAGGCGGAGTGCCACCACGCACTGGAGAAGGAGCCGGGCCGAAAGTGCTCCTGGTCGCCACTCGCCGGAGGAGGAGGCGGTGGAGGAGGCGGAGTGCCCTGACTTGCCGGAGGAGGAGGAGGAGGCGGAGGCGCCCAGCCTGGAAGGTTGATGAGATCCTTCCGCCATAGGCATGTGGAGTCTTCAGAGCGTAACCCAGCCGATACTCCCCTTCACCTAGGAGTGGTCAAGCCGGAGGTCCTCAAATCCTCTCCGTTATTTCATCCACCATCACCTTAGCATATCCTTCTCGAATCGGCCGCAAAGGAAAAGTTGAGTCGGGTTTAGTAGGATAAACAGAGCCAACAGCCGCCTTTGACCTTCAAATTGCTCCATTCCGCCATAAGGTGGCAATTTTGAGACTCCGTGATAGCATCCACGGGATAGCCGGCAGGAGCCGCCAAGGCATGCTCCGGCTGAAGCAGCCCGCGGAAGCCACACTGCTTTCTCCGCCGAGATGGTGGGGTAGCTTCGGGAAGCTTCGCAGGTCGCTTGTTGGGATGCGCTTCTCGTTCCTTCTAGCCCCATTACCCTTTACGTGCAGCGCTGCAGCTTGGCTCTCGCTTCCAGCTTTCTTCCTCCTCTCCTGGGTTTTGTAACCTCGCGTCCGGAAATCCAGCCTTCCATGAAGCGGAACAAGCGTGCCTCGTGGTCCGTCTGTGGTGCTCGTGGATTCCCGAGGGCCATTGTGAGCTCGCCCTTCTCCTTATGTCTCAGAACAACGTCCCTTGCTGCGCTGCTTCGATATATTGTCAAGCCTCTTGACTGGTATGTCCAATTGTTCGTCTGGCCCAAATGCACTTCCCATTATAGGGTCCAAGGTTCCACGGCCCTCAAGAACCAAAGTCCGCAACGGTCTCCAGCGATTCATTGTCTCTGGTTCGATCCCTTTATCAAGCAGATCATTCTCAGCCTTTGGCCCACTTTAGGCCGGGCTACGAGGTAGCCACGACCCGCGGCGATGGTGAAGCTTCTTCTTCGCAGCATTTCTCTTGTTTGTCGCCGACATCTTTTTACTCTTTTCCGATGTCTTGTGGGCCACAAATGCGGGCTACCATCTCTCGATCTTCTCATATTTGCCCTTGAATTCTGGTGTCTCAATTTTTCGACATACCTATTGAGGTCTTTCTTCCAATTCTTGAATAGGTCTGCCATCTTCTTGAGCAAAAGACTTGATTAATGGCTCTATAACTGGCTGCTCCGGATCATCCTCTGGCGGTAGGGGTGAAATTTGACTTCAGCTCGGTCCAAAGATCATTTTTCTGCATATCATTGACATAAGACACCTCGTGGTCTTCGTTCTTAGGCTTATACCATTGGTGGATGCTGATCGGGATCTTGTCCCTAACCGTAACCCATGACCGAGCAACAAATGCCTTCTTTGTCCGGTAGGGTTCAACCGGTTGGCCGTCAGTGGCGATTCTATGATCTCAAACTTTTCATCCGAGCTCAACTTTTTCTTCGGGCCTCGCCTCTTTACCAGAAGTTGTGCTCGATCCGGAGGGCTAGAAAAAAGAACAAAGACGAGAGAGTTAATTAATATGTGTACATACCAAAACAATGAATGCATCAATTAGCTAGTCAAAGACAGGCTTAACTAATATATATACCTGGCCGTACTCGGTTTGGTGATCACCGGAGCCGTCCTCACGGTCTACTTCTTCACCCTCTCCTTCTTGCACCGGCATTGGGCCATCGGAGCCATGTAAATCATAGCCAGCTCCTTCTTCACCCTCTCCTTCCAGACCATCGTTGTCGTTGAGAAACATCAACGAGCAGACGGCATCACTTCCTTGTGCGATTATGTCCCTCAACAATGCTTCTTGTGCTTCGTCTCGTGGCGGGTGTCCATAGTTTCTACAAATATTTACAACATGGAAATTATTATTCAAACATGACAGATATGGATATATTAGTGGCAAACGAGAACTAGCTAGCTAATCACAATAAGGAATCATATTAATTAGTGGCCTCGACGCTGCTTCTCTAGGGTTTCGGTGGCCTCGATAACGCTTCAAGGGTTAGGGGTGGCCTCGAGAACGCTTCAAGAAGGGGGTGGCCAAATGTATCTCACAATCGATGATACTTGCTATTTAATTAGGGTTTCCTCTGCGATTGGCGACCCTCGGCACCCTCGCTCCCGATAAAAAAGAGGAAGAAGAAGAAAAGAGGAGAAGAAAGAATAGAGGAGAAGAACTCCTCTATTCTTTCTTCTCCTCTTTTTTGTTCTTCTTCCTCTTCTTTTTTTTATCAAGGGGTTGAGGATCGCCGCGGGGTCGGGAGGTTGCCTAGTGTCAAAGGATTCAACAAAACCATGTCTTCATCATTAGGCGAAAGTAACAGGTGCATGATGTCGGGGGAAATCTGACCCACCACGAACACCTATGGGACCGGAGCCCCTTTTGGTTCGGCAGGGGGCGGTGATTGCACAAAGAGCAGATCGAAGCGAAGCACACGAGCTACTTTACCCAGCTTCGGAGCTCTCCGGAGAGATAATACTCCTACTGCTGCTTGTCTGAGTTGTATTGGGTTCTTGCTCGGGAGCGATGAATGCTACAGTGCACCCTATCAGCTAACGAGACCGAGCGTGAGTGTTTCGAAATGTTCGGATCCCCCCTCTACGTTGTGCATGGGCCTCCTTTTATATGCTCAAGGGGTCACCGACAGGTGGCAACGTAGGCAAGGGTAAAAATGAGAAAGGACTTGCGGTAGGTACGGCTACTTGTACAGTTGTATCATACCTAACCTCGACGGCAGGGGACAAAGGCATTAAATGCCCGTCTACGTCGCCCCAAACAGTGCATAAAGTGACCGTCAAGGACGCCACCGCTTGCCACGATGGCTATCTTGTCAGCGCCGCTTACCACCACGCACCCCTGGCTGCACAGCCTCTCGCCACGTGCGCCTGGAAGGGTCCCAGGGCGACACGTTGTTGGATGTGCTGGAGCGCGGGTACGGCGGATCTTTGGCATGCACAAGCGCCTTCTGCGTGGTCGTGGGTCTTGTCATGATTGCTGTCTTGTCGCATCCGGAAGCTTGTCGCCACGGGGCCTTGCCGAACGCTGCGTGGCGTGTCGCGGCAAGTTCCTTTGGGGTGCCTTATTGGCCTCTTCCCGCAAGCTCCTCTTGCCGGGTCTTGGTTCGCCTTTCCGCAAGCTCCTCTCGCCGGGGTCGTGGTCTGCCTTGCCGGCAAGCTCCTCTTGCCGGGGTCTTGAATACTTTGTTCTTGAATGGCTCCAAAGGAACCATGGAGGATCTTGGCGGTCACCCGACAAGCCTTGCCGCAGGGAGCTGCAACTGCCCGTGCACAAGTTCGGGATACAAGGGTACCCCTACTCTTGTACACCGACAGGAGCCCCCGGGCCTGGGCCACACTGCAAGCCGAGCAACCTTTGTTGGGCCAGGCCCAAAACAGGCACGGGCACACGCTGATTTGGGTTACGCCAAGCACCTCACTCAAGAACCACCGCGCCCTCCCCGAACGGCACGCCAGCTACGATTGCGCGGCGTCGTGGGAGTGATCGTGGGTGGCTTCTTTATTCGAAAAGCGAACGTCGCCCCCTCCCTCTTTATAAGCAGGGAAAGCAGGGCGATTAAGCCCACCTCGCCAAGTTATTGCTCCCATCTTGAAAACCTCCGCCGCCTCCCCTTCTTCCCCAAATCGAAGAGGCAGCGCTCCGCTGTCGCCACCGCTACCACCAACGCCGCCGATCTCCCTCACTGCCTCCGCCATGGCTCCGAAAGCCGCGAAGGTCGTGAAGTCGGCCGAGGCGCAGCGGCTTGCGGCGCTTCGGAAGGAGCGGGCCACTTTTCCCCCTCAGCTCGCCGCAAAGGAGCTGAGGGAAAACTACTACCTTTTCTGATCGACGGAGACACTTGGCGCATCCGCGCGCAAAAGGTATTGCTCATTCGCCCGCTTCAGCAATCCGGGCCCCAAGTGGGTACCCTTTCTTCATTCTGTTCTTCTATTGCGGGCTCTGCCATTTCTTCTCCAAAATTTTTCATGCGATATCATGAACACGTACGGCCTCCGCCTCCTTGACTTCACCCCCAACGCCGTTCTCACCATGGCCGTTTTTGCACACCTCTGCGAAAACTTTGTCGGAGTCCATCCCAACGTAGCCCTCTTCCGCCATTTCTTCATGCCCCGAGTCGAGAGAGGAGAGCCCCTATCCGGCGGGATTGCCTGGATCTCTAGGACCGGCAAGAAGGAGGCGTATCTGGAAGGAGAGCTCCGTAGCAAATGGGATGAGTGGAGAGCTGATTGGTGCTGGATCGTCGAGGAGGAGCCGCAGCCGTTCACCGCCTGCGTAAGCCCCGATGAGTACGCTGCAATGATCCGGAGCAGCGGGCCCCGGAGGATGATAGGCTAAAGATCGCCATCACTGTGATCTCGCGCCTCAGACTTGCTTTGGGGCTCACCGTGGGTGTCGTGAGCAGATTTTCTTCGCCGCCGACGCCTTTGCGAGAGGAGGAGACCTGCCTGGAGTTCCGTAACGCGGGCGACATCATGAGGCTGCGCCGGCCTCAATTTCAACTTCACCGTCTTGGAGTTGACGGCGATGCTTCGTGAGCTGTTCAAGTGGGATCCTCAAAGCATCCGGAATCATTCAAGCTGCCGAGGGTGTTGTCCCGCTATGCAACAACTTCAAGGCCGACCGCATCCGCGCACGATGCCGTTGTGCGATTTCCGCACGCATCGCCCCACTTGGCAGGAGCTCGCCGACGCTGTCGTGCGGGAGTTCTTCGACAATCTGGTTGAAGTGCCGGGTCGCGCCGATGAACAGGATGGCCTCACCATGACCCCACCGAAGAGGAACTGCGGCGCATCGCCACTGTGGTGGAAGAGGCGGCGCATTTAACCGCCAAGAAGCGAAGTTCGCTTCACCGAGGAGGAGGCGGAGGTGAGGCGTAAGCCTTGCCGAGCGTGGAGAGCTTGGCGACGAGGAAGAGCCTGCCGGTGAGGAAGAGCACGCCGGTCTTCAAGCCGAGCCGAGCGAGCCTGCAGAGGGCGCGGGCGCCGAGGGCGCGGGCGATTCGGCGAGGATCGGCTCCTCCACCTCTGCACCTTCCGGAAGTTCGTCGCAAGCTGAACCTCCAGCTCCGCCAAGAAGACGTCTCCGCAGGGCCGGGACGAAAGCGAGGCGAAGCGGGCAGAAGCGGCAAGCAGCAAGCGTGGTGATTTAGCTCCACCGCGGCAAGCACGGGCCGCGGAGCACCTCACGCTGCAAGAACCGGAGCGGGCCCTCCCGGGACCACCGCTTCTGCTTCCGCCACGCGCCCAAGGGATCCTACTCCTCCGCCTCGTCGCGCCGAGGGTGGGCCAGACTTCGACTTCTCCGCGCTAAGCTCCGACGAGGAAGAAGAAGAGTAAGAATTTTGGTTAAGTTTAAATTTCTTCAATTCTTGCTGCTGTGTCTTGTCTCTGACTTGCTTGAATCCTAATCCATTTTTTTACAGGACTCTGGAACAGAGAGCGGCAAAGAGAGACAAGGCTACGGTGATTGTCATCGTGGACGATCACACAGCGACAGCAGGGGGCGCGCCCGAGACCATCTTCTGGGACCCGCAACCACTCTCCAGCAGCCTGACCGCAGCCCCCCCAGCGTAAGTGTTTGATTTACTTCCTGCTGTTGGGCGCACTTGGGTGTTTCTTCTTTGCTGATATCTGGCTGTTGACTTGTGTAGGAGCAGAGCAGCCTCACCAAGAGGGCCCGCAAGCAGCCCCCGATATGCCGTCGGCTTCAACTACTCCGCCAAGGGTGGATTCCCCGACAAGGAGACATCTCCGCAAGGGACCGCTCTCCGCAAGGGCGTAATGGCCGATCCCAAAGCAGTACTCTTCTTGTCTGAGAATTTCCCTTGGCTTCTTCTGATCTTCTTTTTGAACAGTTGCTTGACTCTTCTTCCTTCTTCCGGTCGTCAGGTCCATCTGTCACGGAGCCGATGGAGACCGAAGTCGCCGGAGAGGGAGCCGGTGATGAAGAACCCGCCGGCGGAGAGGCCGCCAAGGCTGCTGCTGCAGGAGCTGGCGAGGGGTCCGGCGGTCACACTGACGGCGCTGAGGCCGCAGGAGCGTCAGACGCTGCACCGACCGCCAATCCCTCCGCCGCTGCCGCAGCGTCAGGCTCCGGAGAGCCCCAGTCCGGCGCCTACTTGAAGGCCGGCGACAGTATCATCATCAAGCTTCCATGGGCGTCGAGCTCCAGGGCGCCGGTCGAAGGAGAGACGTTCAACGAGGAGCTGCTCGCCTCCGCTGGGCTGACGCTGGTTGACGCGCCGAGCAGCAGCAGTGGCGAGCCTGAGGAGGAGCAGCTGCTGCGGAGGCTGCTGTCACTCTATCGCGCCCGCCAAGCCAAGGTAGCCTCCCGGGAAGCGCTTGTCGCGAAGGCGGGCGAGGATATTGAGAAGCGCGCGGAGGAGCTCCGGGGCCTCCACCGGGAAGCTCTTCGGTCCTTGGCGGAGGAGCAGGAGCAACTTGCTGACGAGCGGAAGGCCTTCCTCCTCGAGAAGGCCGAGGTCGAGGAGCAGCAGCGGCGCGCTGCAGAGAAGCTTGCTGCGCAGGAAGGCGAGCTGGTCCAGCGGAAAGTCAATCTGGACAGCCACGAGGAGGAGCTCACCATGAAAGCGCTGCTTTCGGGACCCTCAAGGAGACGAAGGACGCCGCCGCAGCTGCTGAAGTCGCCAAGAAGGAGCTGGCGGTGAAGGTGGCGCAGCTGGAGGCCGGGCTCAAGGCGAGCGGCGAGGAGCTTGCTGCACTCAAGCGAGAACGCGAGAAGGACGCCTACACTCTTGGCGAGCTACAGGGTCGTCTTGCCGAGAGGAGCAATGAGCTGAGCGCCGCCAAGGACTCCAACGCGGATCTGGAACTGAAGCTGACCACCCTGACCAAGACTCTGGACGACGCCAGGAAGCAGGCGGCGGTCTTGGAGAAGAGGATCAAGGATGATGAAGCGCTGCTGGCGAGCGCTGCCGTCACCCAGAACGCCTTCAGGGATAACGTGGAGCACTAGACTGAAGGTCTTGTGGACATCGCCGCCGCCATCGACAGGGAGCTTGCGCAGCTGGGAATGGAGGATCTTGGGTATCCTTCCGACGAGCAGCTCCAACCCAGCGCCAAGCAAAGCTTATTCTTCAAGGGCGTGGCGACGGCTCTCCAGCGACTCCGGGAGAAGATCCCAAAGCAGCTGGCCGACGAGTCGCGCCAGATCTGCGCGGGGGCTCTTCAAAAGGTGCTGATGAAGGTGGCCTTCCGCAACCCGGGCCTCAACCTCACCAACGTCCTCCGATCCTTGCCGCCGGACGCCGATCTGGAAGCGCTCAAGGCCCTTGTCGCGCCCATTGTGGACAGGGTGAGCGGGATCAAGAGGGTCGAGGGCGACCGTGTCGATTAGGCCACCCAGTTTTTTTTTCTTTGTCGCTGCTGTCCATGTCATGAGAAACAATCTGTTAGAGCTGCGACAAGTTATCTTGTAATAAGACTCTATTTTGGATAGAGATTGCTATGTTATTTCCTCTACTTGATTCCTTCCTTTATATGTTTCTCGCTTCACGCTTTTAGGGAACTTGTCGGAGCAGAGCACCTTTACCCGAAGCTCGAGTGCGGGGACGTCGGCGACTTGCTGGCAAGTGTTAAGCTTCCGACAAGAAACCTTGTCGCAACTAGCCGCAGCTCACTTAAGTTGTTGAGCGGACTCAAAACAAAGTAAGGGCGCGAAAAACTACGAGTTGGTTCCTCCGCGCACAGATTTTCCATACAAAGCACGGTCGTTCGAGGAAGATAACTTAAAAATTTTAAAACTGATTGCTCAAACTTCGGCAACTTAGCTTTTCTGTCGTTTGCTTTCCGGCAAGGCGAAACTTCCTCGAGCGAAGGCGAAACTTCCTCGAGCGACGCTTGGTCCACACCATTATCTTCTCCTTCCCCCGCAAACTTGTGTGCGAGGGACCTTCCTTTGAGAAAAAGAAAGAAGAGAAAATATAGGTACAGAGCCTTATGGCTCATTATTGCTATCGGGGATTAGCTGCGCTTTGCACAAAGTGTCGATAAGCGCATGCAAAAGAAAGTATAAAGCATAAATCGACAAGATGTGCGAGCACATGAGCTTTACTTATGCATGGGGTCTGCTCGGGCTTTGTACAAAGGATTACATGCAACATCGGAAAGACTTGTACAAAGGTGGTTGCGGAACGAGTTCCGGCAATCAGCGCTTTCACGGGTAAAACTTACGAAGATGCTCAATGTTCCGTGAGTTGCTCACCGGAAAGCCATCTTGAGTCTCAAGGCGGACGGCGCTGTGCCTAGTGACTTCGCTTTCACCCGGTAAGGGCCTTCCCACTTCAAGGCTAACTTGTTGGAATTCTTGGCGGACTGAACGCCACCAAGAACAAGGTCGCCTCTCGAGACTTCCGGCATTAACTTTGCGGCTATGGTAGCGCGCAAAGCTTGCCGGCATCGAGCAGCTCGCATAACAGCCTCCGAAGACGGTCTTCCTCAAGGAGCAAAGCGCCATCTTGTCGCAGCTGCTCTTGCTCGAGCTCATCATAAGCGAGCACTCGAGGCGACCCGTATAACGAAGTTCCGTGGGGAGAAGCGCCTCGCCCATAGACTAGAGCAAAGCGGTGTCCGCCGTAGCTTCGATTTGGCGCCGCCTTGATCGACCAAAGAACCACCGCAGCTCCTCGATCCAGTTCTTTCCGCACTTGTGCAGCCTGTCGAAAGTTACGGTCTTGAGTCCACGCAGCACTTCAGCATTTGCCCTTTTCGCTTGACCGCTGCTTCTGATGAGCAATGGTTTAAGCAGACCTTGGCGCCAAGATCTTGGACGTCTTGCGCATGAAGGTGCGGCTCGTAGAATTGAGTGCCGTTGTCGGTGATGATCCTGTTAAAGGGATCCCGGCGACAAACAATCGACCTGAAGAACTTGATCGCCGATCGTGCCGTCACCTTCCTCATCGCTTTCCACTTCCGGTCACTTTGTGAACTTGTCGATTCTGACGCATAAGAACTCAAAGCCCCGACAGCTCGGGGAAGGGGCCGAGGATGTCGAGCCCCGCATCGAAAATGGCCAGGATAAAGGGATCGTCTGGAGAGCTTGAGTCGGTTGATGAATCTGCTTGGAATGGAACCGCACGCTTCACACTTGGTTACTTGTGCAGTTGCATCACGGAGGGCTGTTGGCAGAAGAAACCTTGCCGAACGCTTTGCTCAAGAAGTGTTTTGCGCGCCAATGTGGTGACCACATATGCCTCCATGTATCTCGCCAACAGCTTTGTCCATCTTCCCGGTGAATACACTTCAATTTCACACCGTTGAGTCTTCTTCTCGACATGCAGTGTCGTCGACAAACTGGTACATACTTGAGTGCCGGGCTACTCTTTCCGCTTCTTCTCGGCTCTTCGGGAAGTTCTCTGTCTGAAGGAAATGGACAATCTGCTGCGCCCATGCCGGAGCTTAAGGCTAGACAACAAGGACTAAAGGCATATCCGCTGCTGCGGGAACATCCGCTTCTACAAATGGCCGAGAACTTGGGCTCGCCGAGTTGATATTCCCGGCAAGCTTGCCGAGCAAAACTTGTCGGGAGCGCTTTGCTTCAACGGAACAAATCTGAAGGCTTGTCGGAGCGCATCCCTCGGCATTCTGGGCGTTGATCTTGGGGACCTTCTTGGCGGCGGCTTCGGGGAGCTCTGCCGGAAAGTAGTCACCAGAAATCAACTTCCTCTTCTTGCTCTGTCCAGTTGATGGTGTCACGGACGGTTGAGTCAGCTTGAGCACAAAGATCCCTGGTTCCACAGGTAACTTAAGTGCGGCGCGCGTGATTTCGACAGCCGTCGGCAATGTCGCTTCCGAGCTCTCGGAACATATTCCATCTGCAGCGTCATTAAAGTGCTCTTCTAGCTTCCTCACTTCATCGACGTAAGCTTCCATCAATGGACTCGATAACTCTTGTTGACTTGGCGGACGACTAAGCCGTGAGTCACCGACAATGAGCTTCTTGATCCCAAGGTCCGCTGTGATCTCGAGACCGCAAGCAAACCTTCATACTCTGCAAAGTATTGTTCGTTGCTTGCTCCACAGGAAAGTGCATCCGGACTACGACTTGAGGTGCTCTCCGGTGGTGCGACAAGCAAGACGCCGCACCGGGCGCTTTGCAGCGAGAAGGCACCATCGAAGTACATCAGCCACTTCTTTGCTCGCTTCCTTGCTCGGGGATGCTCGCTTCGGAATTTCTTCATCCGGTGTTGGCGCCCATTCTGCTATGAACTCCGCCAATGCTCTGCTTTGGATAGTTGAAGTGCTCTCAAACTTGAGGCCAAAGCTCGACAGTTCCAGTGCCCACTCGACGATCCTGCCTGTTGCTTCTGGATTCTGCAAAATTCTCTTCAGCGGAAAACGAGTGACAACTGTGATTTCATGCGCTTGGAAGTAATGGCGCAGCTTTCTCGAGGCCATGAGAAGGCCGAAAAGCAACTTCTGCATACCAGAGTACCTTGACCTAGCCCCCTGCAGAAGGGAACTGACAAAGTAAACTGGGCGCTGCGCCATCCTTTTCTGCGTCTTCTCTTGTGCTTGCGCAGATCCATCTTTGTCGGGACCAGAGCTTGTCAGCGAAGCCCCCTGCTTGTCGCTGGATGCATCCGCCGTGGTTGCTAGCTCATCGTCCGCCTCCCTCTCCGCAACTAACGCAGCACTAACCACTTGATTGGTTGCCGCTAAATATAGCAGCAACTTCTCTTGTGGCTTAGGTGCGACAAGTGTTGGAGTGGAGGACAGGTATCTCTGTAGATCTTGCAGCGCAGCCTCCGCTTCCGGAGTCCATTTCATTGGACCCGCCTTTTTCAAGATTTTGAAAAATGGCGGGCCTTTCAGCGAATCTAGAGATAAACCCGCCGAGAGCAGCTACACAACCGGCAAGTCTTCATACATCCTTGACGCGCTTTGGTGCTTCAATCTGCTCAATGGCCTTGATCTTGTCGGGGTTGGCTTCAATTCCCCGCTGAGACACGAAGAACCCGAGAAGCTTGCCGGAAGGGACTCCAAACACGCACTTCTCGGGGTTAAGCTTGAGGTTGATCTTGCGCAGATTTGCAAAGGTCTCGTCCAAATCTTGGATCAGAGTTGCTTTGTCCTTGCACTTGACCACTATGTCATCCATGTAGGCTTCCACATTTCTGTGCATCTGCGGCTCAAAAGCGTCATGGACTGCCCTTGCAAATGTTGAACCAGCATTCTTCAAGCCAAAAGGCATCCGTACGAAACAGTACGTGCCACATGGGGTGATGAATGCAGTCTTCTCCTCATCCTCTTCTGCCATGAAGATCTGATGATATCCTGAGTATGCATCAAGAAATGAAAGCAAATCTCATCCGGCCGTGGAGTCAACAATCTGGTCAATGCGCGGCAAGGGAAATGGGTCATTGGGACAAGCTTTATTGACATCTGTAAAGTCGATACAAAGCCTCCATTTCCCGTTTGCTTTATGCACGACTACAGGATTGGCCAGCCACGTGGGATGGAGCACTCCTCTGACAAGGCCTGCTGCTTCCAACTTCTTGATTTCTTCTGCGATGAATTCTTGGCGTTCCACTGCTTGCTTCCTGACTTTCTGCTTGACGGGCCGCGCATGAGGACTGACGGCAAGATGGTGACAATTACTTTCCTGGGAACACCGAGGATGTCAGACGGTTGCCATGCAAACACGTCGACGTTCACCCGCAGGAAAGCAACGAGCGCGCTTTCCTATTTAGGGTCAAGCGTGGCAATCGATGGTGAAGGTACCACCGGTGCCGCCCTCCTTGGCGGACACCTTCTTGGTTGCCGGTGGAGCTGCCATCGTCTTCTTACACTTGCCGGTGGAGCTCGATGGTGAAAGGCTCCCTCGACGGTAGCGCAGCACTCGAAGAGGTGCGCTGTCGGAGTGGGCATCGAAGCTCTTGCGGACTTGGACTTCTTCTTCTTCCCAGGAGCTTCAGCGGCAAGTGACTTGTGATTTGTCGCGCCGCCGCTTCCGGTAGATCTTGTCGGCGCAGATAAGGGCGTCCCTTCTTGTCGCCAGGACAGAAATGACACTTATCGGGCCCGCATCTTCAAAGACGTTATCGCGTAGTGAGAGCCTCGCCATGAATTTGGCGGCGCCGGATGGCCGAGTATCCCATTGTAAGGCAATGGGAAGTCGGCGATGTCAAAAGTGACTTTCACCCTGAAGTTCAGCTTCACGCCAAATGTTACCAAAGACAGCGTGATCTTTCCTTCGCTTGCTCCTTCCTGGGTTGATTCCTTGGAATGTGCCAGTCTCTTCGAGCTCGCTATTAGGGATCTGGAGTTTCTGGAGTACCGCGGAGGAGATCAGGTTCAAGCCGGCTCCGCCGTCAACTAGCATCTTTGTGACTTTGAGGTTGCGGATAGTTGGTGAGACCAACATCGGCAAACACCCGACCGCAGTTATGCGATCAGGGTGGTCCTCAATATCAAAGATGATAGGCGTGCTGGACCATTTCACAGCCTGCGTGACTCCACGGGTGGTTCTCTTGCATTGACCTCCCGCGCCTATCGCTTGAGCCGGGCGGTGTGAAGTATCGAAGAGAAGCACCGCCCGGCCAATGCCTGTGACCTTCGTGGTTTTCTGGAACTCCTGCTCGTCGGCCTCGTCATCCTCCATATCTTCGTCGTCGTCGTCGTCTTCATCCTTGTCGCGACCGCGGGGAGGTCTGTCTCCTTGCCGCTGCTTGGCCTTGCCGCGGCGCCCTCCTCGGCCGGGACGTTTCTTGCTGGCTCCTCCAGCACCTTCCTGGGCTTTCTCCTTGTCGCGCCGCTCGTACTCAGCCTTCTGTTGCTCGACAAGCTGCTCGACCTTCTTGCAGCTCTGGAGGTCATGGCCCTTGGTGCGGTGGATCTTGCAGTACTGCTTGTTGGAGCTGTCCTGCTTGTCGGCGACCGCCACGGCCTCCTCGCCGGAGCTTCCAGCTTTGGCTTTCTTGGCGCCACCTCCGTTGCCGGACTGCTCGACAACTAGTACTTGCTTGCCTTTCTTGTTCCTGTTGTTCCGCCGCCGGTTTTTCTTTGCCGGGGCAGTTTCCTCGCTATCAGATCCTCCTGCTTGTGCATTCTCTCCGGGGAGTTTCCTCCCTTCCTCAGCACGTGCACACTTGTCGGCCAGGGCGTATAGCTCACTGACGTCTCTGATCTTGCACGTCGGCATCTCCTCCCGCATGCTACGGTTTCGCACGTTCTGATGGAACGCGCTGATCACCAAAGCAGGGTGGATATCTGGGATGGTGCGCTGTACACGGCTCAACCTCCGAATGTACTTGCGCAGGGACTCTCCTTCCTTCTGGGCGAGCAGATGAAGTTCGCTCTCTTGGCCATGCGGCTTGTGGCCGCCTGTAAAGGCGCCGACAAACTGGTGGCACAAGTCAGCCCAGGAAGATATGGAGTTGTCCGGCAAGTGCATAAGCCAGGATCTGACGTTGGGCTTGAGCACCAGTGGAAAGTAGTTGGCTAGGATCTTGTCGTCGTGCCCCCCGACGGATGCGTGTAGATGCTGAGGAACTCCGACGGATGCGTCTGGCCGTCGCACTTCTCTGGTACATCTGGTTTGAAGTTCTTCGTGCTGGGCCACTGGACTTGCCGCAGCTCACGGGTGAACGCAGGGCAACCTACCGCGTACGGTAAGTCGCCGTTCCCCCTGGTGCATGCATGTCGACAGAGGGCCCAAGGCTGGTCTGATTGACGCCGCTTCTTCTTCGGGCGCCGATGCGAAGTTCGGGCGTCTTCTTGCTGTCGTTCTTGAAGAACTTGGCGCTGATCACGACGAAGCTCGTGGATCTGATGACGCGGTGGAGTCATTGCCGATGTTGATCCGGGCGAGTCGGCGATCTTGGCCCGGGATGGAGAGTGCATGGTGGTTGCACCTCCACCGTTTCGTCGCCACCGGCTCGTGCTCGGCGATCCTGGCCAGCGGCAGTCAAAGTACTCGGCTGTCGTGGAGTGTGCCCGTTAAGCGGCCGATGAGACTCTGAATGGTGGCCCTCCATTCGTCGATCTTGTCTGACGTTGGAGGGTAATCCAGGAGCAGTTGAGCTCGCGCCAAAGCTTCTGCTCGAGTGGTGGGTGGCAGTGGCGAGCGGTGCGAGGAGCGGGATATGCTCGGACTTCTATCTATGTTAGAAGGAGCAGTCCCCCGTCCGGGCGACCGTGCCTCGCTTGGGCCAGCATGCTGGCGTGCATGCTGGTCTTGAGCACTGCGTGATCCACTAGCTCGATCTGGGCCCAACGAGCGTATGGCACTGTGAACACCATGACGCTGTCGGTCCCGCGCCTCCTGAGATGGGCGCGGTGAGTGTCTGGACGCCGAGGTCTTTGCAGCCTTGTCCTTGGACCCGGCAGCACCATGGACTTCCTGCCGACGTTCGGCCCTTCCGCCCGGCGTCTATCCCACCACCCGCTTGCTCCGGGCGGTGGGATCGATGCGCGACGGATCAGTTGTCGCCAAGCCTTCTTCTTCGGTGGCATGTCGATGAAGATGATGAAGATGATGAAGATCTAGCTTCGTGTGAACGCTTGGATCAGGTTTACACAACCTCGATGCACCCCTACCGCGCGCCAAAGATGTCGGGAAATCGACCCACCACGAACACCTATGGGACCGGAGCCCCTTTGGTTCGGGCAGGGGCGGAGATTGCACAAAGAGCAGATCGAGCGGTTAAGCACACGAAGCTACTTTACCCAGCTTCGGAGCTCTCCGAGAGATAATACTCCTACCGCTGCTTGTCCGAGTTGTATTGGGTTCTTGCCCGGGAGCGATGAATGCTACAAAGGCACTCTATCGCCTAACGAGACCGAGCGTGAGTGTTTGAAATGTTCGATCCCCCTCTACGCTGTGCATGGGCCTCCTTTTATATGCTCAAGGGGTCACCGACAGGTGGCAACGCAGGCAAGGGTAAAAATGAGAAAGGACTTGCGGTAGGTACAACTACTTGTACAGTGTATCATACCTAACCCTGACGGCAGAGGACAAAGGCATTAAATGCCCGTCTATATCGCCCCAAACAGTGCATAAAGTGACCGTCAAGGACGCCACCGCTTGCCACGATGGCTATCTTGTCAGCGCCGCTTACCACCACGCACCCCTGGCTGCACAGCCTCTCACGGTCACACTGATGGCGCTGAGGCCATAGGAGCGTCAGACGCTGCACCGGCCGGGCTAATCCTCCGCCATCGCCATAAAGCAGCAACCTTGGCGGCCTCTCGCGTGGGTTCTTCATCACCGGCTCCCTCTCCGTGACTTAGGTCTCCATCGGCTCCGTGGCAGATGGACTGACGACCGGAAGAAGGAGTAAGAGTCAAGCAAGTATTCAAAAGAAGATCGAGGAAGAAGCCAAGGGAAATTTTCAGACAAGAAGAGTACCTGTGCTGGGATCGACAGTCGCCCTTGCCGGAGAGCGGTCCCTTGCCGGAGATGTCTCCCTTGTCGGGGAATCCACCCTTGGCGGAGTAGTTGAAGCCGACGGCATATCGGGAGCGGCTTCCGGGCCCTCTTGGTGAGGCTGCTCTGCTCCTACACAAGTCAACAACCAGATATCGACAAGAAGAACACCCAAGTGCGCCCAACAGGGAAGTAAATCAAACACTTACACCGGGGCTGCGCTGGGGCTGCTTTGAGAGTGGTTGCAGGGTCCGCAAGATGGTCTCCTTGTGAACCCCTATTTATCGCAGTGGGATGCGTCTCGATGTCAATCACCGGAGCCTTGGCTCTCTTTGCCGCTCTCTGGGCCAGAGTCTTGTAAAAAAATGGATTCGGAGTCAAGCAAGTCAGAGAGAAGACACACCAGCAAGAATTGAAGAAATTTAAACTTAACCAAAATTCTTACTCTTCTTCTTCCTCATCGGAGCTGAGCGCGGAGAAATCGAAGTCTGGCCCACCCTCGGCGCGACGAGGCGGAGGAGTAGGATCCCTTGGGCGTTTGCCGGAAGCAGAAGCGGTGGTCCGAGAGGGCCCCGCTCCGGTTGCTGCAGCAGTTTGAGGTGCCTCGCTGCAGCCAGTGCTTGCCGGCGTGGAGCCTGCTGAGCATCGGCGGCGGCGGCTTCTGCCTCGCCGCCTCTGCTGCCTCCCCTCGCCCTGCATGGAGACGCTCTTCTTGGCGGAGCTGAAGGCTCGGCTATGCGATTAACTGCCGGAAGGTGCAGAGGTGGAGGAGCCGATCCTCGCCAATCGCCCGCGCCCTCGGCGTCAGCCGGCAGGCTCGCCGGCTCGGCTTGAAGCAAGACCGGCGTGCTCTTCTCGCCGGGCAGCTCTTCTTCTCGCCGCCAAGTTTCTCCACGCTCGGCAAGGCTTGCCGCCGCTGCCTCCTCGCCTCCTCCTCGGTGAAGCTGGAACTTCATGGCAGCAAGAAATGCCCGCCTCTTCCACCACGAGTGGCGATGCCGCTGCAGTTCCTCTTCGGTGGTGTCGCGAGGAGGCCATCCTATTCATCGGCGCGGACCGGCACTTCAACCAGATTGTCGAAGAACTCCCGTGACGACAGCGTCGGTAGGCTCCTGCCATGGGGGCGAAGCGCTGCGGCGAGTCACTAACGGCATCATGGCGCGGATGCGGTCGAGCGCAGAGTTGTTGCATAGCGGGACAACACCCCTCGGCAGCTTGAATGATTCCGGATGCTGAGGATCCCACTTGAACAGCTCCTGAAGCATCGCCGTAACCTCCAAGACGGTGAAGTTGAAATTGAGGCCCGGGCGCAGCCTCATGATGTCCGCCGCGTTCTGGAACTCCCAGGAAGGTCTCCTCCTCTCCCCGCAAGGAAGCATGCGTGGCGAAGAAAATCTGCTCGACAAAGACCCACGGTGAGCTCCGGCAAGTCTGAGGCGCAGGATCTCGGTGATGGCGATCTTTAGCCTGTCCATCCTCCGGGGCCACGCTTGCTCCGGGGCCATTGCCGCCAGATTATCGGGGCTTGGGCGCAGGCGGTGAACGGCTGCGGCTCCTCCTCGGCGATCCAGCACCAATCAGCTCTCCACTCATCCCATTTGCTACCGAGCCTTCCTTCCGAGACACGCCTCCTTCTTGCCGGTCCTAGAGATCCAGGCAATCCCGCCGGATAGGGGCTCTCCTCTCTCGACTCGGGGCATGAAGAAATGGCGGAAGAGGGCTACGTTGGGATGGACTCCGACAAAGTTTTCGCAGAGGTGTGCGAAAATGGCCATGGTGAGAACGGTGTTGGGGGTGAAGTCAAGGAGGCGGAGGCCGTACGTGTTCATGATATCGCAGAAAAATTCGGAGAAGGGCGGGCAGAGCCCGCAATAGAAGAACAGAGCGAAGAAAGGGTACCCACTTGGGGCCAGTTCTGAAGCGGCGGCGGGCAGTACCTTGGTGCGCGGATGCGCCCGTGTCTCCGTCGACTAGAAAAGGTAGTAGTTTTCCCTCAGCTCCTTTGCGGCGAGCTGAGGGGGAAGTGGCTCCTGGCCAGCCGCAACGCATGCGCCAAGCGCCGCAGACTTCACGACCTTGCGGCTTTGAGCCATGGTGGAGGCGGTGAGGAGATCGGCGGCGTTGGTGGTGACAGGCGGATGAGGGGCGAGCGCCGCTGCTCTCTTCGACTTCGGGAAGAAGGGGAGCGGCGGAGGTTTTCAAGATGGGAGCAATCACCGGCAGTGGTGGGCGAACTGCCCTGTTTCCCCTGCTTATAAAGAGGGAGGTGCGGACGCCCGCTTTTCGAATAAAGAAGCCACCCACGATCACTCCCACGACGCCGCAATCGACACATGCCGATTCGGGAGGGCGTGGTTCTTGAGTGCGGAGGAGGTGGCGTAACCCAAGTCAAGTGTGCCCGATGCCTGCTTTTGGGCCTGGCCCAACAGCTCGGCACGTGTGTGGCCCGGGCCGGGGCTCCACAGTCGGTGTAGAAGAGTAGGGGTACCCTTGTATCCCGAACTTATTACGAGGCAGTTGCAGCTCCAGCGGCAAGGCTTGTCGGGTGACCGCCAAGATCCTCCATTGTTCGCTTTGGAGCCATTCAAGAACAAAGTATTCAAGACCTCGGCAAGAGGAGCTTGCGGGAAGGCAGGAACCAAGACCCGGCAAGAGGAGCTTGCCGGAAGAATAACAAGGCACCCCAAGGAACTTGCGCTGACCGCCGCAGCGTTCCGGCAAGGCGATGGCGACAAGCTTCGGGACAGCGACAAAGGCGACAGCAGCGAGAAGACCGCGACGCGGCAAAGGCGCTGCAGCGGCCAGCATCCGCCGTGCCAGCGCTCCGGCTCATCCAACAGCGCGTGGCCATACAGGACCCTTCCGGTGCGTGGCGAGGCTGTGACCGGTGCGTGGTGGTAATGCACATGACAAGATAGCCATCGTGGCAGCGGTGGCGTCCTTAATCACTTTATGCACCTTTGTTTGGGCGACATAGGCTGGCATTTAATGCCTTTGTCCCCTACCCGTCGGGGTTAGAGTACGATACGCATGCAAGTAGCTGTACCTACCGCAAGTCCTTTCTCATTTTACCCTTGCCTATGTTGACACCTGTCGGTGACCCCTTGAGCATATAAAAGGAGGCCCATGCACAACGTAAGGGGGGGATCCAAACATTTCGAAGCACTCACGCTCGGTCTCGTTAGCAGATAGAGTGCACTGTAGCATTCATCGCTCCCGAGCAAGAACTCAATACAACTCAGACAAGCAGCAGTAGGAGTATTATCTCTCCGGAGAAACTCGAAGCTGGAGTAAATGCTTTCAGTGCCCGCTTCAATCCGCTCTTTGTGCAGCCTCCGCCCCCTGGCGAACCGAAAGGGGCTCCAGTCCCATAGGTGTTCGTGGTGGGTCAGATTTCTCCCGACATCTTTGGCATGGGACCGGAGCCCCTTTCGGTTCGGCAGAGGGCGGAGGCTGCACAAAGAGCAGATTGAAGCGAAGCACACGAGCGACTTTACCCAGCTTCGGAGCTCTCCGGAGAGATAATACTCCTACTGCTGCTTGTCTGAGTTGTATTGGGTTCTTGCTCGGGAGCGATGAATGCTACAGTGCACTCTATCAGCTAACGAGACCGAAAGCGTGAGTGTTTGAAATACCGGATCCCCCTCTACGTTGTGCATGGGCCTCCTTTTATATGCTCAAGGGGTCACCGACAGGTGGCAACGTAGGCAAGGGTAAAAATGAGAAAGGACTTGCGGTAGGTACAGCTACTTGTACAGTGTATCATACCTAACCCTGACGGCAGGGGACAAAGGCATTAAATGCCCGTCTACGTCGCCCCAAACAGTGCATAAAGTGACCGTCAAGGACGCCACCGCTTGCCACGATGGCTATCTTGTCAGCGCCGCTTACCACCACGCACCCCTGGCTGCACAGCTTCTCGCCACGTACGCCTGGAAGGGTCCCATGCGACACGTTGTTGGATGAGCCGGAGCGCTGGTACGGCGGATGTCGGCTGCGTAAGCGCCTTTGCCGCGGTCGTGGTCTTGTCGCGGTTGCTGTCTTGTCGCGTCCGAAAAGCTTGTCGCCATCGGCCTTGCTTAACGCTGTGGCGTGTCGCGCAAGTTCCTTGGGGTGCCTTTTGGTTGGCCTTCCCGCAAGCTCCTCTTGCCGTGGTCTTGGTTCGCCTTCCCTGCAAGCTCCTCTGCCGGGTCTTGAATACTTTGTTCTTGAATGGCTCCAAAGGAACCATGGAGGATCTTGGCGGTCACCCGACAAGCCTTGTCATGGGAGTCAGAATCGCCTCGCATGCACAAGTTCGTGATACAAGGGTACCCTACTCTTGTATTATCGACACATGATGGTATTTAGGCTCTCCAAAGTTATTTTGAACGGAGTCTCAGATAGGATAATTCGCTTTTTGGTACAAAGTTCAGCAAGAACCTTCGAATATCGTTATTTGGAAGGCCTTTGCTGAGATTCGCATAAAAAAGGCAAATTATCCTATCCGGGAACTCCATTCCGCAATAACTTTGGAGGACTTCGTACCATCATGCCCCAATTACTTCCGGCTATTGATGAAGCCATGGATTTCTTCAATACTTTGACACTAGGAAACCTCTCTCGACCCCTCGAACCCTCGACGACCCTGGAACCCTCGACCCCTAGACGACCCTGGTACCCTCGACCCTCGATCCCTCGACCCTATAGAACCCTCGAACCCTCGACCCTAAAACCCTCGACCCTTGACCCCTTAACGACCCTCGACCCTCTACACTAGATCCCGACCCTCGACCCCTCGTGATCCTCGACACCCTCGTTCCCGATAAAAATTAAGAAGAAGAAGAAGAAGAAGAAGAAAAAGAGGAGAAGAAGAAAGGAATAGCTAGAGGAGAAGATCGAAGAAAAAAAAGAAGAGGAAGAAGAAGAAACAAATAGTGGAAGAAGAGAAAATAGAATATTCTATTTTCTCTTCCTCTCCACTATTCCTTTCTTCTTCTCCTCTCTTGTTTTTCTTCTTCTTACTTATTTCTCCTCTTCTTTTCCTCTCCTCTTCTTCTTTTCTTCCTCTTCTTATTTTCTTGTTTCCTATCCTTCTTTTCTAAAATTGTAACTTTTGCATATATAAAACTTTTCTAAAATTGTAACTTTCTATATATGAACATAAAACTTTCTATGAACCAAAAAAACATTTTTAACATATATATTCTAGCCACATATATCACATACACATATACATTATAGCCACATACACATATACATCACATATGAACAAAAAAATAAACTAATAAAAATAAAATAACATATTGCAACATATATATGAACAAAAACATATAGCCACATATATACACATACATTATATATATATGAAAAAAATTAAACTAAAAAAGTGGCGTGAAGGTGGCGGGGCAGAGGCAGGGCAGGGGCGGGAGCCGAGGCAAGGAAGGTGCTCACAGAGGGCGGGCGGGCACGTGGCGGCGGCGTCGGGCGCTAGCTGGCCGGGCAGATGGCGTTGAGGGCGGGCGACGGCTGGGCGTGGCGGGACGGCGTCGCTGGGCATGGCGTGAGGGCGCGGCCAGCGACGCAGCGTGGGCTCGAGGGCGAATGACGGGCTGGTGTGGGCTCAGCGGGGCAGGCGACGGCGTATGGGCAACTTTAGCGTGTCGAGGAGGTCGGCGTCGTCGGGCGGCAATCGGCGATGAAATCTGAAAACGCAAAGTGTTTTCTTATATAAAGGGCATTAGTCGGTTCGTTGCAAACCACCGACTAATGCCTTCGATCCAGTTGCAGGCACCAACCGGACTGAAGGGGGGCATTAGTCCCGTTGGTGCCACGAACTGCATTCCTATCTGTAACCTTTAGTCCTTGCTGGTGCCACCAACCGGGACCAAAGGCCTTGTGCTCCCCGCTCCCAAAGTTTAGTCGCACCTCGCTAGTTGAGAGGAGTCGCACTTTGTTTATAAGGTGCGGTGCGCCTTCCTCTCAGGCTCCTCTCATGAGGCTTCCGGGCCTAACCGTGCAATCTGTCTGTGGGCCATCGGGCCTCCAGCAGGCCTGAATAATGGCCCATGGTAGGGTTTCTAGTAAGTATTCAGCCGTGGGGCCCGATGGGTGGCACTTTTTTTGTTTTTTGCTTTATTTTTTATTTTTTTGCTTTTAGTTTTAGAAAAATTATAAACTTTCTGTTAGTGCCATAGTTTTCAAATTTGAAAATACTTATTTTGTTTTCTTTGTTGCTTTATTCATTTTATTTTGTTTCTACTTACAACAAAATACTTATTGTTGCTATTTTTATTTTTTTTCCAGTTTTTTTGTTTTGTTTTGTGCATTAATTATTTTGTTTTGGTTTTTTGCTTTATTGTTTAATTCTTTTTTGCTTTTAGTTTTAGAAAAATATAAACTTTCTCGTTAGTGCCATTAGTTTTCAAATTTGAAAACACTTTTTTTGTTTTCTTTGTTGCTTTATTTATTTTATTTTGTTTCTACTTACAACAAAATACTTATTGTTGCTATTTTATTTTTTTTTTCAAGTTTTTTGTTTTTTTCTTCATTATTTATTTTCTTTTGGTTTTTTGCTTTACTTTTTAATTCATTTGGCTTTTAGTTTTAGAAAAAATAAAAACTTTCTGTTAGTGCCATTAGTTTTCAAATTTGAAAACACTTTTTTGTTTTCTTTGTTGCTTTATTTATTTTATTTTGTTTCTACTTACAACAAAAATACTTATTGTTGCTATTTTTATTTTTTTTTCAAGTTTTTTTGTTTTGTTTTCTCTGCATTATTTAGTTTCTTTTGGTTTTTGCTTTATTTTTTAATTCTTTTTTGCTTTTAGGTCAGCAAAATTATGAACTTTCTGTTTGTGCCATTAGTTTTCAAATTTGAATTCTTTGAAATTTGTGTGAATCACAAGTTTTTGAGCTCAACAAGGCGTTGAGGGACGGGCTTATAAACCGGTGTGAGCGCCCTTCGGTTGGCGAGGTTTTCAAATTCATAGTTTTCAAATGAACTCTGAAAAAGTTGGCATAGCATGTGCATGTACAAAACGGACAATGGTATCATACTCAAATGCATTACAAAGTTGGCATGGTATCATCATAATAGTTGCGGGAGAAAGTCTTCACTTTTTCTTCGCTTGTGTCCTTTGCTTATTGCGCCGTAACCATGGATAATCTTCATCGTTTATCAGGATGCTTGGGTCAGCCTTGACTTTGAAGGGGAATTTCATGAAACTTTTCATACTCTTCAGACATGTCTGTCTTGCCCTCCATTCCTGTGGATGTCCTTTTTCCTGAAAAGAACTATGTGGCGCTTTGGCTCATTGTATGATGTATTCGCTTCCTTATCTTTTCTTTTCCTCGGTCTGGTAGACATGTCCTTCACATAGATAACCTGTGCCACATCATTGGCTAGGACGAACGGTTCTGGCCGATGTACCCAAGATTTTTTCAGATCCACTGTTGTCATTCCGCATCTGTGGGTCTACCAGCATTCTCGGCCTCCCTGATGATTGACCCACTTGCACTTAAACAAAGGGACCTTAAAATCTACTCCGTGAGTCAAGTTCCCATATGTCTACTATGTAACCATAATATGTGTCCTTGCCCTTGTCGGTTGCTGCATCAAAGCGGACACCGCTGTTTTGGTTGGTGCTCTTTTCATCTTGGTCAATCGTGTAAAATGTATTCCCATTTATCTCGTATCCTTTCCAAATCATTACAGTCGAAGATGGTCCTCTGACAACAAGTACTGACTCATCACAAACAGTCTTTGTCACCTTCCGAGACGTGTTTCCAACCAACCGCCGAAAGTCCCGATGTGTTCACATGTAATCCGATCGTCGTCTTGCTCCGGGTGTTTGGAGCGCAGATTGTTCTTGTGTTCATCGACATACGGGTCACCAAGGTAGAGTTCTCAGAACTGTAGTAGTGCTTGAGACCAAGAATATCCGTCCTGCATATTATTGAGTCCCTTCCAAGCGTGCCTTTTCGGTCAGTCCTCCCCTCATACCGCGATTTAGGGAGACCTATCTTCTTAAGGCCAGGAATGAAGTCAACACAAAACCTGATGACATCCTCTCGCTTGATGGCCCATGGAGATGCTTCCTTCTGGTCTAGCTGTGATTCTGAACATATTTCTTTAGGACTCCCACGAACCTCTCAAAGGGGTACATATTGTGTAGAAATACGGGCCCCTTAATGACAATCTCACGACTAGATGAACTAGGACGTGCGTCATGATATTGAAGAAGGATGGTGGGAACACCAGCTCGAAACTGACAAGACATTGCACCACATCACTCCTTAGCGTTGGTACGATTTCAGGATCGATCACCTTCTAAGATATTGCATTGAGGAATGCACATAGCTTCACAATGGCTAATCGGACGTTTTCCGGTAGAAGCCCCCTCAATGCAACCGGAAGCAGTTCGTCATAATCACGTGGCAGTCATGAGACTTTAGGTTCTGGAACTTTTTCTCCGCATATTTATTATTCCCTTTATATTCGGCGAGAAGCCAGTCGGGACCTTCATATCGAAAGCAGGCATTGAAAGAATATTTCTTTCTCTTCTTTCCTAAGAGCGTGGTGGCAGGACCTTCATAATCGCTGCCGGAGGCATGCCCTCTTTTTTCGCAAGTAAGCTGCAGGTCCTCTCGTGCCTCGTGTGTATCTTTTGTCTTCCCATACACGCCCAAGAAGCCTAGCAGGTTCACGCATTAAAGGTTCGTCACGTGCATCACATCGATCAAGAGCGGACCTCTAGGTCTTTCCAAAGAGGGTAGGTCCCAAAATATAGATTTCTTCTTCCACATGGGTGCGTGATTCTCAGCGTCATTCGGAACAGCTAGTCCGCCGGGACCATTTCCAAAGATTACGTGTAAATCATTGACCATAGCAAGTACGTGATCACCGGTACGCATGGCGGGCTTCTTCCGGTGATCTGCCTCGCCTTTGAAATGCTTGCCTTTCTTTTGACATTGATGGTTGGTCGGAAGAAATCGACGATGGCCTGTACACATTCTTCCCTTAGCTTCCCGGTATATACTATCGGTGTCAAGTAAACAGTGCGTGCATGCGTGGTATCCCTTGTTTGTCCGTCACGAAAGGTTACCGAGAGCGGGCCAATCGTTGATGGTCATTTAACAACAACGCCTTTAGGTCAAATTCCTCCTTTTGTGCTCATCCCACGACGCATACACCGTGTCCATTCCACAGCTGTAAAAGTTCTTCAACTAATGGCCTTAGGTACACATCAATGTCGTTGTTGCGGGTTGCTTAGGGCCTTGGATGAGAACCGGCATCATAATGAACTTCCGCTTCATGCACATCCAAGGAGGAAGGTTATACATACATAGAGTCACGGGCCAGAGTGCTGTGATTGCTGCTCTGCTCCCGAAAGGATTAATGCCATCCGCGCTTAAAGCAAACCATACGTTCCTTGGGTCCTTTGCAAACTCATCCCAAAGATTTCTCTCGATTTTTCTCCATCGCGACCCGTCAATGGTGCTCTCAACTTCCGTCTTTCTTATGGTCCTCACTGTGCCATCGCATCAACTTGGCATGCTCTCCATTTCTGAACAGACGCTTTCAACCGCGTGGTATTATAGGAGCATACCACATCACCTTCGCAGGAACCCTCTTCCCGGGAGGCTCGCCCGTCAACATCACTGTGGTCATCTCGTCCCGATCTTATATCGCAATGCACCGTGACACCGGCATGCATCGTTCAGATCCTTGTAGGTACCGCGGTAGAGGATGCGATCAATAGGGCATGCATGTATCTTCTCCACCTCCAATCCTAGAGGGCATACGACCTTCTTTGCTGCGCGTATGTACTGTCGGGCAATTCGTTATCCTTTGGAAGCTTCTTCATTATTTTCAGAGCTTCTCAAATCCTTTATCGAGCACAACATTCTCCTCGCCTTCCACTGCAGCAATTCGAGTATGGTACCGAGCTTTGTGTTGCCATCTTCGCAATTGGGGTACAACCTTTTTCTGATCCTCTAACATGCGATCGAACTTCAGCTTCTCCTTTTGACTTTCGCATTGTGTCCTTGCATCGACAATGACTCGGCGGAGATCATCATCATCGGGCACATCGTCTGGTTCCTCTTGATCTTCAGCAGCTTCGCCCGTTGCAGCACCATCGTGCACATCGTCTGGTGCATCTTGATGTTTAGTAGCATCACCGTATTCAGGGGGCACATAGTTGTCATCGTACTCTTCTTCCTCGCCGTCTTCCATCATAACCCCTATTTCTCCGTGCCTCGTCCAAACATTATAGTGTGGCATGAAACCCTTGTAAAGCAGGTGGGTGTGAAGGATTTTCCGGTCGAGTAAGACTTCAGATTCCCACATATAGGGCATGGACAACACATAAAACCATTCTGCTCGCTTGCCTCAGCCACTTCGGGAGAAAATCATGCACGCCCTTAATGTACTTTGAGGTGTATACGTCACACCGTACATCCATTGCCGGTTCATCTGCGTGCATTATATATAATTAAGTGTGTCAAAAATCATTACAGAACATCATGAATAGATAATTAGGTGACCAAATTAATAGAAGTTCATCATCACATAAAAACGAAAGTACATACATAGTTCTCATCTAACAACATAAAGCTCTGCAGAGCATCTAAATTAATTAAACCATACATTGAAACTATGTAAAACATTTCAATGCGAAAACAAATGCGATCATAATCGCAACCAAGGTAACAACCGATCCAACGGCATAATGATACCAAGCCTCGGTATGAATGGCATATTTTCTAATCTTTCTCATCTTCAAGCGCAAGATTGCATCCATCTTGATCTTGTGATCATCGATGACATCCGCAACATGCAACTCCAATATCATCTTCTCCTCCTCAAGTTTTTTATTTTTTCCTTCAAGAAATTGTTTTCTTCTTCAACTAAATTTAACCTCTCGACAATAGGGTCGGTTGGAATTTCGGTTCAACAACCTCCTAGATAAATAAAATCTATGTCACGTTGGTCGGCATAATTTTTCATAAACAATAAATGAACCAATAGTTATGAAAAGATAATATATACCACATCCGAATCATAGATGTGACGAGGGCAGAAATGGGGGCAGATACCAAAACCATCGCACTATATAAGATGCAATAATAAAAGTAAGAAAATAATACAAGTATCTATCTAAACATACAAGTAAGAATATTTTTCCTTTTAGAAAGAAGATAAGAACAAGAGGCTCACCACGGTGGTGCCGGCGATGAGATCGGCGCTGGGTGATCGATGGCGGTGAAGACGGGACGGGCGTGACGGACCGCTAAACCTAGATAAATATTGAGGAAAATGGAGCTTGGCGGTCGAGGCTTGGAGAGGAGAAACCTTCAGTAGTGTGGCTCGGGCATTCCATCGAACACCTTGTGTGCATAGGAGGTGAGCTAGAGCACCACCAAGCCCTCTCCCCCTCGGCCAGAAAAAATAGAGCAGTGTGCTCTGCTCTTGCGCGAGGGAGTATATATAGGCACCACCATTGGTCCCGGTTGGTGGCATGAACTGGGACTAAAGGGTAGCCTATGGTCCTGTTCATGCCACCAACTGGGACCAATAGTGATGGGCCAGGAGCCAGGCCCATTGGTCCCGGTTCGTCCCACCAACCGGGACCAAAAGGTCCGGACGAACCGGGACCACTGGCCCACGTGGCCCGGCCGGCCCCCTGGGCTCACGAACCGGGACTAATGGGCTGAACCGGCCTGGGCCATTGCCCCCTTTTCTACTAGTGATGGTCTGTGTATATTTCACAACGATTTCCGAGTAGAAAGTGTCTCCATTCTTTGAGCGCATGGATGACCGCTGCCAATTCCAGGTCATGAGTAGGATAATTTTCTTCATGCTTGCGAAGTTGTCTGGAAGCATATGCGACTACTTTGCCTTCTTGCATTAGTACGCATCCGAGGCCCTTCCGGGATGCGTCACAATATACCTCAAAATTTTTGTGTATGTCTGGCACAATTAATACTGGTGCCGTTGTTAATTTCCTTTTTAGTTCTTGGAAACTTTTCTCGCAAGCCTCCGTCCATTCAAACTTCTTGTCTTTCTTGAGTAACTACGTCATTGGCTTTGCTATGGTGGAAAACCCTTCAATAAATCTTCGGTATTACCCTGCCATTCCCAGGAAACTTCGTATGTCCATTACGCTAGCTGGTGGTTTCGGCCTGGCACGGCCTTGACTTTTTCCGGTCAACGGCAATACCTTCTTGGGTCAGTACGTGGCCCAGAAAACCTACCTATCTTAGCCAAAATTCACACTTGTTTCCTGAGTTCTCCTAGTACAATTCGGAGATGTTCAGCGTGCTCTTCTGGTGTCTTGGAATATATCAGAATATCGTCGATAAATACCACAACAAACTTGTCCATAAACTTCATAAATACTTTGTTCATGAGGTGAACAAAATATGCGGGGGCGTTCGTGAGTCCAAATGGCATTACTGTGAACTCATATAGTCCGTATCTGGAGGTGAAAGCTGTCTTGGGAATATCTTCTGTTCGTACTTTTAATTGATGGTATCCCGATCTTAAGTCAATTTTCGAGAACACCTTGGCCTGAGCGAGCTGATCGAATAAATCATTTATCCGTGGCATCGGGTATTTGTTCTTGATTGTGACCATATTAAGCGCTCGGTAGTCTGCACACAATCTCAGTGTTCCATTCTTCTTTTTGGCAAATAAAATTGGTGACCCCCAAGGTGAGGAGCTGGCTCGTATATATCCTTTGTCCAGTAATTCCTTTATTTGCTTCTTCAATTCTACCAACTCGGACGGTGCCATCCTGTATGGTTTCTTGTATATGGGGGTGGTACCGGGTGCTAGTTCAATGCTGAATTCTATCTCTCGATTCGGTGGCATGCCCGGTAGCTCTTCGAAATACGCCTAGAAATTCACAAACTACTGAACCTTGCTTAATTCAGAAATATCCACCTTGTTCAATCTCGCTGCCGGGATATTTTTCTCTCTTTGGCTGAAACTTTTATAGTCTTCCCGTGGTGGTGGGTGAGAATTACGGTCCTGTTGAAGCAGTCAATAAAACCTTTGTTGGTGGTTAACCAATCCATCCCTAAGATGACATCCAGTCCTTTATTTTCCAATACAATAAGGTTGGCGTGAAACTTCAATCCTTCAAACTCAATAATCACACCTTGGCAGTAACTCGGGTAACTTGCTTAATCCCGGGGACTTGACAATCATAGATTTTTCCAAGGGAAGCATCGAAAAAATATTACGCAAAGCAAAATTTTTGAAATGAATGAGTGAGAAGCCCAGAATCAAAAAAAACCACGGCAGGTATTGTGTTGATGAGGAACGCACTAGTCACGATATATCCGGGCATTCTGCTTCCTCTCCGGTCAAGTGGTTTAGGTGACCCTTCCTGTGGTTGTTGTTGGGATTGAAATTGTTGCGCTTGGGTGCTGAATTATTGCCACCGTTGTTCGGCTTTGTGGTCGAGTTCCTTGGCTTGGGGCACTGCTTGGCATAGTGCCCTTCTTCTCCACAAGCGTAGCAAGTAATGCCTGGGCGATATGTGAACTCCTGGTCCCTTGCATGGAAATTCTTGACTGGGCGTGAGACGTTTGTCGCGGGTTTGAGTGTCCCATTCTTTTGAAAATCCATCTTGCTTCGGTGGTTGCGAGCAAGATTAGTCTGGTCCCTTTTTCGCTTGCGGAAATCTCCAAGCTGCGTCTTTCATTTTCCAAGGTAATGGCCTTATCTACCAATGTTTTGAAATCTGGAAAGGTGTGTACAATTAGCTGGCATTTAAGTGCGGGTGCTAGACCGTCTAGGAATTTTTCCATCTTCTTGCTTTCAGTCATATGTTCTTCACATGAAGCGAGACAAGAGAGTAAATCGACTATTGTATTCGACACTATCATGGTCCTTTGTTTGAGGTCATCAAATTCTCTCTTCTTGATCTTCATAAGACTTTTAGGAATATGCGCCTCACGAAAACCTTCTTTGAACTCCTCCTGTGTTATATTATTTTCGTTGGGGTACATGTGTAGGAAATTTTCCCACCACGATGCAGCTGCTCCGGTGAGAGATAGTGCGGTGCATATAGCACTTTCTCGAGGTCTGAACACTGTGCAATAATTAATTTTCTTTCCATGTCTCAAGCCAGTCCTCGGCCTCAAGAGGTTTGTCAAGATATGAGAAAATGTTTGGGGGCCCAGCGTCTTATAGCTCGAGATAACTTGGATTGCTGCCGACATCGCCCACGGTGATTTCCCATATTGATGACTTGGTTCATTATTTCCTGATGTTGTTGCTGACTTTTCTCATAAAGACGACACATTTTGGAAAGTGTTGTTTCACCGTCTCCTGTTGACTTGACTGCCTCGTGTGAAGTTGTTGCTTGGTGGTGTGCCATAATTTTCCTCTGGCGGAATTGGCATGGAGCGCGTCCAAGGACGAGACAGTTTTCACTCTGGGGATAAATTTTGTAAAACTCATAAGAAAAAGAAAAGAGTCGCAGAAATCAATAAAAGCACAAGGACGGGAAAATTTTAAAAGCTCCAGGATTTTTCAAGATAATAAACGATTGCGCACGGAGAAGAACTGCTCATTACATATCTTACACGCAAGTAGTAATTATACAATACATCACTCAGGATATGCGTACATAATCCTGACCTGTTATTTAGGCTGGTGCACTTCTCCAGTTCCTACATGATACGCAAAACAAGCTACTTCTCACAACCTATGAACATATAAACATATCGTACAAGTCGGTACATCGCATGGCGGCTAAGCGTACCCAGTCGGAGATGGTAAGGATCTCCTTTGCCCTCCCGAGGGTGAGGCGCAGTGAGGCGGGGGACTCAACGTCCTCCTCGCTAATAGGCTCCAGACGTGAAATGTTGTGCTGAGTAGATGGAGCGGGCGCCATAGGCGGAACCACACGAACAGGAGTGGGTGCAATGGGTGGTGCAGCTGGATCGGAGTGGGTGCAATGACTTGGTTGAATTCCTCGGTGTTAGGGCAGGCGCCGAGCAAAGTGGCGAGAGTGGTAGGTGCATAAGATGCCGAGGACGAGATGAAAGTCAGGGGTGGAGCGGTGCAGGAGCTCCTCTCCGTTGGCGGCACAGCCCATGGATCGAGTCCATGCGGGCAGCCAAGTCGCCCACCAGTTTCAAGGCTGCCTCCAGAGCCCGGAAGGTACTCGATAAGCATCTCAAATGCCTCGCCTCATTCTCCTCTGGGGCAAGAGAATGCGAGTGACAGTGTATGGCACGTGGCATGGAAGGTAGCGGTAACGGCGAAGTCTTCATCGAAGGAAGAACATCCCTGAGACGAGCTATCGCCTCACGGGCTGCCATCTGCATAGCATGCTTCTCCGTAGGCATGGCTCTTCCCACGTATCGGAAGCGGCGTAACTCAACACGCCCTCCCTTGAATTGCACCGTGGCTTGGTGCATGGTCAGACTGTCGTTGACCTTGTGCTGATAGAGCGTGAAGACTGGGCGCATAGATGGCCCCATCGCGACCTGGACGATGAAGGACAGAAGCTTGACAAATCCATCAGGCACGTTGGCGAACATCTGTGGCTCGCAGTTGTTGTCAGCCATCTACAAAAGTAGGCAAAAATTCTGAGTGGTCAGGTCATAAATTTATGCTGGCTGTTAGAAAATGACTACATTTGCAAAAATAAATAATAAGCTCTATTATGTTAATAACCGATTAGCGATCGCACCTTGTGGCTTCCTACAGTCAGCCTGGCTCTGATACCAAGCTTGTCACGACCGGTTTTTCAATAAAATGTTTATTGAGAAACCAACCTTTTGATTTCAGTATGAGGAAAACCCTCCTGACTAGTAGACAAATTCTTGATACAATAAGCCAGTAGTATTGAAATATATTACAGGGTCGAGCTAGGGATGCTCAACAATTTATTACAAGCACGCCAATAATTATACATAATGGCGGATATGACACAATGGTGTGGGGTGGCTTACTACTGACTCGAGAATAAAGCGGTGGTGAAATATCACAGTGGAGTGAATAATATGACTCCTAAACTGGCAGCTCATCGAGCGTTGAGGTGAGGCTCGATGAAATTATTTGGGTAGCGGAAGCGGATATAACAGTGACCAAATCCAGGTCGCCGAGACTGATTGGGACTCCTCTAGGTGTCGGACTCGCTATTGAACTCTTCATCCATGAGATCGCTTCACAAGCATCTGGCCAAATCAACAAGCCAGGTGAGTACTTTGAAAGTACTCGCAAGACAGTTCAGACATAAGATATAACAAATGCATGCATGAATGCGTCATGAGCAATTAGTAAAGCACATTCAAATAACCGAAAACCGGTCAGGTGTCTGAAGCGACGCCTCGAAGGGTGAACAAACAAATAAATCATGCCGCAATCGGGCGTCTAAGCGACACCACATAAAGGGCTTATATCGAAAGTAAAAGACATGCGTGCCACAATTGGATGTCGGAGCGACATCACAGAGAGGGCTTATATTGAAAGTAAATAATGGGTGTGCCACAGTTGGACGTCTGAGCGACATCGCAGAAAGGGCTTATACCAAAAAAAAGATAACAAGCATGCCACAGTCGGACGTCTGAGCGACATCGCAGAAAGGGCTTATATTAAAAGTAAATAACAAGTGTGCCACAGTCGGATGTCTGAGCGACATCGCAGAAAGGGCTTATATCAAAAGTAAATAAACGAGTATGCCATAGTCGGACGTCTGAGCGACATCGCAGAAAGGGCTTATATAAAAAGTAAATAAACGAGTATGCCACAGTCTGACGTCTGAGCGACATTGTAGAAAGGGCTTATATCAAAAGTAAATAAATGAGTATGCCACAGTCGGACGTCTGAGCGACATCGCAGAAAGGGCTTATATCAAAAGTAAATAAACGAGTATGCCACAGTCGGACGTCTGAGCGACATCGCAGAAAGGGCTTAAATTCATTATTCATATCTGTTAACTTGCAAGAAATAGTGCTCATAGGAAAATATTCAACACATGATAATAAACGGGTTAGTTCATCCACAGGTAATAAGCATTTAACCGGACTTAACACTCATGTGGTTCTCCGGAGTTTCTGTCACCGAGACTTACACTTGACGGAAGAAAAATGAGCACGGTACTTGGACATGGATAAGATGATTTCAAGGATTTTTGACTCTGCAGAGTTTGTACTAAATTGCCCACAGCCAACGGATTTCCGTAGTCACAAGGACTAGTTCCGTTTACGGTATTTCGAAGAAACACATCTAACCAAGACACACCGTCCCCACCTCACGTTGCCAGGAATCACCCTAGACAGCGCTCGAGAAAAACTTTGAGACGGGAGATCACAATCTCGAATAGCATGGGAGCAAATTTATATATCGCGCTCTAAGGGGTGCCCCCTCGGGTCCCAACCCGGAACACCCATGCCCCCTGACGGATGATAGGCTTTAATCCAGGGCCATGGAACCCTCATCCCGCCTCTCGATTTGGTGTGTACCAGGAAAGCGGTTTGAAACTTACTAAGCCAGATTCCCTTGCGGAAAACATGTGGTAGTACGGAAAGGGAAAAATTGACGGGAACTGGACTGATTTATGTTGACACTGATCAAATGGCCTGGCATAAGACTGGCATGCTACAACACTGCCATCTTACTCATTTTCATGCCATCGCATGGCCAAGCAAACTCATATCAAACCACTTATGGATCATCGAAACTTGCTTGCCTCAACTTTGCATGTAATATAACATTCATCGAGATGCTCATGATCATGCCTTGCAACTACTTAATTCGAACATGCCAAAACACTTATCATATCAAAAGTTCAAACATGCTTGCCTGGTTCGGAGTAGTCGGAGCCTAGCTCGGTGAAGTTTGCGGTTCCGTCACCTCCTTCGGTATCTACGGTATACAGAAATACACGCACTACCGTAAATACCGTGAGGTGCACAAAAGTATTCCAAATATTTTTCAAATAAATCTGATAAAAAACTAGACCGAATTTTAAAGAGGATAGAAAAAGAATCAATCAAAAATCCTGCTCTGTTTAAAAGTTATAAGGGTTTTAATCCAGGGACCTTTCTGTAATGAAACAGAAACTTCCCAGGGGGCTGAACGGAAAAGCCCAGAAAAACGTTTCAGACCGAAAGCGCATTTGCCCGACTACGTTTTCAGTAAACGGTTCAAAAAAAAAAGAACAGAGAGGCTGACGGGCGGGTCCCACCCGTCAGGTTTGAAAATTCAAACGGGAAACAGGCTCACGGCGCCGAGAGCTGCGGTGGTCGTCGTGGCGATCCACGGCGAGGCAGGTGTGGATCGGGTGGTACTGCGTGTTCAGCGTGTCCTTCCGCGTTGGTGGGTGGTGGTGGTGGTCGTCTGAGCACTACGCCGACGGGCAATGCCCTTGCTCCGGGCGGACGGTGGCTCGGGTGGAGTTGGATCTCGCGGGAGGGCTGCGGGTTCAAATCGAAGCTTGGGTCACCACCGGGTGCTCGAGGAGGTGACTGACGAGGTTTGGGCGTCGGAGATGGCCTCACCGGAGTGAATCGAGATGGTGGCCGAGGCGGATCGGGGCGGCCGGAGTTGGGGGAGGAGACCTCCTCGAGGTCCCCCGAGTGGCTTGGCGAGGTGTTGGCGAGGTGCAGTGGTGGTGCGTGCTCGAGGGCGAGCTCGGGGCCCCTTTTTATAGGCGATCCGAGGCGGTGGCCGTGAACGGAGTTCTCTGGCGAAGGTTACGGCGCAAGGCAGAAGCTTGGTCGGGAGGTTTATGGAGTCGGTTCCGCTTTTGACGCTTAAACGAGCTTGGATTAGGAGTCCTGCGTGGATTCGACGGAACGGGCGGCGCTGGCCCGTCGGCAGAGGGCGCGCTTCAGTGCTTGCCGGGCCACAGCCGACGGTGCTGGGCGCATCATCATGGCGTGCATGAGGCCACGAGAGGACTTGGGGGCGTTGGGCGGTGCTTGACGGCGTGGCGGTAGCTGGCTTCGCCCCATTGGCCGCCACGGGTGGTTCTCGCCACCGCAGAGTTGCCAACACCGGGCGATGCTAGCCGCCACCGCCACCTCGCACTGGCCCAAGAGGGCGTGTGGTGCTCTGGCCAGGGAGAAGGGGTCGTGCGCAACGCGCCAGGGCGCACGGGTGATCGATGACAACACTCTGACGAAGAAACGACACTGCACTTCTCTGAAACTCTGAATTTTCTGAAAGTGCACAAGAACAGTGCCGGCCAGGTGTTCGACGAAATGATTTTGGCATGTGGGAAATTCTCCTTGAGCTGATTTTTGGTGAGGTGGTCTCTCATTGCATCTGGGGGCTGCCTGATTTTTGGTAGAATTTTTGGAGAAGAAGAGATATGAATTTCACCAAATTTGACAAATCTGGTCCAAACTTGCAGAGGCTGAAACTTGAAAATTTTGAAAATAGGAAGAGTGGATCTTGATGGTTCTAGGTTGTGGGTGTTAAGGACTATCTAGAGGAGTTGGTTTGAGATCAAAACTCAAAGGAATACATGTACTTGCTTTGTAAATCATCTAGGCTTAGAATAAATGACAGAATTGTTTTTGGGAATAAAACAAATGAAATAAAATCCAAAAATGGGTTGGACTTGTTGGTGCAGAATCGTTTGGATTGCCCCAAAATAGGGGAGGGGTTTTGGGAGTATTTACCACAAGAGGCATGGTAAAACCATGAGTGGTTTAGTATAAGAGAGGTCTCAAAACTCCTAGGTTTTTTTTTCCAAAAATAAATCCCAAAGTAAAAAAAAATTTGAGAAGGGGACAAACAGAAGAAAGGTTTTTAATAACCAAGCACTAGGGTTGAAGAAGATACAAAAAATTAAAATCCTTGCCAAGGGGAAAAAGTTTGAGATAGAGGTTAAAAAAAAATTTAAATGACCTTCTTCAAATCCAACAAGGTTTTTGCTGAAAACCAAATGAAATTTTTTTGGAGTGTCACAATAATGGTTGTTCTATTTATATGAGAGATATGTTTTATGGTCACGCCCCGCTGGTGAATGGTTTATTTTTAATGAATCTCGAGCATAATGTTACACATATTCATAGTGTGAACACCAAAAGATGTAAAGTTGATAACGATAGTCCCACATACTTGTGGTAATCGCCGCTTGGTCACATTGGTGTCAAGCGCATGAATAAGCTCCATGTCGATGGACTTTAGAGTCTCTCGATTATGAATCATTTGACACATGCAAACCATGCCTTATGGGAAAAATGACCAAGACTCCGTTCTCCGAACAATGGAGCGAGCAACCAACTTGTTGGAAATCATACATACCGATGTAAAAGTGCGGTCCAATGAGCGTTGAGGCTCGTGGAGGATATCGTTATGTTCTCACTCTCACTGATGACTTGAGTAGATATGGATATGTCTACTTAATGAAACACAAGTCTGAGACCTTTGAAAAGTTCAAGGAATTTCAGAGTGAGGTTGAGAATCAACGTGACAGGAAAATAAAGTTCTTACGACCAGATCGTGGGGGAGAATATTTAAGTCACGAATTTGGTACACACTTAAGGAAATGTGGAATAGTTTCACAACTCATGCCGCCTGGAACACCTCAGCGTAATGGTGTGTCCGAACGTCGTAATCGCACTCTATTGGATATGGTGCGATCTATGATGTCTCTTACCGATCTACCGCTCTCATTTTGGGGCTATGCTTTAGAGACCACAGCATTCACTTTAAATAGGGCACCTGTCTAAATCATTGAGACGACACCGTATGAATTATGGTTTGGGAAGAAACCTAAGTCGTCGTTTCTAAAAGTTTGGGGATGCGATGCTTATGTCAAGAAACTTCAACCTGAAAAGCTCGAACCCAAGTCGGAAAATGCATCTTCATAGGATACCCTAAGGAAACCATTGGGTATACCTTCTACCTCTGATCCAAGGCAAGATCTTTGTTGCTAAGAACGGGTCCTTTCTGGAGAAAGAGTTTCTCTCGAAAGAAGTAAGTGGGAGGAAAGTAGAACTTGATAAAGTACTACCTCTTGAAAGTGGCACAGCTCAGGAAGATGTTCCTGTGGTGCCTGCACTGACTGGAGAGGAAACTAATGATGATGATCAAGGTACTTCGGATCAAGTTACTCACGAACTTCAGTAGGTCCACGAGGACACGCTCCACACCCAGTGGTATGGCAACCCTGTCACCGGAAATCATGTTGTTAGACAACGGTGAACCTTTGAACTATGAAGAAGCAATGGCGGGCCCAGATTCCGACAAATGGCTAGAAGCCATGAAATCCGAGATAGGATCCATGTATGAAAACGAAGTATGGACTTTGACAGACTTGCCCGATGATCGGCGAGCGATAGAAAACAAATGGATCTTTAAGAAGAAGACGGACGCGGATGGTAATGTTACCATCTATAAAGCTCGACTTGTCGCTAAGGGTTATCGACAAGTTCAAGGGGTTGACTACAATGACACTTTCTCTCCCGTAGCGAAGCTGAAGTCCGTCCGAATCATGTTAGCAATTGCCGCATACTATGATTATGAGATATGGCAAATGGACGTCAAAACGGCATTCCTTAACGGCCATCTTAAGGAAGAACTGTATATGATGCAGCCAGAAGGTTTTGTCGATCCTGAGAATGCTAACAAGGTGTGCAAGCTCCAATGCTCAACCTATGGGCTGGTGCAAGCTGCCCTTGAGTTGGAACATTCGATTTGATGAGATGATCAAAGCGTTTGGGTTTACACAGACTTATGGAGAAGCCTGTGTATACAAGAAAGTGAGTGGGAGCTTTGTAGCATTTCTCATATTATATGTGGATGACATACTTTTGATGGGAAATGATATAGAACTTTTGGACAGCATTAAGGCCTACTTGAATAAGTGTTTTTCAATGAAGGACCTTGGAGAAGCTGCTTACATATTAGGCATCAAGATCTATAGAGATAGATCAAGACGTCTCATAGGTCTTTCACAAAGCACATACCTTGATAAGATATTGAAGAAGTTCAATATGGATCAGTCCAAGAAGGGGTTCTTGCCTGTTTTGCAAGGTGTGAAATTGAGCTCGGCTCAATGTCCGACCACAGCAGAAGATAAAGAAGAGATGAGTGTCATCCCCTATGCCTCAGCCATAGGGTCTATTATGTATGCCATGCTGTGTACCAGACCTGATGTAAACCTTGCCGTAAGTTTGGTAGGAAGGTGCCAAAGTAATCCCGGCAAGGAACACTGGACAACAGTCAAGAATATCCTGAAGTACCTAAAGAGGACTAAGGATATGTTTCTCGTTTATGGAGGTGACGAAGAGCTCGTCGTAAAGGGTTATGTCGACACTAGCTTCGACACAGATCTGGATGACTCTAAGTCACAAACCGGATACGTGTTTATTTTGAATGGTGGGGCAGTAAGCTGGTGCGATTGCAAGCAAAAGCGTCGTGGCGGGATCTACATGTGAAGCGGAGTACATGGCAGCCTCGGAGGCAGCGCATGAAGCAATCTGGATGAAGGAGTTTATCACCGACCTAGGAGTCATACCCAATGCTTCGGGGCCGATCACACTCTTCTCGCGGACAACACTGGAGCTATTGCACTTGCCAAGGAGCCCAGGTTTCACAAGAAGACCAGGCACATCAAGTGTCGCTTCAACTCCATTCGTGAAAATGTTCAAGAAGGAGACATAGATATTTGTAAAGTACATACAGACCTGAATGTAGCAGATCCGTTGACTAAACCTCTCCCTAGAGCAAAACATGATCAACACCAGAACTCTATGGGTGTTTGATTCATCACAATGTAACTAGATTATTGACTCTAGTGCAAGTGGGAGACTGTTGGAAATATGCCCTAGAGGCAATAATAAAATGGTTATTATTATATTTCTTTGTTCATGATAATTGTCTATTGTTCATGCTATAATTGTGTTATCCGGAAATCATAATACATGTGTGAATACATAGACCACAACACGTCCCTAGTGAGCCTCTAGTTGACTAGCTCGTTGATCAATAGATAGTCATGGTTTCCTGACTATGGACATTGGATGTCATTGATAACGGAATCACATCATTAGGAGAATGATGTGATGGACAAGACCCAACCCTAAGCATAGCACAAGATCGTGTAGTTCGTTTTGCTAGAGCTTTTCCAAATGTCAAGTATCGTTTCCATAGACCATGAGATTGTGCAACTCCCGGATACCGCAGGAGTACTTTGGGTGTCCCAAACGTCACAACGTAACTGGGTGACTATAAAGGTGCACTACGGGTATCTCTGAAAGTGTCTGTTGGGTTGGCACGAATCTAGACTGGGATTTGTCACTCCGTATGACGGAGAGGTATCACAGGGCCCACTCGGTAATGCATCATCATAATGAGCTCAATGTGACCAAGTGTGCAGTCACGGGATCATGCATTGCGATGCGAGTAAAGTGACTTACGATGCTTGAAGATTGAACGAGGTATTGGGATACCGACGATCGAGTCTCGCAAGTAACGCATCGATTGACAAAGGGAATTGTATACAGGATTGATTGAATCCTCAACATCGTGGTTCATCCGATGAGATCATCGAGGAGCATGTAGGAGCCAACATGGGTATCCAGATCCTTGTTGGTTATTGGCGGAGAGTTGTCTCGGTCATATGTTCACATGTCTCCCGAACCCGTAGGGTCTACACACTTAAGGTTCGGTGACGCTAGGGTGGTAGAGATATTAGTATGCAGTAACCCGAAAGTTGTTCGGACTCCCGGATGAGATCCCGGACGTCATGAGGAGTTTCGGAATGGTCCGGAGGTAAAGATTTATATATAGGAAGTCAAGTTTCGGCCATCGAGAAAGTTTCGAGGGTCACCGGTATTGTACCGGGACCACCGGAAGGGTCCCGGGGGTCCACCGGGTGGGCCCACCTATCCCGGAGGGCCCCATGGGCTGAAGTGGGGAGGGAAACCAGCCCCTGGTGGGCTGGTGCGCCCCTGGCCTCCCTCTGCGCCTAGGGCAGGAAACCCTAGGGGGCGCCTGCTGGCTTGGGGGGGCAAGCCACCCCTTGGCCGCTGCCCTTGGAGATCCCACCTCCTGGGGCTGGCGCCCCCAGGGGCCTATATATAGTGGGGGAGGGAGGGCAGCCGCACCTCAGCCCCTCGGCGCCTCTCCTCTCCAACACCTCCTCCTCCTCCGTAGAGCTTGGCGAAGCCCTGCCGAGATCCCCGCTGCATCCACCACCACGCCGTCGTGCTGCTGGATCTCCAACAACCTCTCCTCCTCCCTTGCTAGATCAAGGAGGAGACGTCTTCCCCAACCGTACGTGTGATGAACGCGGAGGTGCTGTCCGTTCAGCACTAGGATCATCGCTGATTTGGATCACGACGAGTACGACTCCCTCAACCTCGTTCTCTTGAACGCTTTCGCTCGCGATCTACAAGGGTATGTAGATGCACTCCTCTCTTTCGTTGCTAGATGAACTCCATAGATTGATCTTGGTGAAGCGTAGAATTTTTTTATTTTCTGCAACGTTCCCCAACAAGATCCGCCGGAGACACACCTCCACACTCCCACAGATGATGCTAGACGCATCACCGGAACGGGGGCTAGGCGGGGAGACCTTTATTCCATCTTCAGGGAGCCGCCGCCGTCTCGCCTTCCTGAGCAGGACACAAACCCTAACAAAGCTCGAAAATAGATCTAAAAACAGAGCCCTCCCACCAGCAAGGAGTGAGATCCACTCCGCCTCCATGGCCCTAAGGCCACCGGAGACGGGACGGATCGGCGCTGGCGCCGGCGGGAGGCAGAAACCCTAACTTTTTGGAGGCGGTGGCTGGCGAGGTTAGGGTCTGCACGCAAGTATTTGGAGCAACCGAACCTTATAGTGTGGAGTGCAAAATTGGAAGAAATCGGAAATTTAGGGTTGGAGAATCGCATTTGTAACTAAAGACCTCTGTCTAATAGGGTCTAAATTCATCTGAGAAATCAAAATGGCCCTCAAGATCAATGACCAATGACACTTGGGGGGGGGTGTCAATTGAACACTTGTTCTTTAAGTGCAATTAGACCACCAGAGAATCTGGAGTGTCTTGTTTGGGGTGGATTAAACTCTTCTCCAATGGCTTGACACTAGGAAGTACTCTTTATGTGAGTGGTTGCTTGCTGGACAATCCGGAAGACCAGAAATGCACCATGTTTTGAAAATAATAATCCCTGATGATCTTGTTGTTGTTATTTCTTATATGCATAATACAAATAATTGGAGCATACTACAGAGAAGCCAAGATTTTTTTTAAAAAAAGCATTGAAGGTAGGCAGGGAGGTGATCAAGAGGGTGATGTAAGAAGTCTAGGCAAGAAGATATGGATGGAATCACACAGAATTGCTCTGTGAGGGAGGCTTTTAGGCTAGACTTCTCTTGGATCCTTTTGGCTACTTATCACTTCAGTATGGTGTTGGTCATGTTTTAGATGCTTTGTTCTAAATATACCATTCCTCTGCGATGTAACCAGAGGATTGAATTTTGTAGAACTATTTCATGACTCTTTAAATGATCATCAAACTTGAATTGAGATACTCGTCTCCATGATCTATATTACAGGGGGACCATTGTCCCCCCTGCTATTCGTTTTGGTTATGGAGGGCCTCAACTATTTCCTCCATCACGCGGCAACGGCAGGTATGCTATCACCCCTTGCACCCTCTGGGTTGTGACAACATATGTCAATCCACGTAGACGACGTTGTCACGCTCATCAGACCAGATATGCAAAGCCTCCTGGCATGCGCCTTGCTGCTCAAGGATTTTGGCATGGCATCGGGACTTTGCATGAACGTAGCCAAGTGCTCTGCGCACCCAGTTCGGTGTTCAGATGAGCAAGTGCAACTGATTGCGGACGAGCTTGGATGCCTGGTGCTGGGATGACCCTATTGTTACCCGGGCCTGCCATTGGGCTTCCACAAGATCTTGGCAATGCAACTGCAGTATTTAATTGACAGAATGGCCGATCAGCTCCCTGCTTGGCAGGCGAGATTGCTATGCATAGATGGGTGTCTTCAGGTAGTTAAGACCACCCTAGAATCTATGCTCATCCATGCGATGGTGTAACTCGACTTGCCAGTAAAAACTCTGGAAGCCGCGAATAAAATTTGTCAAGGCTTTATGTGGAAGGGGCATCGCGATGTACATGGAGGACACTGTCTAGTGGCGTGGGATCAAGTCTGCATGCGAAAGGAGTTTGGCGGCATTAGCATTCCAAGTTTACATCTTCTAAATGCGGCTCTCAGATCAAGATGGCCTTGGCTGACAAGAATGGAGCATGATCGCCCGTGGAGTGAGTTGAACCTACAGGTCTCACCGGACTTCATAGGCATCTACAAGGCGGCGGCCAAGTGCACACTAGGAAATGGGGAGGTGGCATTGTTTTGGACAGACTAATGGTCGTGGGACAGGCGAATCGAAGACCTCATGCCAAATCTATTTGCCGCCGGCAAGAAAAGGGCACAAAAGATAACGGTCCCGCAAGCGATAACTGACGGCTAGTGGCAAGATATATCGCCTAACATGGGCCCGCAAGCGTTGCATGATTTCTTGTAGTTTGTAGATAGGACCCAACACATTCAGTTGCAAGACGGCATTGAAGACAAACTATCCCGGGCTTGGGAAACAAACGGCTGCTTCTCGGCAAGATCGGTGCACCGGGTGTTCTTTGCTGGGAGAGTGGAGGCAAAAGGAGCCATGCAAACTGGGCGATCGCGGACACCGGCGACTGGCAAGTTTTTTGCATGGTTAGCGGCAAGGGAGAGGTGTTGGACGGCGAATAGACTACAGCGCCGGCAGCTATCACACCCTTCGGCTTGCCCCTTCTGCGATCAAGCACCAGAAACAATCAACAACATACTATTTGGGTGTGTTCTTGACGAGCAAGTCTGGCTACCAATCCTCGATAACTGGAATAAACTAACATAGCTGCCGAGCACGGATGCCAATCTAGTGGAATGGTGGACCTCCATAAACCCAGAAACACAACTCGGGAAGGAGATATGGACCGTAATTACGCAGGTAGCATGGATGCAATGTAAACACATAAACAACATTGTGTTCAATGGCGCGTCACCATCCGCCAGCGAAGTGCTCAAGAAGATTGACTTGGAGGGACAAGACTGGAGGACGGCCAGGTTGCTGCGGGAGATACGGTTCACTACAAAAAAAAGACACATCCGTGACATTTTGGGCCGAACGAATTTTTTTTTTGTCATGGTTTTGACACTTCTATGACGATAATTGTTACAAAACCCGGTATCATCATAGATGTGGTGGGCTCCTACATCTATGACAAAAAAACATGACAGATAATTGGCTTTTCATCCTGGGCGGGTCGGAGACGCAGTTGCATGACATTCTTTGGGCCGTCCATGACGAAAAATACCGTGGTAGAAGCGAGGGAGAGGAAAATATCAGGGAGTTCCTGGTCACGGTGGGTGGTCGGGGATCGAGCGATGCGCATTTCTCTCGTACATGTACAAGCGTGAGTGCGAGGCGTTGGGCTCTAACTGATCCGAGCGAGGCGTTCGTCTACTGAACCAGAGCGATTACACTGCAGGCTACGCGTTGAACCCGAGCGATCGATCGATGGCTGTTAACTGAACCCGATCGAGCGATTCCTTCGCTTCAGCTGCTAACTGAAGCCGATCGATGTTGCCTATGGATGAACGGTGAGCGTTGTTTGGGGGCTTTGGATGAACAGTTCCCGGTGGGGGGGGGGGTGGATGAACAGGACCCCGTGGTAGTAGAGGTCGTTGCCACTGGATGAACAGGATCCCGATCTATCGAGTCGGTTGGGGGTGGATGAACAGGACCCCGTGGAGGGCTGGATGAACTGGATGACCCCGTGAAGGGCTGGTTGAACAGTAGCCGGTGGAGGGCTAGATGAACGGTAGCCCGCGGAGGGGTGGTTGAATAGTATACCGTGGAGAGGGCTGGTTGAATAGTAGCCGGTGGAGGCTGGATGAACAGGAGCCCATGGATGAACAGTCGCAGGTGGAGGCTGGAGGAGGTCGACGATGGATGAACAGTAGCCCGTGGAGGCTGGAGGAGGTCGACAGTGGAGATGAATAGTATCCCGTGGAGTCCCGTTTTGCGGTACGCCACACCCCTCCTGATGAACAGGACCCCCATTTCGACCGTAGCGCTCCAACACAAGTCCGTTTCCTCCGTTTTGCGGTACGCCACACCCTTCCCGATCAACAGGACCCCGTTTCGACCGTAGGAGGTGCAAGAGAAAGTCCGTTTCCTCCGTTTTGCGGTATGCCGCACTATCCCGACGATCAGGATCCCGTTTGGCCGACCGTGGCGGTCAAACACAAGGCCGCTTTGCTGCTTACATGGGTACACCAGGCCTCGCTTCGATCGGCTGTTCCGTCCCAAGCCGGTTGGCTCCCGGCGAACATGACGCATTCCGTTGCCTCCCCATGAACACGAGGGACGCGTTTCTCCGTTCCGACCCAGCCATGTACACGAGACCTGCCCAGACAGAGCGCGCGAGTAGGCGTTCGAGACCCGCCAGACAGTATGTACGTGACGTAGCCGTATTTACTATGTTGCAGCGTGGTCGCATGCGACGTGTACACAATATAGATGGGACTGCATGACATGCTACGTCGGCGCCTCTACTTCAACACGTGCCGCTCCTTACTCGGCCACGGTACATCGCTGCAGAGACACCAATCGACCGCTATGTACGTACACGTTCATGACCGGACAGATAACGCTACCTTCGATTCAACCTGGTAGGTCCCAGCTGTCAGGGGGTAAGAAGGCAGTTCCTTCCGTGCGAAGATAAAGCCGGTGGGTCCCAGCTGTCAGGGGGGAAACTTTTTTTTTCTTCACAAAATACAGAGGCCCTTCCGGTAGGTCCGAGGTGTCAAGTGGAGGAATCATTAGTTTACGCGTAATAAGGAGGCACTTCCTTGCGTGCAGCCATGGACCCAGCTGTCAGCTTCTCCACTTACAGTCCTCTTCTGATGGTTGTCGTTCGTTGACCGCATTGACGATGCCGTACCGCCCGAGAGCACCAAGGTGGTGGACGACGATGCGACCTTGGAAGGGAACGACCCGGAGCCGGGGAATACGCAGCAGTGGATGCCCACGCGAAGGGGAGTACGAGGGTTGACTGCTTCAGCTGCGGTTTGAGGCTTCCGTCTTCGGAGAATAACAGGGGGTGTGGGTGAGTAGAGTGAAGGCCTGGCCAGTAGTAGTATGGTCGGGCGGTGAGGCCTGCGCGGCAGCACGGCCGACCACGGGAGGCTGGAGCAAAGGCAGACGGGCAAGCTTGAGGTTTGGGCGGCTGGAGCAACAAGACCAGAGGTTGAAGACGCAGCTTGGCCATTGGATGAACATCCAACGGTCAGTGCAGCTAGAATCATTTATTGACTAAGTTGACAAAGCCCTGCATACGTGTGAACTTAGTAGGCCCACAAGTCAGCCTCCAAATCTGGTGGGTCCCAGCTAGCAGGGGAATCAATTTTTTTCGCGTAATAAGGTGGCACTTGAGTGCGAAGATGTTTTCTGTTTTATTATTTATTCTTTTTTGAGTTAGAATAAAAAGAAAACAATTTAGGATCTTCGGTACAATCTATATTTTCACGAAAAGGATCATAATAAAGCTGGTGGTCCCCAGCTGTCACGGAGAGGAAAATTTTTATTTCCGCGTAATAAAGGAAGCACTTCCATGCATGCGAAGATGTAGCTGGTGGGTCAAAACTTGTTGCGTGCGTAATATGGGGGCACTTGCTGCGTGCGTCCATGGGCCATGTGCGTCCCTACTGCCAGCCAATCCACGTACATGCTTAATCTGAGCCGTCCCACCGGGATCCAACGGCTGGCTGGCCGCCAGTTACGCCGTGCCTTGCTGTGGACAAGGCACTGGATCTCTGTCCCCGATGGCTGTCATTTGTGGACAAAGTTGACCACGTCGTGCCGAGAGAACCAACGCAGTGAATGATGGCAAGTATTACAAAGGGAACGACCTGGAGCTGGCGAAGACACAGCAATGGATGCCCACGTGAAGGGGAGTACGAGGGTTCACTGGTTTGGCTGCGGTGTGAGGCTTGCTACCTCTTGAGCACTGCTTTGGATTTCCCCGAAGAGGAGGGGATGATGCGATAAAGTAAGCGTAAGTATTTCCTCAGTTTTTGAGAACCAAGGTATCAATCCAAAGTAGGAGACCACGCACAAGTCCCTCGTACCTACACAAAAACGATAGCAACTCGCAACCAACGCTTAGGGGTTGTCAATCCCTTCACGGTCACTTACGAGAGTGAGATCTGATAGAGATAACATTTTTGGTATTTTTGATAGATAGATGCAAAGTAAAAAGTAAAAGGCAAACTAAAACAAAGCAAGTAAATAAAGTGATTTAGATTGATATGATGAGAATAGACCCGGGGGCCATAGGTTTCACTAGTGGCTTCTCTCAAGAGCATAAGTATTTTACTTGGGTGAACAAATTACTGTTGAGCAATTGATGAATTGAGCATAGTTATGAGTACATCTAGGCAATGATCATGTATATAGGCATCACGTCCAAAACAAGTAGATCGAAACGATTCTGCATCTACTACTATCACTCCACTCATCGACCGCTATCCAGCATGCATCTAGAGTATTAAGTAAAAACAGAGTAACGCCGTAAGCAAGATGACATGATGTAGAGGGATAAATTCAAGCAATATGATAAAAACCCCATCTTGTTATCCTCGATGGCAACAATACAATACGTGCCTTGCAACTCTTTCTGTCACTAAGGACACCGCAAGATTGAACCCAAAGTTAGCATTTCTCCCATTCCAAGAACTACCAATCTAGTTGGCCAAACCAAAAAGATAATTTGAAGAGACTTGCAAAGATAACTCAATCATACATAAAAGAATTCAGAGAAGAATCAAATATTTTCCATAGATAATACTGGATCATAAACCCACAATTCATCGGTCTCAACAAACACACCGCAAAAAGAAGATTACATCGAATAGATCTCCAAGAGAGAGGGGGAGAACATTGTATTGAGATCCAAAAAGAGAGAAGATGCCATCTAGCTAATAACTATGGACCCGAAGGTCTAAAGTAAACTACTCACACTTCATCGGAGGGGCTATGATGATGTAGAAGCCCTCCGTGATGACGGCCCTCTGGCGGAGACTCCTAACAGCCCCAAGATGGGATCTCGTGGATCTGAGAAAGTTGCGGCGGTGGAATTAGGTTTTTGGCTCCTGTTACGATCGCTCGGGGATACGTGAGGTATATATAGGAGGAAGAATGCGTCGGTGGAGCTCGAGGGCCCACGAGGTAGGGGGCGCGCCAGGGGCGCCTCAAGCACCTTCGCTCGTGACTGGCCTCTGGCGCTGCTTGGAGTAGGGTCCAAGTCTCTGGATAACGTTCGGTTGGAAAATCACGATTCAAGGTTTCATTCCGTTTGGACTCCGTTTGATATTCTGCTTTCTTGAAATCTTGAAAAAGGCAAAAACAGCAATTGCAGGCTAGGGCCTCCGGTTAATAGGTTAGTCCCAAAAGTAATATAAGAGTGGAAAATAAAGCCCAATATAGTCCAAAACAGTAGACAAAGTAGCATGGAGTAATCAAAAATTATAGATACGTTGGAGACGTATCAAGCATCCCCAAGGTTAATTCCTGCTCGTCCTCAAGTAGGTAAATGATAAAAAAGAATTTTTGATGCGGAGTGATACTTTGGCATAATTTCAATGTAAATCCTCTTAATTGTGATATGAATATTCAGATCTGAAAGATTCAAGACAAAATTTCATATTGACACAAAAATAATAATACTTCAAGCATACTAATCAAAGCAATCATGTCTTCTCAAAATAACATGGCAAAAGAAAGTTCATCCCTACAAAATCATATAGTTAGGCTATGCTTCATTCCGTCACACAAAGATGTTCCCAACTTCTATACCCCCAATGACAAGCCAAGCAATTGTTTCATACTTAAATAATCTATAAAAAAATTCAACTTTCACGCAATACATGAGCGTGAGCCATGGATATAGCACTATGGGTGGAATAGAATATGATGATGGGGATTGTGTGGAGAAGACAAAAAAGGAGAAAGTCTCACGTTGACGAGGCTAATCAACGGGCTATGGAGATGCCCATCAATTGATGTCAACATGAGGAGTAGGGATTGCCATGCAACGGATGTACTAGAGCTATAAATGCTCAACAAAAGAAAACTAGTGGGTGTGCATCCAACTTGCTTGCTCACGAAGACCTAGGGCATTTGAGGAAGCCCATTGTAGAAATATACAAGCCCAGTTCTATAATGAAAAATTCCCACTAGTATAAAAACGACAACTTATGAGACTCACTACATGAAGAACAAGGTGCTACTTTGAAGCACAATATATGAGACTCACTACATGAAGAACAAGGTGCTACTTTGAAGCACAATATATGAGACTCACTATATGAAGAACAAGGTGCTACTTTGAAGCACAAGTGTGGAAAAAGAGATAGTAGCATTGCCCTTTTTTTCTTTTTTGGGCCTTTCTTCTTTTGGCCTTTCTCTTTTTTGGTCAATGCTCTAATTATGATGATCATCACACGTCTATTGATTACAAAACAATGATTACAACTCGATACTTAGAACAAGATATGACTCTATATGAATGCATCCGTGGTGTAATCGGGATGGTGCAATGAATCAAGAGTGACATGTATGAAAAATAATGCATGGTGGCTTTGCCACAAATACGATGTCAACTACATGATCATGCAATGGCAATATGACAAAAGTAATGTATGTCATGATGATGACGATGGAAGTTGCATGGCAATATATCTCGGAATGGCTATGGAAATGCCATAATAGGTAGGTATGGTGGCTGTTTTGAGGAAGATATAAGGAGGTTTATGTGTGATAGAGCGCATCGTATCACGGGGTTCGGATGCACCGGCTAAGTTTGGCGCCAAATCTCAAGGTGAGAAAGGGCAATGCACGGTGCATCAAGAGGCTAGCAAAGGTGGAAAGGTGAGAGTGCATATAATCCATGGACTCAACATTAGTCAAAAGAACTCATATACTTATTGCAAAATTTAGAAGTCATCAAAAATTCAAGTACTACGCGCATGCTCCTAGGGGGATAGATTGGTAGGAAAAGACCATCGCTCGTCCCCGACCACCACTCATAAGGATGCACAAGCCAGGTACACTTCATGTTTCAAATTGGTTCCACAACTTTAACCATACATGCATGCTACGGGACTTGCAAACTTCAACACAAGTATTTCTCAAATTCACAACTACTCAACTAGCACGACTTTGATATTATCACCTCCATATCTCAAACCAATTAACAAGCATCAAACTTATCTTAGTATTCAATTCACTCAAAAGAAAGTTTCACATATCTTGAACACCAAGTATATTAACATTAAGCGAATTACCATGCTATTAAAGTCTCTCAAAATAATCTAAGTGAAGCATGAGAGATCAAATAGTTTCTTTAAAAAAAATCCACCACCGTGCTCTAAAAGATCTAAGTGATGTACTAGAGCAAAAATTATCACGCTCAAAAGATATAAGTGAAGCACTATGAGCAAAACTATCAAGCTCAAAAGATATAAGTGAAGCACTATGAGTATTCTAACAAATTCCAAATCAAGTATGGCTCTCTCAAAAGGTGTGTACATCAAGGATAATTGTGGTAAACTAACAAGCAAAGACACAAATAATACAAGACGCTCCAAGCAAAACACATATCATGTTGGTGAATAAAAATATAGCTCCAAGTAAATTACCGATGGAAGTGGGCCGAAAGAGGGATGTCTTCCGGGCATCCCCAAGCTTTGACTTTTGGTGTCCTTGGATTATCTTGGGGTGCCATGGGCATCCCCAAGCTTAGGCTCTGCCACTCCTTGTTCCATAATCCATCAAAAGAATTCACCCAAAACTTGAAAACTTCACAACACAAAACTCAATAGAAATCTCGTGAGCTCCGTTAGAGAAAGAAAACAAAAGACTACTTCAAGGTACTGTAATGAACTCATTCTTTATTTATATTGGTGTTAAAACTACTGTATTCCAACTTCTCTATGGTTTATAAACTAATTTACTAGCCATAGATTCATCAAAATAAGCAAACAACACACGAAAAACAGAATCTGTCAAAAACAGAACAGTCTGTAGCAATCTGTTACTAACGCAAACTTCTGGAACCCGAAAAATTCTACCAAAATTAGACGACCTGGAAAATTTGTTTATTGATCAGCAGCAATTTGAATCAGTATTTTATCACGTTCTGGTGATTTTTAACAATTCGGGCACTGAGCACAAAGATTCTGGAAATTACAGCAAGATCAAATAACTATCATCCAAGAAGATCCAATAGGTCTAGCTTGGCACAAACACTAATTAAAAGATACAACCACATCTAAACAGATGCTAGATGGATTATTTATTCCTAAACAGAATAAAAAACAAACAAAAAAAACACAAAATAAAATTGGGTTGCCTCCCAACAAGCGCTATCGTTTAACGCCCCTAGCTAGGCATAAAAAGCAAAGATAGATCTAGGTATTGCTATCTTTGATAGGCAATCCATAAGTAGCTCTCATGATAGATTCATATGGTAATTTTATTTTATTTCTAGGGAAGTGTTCCATACCCTTCTTTAACGGAAATTGGAATCTAATATTCCCTTCCTTCATATCAATAATTGCACCAATCGTTCTAAGGAAAGGTCTACCAAGAATAATAGGACTTGAAGGATTGCAATCTATATCAAGAACTATAAAATCTACGGGCACATAATTCCTATTGGCAACAAAAAGAACATCATTAATTCTTGCCATAGGATTTTTAATAGTGAAATCCGCAAGATGCAAGTTTAGGGAGCAATCATCAAAATCACGGAAATCTAGCAGATCACATAAAGTTTTGGGGATAGTAGAGACACTGGCACCCAAATCACACAAAGCATAAAACTCAAAATCTTTAATTTTAATTTTAATAGTGGGTTCCCACTCATCATAGAGTTTTCTAGGGATAGAAACTTTCAACTCAAGTTTTTCTTCATAAGATTTCATCAAAGCATCAACAATATGTTCGGTAAAGGCCTAATTTTGACTATAAGCATGAGGAGAATCTAGCACAGATTGCAACAAGGAAATACAACTATTCAAAGAGAAATTTTCATAATTAAATTCCTTGAGATCGAAAATAGTGGGTTTAGCAACATCACGGTTTTTATTTATTTCAATCCCACTTTCATCAATTTCATCATCAAGATCTCGAAACTCAATTCTTAGAACGCCTTCTAGGTAAAGGAAGATAATCTTCAGATTCATCAAGATTCATATTGCAAAACAAAGATTTAATGGGGGACACATCAATAACTTTTAGATCTTCATCTTGATTTTCATAGGTATTTGGTTTAGCGGCCATCTTATTGACTAAGGTAGCTTGCATATCCGAAATTTCAGCAGTCATTTTTCAAGACGAGCAATTTGAGTCCTTATACCATAAAATTCTTTAGACATATCATAGATTTCTTTATTCATAAAGCTCACAAAACTTTTTAGTTCCTAAAGTTCGTTTATAAAGAAATTATAATGATCAAATTGTAAATCCATAAATTTTCTAACATTGCTTTCGATCTCCTCTAGCCTTTTAAGGTGAAGGTCACCAAATCTAGGTAGAGCCATCACAACAGAAAGACAAACTAACACAAGAGCAAGCAGGAAGGCAAAGGGAAAAAGGAAAACGGGAAAGAGAGGAGGAGATTGGGAAAGAGAGGGCAAATAAAAAGGCAAGGGTGAAGTGGGGGAGAGGAAAACGAGAGGCAAATGGCAAATAATGTAATGCGAGACTTAGGGATTGCGATGGGTACTTGGTATGGTTGACTTGCTTGCGTGAGCCTCCCCAGAATGGCGCCAGAAATCCTTCTTGCTACCTCTTGAGCAACTGCGATAAAGTAGCGTAAGTATTTCCCTCAGTTTTGAGAACCAAGGTATCAATCCAAGAGGAGACCACGCACAAGTCCCTCGTACCTACACAAAACGATAGCAACTCGCAACCAATGCTTAGGGGTTGTCAATCCCTTCACGGTCACTTAAGAGAGTGAGATCTGATAGAGATAATATTTTTGGTATTTTTGATAGATAGATGCAAAGTAAAAAGTAAAAGGCAAAGTAAAACAAAGCAAGTAAATAAAGTGATATAGATTGATATGATGAGAATAGACCCGGGGCCATAGGTTTCACTAGTGGCTTCTCTCAAGAGCATAAGTATTCTCTGATTGGGTGAACAAATTACTGTTGAGCAATTGTGAGAATTGAGCATAGTTATGAGTATATCTAGGCAATGATCATGTATATAGGCATCACGTCCAAAACAAGTAGATCGAAATGATTACGCATCTACTACTATCACTCCACTCATCGACCGCTATCCAGCATGCATCTAGAGTATTAAGTAAAAAGCAGAACTTGCCGTAAGCAAGATGACATGATGTAGAGGGATAAATTCATGCAATATGATAAAAACCCCATCTTGTTATCCTCGATGGCAACAATACAATACGCGTGCCTTGCAACTCTTTACATCGAGTAAGGACACCCAAGATTGAACCCAAAGCTAAGCACTTCTCCCATTGCACGAACTACCAATCTAGTTGGCCAAACCAAAAGATAATTCAAGAGACTTGCAAAGATAACTCAATCATACATAAAGGAATTCAGAGAAGAATCAAATATTTTCCATAGATAATACTGGATCATAAACCCACAATTCATCGGTCTCAACAACACCGCAAAAAGAAGATTACATCGAATAGATCTCCACGAGAGAGGGGGAGAACATTGTATTGAGATCCAAAAAGAGAGAAGAAGCCATCTAGCTAATAACTATGGACCCGAAGGTCTGAAGTAAACTACTCACACTTCATTGGAGGGGCTATGATGATGTAGAAGCCCTCCGTGATGGCGGACCTCTCGGCAGAGCTCGAACGAGCCCCAAGATGGGATCTCGTGGATACAGAAAGTTGCGGCGGTGGAATTAGTTTTTTGGCTCCTGTTCTGATCGTTCGGGGATATGTAGGTATATATTGGAGGAAGGAGTACCTCGGTGGAGCTCTGAGGGGCCCACGAGGTAGGGTGCGCGCCCAGGGGGGGGGGGGTGCGCCCTCCACCCTCGTGACCGCCTCTAGCGCTGCTTGGAGTAGGGTCCAGGTCTCCTGGATCACGTTCGGTTGGAAAATCACGATTCCGAAGGTTTCATTCTGTTTGGACTCCGTTTGATATTCTGTTTCTTCGAAATACTGAAAAAGGCAAAAACAGAAGTGCAGGTTGGGCCTCCGATTAATAGGTTAGTCCCAAAAGTAATATAAAAGTGGAAAATAAAGCCCAATATAGTCCAAAACAGTAGACAAAGTAGCATGGAGTAATAAAAAATTATAGATACGTTGGAGACGTATCAAGGCTGCCGTCCCCAGTGAAGAACATGTCGTGTTGGTGAGTAGAGGAATGGCCTGGATGGCGTTTAGGACTAGAGTGGGCTGGTGAAGCCTGCGCGACAGCATAGGCAGCCACGGGAGGCGGTAGCAGGCGGGGCCGCCGGCGGTGGTTTGGGCGGCTGAAGCAAGAATGTCCGAGATTGAAGAAGCACTACAACCATTGGACAGACATCCAACGGCCACTGCTGCTAGAATCGTGTCTTGACTATAAGTTTACAAAGCCTTCCGTACGCCTTAGTAGGCCCACAAGCCTCCCATACGCGACATGATACGTCTCCAACGTATCTATAATATTTGATTGTTCGATGCTATATTATATTTTGTTTTGGATGTTTATTGGGCTTTATTATACACTTTTATATTATTTTTGGGACTAACCTATTAACTGGAGGCCCAGCCCAGAATTGCTGGTTTTTTGCCTATTTCAGAGTTTCGCAGAAAAAGAATATCAAACGGAGTCCAAACGGAATGAAACCTTCGGGAACGTGATCCAGAGGACTTGGACCCTATGTCAAGACATCAACCAGGAAGGCACGAGGTAGGGGGCGCGCCACCCCAGTGCGCCGCCCTCTACCCTCGTGGGCCCCATATTGCTCCACCGACGTACTTCTTCGTCCTATATATACCTACGTACCCCCAAACTACCAGATACGGAGCCAAAAACCTAATTCCACCGCCGCAACCTTCTGTACCCGTGAGATCCCATCTTGGGGCCTTTTTCGGAGCTCCGCCGGAGGGGGCACCGATCATGGAGGGCTTCTACATCAACACCATAGCCTCTCCGATGATGTGTGAGTAGTTTACCTCAGACCTTCGGGTCCATAGTTATTAGCTAGATGGCTTCTTCTCTCTTTTTGGAACTCAATACAATGTTCTCCCTCTCTCGTGGAGATCTATTCGATGTAATCTTCTTTTTATGTGGTGTTTGTTGAGACCGATGAATTGTGAGTTTATGATCAAGATTATCTATGAACAATATTTTAATCTTCTCTGAATTCTTTTATGTATGATTGGTTATCTTTGCAAGTCTCTTCGAATTATCAGTTTGGTTTGGCCTACTAGATTGATCTTTCTTGCAATGGGAGAAGTGCTTAGCTTTGGATTCAATCTTGCCGTGTCCTTTCCCAGTGACAGTAGGGGCAACAAGGCACGTATTGTATTTTTTCCATCGAGGATAACAAGATGGGGTTATATCATATTGCATGAGTTTATCCTCTACATCATGTCATCTTACTTAAAGCGTTACTCGTTTCTTATGAACTTAATACTCTAGATGCATCTTTGGATAGCGACGATGTGTGGAGTAATAGTAGTACATGCAAAGGTGAGTCGGTCTACTTGTCTTGCATGTGATGCCTATATACATGATCATACCTAGACATTCTCATAACTATGCTCAATTGTCAATTGCTCAATGATGAATTTGTTCACCCACCGTAATACTTATGTTCTCGAGAGAAGCCACTAGTGAAACCTATGGCCCCGGTCTATTTTCCATCATATTAATCTCCCGTCAACAAGTTATTTCTAGCGCCGTCTTTATTTTGTTTTCTTTACTTTGCATCTTTATCATAAAAATACCAGAAATATTATCTTATCATATCTATTAGATCTCACTCTCGTAAGTGACCGTGAAGGGATTGACAACCCACTTATTGCGTTGGTTTCGAGGATTTATTTGTTTGTGTAGGTGCGAGGGACTCGTGCGTGGCCTCCTACTGGATTGATACCTTGGTTCTAAAAAACTGAGGGAAATACTTACTCTGCTTTACTGCATCACCCTTTCCTCTTCAACGAAAAACCAATGCAGTGCTGAAGAGGTAGCATGTCACTGACTATAATTCTTAAAAAACTAGTAGGCCCACAAGTGAGCATCACATCTGTGGCAGATAACCACTACTAGGGAAAACCCTAGTAGTAGCGTGGGTTTTGAGGCTACCAGTAGCGCGGGCAGCCGCGCTACTACTACGGCGCTACAGCTAACTCTTAGTAGTAGCGTGGTCTGTACCCGCGCTACTACTATTGACTACATCAGCAGTGGGTTTTCCGGAATGCGCTACTATTAATTAGCTGTAGCGGTTTCCTAGTCCCGCGCTACTGCTATATCTTTCATCATTTTCCCCCGGCTTCCTAGCCCGTTTCAGTTTCAATAAACTCCAGATACTAGGTACAACTAGCTAGATATCAATTTCATAAAGCATTATAGGTATTGCGTAGTACTCCCTCCGTTCCAAATTACTCGTCGAGGTTTTAGAACTTAAACCACGACCAGTTATTTGGTACCGAGGGAGTACTTGATAACAAATTGATTTATAGTCAACTTGGATCCTCAACCAGTACTAGGTGATATCGACGACGATCATGATATGTAGTTCTAGATGATATCGACGACAATCATCATATGTAGTTCTAGATGATATCGACGACGATCATCATATGTAGTCTAGATGATATAGCCACACACACATATGTAGTTCTAGATGATATCGACGACGATCATCATCCTCAAGCCTCGGGCGGTGGGTGTTCACGATAGTAATTAGGATGGCTTGTCCAACACGAAGATTCTTGCCAACGAGGAATCTCTTCCACCCAACCGAGTTTAAGTGTGTGCGACCGTCTTTGTCCATGCGGTAAGTACAGGTGGTGACGGGGCCCCTTGCTGTAAGGTGTAGTCCAGCTAAGCCTTCTTCATCAGGCTCAATACCACAACTCACAGATAGGTTCTTTGGCAATTTCTGAATAAGAAAAACATATCAATTAATAAATAGCCTCGCACATACTCTTGCAAATATATTTCTATTAAGTATAGATTTCTACACTATCGTAAGACACGTGAGTAATGCAGCATTTTGTACCAATTAAGCATGAATTATACTAATAAGTATATATGGATTATCTACACTATTAATAGTTCCTTGGATTCTACACTAATAAGCATGTGATCAGACTCTACACTAAAGCATATCATCGACTAGATTCCACACAGCATATCATTGGACTCTACACTAAGCATATCATCGGATAATTTGCATTTGTAAGTATAAAAATAAAGCATATATATATATATATATATATATATATATATATATATATATATATATATATATCATCACATTACTACAGTCAAGATAACATACCATTTCATGCCGATCGACCATGGTACTTGCCAGCGGGTCACGAATGGCACCTCGACAAAGTCATCATCACGTGGGCGGAATTATGTCCCATAGGTAGCACACCTCCTCCTCGCTCAGCCTCATTCTTTTTGCTACGGTGGCTTCATGAAGTGGGTTCTCATCGCCATTATTCATCGAGTGGGTCCTCATTATCTTCATCGTCTTCGTCATCTTCATCATCTTCATCATCTTCGTCATCTTCATCATCTTCCACCAGGTTGATATAAATGACAGCCAGCTTGGGTCTTTCTGCTCTGAAGAGAAGCTGATCAACTCACCACCAGTAAGATGCATGCGGGCGAGGAAACGGGCCCATCCATCTCCTCCAATCTGCGACATATTGCATCCTTTCTCGACCACCATAGTGTACGGCCCCCCAGGAGCCTCAAATGTCACAGTGTCTCCTGTCAGCTTGTTGAATTTCAACCTTACATTGCATGGGATGATCCGTGTAAAAAAAGCAAAATGACACAATGCAGTAATGCCAACACTAAAAATAAAATAGTTGTTACATTTCATCTAATTTCTTACCGCCGCATGACGAAAACTCGGCTCTAAGTAGATGCCGAATAGATTGCCAGTTGCAAGGCTGCTGGCGCACCTTGACTTGCACAGTCGACATGGTGGTGGTGGTGGTGGTGGCGCCATTTTCCTAAAGCAATATGAGCAAAGGATTAACGATCCACTTCACAGGAAAGAAAAACAGTAGCATGTGATATTTTTGGTTCTTCCGCGAGAAGCAATTTGATGGACAATTATAATCCTAAGATCTAGTAACATATTAGATGACAAGGTACCACCTACCAAAGCATTTCGGTGGCACCTATTGCCGAAAAAACTTTTCACAAATATCTACCAAATCGGGGTACCACCTACCAAGACATTTCATCTAATTTGGCCCCTATTGCCTAAGATAATTGATTAAGAAAACAAGTGGAAAATTTAACTAAATTGGCACCTACATTTTGCCAAAAATAACTTATTATAGAAAAACAAAAGCATCTAGCTATCCATGTACAGACAAAATAACAATAAAATGGTGCATACTAAATCAACTAAATCAACTAGCCTACTAAATCAACTAGCATACTAAATCAACTAAATCAAAATGTTCTAAATCAACTAAATCAACTAGCCTACTAAATCAACTAAATCAAAATGTTCTAAATCCACTAAATCAACTAGCCTACTAAATCAACTAAATCATATCAACTAAATCAAAATGTTGCATATGAACTAGCCTACTAAATCAAAATGTAGCAGGGAGGAGGGGTTGTGGATGGAGGAGGGAGGAGGGAGAAGGATGGGCAACTCGAGGAGGGAGAAGAGAGTAGGCCGGAGGAGGAAGGCGGAGCGAGGAGGGGCCGGCCGGCGGCGAGTGGAGGGAGGATGGAGGAGGAAGGCGGAGCGAGGAGGGGCCGACCAACGGCGAGTGGAGGGAGGACGGAGGAGGAAATCGGAGCGAGGAGGGGCCGGCCAGCGGCGAGTGGAGGGAGGACGGAGGAGGAGGGCGGTACCGAGTCCAGCGAGGAGGAGAAGGTGATGGCGGCGCAGAGGGAGGAGGGGCGACGGGGAGGACCGACGCCGGGGGGGGGGGGATGGAATGGCTTAGCAGAACCGCGCTATAGAGAAAGGCGCTACTGCTAAATGACCTAGCAGTAGCGCCTTCCACAAAGAACACGCTACTGCTATGTTTCAGCATGTAAAAATAGACATAAAAAATACATTGATCATCAATGATCTTTTTGTGTACAATCTGATTTATCAATATGAGTCCTCACCGGTTTAGTAACCGGGGAAGACTCATATTGCGGCCACAAATTTTACACATAGAGTTCAGTGAAGACCAAGTGCTTGAGATAGTTTGAGAAGTAACATATTTAAGGTGGTACAAACCCTCTTCGCGGAGCGAGGTGGGACTATTTTTTTTTGTAAACTTAGCAGTAGCGGGTATTACTGGAATGCGCTAGTGCTATGATCTGTAGCAGTGGCGCTCTTCGCGCTAACGCGCTGCTGCAAAAACTAGCTTCATGGCGGGGTCGGGGGAATTGTAGCAGTAGTGCGGCTTTGACGAGGCGCGCTACTGCTAATTTTATTTCAGCAGGAAGTTACGGTGGGCCTTTGCTGCTATATAGCAATGACTTATTTTAAAAACACACAAATGGGTAAGATTCTGTGTATAGGCTTTTCCCTAGTAGTGAACATATACTCCATTTGCGATTTGTAATAGTGTACATCCCATTTTTGAATTCTAATGGAATTTACTACAACCCATTTACAGTCTGCTAAAATTACAGCTCATTTTCTAGCCAGGACAATGATTAATAATTTAAACCTACCTCTCCAAACAGAATTCAACCAAAAATCCCACATTTTGATGGGATCCGAAAAAAAATTATCCCAAAATTTCGAGTCAGATTAAATATAATTTCAAAATGAATTTTATTAGGTAAAAATCTAAAAAAATATTGCGCGCGTAATAATTAATGAAATGACAATTTCCAAATTCAAACAATAATATTTTTTAGACTAATTACCTGCTTGGTGCGTTTTTTATATTTACAGCCCAGTTTTTATAATTACATCCCATTTATTAATTTTTAAAGCCCATTTTCTTGCTTGGCCTAATAGGAAAGATTTACAGCCCAGCGGGGCGGAGAATAACAAGTTGACCTGGGTTGGGTATTCCGCAAAAAAAGTGTAGCTGGCTAGCCATTTTCACCTGTGAAAAATAATATACGGGCTGGATATTTGGTCGACATAAAATAATAGCCTGGGGTACATGGGCCACAGCCCGCCCGATTGATACCCCTCGCCTCACGAACAACAAAAACACCGCTCAAGAAAAACTCCGCTTACACCTAAAAAAACAAATACTGCTCGAGCTGCTGGGTCCCAACTGTCGGCTGCTCCTTGTGCAATTCTCTCGTTTATTAACTATATAGGTGGACGATGGTGTGGGACCGTGATGTCAGGAAACCAGGAGCAAGCAAAAAAATTATAGTTGTATATAATAAGGAGGAACTTGTGTACGTACGGCTATGGCCCTAGTGGGTCCCTACTGTCATCCAGTCAAAATAAAGTCATCTCCTGAATCCTCATGTTTGTTGACCATGTTGACAATGCTCGGCACCACGGCGAGTGCAACAACTGGAAGGACGATGGAGAGGGCCTCGCGGGCCCTATAGATGGTCTGATACAACGACCGCTGCCTATTTAGGAAGCCAGGATCATCGGACACCTATGAACACCTTCGAGAGACTAAGACGGCATGAAACGGTAAGGCCGCGCTTGCGAGCTCTGGATTGTTTCACACCTGTATTAAGATACAAGAGTAATTTACTCGTCATTGGAAACAACGCGTAAAATAAAGGCGTAATGAAACTGAGGGCCCGAGGTCTGTAACAAAAACCGGCGAGTTACACGTGTAATTTGAGAGACCAGTGTATATTTTACTGGTCGAAATTGACCAACCAAGCACTTCGCCCAAGACCATCTGCTTTTATTTACAAGCGTCAGTTTTACAAGCGGTTTTGGTTGGAAAACGACGATCCAATCACGGCCTAAGATGATGAGTTGGTCGGAAGATCATATAGTTTCACCTCTAACCTACCCGAGTTGTCGTATAGGCTATGAATGAAACATAAGACAATGAACTTCTCAAGCACAGAAACAACAGAAGAGGATGATCTTCTTCACATGCAAATCACAGGCATTAGATCAACATCCAAAACAATATGAAGCATTATTCTCAGGAGGCACGGTGAACAGCTCGTGATGCCGCATGCCACAACATTCCAAGCTCAACTTTGCAATCAAACTCACAAGGCCTGGCATTATATAGAAAACATTCAGAACAAACTCTTAAAATACCTTACATAAGTCAACATTCATTTGACTATGCATCTCAGCAGAGTAAATATTTACTTCTGAACTGAAGACAGGAATTGGAAAAAAACAATCGGCGTTGCTCACAGCAAAGGGCGTCCCACTCAAAAATATCAAATGCATGTCTTCTCGCTAATATCAATGAGCAAAAATTGACAAGGTTTTCCAATTCCAATATATTAAACTAATGTCTTCTTGCTAACATCAATGATTAAACTATGAAAAGCTTTTCCCATTCAAAATATGTAATGCCTATGATTGTGGAACGGGCAGGGTTTGTCATCACTTTGTCATCTGATAGTCCGGTGGCTCAAGGTGACGACGAATGATTAGAGAACCATTCGATGTATTGTGCATGATGAAGTATTATGGAGGACATGAATCATCTGAACATTTTGTGCAGTTCCTCTAAAATCAAGCTCAGCATCCCTGTCTGCAGAAATACAAAGAAAGCGCGATGAATATAATAGTGGTACTAGTTGAATAAACATACACTTACAACTATAATCATCTTCATTATCTTTAACAGGAAAAGATAGCAATACAATAGCTTGAATTAAACAGTTATTCAAAACAATACAACAATATAAGTAGCACAATATAGCAAAGCACAATCATGTGGATGAAGGCCGATACTGACCTTGTTTGTTACAGATGCGTTGGCAACTGACTTGGTCATACCTTTCCGTGTGGAGTGAATTTTGCACTCCATGCTCTCTGCAGACTAGTCATGTCACCAGTGTCTACTAATACTCTGTAAAGCTTCTCGATCATTCCTTCTGTAATGTAGCGCAAATAGTGACTGCTTCTTTATGCAAAGTGGTAAGACCAACTGTACCCACTAATGCAGCAGTTTGCCTTAGACACATTGGCTCCTTTTGTGCCGTTCAACTAAAATCAAAGTCAAAATAAAACCGAGCTTTAATTTTGATATCCCTGTAAGCAACAATAGGTATAAGGGAAACAATTAATGAGAAATAACAGTTGATGACTTGTACTCCCAGAAGAAAAATATCTACTGATCTACCTTATCTTAAGGGAAAACAAAGCAGGAGAGTAGCAATTCTCAATCAGTGCGATTCATTCATATTAACTGAGACATTATCTTAACAATGCCTTGTTTCAACATGTATAAAGAACGACAAAGCAGAAAAGTACCATTCCTAAAACAATGCGACCGATTCATATTAACAGAGACATTATCTTAACAATATCTTGGTTAAACATGTAGAAAGAACTACAATGCGACCAATTCATATTAACTGATATATAATAACAGAGACATTATCTCAACAATACATTTCGTAAACATGTACGGCGACCAATCCCTAACAAGTGTTGCAGTTTTGAACTAAGATTCAGTAGTCAATTCAGAGAGTGGCATTGCTTAATTTTACCAGCGGCATTAGATTAACAAAAAGCATAAACGGTTCCAGGGGAGAGTGGGCGCAACAACACCATATGTTTCCATCTACTTATGAAGGGGGTGATGCAGAGTTTGTTGTAACAAAGCAACAAGCATCATGTCTGGGTTGGTCCCGTTTTTGTTCACTACTTAATGGGAAAAGATAGCAATACAATAGCTTCAGTTCAACATTTATTTAAAACAGTACCAATACATGTAGCACAACATCTCAAAGCACACTGCACCATCATGTGGATGAAAGTCGGTACTGACCTTTCTTGACCAAGATTTGAAACAACACGTGAGGTGGACCTGAAACAAACCTCCACACATATATGGAAAGCCGATCTCCATTTGTGTAGTTCAACCAAAATTAAGCAAAGTCGCCGGTGTGACATTCAAGTTGAACAGCACAAAACAGTCTTAAAACGGAAGTGTTTCGCGTAGCCAAGAAAAATGTCACAATAGCAACAAGTTGAATAGATATCCCTGTTTTAACAGATGCAAAAAAGGAAACAATTACTGGCCAATAAAGGAGGATGAAACATGAGGCCACAAAAAGAAGCATCTACCTTATCTTGATGGAAAACAAAGTGTAGGACAGTAGCATTTTTAAAACGGTTGCATTGATTCATATTAAGAGATAAATTCTCTTAAAACAGTTCAGTTGTTAATTCTAAGAGTGGCATTGCTTAATTTTGCCAGCGGCATTAGATTAAGAAAAAGCATTAACAGTTCCTGGGGGGAGTGGGCGCAACAACACCATGTGCTTCCATCTACTTATAAAGGGGGTGATGCAGAGTTTGTTGTAACAAAGAAACAAGCATCATTTGTGTGTTGGAACAATTTTTACTCACTTAATGGTAAAAGACAGCAGTTCAATAGCATCAATTCAACAATTATCCAAAACAGTACCAATAAAAGTAGCACAACATCTCAAAGCACACTGCACCATCATGTGGATGAAAGTCGACCAAGATTTGAAACAACTCGCGAGGAGGATTTGAACGAAATCTCTCAACACATATATGGGAATCCGATCTCCTTTTGTGTAGTTCAACCAAAATTAAGCAAAGTCGCCGGTGTGACATTCAAGTTGAACTGCACAGAACACTCTTAAAATAAAAGTGTTTCGCGTAGCCAAGCAAAATGACGTAATAGCAACAAGTTGAAGAGATATCCTTGTTTTAATAGAGGCAAAAAATGAACCAATTACTGGCCAATAAAGGAGGGTGGAAAATGCGGCCACAAAAAGAAGCATCTACCTTATCTTGATGGAAAGCAAAGTATAGGACAATAGCATTTCTAAACAGTTGCATTAATTCATATTAACAGAGAAATTCTCTTAAAATAACATTCATTAAAAATGTAATTTACTTTTAACAATGGCATTGCTTCAATTTACCAGCGGCATTCTTAGATTTACAACAGCAAAATAGTTGTATGGGACATGGGACATGGGACATGCCAGCACCATGTGCGTCCACACGTATAAATGGGTGATGTGGAGTATGTTGCCAAGCAGCATATCTGCGTTGGTCCCATATTTGTTGTCTTTGAACCTTTTTCCTATGTGAGGGTAGCAAATCTAGTCCTGCACAAACGACCAGACCCCCCAGTTTCTTTCCTTTTGCAACAAAGAGATAGGTTCCTTACAGATGTGTGTACTGGGTTAACCCCTTTTTCCCTTTTCGACCAACAAAGCGGCTGGATAGCCAGTCTATACTACTTTCCCTCCCTCCTTTCCTCATTGAACCACGTCCTAGATTCATGCTCCACCCACCCCACCCTTCTTTCCTCTTTGAACCAGACCTAGATTCGACTACAGAATCCAAAAAGTTCCTCATGCAGCTAGAGCAATGACAGTTTCAAAGAAAGTTATACCTTAGGGTCATCGGGATGTGGCTAGGTGTGCGGCGGAAGGCCAGATCTGCCCACACTACGTACAACAACGAGGAAGAAGGGGTCGGTGGCCCTCCCGCACAGGTGATGGGTGAAAGAGAGCAACGCATCCGGGAGTGGATTGCCTCCCTCGTCGAAGGCGATAGAGTGAACGCTGCAACTCCTCCCCTTCCCATTGCGACGGTATCCGGACGGCTCCTTCACCAGCTATGAGGGGGGAGGGAAAGACAGAGGCCAACGCAGTCTTGTTTAGATCTGGTGAAGAGGGTGAGAGACTGTGAATATAGCAAACCCTAGCAAAGGAACACTGAGCCTCCAGCATGTACATATATGTAGTGCGGCAAGAGTGTGGAGAGGGAAAACCCTAACAAACCAGCGCTGAGGCTCCAGCTTATATAATACAACATATGTAGTATGGACTGAGCTTCGGTGCCTTAAATGCACATGCCTTTGGCTGTATGACAGCTGGACCAACCACATGTTAGGCCCACCTGTCATACACCCAAAGGCAGGTGCAATTAAGTCAATGAAGTTGCGTCCATATAGTACTCGTGTATACTACTAATATATAGTGGAGTGGTTTTCTTATTCTCTCCATAACAATCGTTTTAAATTGTGTAAGTACGAAACAAAACTCATTATTTAACGTACCAGTGAAGAAAACTACTACTTATGATGAACTAATGATCCACGCGTCCTGGTCGCACTTCCTACCCTTCATGTGCGGTACACTACCCTCCGTTAAGTGAACAACCACACATGCGCCAAATTATCGGAAACATGTGAGAGTGTGTACTAATAAAGAATTATAGTTTTAATTATCGAAAAGGTTTGAGAGTATGTCCAGTCTGCTCTCTCTCAATAATTATGGTTTGTTGTGTTCGGCCTACACTTGGTCAAACTTTACAAAGTTTGACTTCACCAAATCTAATATGCAAAGTAAATAAAAATGGGGCTACTACATGAAGGAAATATGCCCTAGAGGCAATAATAAAGTTGTTATTTATATTTCCTTATATCATGATAAATGTTTATTATTCATGCTAGCACTACAAAAAAAGACACATCCATGACATTTTGGGCCGAACGAAAAAATATTCTGTCATACATATGACACTTCTATGATGATAATTGTGACAAAACCCGGTATCATCATAGATGTGGTGGGCTCCTACTTCTATGACAAAAATCATGATGTAAAATGGGCTTTTCATCTGGGCGGGCCGGAGACGCAGCTGCATGACATTCTTTGGGCCGTCCATGACGGAAAAACCGTGGTAGAAGCGAGGGGAGGAAAATTTCGGGGAGTTGCGGTTATGGTGGGAGGTCGGGGCCGAGCGATGCACGCTTTCTCAGACGACGTCTGCAGCGTGTGCGAGGCGTTGGCTCTAATCGAACCCGGCGACAGCTGCAGGCTACGTGTTATCGAACCCGAGCGATCGATCGATGGCTGTTAATCCGAACCCGATGGAAGCGATTCGCCGCTGCTTTGCTACTAGCGAAGCCGATCGATTGGATGAGCGATGGCGTTAGGGGGGGTGGATGAACAGTGGAGCGGTGGCGTTGCCTACGGATGAACAGGACCCGTGGTGTGGAGGGCTGGATGAGCGATGAAGCGGTGGAGGGGTGGCCGTGGAGGGGTGGTTGAAGAGGACCCCGTGGTGTGGAGGGCTGGATGAACAGTAGACGGTGGAGGGGTGCCCGTGGAGGGGTGGTTGAATAGTAGCCGATGGAGTAGCGCGCGGTGGAGGCTGGATGAACAGGAGCCCGTGGAGGCTGGAGGAGGTCGACGGTAGCCCGTGGAGGCTGGAGGAGGTCGACGGTGGAGATGAACAGTATCCCGTGGAGTCCTGTTTTGCGGTACACCACACCCCTCCCGATGAACAGGACCCCCGTTTCGACCGTCGCGCTCCAACACAGGTCCGTTTTGCGGTACGCCACATCCCTCCCGATCAACAGGACTACCGTTTCGACCGTAGGAGGTCCGTTTCCTCCGTTTTGCGGTATGCCACACCCCTCCCGATCAACAGGACCCCGTTTCGACCGTAGGAGGTCCGTTTCCTCCGCTTTTGGCAGACGCCACACCCTCCCGATGAACAGGATCCCGTTTAACGTGGCCGGTCGAACACAAGGCCGTTTCCTCCATTGTGCGGTACGCCATGCCTCGTTTCCATCGCCTGTTCCGTCCAAGCCCTCCCGATGAACACGACCACGCATTCCGTTCCGACCCAGCCGGTTGGCTCCCACGCGTTTCGTTGCCTCCCGATGAACACGACGCATTCCGTTGCCTCCCCATGAACACGACGCATTCCGTTGCCTCCCCATGAACAGGATGGCAGCGGCGCTGTTTCTCCGTTCGACCCAGCCATATGCATTATGCGCGAGTAGGCGTTCGAGACCCTGCCCGTATGTACGTACGTGGCTGTATTTTCTTTCTTGCACCCTCGCCGCTGTATGTACGTGTACATGCCACGTGCGCGCCTCTACATCCACCAATATATATATACGTACACGTTCGCGACCAGAATGACAACGCTACGTATGCTTCGACCAGGTGGGTCCCGACTGTCAGCCACTTCCTTGCGTGCGAAGATGTAGCTGGTGGGTCCCAGCAGTCAGGGGGGCGAATCGTTTTGTTTTTTTTGCCCGGACGCACTTCGTTGCGTGCGAAGATGTAGCTAGTGGGTCCCAACAGTCAGGGGGCGAATCTTTTTTTTCCGGATGCACTTCCTTGCGTGCGAAGGTGTAGCTAGTGGGTCCCAGCAGTCAGGGGGGAAATGTTTTTTCGCAAAATATGGTGGCCCGTCCGGTGGGTCCCCACTGTCAGGAAGATGAATAATTATTTTGCGGCGTAATAAGGAGTCACTTCCTTGCCGCGGCCGTGGACCCAGCTGTCGGCCTCTCCACGCATACCCACGTCCGATGGAAGCCGTTCCTTGACCACGTTGACCACGCCGCGCCGAGAGCACTGTATGTGGGCGACAATGAGGCCTAGGAAGGGGACGACGCTGAAGCCGCGGAAGACGCGGCGATGGATGGCCACGCGTAGAGGAGTATGAGGGTTCACTCGCTCGGCTGCGGTGTGAGGCTTCGTCACGCGCAGAATAACAGGGGTGTGGGTGAGTAGAGGGATGGCCTGCCAGCGGTGGGAGTAGTAGGGGCGGTGAGGCCTCCGCGCATCGCAGCCGACCACGGGAGGCAGGAGCATGAGGCACGACGGCGCTGGTTTGGGTGGCTGGAGCAAGAAGACCAGAGGTTGAAGAAGCACTACGGGCCGTTGGATGGACATCGTACGGTCACTGGAGCTAGAATCGTGCATATTGACTAAGTTGACAAAGCCCTCCGTCCCCGTCAACTTAGTAGGCCCACAAGCCAGCCTGCCACTATACCGGGTCCCAGCTAACAGGCGGAGTATTCATTTTTTTTATGCGTAATAAGGAGGCACTTCCTTGCGTGCGAAGATATAGCTGGTGGGTCCGAGTCGGCCGGGCGGTAACATTTTTTTCGCGAAATAGAGAGGCCCTTTCGGTGGGTCCCTGATGTCAGGTGGAGGAATCATTATTTTGCGCGTAATAAGGAGGCATTTCCTTGCGTGCGGCCGTGGACCCAGCTGTCGGCCTCTCCACGTACAGTCCACTTCAGATGCATGTCAGTCGTTGACCATGTTGACCAGGCCACGCCGAGAGCACCAGGGTGGTGGACGACAACGAGGCCTAGGAAGGGAACGACACAGAGGCAGGGAAGACTCAGCAGTTGTTTCCCACGCGGAGGGGAGTACGACTGAACAAGGGTTTACTGGTTCATCTGCCGTCGCCGGAGAATAACAGTAGGTGTGGGTGAGTAGAGGGATGGCTAGGCCAGCGATGGGAGTACTTGCATGGAGGCGGTGAGGCCTGCGGCAAGACAGCCGGCCGTGGGGAGGAGGGAGCAGGCAGTCCCGGCGGTGCTTGTTTGAGCGGTGGAGCAGGGAAGAACAGAGATTGAAGAAGACGACGGCCGTTGGATGGCCATCCAACGATCCTTGCTTGTCACGTCCAACCTTTTTAGGAAAGCCTCAAATCTGTGGAAAACATCATATAGCCCATCTGCCATTATTTCTAATAATTTACAGCCCATTTGCTAATTCTTAACTTTTTTTTGGAGCCCATATTCTTTTTGTTAGCATTACAGCCCGTACTATGGCCACGTTAAATAATTATACGAAATTTTGCATATTTCGGTGCGGTCCGAACTGTTTTTAATCCCGAAATTTCGACTGACATTCAAACTGATTTTAAAAATAAATGTATATCAATATAAAATCCAACAAATTCTCCACGCATAAAAATTAATGTAATTTAAAATCTCGAAATGAAAAAAAGATAATTGAAACTAATTGTCGGTTTGATGTGTTTTAAAAATGTACAGCCCATTTCTCATTACTGATGGGCCATTTTCTCGGCCAGCCGAATGAAAGCTCTCCTCGTCTTGAAACATTTGCAGGCCAACAGGCCTAACAAATCGACTTACTTGGCAAATAAACAAAAAAATGGGCTGTGGCCGTTGACCCAGCTGTCAGCCTCTCCACGGACAGTACTCTTCCGATGGAAGTCGTTCCTTGACCACGTTGACCATGACACGTGGAGAGCACCACGGCGCTGGACGACGGCGAGGCCTAGGAAGGGGACAACGCGGAGCCGGGGAAGATGCGGCGGTGGAAGCCTGCGCGGAGAGGAGTATCTGAGGTTCACTGGTTCGGCTGCGGTGTGAAGCTGCCGTCGCCCGCAGGACTGCCACGGTGGGGAATAGTATGGGGCTGTGAGGCCTCGCGGCACCACGGCCGCCAGCAATGACAGGAGCATGAGGCATGACCGGGCGCTGGTTTTGGCGGCCGGAGCAAGAAGACCAGAGGTTGAAGAAGCACTACGGCCGTTGGATGGACATCGACGCAGTCACTTTGGAGCTAGAATCGTTCATATTGACTAAGTTGACAAAGCCCTTCGTCCCCGCCAACTTAGTAGGCCCTAAGTCAGCCTCCCACCAAGGTGGGTCCCAGCTAGCAGGGGGAGTATTCATTTTTTTGTGCGTAATAAGGAGGCACTTCCGGTGGGTCCGAGCTGACAGCGGGGGGGGGGGGCATTTTTTTCCCAAAATACGGTGGCCCGTTAGGTGGGTCCCAGCAGTCAGGGGGCAAACGTTTTTTTCACAAAATATGGTGGCCCATCTAGTGGGTCCCTGCTGTCAGTTGGAGGAATCATTATTTTCCGCGTAATAAGGTGGCATCGACTTCTTTGCGGCCGTGGACCCAGCCGAGACTCTCCACGTCTGTATACTTCCGATGGAAGTCGATCCTTGACCACGTTGACCTCGTCGCGTTACATTGCATGCATGCGTCCATGGGCGTAGTGCGTCCCCACCGTCGACCTCTCACGTCGGTCATCTTCCGATGACTACGGGTTATTGACCACGTTGACCACACCGTGCACAAGCGCACCTGCACCGGAACGACCGGAGATGGGGAAGGCGGGCGGTGGAGTCGCAGATGGAGAGGAGTGGAAACTTCACTAGTTCTGGCGGCGGCACACAGGCCGCGGTGCACTGAAGACAGGAGCAAGAACAGAGGTTGAAGAAGGAGCACGGCTGTTGGATTAACATCCAACGGTCCAAATTGCTAGAATCATTTGTTGATTAAGTTGATAAAGCCGTGCGTACCGCCCCGCTTAGCAGGCCACAAGTCGCCACCAACCGACGGGTCCCACTGCCAACGGATGAATAATTTTTTCGCAAAATAAGGAGCCACTTCCTTCCGTGCGAAGATACAGCCGGTGGGTCCCAGCTGTCAGGTGGAGGAAACATTTTTTTTCAGCTTAATAAGGAGGAACTTTCCTTGCGTGCGACCATGGACCTCGCGGGTCCCAGCCGTCAGGCTCTCCACGTTTGTTGACCACGCCGCATCGAACACGCCGAGGCGGCTGGACGGCAATGAGGCCCCTGGACGGGAAACGACTTCGGAGATGGGAAAACGCGGCAGTGGAGTCGTAGATTGAGAGGAGGAGAAGGGTTATAACTGGTTACATTGCGGCGTGGGGCTGTAGTGCATGGAGAATAACGGGGAGGTGTCGAGGGGTGGAGGGATAGCCGGCCGGCGGTGGGGTAGTGCTTCACAATGATGCGTGCTAAGCGAGCGGTAGCCGCCGGAGAGCGGACCAGCGGTCCGGCGACTGGAGGAAGAAGACGAGAGATTGAAGGTGCATACCGGCCGTTGGATACAAATCCAATGGCCGTGGATGACACAATCATTTGTTGACCAAGTTGACAATGCCTTGCGTAGGCTTCGACCTATTGGCCCACATGTCAGCCTGCAAAAATGTTGCATATATTAAACCCATGTTTTCTAGAATGTACAGTCCATTTGCTGGGCTGTGTGAACAAATAATTTCGTGTCAATCAGGCCCATTTATATTTTCTAAGAAATCCCAGCCCATTTGCACTTCCTTGAAATACATGTATTAGGTGGGCTCGTTATATATACAATGTTATGTTAGAAGGAGCAATTAATATCAAATAATAAACCGGAGAGGCACATTTTTTATATATATAATTAAGAAATTAGCGAGTTATCGCTCAAAATAAAAATGAGCGCGTTATTATTAAATTGGTCCTTAAAATCTTCGCAAGCTTTTGTATGCAATCACCAGGATTTTCCTTGCCTGTGAGTCAAAAACAACCAGGATTTTCTGTTAAACATTTACTTTTATAAGTTAATAACACGTGGGATGTTTTTATAATGTATGTATAAGTCTCTTTAAAATATACGATAATAGTAATAATATAAATATATATAATGTGGTTAGAAGGGAACACATAAATTGGACACAACATTACTTTTATAAGAGATCTGCGTTTTATACCCGACAGTAGGAATACCAACAAGTTCACACACAAATACAACAGAAAAGGTAAACATTCATATCAAACTCAGGTTCACAGGACACGTTCATATTCATAGCCAACATTCACTATCAAAAACTCAAAAGATTCATATATACACAAGCTCAGTATATCTATGCATCCAAATGATTGATAGATCACACGACAATATTCATACATAATTCACAAAAAGATTCAGATATACACATGTTCAAGATGTTTATGCATCCAAATGATTGAGATCACAGCCAATATGATCCATGGATGAACATTAATTACCTAGGGTACAGACTGGTAAATGGTGTTCAATCGGAGGTACTTCTTGCTAAAATTAGTTCTTGTACGAGTAAACTTTTGCGTACATAAGAGGCAGCACAGAGAATCTGAACTTTGCTTGTAGGTTTATCCTCAAATAGTGGCCTCGTGCCGAGGGAGGTTTGAGCAACTTGGCGATACTTTCATCCAACTAGTTCTTGGCTCATCTTGGTCTGTATCTCGCCAAAATTCTACATTGCGCATTTGCGAGAAAGGAGGCGATTGAGAAAATGAACCACCCAAATTTTTGTGCAGTTCAACCGAAATGGAGCATCTTTGGCGTGTAGGCGATTAAGCGCCAGATGAATATACGTCACAACCAACTTGTCTGGAATCTTTAGACTCCATGCCATATAATTCGCTACCATATGTGCCGATAACCAAAAGGCACAAGTTGGGACAAAAGACTGGACTGCATTTTTCTGGGCTATGCGCCAAGCAATACTTTTGGCGTTCACTCTCCTAATACTTGGAGTTTGACAATTGGTTGACGCCGGTTGATACTCGAATGAATATAGGCACTTCTTGTCAACATCGTCCGTGATAGCCCTTTCGTAAAAGGGTTTGCCAGATTCTTAGTCATCTGGATATAATCCAACGCTATTACTTGAAATTTCTTGATATTCGGCATGATTTCAATCTTCTTCTTATGTGCTTTGGGGATTTCATGTTATCCTTTGAACTCTTAGCCTTGGCAATCAACATTTGATTGTCACAGTTCATAAGGACAGCCAAAGATTGGTTTATCAACCACCGCAAATCTATCAAAAGCTCTGAAGCCATTCTCGCTTCGACGCATGATGTGTCTAATGTTGTGAGTTCTGCTTCCATAGTCGATCCGGTTATGCGAGTGAACTTTGGAGTACATAGCAGCAGCATAAGTACCTCGTCCATCGATCATTTTGTGCAGTTCTACTGAAATCACCCGATGTAATGATTTGCCTATGAGTTCAGGCTCCAAATTACTCCTTTATGAAATCGGCAAACAGTACCACAATACCAAATTACCAATACATATGACAGGCACAATAATCAGGATAAAGACCAGTACCAACCTGTGTGAGGTAGCATATCAATTACTATTTCCTTTGATCGAAGCCGAGATAAGCCAAGCGTCGATAGCAAAGGAAGAAAGCAAGCGGAGATTAGCGACCGACAGTGAAAGGACTAAGTCGCCGAGGCAATGAAGCACCCAAAGATTTTGTGCAGTTCCACCAAAATCGAGCATCCATGTTGGCACATATATTGAGAGAGTGAGGTTACTGTAATAGTGGGACTAGTTGATGAAACATACACTAACAAATAGAAGCACCCTCATTATCTTCATGGGTAAAGTTAGCAACATAGTAGTCTTGCTTAAAGAGAGGTATTAGTTTATTTAATCGGTGTAATTAGCTCAACTCAACACTCAAAGCATTGCCATTTATCATAGGTTGCAAAACTTTAACGTGCAAAGATAAAGGAGTTTCTCATGACAAGAGCATGATATAAATAGAGATGACAAAGAACTAATATGGATGAAGGCCTTAGGCTGCATTACCAACCTGAGAAAAAAAGCTTATTCATGTAGTCCCATAAGAGATGATAAAGCACTCACTTTGGAATCACACAATAGTATATATTTTGTGCACTTCAAATGTATGGTTGAAATCACTCTTGTTTACCAAAGGTCTTTGGGATTATATCGAAAGATTATCAAGAACTTCCAGCAGAGTTAAAGCCGGGATACAGTTCATTGTATTGTCTTGTGTAGTTCCACTAAAATGTATGATTGGCACAACATGATCTCTGTTTGCACAAGTAGGAAAGAGGTGAAACCTTCATTAGCTTAGTGAGAAATGATAGGAAGACATTAGCATATTACTCAAACAGTAGCATCAAATTCATGATGGACAATACGCAAAACATTGCCTCATTGAACCAATGGCAATAAATTGACATGAAAAACAATAGCACTATTATGTCATGACACTAATAATATTCCCTCCCTACTCCACCACATGATTCACCTCCATAGACAAACATACACACGCACATGATTCAGCATAGGGTCCTACTAAAGATTTGTTTAACTCCAACAGGAAATTAGGCGGTAATAAATTAGTGGTTCTTAAGTACTGTAATTAATTAAGTGAGGCAATGAAGTGGAAGGGCTCTCGGAGGATCGTCTCACATGTAAGGTAGTCATTGCGGAGCCCTTGAATGGCCTCGATCGAGGCCTCACAGCTTCAAAGAAGATCGCTTTGGCAATCGCTTATTCTTCTTCTTCTTCCTCTTCATGCTCGCTTCTCTTTCTCCTCACCAGTTGGTGAAACCAAGTACATGATTGGCCTTCTAATTCAGAATTGGTTTTGTCGGTGAGGGAGTACAAGTGTACTAGTAAAAACAGCATTATTTTCTCATGGCGGTCGGAAAATAGGGATGAACACATGCATTAAATATCATTCTTACCTATAGGAAGGTTATGGCGCCAATATCGATGATGAGGATTGGAACACAGATCTCCCTTTGTGCAGTTCCACCAAAATGAACCAACTATTCCATTATGACATTCCAGTTAAACAGCACAAAAGTCACTTCTTTTTAAGAAGAGTTTTGTGCAGTGCACCAAAGGTCTGTCACAACGAACTGTGTGAATTGGATATCCCTGTTTGCACAAAAAGGCGAGAGGAAACAATCGAGTCTCAAACAATTACAGGCAAAACATTTGGCTAAACTTGTCATGGCTTATAACAGTGGCATGGCTTCATTTTTACCAGGGACATTAGATTAAGAACAAATTGGGACGGTGGTGCACCGTGATCAAAGACCATGTCACGTAAATGGGGGCATAAAGTGGTGATTCATAGTTTGTTGTCCCGAGAAACAAACATCCAAGAAACATATCTGGGTTGGTCCCATTTTGTTCACTCTAGCCACCTACTCCTATGTGTGGATAGCAAATGTAGTCTGGTCATAGCACTTGTGTCAGCGTTACCCCTATATTTCCTTTTTTCGACCAAGAGACCGGTTGGATGACCAGTCTGTACTACTTTCACCCCCTTTCCTTCCTGTTTGTACCAAGTCCGATGTACATACTAAATTCCCCCACCCCCACTTTATTTCTTGTTTGAACCAAGTACAAGATTCGACTCCATGAAGTAGCTTTACCTCTAACAATAGAAGAAAAAATATGTGACGTTGGACCATCCGACCGAGAGGGGCCGAGAGGTAGAAAATGATGCACATGCACGGCGTGGCGAAATGGGGAAGTAGAGCTCAGCGGTTTCAATGAAGATATACCTGAAGGTCGTCGGGATGTGGATAGGTGGGCGGCGGAGGCCGGATCCGCCCACAGCAACGACGAAGGGATCGGAGGACCTCCCGCGCCGGCGCCGGCGGAGATAATGGTGCGGCCCGGCGGTGGGTCTCCTCCCTCATTTGTCCGACGACGGCCTAAACGCTGCCCCTCCTCCCCTTCACCGGCGGAGGGGATACGTCCGGATCTGTAACCGGTGTGAGGACAGAAAGCCGTTGTTTTTGAAGGGAGAAAAGGCGGTGTTACTACCCCTATCTTGTTTAGATCCGAGAGGATGAGAGTGTGTGAATAGAGCAGCCCTAGCAAGCAAGCGCGGAGGCTCCGACCTATATATAAGTAGTGGGGTAGTTTCCCTTTTTCACTCCATCAAAACAATCGTTTAAAATTGTGTACTACTACATGCCAGGTCACGGTTTTTTTAGTTGTTGATTGTTTTTTGAGATAACTACCCGCTTGTTCCAAGTGGTGTTACGATGTGCCAGGTCGCACTTTGTATCGTTCAAGTCTGGTATTACAAGTCCCTCCATTAAATGAACAACCACCCCCTCGTAAAAATTGTGAACAAGCCCACGGCTAAAATTAGTGGAAACGTGGGTTGCCCCAACATGCATTATTATTTGTATTTTCTACTCCCTCCGTTCCTAAATATAAGTCTTTTTTATTAGCCACACCTATGACAAGAATTTTTTTATTAGCAGTGAACCCCACATGTCATAGACACAAAAATTGTGGCAAGATTCCCTTACATAAGCCAAACCGTGTCTAACAATTTGAGCAACTCAGGTTAGGCAAGTGTGGCAAGTGTGGGAAAAATAATGTGGCAACATAAGACAAACATAGTCACAATCCAAACAGCCCGTAATTTTTGTGACATGCATGAAAATTTGGTTAGTTAAATTTGTAGTCAAAATTTGGCAAGGTGCATCAAATCAACACATGCAAGTATCAGAAGGAAAGTCATGGCATGCATGCATGCGTTGTACTCCCTCCGTTTCCAAATATAAGTATTTTTAGAGATCGCAACAAGTGACTACATACGAAGCAGAATATGTCTACTCCTACATACGAAGTAGCCCATTTGAAATGTGTAAAAAGACTTTTATCGAAAGTGCTTGCTTTGATGTGTCGCGTCAACTCGCATAAGACCGAGAAATTTGATTACTACGACGCACTCTCCCTCGCGGACGAGCTCGGTGTTTGAATCGCACCTGCCTTTGGCTGCATGATGGTGGGCCAACCACCTGTTGGGCCCACCTGTCATAGACGTAAGGCGGTGAGCAGTAAGTAGAAGCTTTCCCTACACGCTATCTCTCCCGCACGAGGTGGATGGACATGCAGCAGTGGATTCGATACTGTAGAAGTAGGAGTAACATCATTGTTCGTCTTCTCGAAGAGGCGAAGAGCCAAAAGCAAACCGAACGTGGCAGTTGCGAACGCTCGCGTGGTGAGGTTCCTTGGAGTACTAGCCAGGCTCTTGCATGAGACAAAATTGCTATTGTTTAACAATTAAACTCCATTATCCATTGGTTGATACTCATTCTGCATAGGTCCATGCGCTTAGCACCGTTTCCTCCTGGGGTCACCAATGTTTATTTGCTAATTAATAGCATTCCATGCAATGAACTAGCCATTGCAAGTCATTAAATGCATGCACACCTCTCATCTCTTATTGGTTGATGCACCGCGCCTAAGTGTTTTGGGACTATTTGGTTTTCGTAAGATGACTTACACACCTAGACGGAGGGAGTAGTATCGACCTGTAAACCGGAAAGGAGTATTTGCCTTTCTAGAGATTTCAACAAGTGACTAGACTACACCGTGTGCAGTACCCCCTCCCTTCCGGTTTATAGGGCTCAAATCTCAAATCTCATGAACCAAGGCATTTTGCGATTGGAGGAATGTACTGGATCTCGTACTTTACAAAACTACCCTAATTAAACTCATGCATTATTTACGTAGTTCTCTCGTTTTCCTCTCCGCCTTGGTCGCGGTGCATACTATTGAGCACTCCTATATGACTAGCTGCTCTATCTACATGCGGGACATTCCAAAGCATCCGGGCCCGCGTGCCATCCACCAAATCACAGCGAGGTGCTCTGAATGAGACTCAATTGTCACCCCGGTGTGGCCGTCATGACTTCGTCATATCACAAAACTCACACCTTTACCAGAAGTGGTAAGGTGGCCTCCAAGTTGGACCGACCGAAGCAACCATCATTTCATTGGAACGTTCGTTTCATGCCCTTTCTTCCCTTTCTTGAAGAAAACCTCACTCGGGCTACTCACTTACGCCATTTTTCTTCTCTCACCGACAAAGGAAAGGTGGCCAAATCAGTTATGCTGCTATATTTTCATTCCAATAATCTTCTTTTTGCGAAGCACCGACCGATTCTCACATCCTATTCTTTTCCCGTTTTCATTGCGATTGTGGTTTCCTTTCGATTGCTTTTTGTTTGTCAGTTCATTGATGGATCCTAGAGCACTAGGCAAAGAGTTGCCGGCGGACAACCCATCGGAGACACCGATCTCCGTGAAGCGAGCACCGACCAACAAGTTGACCATGTTGGCGGGCCAACCCATGGAGACGAAGAACTCGAAGAAACAAGCACTGGCCAAAGAGTTGATGACGTTGGCGGACGAACTCCTCAAAGAAAGTTGGAAGAACAGCAAGGCCCCAACCGTGCCTACCCCAGGAACTCTGATTGCCACCTATGTGAGGCTCAAGACCGAGTTTGAGGAGATAGTCGCCGTTGAGAAGCAGTATTCGGCCCCCATCGAGGACGAGGAGATGGCCCCCGGAGGGATGAGATCCCCTGGTGAGCTGCACAAGGTAAAAGATAATGGCTTATTACCATAGTTATGGTTTTTGATTATTTGCAATGTGCTTGCTTTTTTATTATTTGCAATGTGCTTGCTAATATGTTAGGGTTGTGCAGGTGCCGGTGGTTGTCCTTGATGATTCTGATGTCGTGGCCCGTCCTGTTAGCATCGCCTCGGAGATCAATTCCGATGGCGCTGTCCATCCTGTGGACATCGCCCCAGAGATCGATTCCTATGTTGCGGTCAGTCCTGTGGACATCGCCCCAGAAATCGATTCCCATGCCGCGGTCCATGCTGTGGTCATTGCCCGAGAGATCGATGACATGAAATAGTTGGTCGCGCTAATCCTTCAGGGTAGTTTGCATTGCCCTGTGTTTAATTACCATAACGATGCGTGTTATCAAACCATCTTAGGGCTAGTGCACTGTCTTGTGTGGGCGGATCTTGCTACTTTTGTTTGATAGTGAATCATGCGATGAATCATGCGAACCCTCTCCGAGTTATGGAAACAGATGTATCCTCACCAGCTTTTGATGTAATATATGGCATGCTTAGATGTAATTTTGAACCGTTTATCATATCAGCATGGCTTGTTTGATGATTCTTGGTGTTAGTAGGCTAGCTACTGTGCGAGCTATAGTACTTGCAAAACACTCACCGAAGAGAAACGTTGGGGCTGATGAGCTCGTGGTACGCTTATACTTATCCCTCGTCGATCGACCAATAGCCCTAGCTCCTAAAATTGTAGGCTTAGCGATCGATCAGACAATAGTCGACATACATTCAGGCCTCATTTGGTTCATAGGGTAGGAAAATCGTAGCAAAAGTACAAAGAACGTGCAACACAAAATCATAGCAAAGGCAGTAGACGCATTCTCCTCCATTCCAAAATAGATGACCTAGGCGGGCTAGTTTGGCCTAGTGGGTTTCATGATATGACGTGGTACAGTGCCGTCCGGTCTTGGCGTGTGGTAGTAGTATTGCGATGCAGTAAGTTTTTCTTAAAGAAGCAGAATTCAACGAAGTCATGATGGTTCCTTCGTCCGAACAACTTACGATTGGGAAAGGTTGGGCCTGTGATACGACCGGGTAGACCAGGATAATTTTGTGCATGGCAGGTGGACCAGGATGGTCGACGTCCCACATGTCGGCGAATGAAAGTATTCTTTCCGACATAGAGGACAAGCAATGAGTATTCATTGTTTATTTTTGAAGAAAACTATTGTCTCCACTGTTACTCCTTGACTTTGTCAATGCCTCTCTCTCCTCCACATAAGCGGGGACTACTTGCTATGCATGCGCAAGAATGGCGCCTTGAGGGGCCAGAGCGGTGAGAGCGGGCTCGAAGTGGTCGGACTCAGCATGGCCCACCTCACATTATCACCGTGATATTTCTTGGAGTCCGCGCCATGGCGGTGGGCGATCTCTTCTCCCTCCCCGCTTTCTCTCTTCTCACGCCCGCCGAAGCGATTAGATTTTGGCTATCGACGGTTTATTCAATTACGGTCCCACATGTCACCGAAATTGCAAGACAGTGCCTGTCCCCTTCCGGTGAGCGGCGTGCGAGCCGGACTGTCGAGGTTATGACGGCCACAGTCGTAAGTGTGCCGCTTTTCCTTTAGAACTTCATGGTTTAACATTTTCGCGATCGATCGATAGAAATCCAGAACAAAATGACGAGGGCGGGTGCTTTCCGCTTGTTAGGCGGGCTAGTTCGAGTGATATGATGTGCTATGCGCCGCCCACTTGCTCCATTTTTATGTAAGCAAGAGTTTACACTCTTATGCAGGAGGAGTGCGAAACACCGGATCTGATTTTGATCGAGGGATAACTGTTCCTCGCCAAATAATGGAGGATTGTTAGCGATTATAGCATGATAGTTAGGGCATCTCCAGCGCTGGCCCACAAATTTACACCGGCATCTGTCCGAGGACACTGATGGATGCCATCCGATGCTGCCCGCATACCTTTCGACAACTATATGAACTAACCAGACGAAATTCGTGCAAACAAAGCAAATTTCAAATTGACCGGATGAAATTCATTACATTTCGAGAACTTTTCCTATAAACTGGATGAAATTCATTACATATTTCGCACAAACCGCACTAAAACCTACTTTAAACCTAGTCTAAACGATCGCCGGGCCCCGACAACCATGTCCGGCCATGAACCCGAGAAAGCAGGCCATTGCCTTTGCCTCCTCCTTATCCGCCTCGATAACCTCCTCCTCCGGAGCACAAGGTTATGAAGATTTCCGCCGCGTTGCCATCAAGCGGCTAATCGGCCGCCGATTTTTATCCCACCATGCTTGGCGTCGACTGAGTGGAGGAGCGGTGGCCTTCCTAGGACTAGAGCGGTGGCGACCTACCGTGTACTACTCTTCCTCGCAGCCGGCTGCGCCCACGCACGCACGCTTGCTTGCGGGTCGGGCGGCAGAGGCGGCCGGGGAGCCGCCCGTTTGCTCCTCGCGACGATGCGTCAAGAGAGCTTTGGAGCGCGGGAAGCAGTAGCGGCGATGTCCTCGCTCCGCCTCCTGCGATAAGACGTCCAAGAGAGCTTCGGAGCACCAGGAGGCCATGGTGTTGAAGTGGTGCCGACAGAAGGAAGGGACCGGAGGAGAATAAGTGTGGGTCTTTGGCTATGGCTGGGAGCTAGGGCTCAAGTTAATATAGCGGGCGAATGGCAATGAGCCGCGGCGACGGATGTACAACCGGGCGCCGGAGTAGGTTCGCTGGGCGTGAATGGGGACGCTGTTGGTGACTTAACTGCAGATGTGTTTGGAGTTACTGACATGTGGGCGTAACGGACGCCCGCCCGCATGTCGATAAAACACCAATTGCACCTGCAGCTAAGTCCGTGAATGCGGCATTGACATTTTGGAGAGACGGTGACCGCTTTCAGCGGAAGCGCGCGCTAGCGATGGAAGGGGTTTCGATGTGCAGTGGCACTAAGATCGGTCGCTCACGATAGTACATACTCCGTACCATACTACCATAGTACCCTCTCCAGCTTAGGCTGTTTTATAGATTGTCGTTGTGATGGACGATATACATGAGCAAGGTGGTCCGAGTATGACCGTTGGTGTTGAGCCAGGTGAATACATGCTCGGCGTTCGCGTAGGCCTCCATCAAATGTTTGAACAGTAATGTCAGGCAACGCCGGGGCGCGCAGATGATGGGCTCGCCGTTTGCGTTGCGCCATGAGCAGGACTTTGATTTAGAGGGCGACGTGCATGCATTAGCATGCTTTGACAGCGTGAGCGTGAGTGTCTGACGTGAAGTATTTCATTTTCATTTGGCTGACGAGGGTGCGTTGCAGCGACGAGTCCGTGGTTTGATTCCCCACATACGCATAATTTTGTTTTTTTATGATTTCTTTCTCCATTCAGGTGTAGGCCCGCCAGAGATAGATAAAGAACACGAGCTGATGAGGCGCATGGAGACTGTTTGACTGGTCAACCATACAAATACAGAGCTATACGCTGAGCCAGTGACCGTATAATCACCATATCTCGTATACAATGATCAAAGTGAGCTATCACGACAAGTTCGATGACCGCCAATGCATTTTACTCGGTAATAAATGACCAGGATTGAAGGGGAATCCTAATTTGCTTCATCTTCTGTCCTTGAGCTCTTGACAAACCAATGCACTATAGAGTTGTCCGGCCACTCCACCACAGAGCTCTCACCAAGCGTCGTTCATGCCATCGCTACCGCACACACTAACCGGTAAGGCGATGATGGCATCCCGCTCGCGCCAACAGTTCCTCGTCACCCACGAACGCACACAAAATGGTAGGGAAGCGATGGCATCCCGCCGTGCCGAATTCATCGCCACTCGCGACCTCACAACTATGTGGGAGGAATTTGAAGATGCCAAGGCCGAATAGGCGGTAGAGCAAGAGGCGGCCAAAGCCGCACAGAGGGAGCGGAAAAGTCGTAAAAGCACTCAAGAAAAGAGAGGCCCGCCGCAAGAAAGAAAAGGACGACGCTGCTGCGCGGAGAGGTCGGCGGAGATCCAAGCACGGTGGGGCGTCACGACAAAGCCCGGGAAGGAGAACGACGGCGTCTGGCCAGCATGTGAGAAGTAGTAGTACTAGTAGTTAGTGTGTGTGTCTGTGTCTGAGTACGAGCATGTACCGGTACTAGTACTAGTTACTACTGTAGTTTTTAGAGAAAATTACCAGTACATTAGCCTAGACTAAATGGAAACATTCCTATCCTATCCATCAAATGGCATCTCTTTCTCTATAGGAATTGAGATGCATGTCATCTCACTTCCTATGATTTTCATATTCCTATCCTATGAACGAAAAGAGGCCTCTCATGTTGGAGTAAATATCTGTAGCTAGCAAGACTGCTTTGTACAAGAGTTTTCTTCAAGAAGCGGAATTCAATGAAGTCATGATGGTTCCTTCGTCCGAGCAACTTCAAAGTGGGAAGTGGACCTGTGATTTGACGGCTCATTAGTCATTGTTACTGCGCGCTGACGACGACTGGTGACTCTCCCTTGAGTTCTGCGTGGCATGGCAAGTGGACCAGGATGGTCGTCGTCCCACATGTTTGTTAACGGAAGTATTCTTTCCGACATCGAGGAGCAAGGAAACCGAGTGGTATAGTATCACTGATGATTGGTTCGCAAAAAAAATAGTATCACTACCGATTTATAATTATTTTTTATTTCTGATGAATGCTAGCGTTTCAACTCTTACGACAAAGGGTGCCAAACACGACATGTGCTGGATGTCCCACACGTCGAAAAGGAGTGGGACATGAACAGCGTGGTAGAGCCCAGCGTAAAAAGACAGCGTGGTAGAGCTGCCTCCACTTCTTCCACTTACGGGTCGGGAGACCAGACGTAGTAGTACTTAGTGGTATGAACGATACAAAGTGCCACCTGGAGAGAAAGACATGTCTAGTTGGAAGGTCTCGGGGCATACACGTAAACAAATATAAAAGATAATATGTGCCTCCAGCTAATATAGTAGTAGTAGAGTACTTAGGCACGTACTCCATAACATCATCGTGCATTGCACGTACAACATTTAGTGGTACTACGTAGTAAGAGACAAATGCCGCCCAAGAGTTCCCTTCTCGACCTACTTTTGGGGTTTGGTAGAGTGTATAGAGGGTGCATGAGTCCACACTAGTTTAGCACAAATACACTAGAAGCATGCATGAAGAGAGCATGCATGAAGAGGGGTGTTGATTTGAGCATGCATGAAGGGGGAACAACTATGCTGAGACGAGAACGCAACCAACACACCCTGTATGCCATGCATGTTCATACCATTTGTGCCTTTCTACTTCACTTCATCGCGCTACATTACTCAGGTTCAGACGCCCACCTCGGGTACATGTCCGTCTCGTAGTCCCAGTCCCACGTGTCCATCATATAGATGGAACGATCGTTGCATAACACGTGCACCTTGATGCTAGATGTCTCGCGTGTTGGCAAAAGGATGAACAAAGCTCATGTAAAAAAAAGAGTGGAAGAACAATAGATTAGGACGACCGAGAAGGAGCAAGGAACCTCGTAGTGGAGCGTCCGCACTCATAATATTTAATATTATTCAGCGATATAAAATTAACCAATCATCTCCACAGGTGGATTTGGAAGAGTACGAAACACGGCAGCCCGGTGTAGTTACATCATACTAGTACATGGCTAACCCACGCTATCACCATATTTCTTGGCTTCGTATGACACCAATCTCTAGTAATCCAGCACCTGTATCGCTTCTCCCTCCTCGTCTCTATCAAAGTGCGGCGGGCTGGCATTTCTGCCGTCTATTGAGGTCGGTTAACTATCACATGTTAGCGACATGCCAAGAGCATTATAAACAAAATTCCTTTCATGTTCCGTTTTCAAAAAGAAAAAAAATCCTTTCACGTACGAATTTGCCTGTATTTTTTGAGCAACTTGCATGTCCTATACTGCTCCTGTTTGATACTCTAACTTAGCTAGAGGTTAGAGTAACTCATGACTAACCCTGAACTAACTGTAGCCAAAGAGGTGTCTGCGTGACAGGGTTAGATTGACAATAAATGCACTTCATGGAGAGAGAAAAGTGATTTTTCAGTGGTCCCAATGAGAACTATCTCCAGTTAGCACCTCTTGGGCGGGATAGTTTTTTTTTGGTGGGTTCGGTGCAACTTGCTCCAATTTAAACCCTCATGCTTGGATACTTGAGGGCTATTTGAGCCCCAACTAGCTCAAACTAACTCTAACCCAAGGATCCAAACAGGGCCTATGGACAGTTTCGACGCGGAGCAATCGCGTGCACCGGGAAGCGGCGCTCTCTCGGCCGTCGCGCCACTTCAAAGCCGGCGCTAGTGAGAGGTCGCCTTTGCTCTGGCCGGCATTAATACGGCACCGACGCCTGTGGCGACGCTGACCGTTTCACGCGGAAGCGCTACCGCAAGGGAGTATAGGTTTTGAACCGCTTGGTGTAGTAGTAATGGTAGTTTGCAAAACTACTCAATTATTGCACTCAGCTTCCTAAGAAATTATGGTAAAAATGTTACTCCACAGCCCGCTTCCCTTCTCCTATTCCGCTGCGTGATTTACGTGGCCATGTTAACGTGGTTGTGTCAAAAAATGTCACTTCCTGCTCGTGATTTATGCTATATAATTACAAGCAAGATTCTCGCATTGCACGGAACATCAATATGCATTCTTTTACAAAACACCTGTTGTGATTGACCCATCCAGGAGTAATCCCATGTGTAAAAACTAATGATATCTCGAGAATTTTATCGGAAAACTGGTATCTCGAGAATGTCATCGAAAAAATGAAAGATGAGAGATAAGGCGAGGAGGAGTGGAATCTGTCCATGTTATGCAAGTAAATAAATGTGATTGTTTATCATACGGGTAAGGTTGGATAAAGGGTGGTAGGAACTGATACATCTCCGTCGTATCTATAATTTTTGGTTGTTCCATGCCAATATTATGCAACTTTCATATACTTTTTGGCAACTTTTTATATTATTTTTGGGACTAACATATTGATCCGATTGCGCCGCCCCTCGTCTCATTTGCATGTTTTTGGTTTTGCAGAATATCCATATCAAACGGAGTCCAAACGGGATAAAAAGCAGACGGAGCTTATTTTTTGGAAAATGTGGAAAATTTGGAAGGAAAATCAACGCGAACGATTCCGAGGTGGTCACAAGAGGGGGCGCGCTTCTACCCTCGTGAGCCCACCGTAAGGCGGTTGATGCTCTTCTTTGCCGCAAGAAAGCTAATATTCGGAAAAAAATCACGTGAAGGTTTCAGGCCAATCGGAGTTACGGATCCCCATATATACGCCGAAACGGTGAAACAGAGCCGTAATGTAACGCGTAAACAGAGAGATAGATCCAATCTCGGGGCTCTCGCCCCTCCCAAGCCATGGGAGCCAAGGACCAGAGGGGAAACGCTTCTCCCATATAGGGAGGAGGTCAAGGAAGAAGAAGAAGAAGGGGGCCTCTCTCCCCCTTGCTTCCGGTGGCGCCGGAGCGCCGCCGGGGGCCATCATCATCACCGCGATCTTCACCAACACCGTCGTCATCTTCACCAACATCTCCATCACTTTCCCCCTTCTATATTCAGCGGTCCACTCTCCTGCAACCCGCTGTACCCTCTACTTGAACAAGGTGCTTTATGCTTCATATTATTTTCCGATGATGTGTTGCCATCCTATGATGTCTGAGTAGATTTTCATTGTCCTATCGGTGATTGATGAATTGCTATGATTGGTTTGAATTGCATATTTGATTATTGGTGCTGTCCTATTGTGCCCTCCGTGTGGCGCAAGCGTGAGGGATCCCCGCTGTAGGGTTTGCAATATGTTTATGATTTGCTTATGGTGGGTGGCTTGAGTGACAGAAGCACAGACCCGAGTATGTAGGTTGTTTGCGTATGGGATAAAGAGGACTTGATATTTTAATGCTATGGTTGGGTTTTACCTTAATGAATCTTTAGAAGTTGCGGATGCTTGCTAGAGTTCCAATCATAAGTGCATATCATCCAAGTAGAGAAAGTATGTTAGCCTATGCCTCTCCCTAAAATAGAATTGCAATAGTGATTACCGGTCTAGTAACATAGTCAATTGCTTAGGGACAATTTCACAACTCATACCACCACTTTTCCACACTCGCTATATTTACTTTATTGCTTCTTTATCTAAACAGCCCCTAGCTTTTATTTACGTGCTCTTTACTTTCTTGCAAGCTTATCCAAAAACACGTACAAAGTACTTCTAGTTTTATTCTTGTTCTAGGTAAAGTAAACATTAAGCGTGCGTAGAGTTGTATCGGTGGTCGATAGAACTTTAGGGAATATTTGTTCTACCTTTAGCTCCTCATTGGGTTCGACACTCTTATTTATCGAAAACTGTTGCAATCCCCTATACTTGTGGGTTATCAGGAACAAATGCTCCGCCTAGAGCATGTGTGTGTGAGATGGAGTCTTAGTGTGTGTGTGGTGTGTGTGTGTGTGTGTGAGAGAGAGAGAGAGGAGAGAGAGGAGAGAGAGCTGGAGTCTTAGTTTGTGTGTGTGTGTGTGAGAGAGAGATGGAGTCTAAGTGTGTGGGCGGGGGGAGGGGTGCGTGCGTGCGTGTGTGTATGTGTGTTTGTGTGTGTGTGAGAGAGAGAGATGGAGTCTAAGTGTGTGTGGGGGGGTGCGTGCGTGCGTGCGTGTGCGTGTGTGTGTGTGTGTGTGTTTGCGCGCGTGCGCGTGAGTGTGTGTGTGTGTCGCGGGGTCCTCTGTGGCGGATGTAATTTAAGTGTGCATGGCTTCATCATAGAGAGGTGATGTGTATGGCAGAGGCCACCAACGATGGGGTGCGAGAGAGAAAATGCCCAGAGAGAGGGAAGAGAAGGTGCGTGGCGTGAGAGGAGTCGACATCGAGAGAACGTGTTTGTTCGAGAGACACCGAGGAAGACTACTATATATCGATGGTGCATGTAGGCGGAATTAAACAAAGGGATGGTCTTATTGGTTTCTGGGGATGTAGGGGAAGAGTGAGAGGCGCAGGGGGGGGGGTAGCTAGAAGGAGATTGTTAAGTGTGAGTGTGTGTTTTGCCCATCCAGGCGGAAGTTATGTGCACAAAAGAGGAGAACGATTTGATGTGGCGTTAGGATTGAGGGTAATTAACTACGTATGGAGACATAGAGACCTTGAACGTGCATGTGTGAGAGGTATACATGTATATGTAGGATGTGTGTGTGCATGATCGAGATAAAAGAAAGAAGACATAAGTCATAAGATCAACGACATGGGAGAGACGGGTCGGTATGACAATATGCATGCATGTGAGAATGCAGGAAGAAGGCCCGACAATTGAGCATGTGTTTTTGTTTTAAGAGATAGTGGAGTGGGCTGGAGCATGCATCTATGGCGGCAAAGTGGGGTGAGGCGAACGATTGTGCAAAAGAGATCAACCTATAAATGCATATGTATGGAGAGACATATATAGTGTGGGTGATAGGAAGCAAGACTCCGTGCGAGAAAGAAATGTTGACGGAGAAACTACAGATAGATACAGAGATGGAGATGCTAGCTAGAGGGACATCCGCTAGTTTGGGTGTTGGAGATGACCGTCGGGTGGTTCAAAGGGTGAAGCGATATATGTGTGTGAGAGGGCACTTGACTGCATGTAGAGTGAAACATATGTAGTGTGCGTGATAGGAATCAAGAGTGAGGGCGAGAAAGAAGGTTGATGGAGAAACAGATAAATAGAAAGATAAAGATGCTAGCTAGTGTGCGTTAGAGATAGGAGTCAAGTGGATCAGAAGGTTGGATTATGTGTGTGGGTGTGAGAGAGATAGAGAGAGGGTGCATTTGAGTCACATACAAACAGATATCAGAGAGAAATGAGATCCAGAGAGACGGAGTTTTGTGTCTCTGAGATAGAAACATATTACACAACGAGAGTGATAGCTAGAGAGACATATGAGAGAACACAAGATATCTCTAGGGAGAGGGTGTGTGTTTGAGCGACATACAAGAGAACAATGAAGAAATATGAGACCCTGGGAGACAGAGTTTGTGTTTGTGTGTGAGAAAGATATATTGAAGAGGAAGAGTCGTAGGTTCTCATATCTATGGAGCGAAAGACATCTCTGTATGAGGGGTGTGCGAGTGGCACACATGGGAATAGTTGAGAGAAGTGAGACCCCGGGAGACAAAGGTTTGTGTTTGTGTGAGAGAAAGAGATTCCACATGGAGAATCATAGCTAGAGACACATAGCAGGGAGCGAGATATACTTAGAGAGAGATAGAGTGATGAAGGTCGAGGAGAGAGTACCACAAGGTGTTATGAAGATAAAAAGATCATTGTCGACATACAGGTAGCACGAGAGATGCCCGAGACGATGAACGCAGATATAGGTCCAGAGAGATAGTCCTATATAAGCATGAGTGATAGCTATATGAGGCGAATATCTGGATTAAAGGGATTCAAATATTTAAACCGGAGATCACGACATCGATAATATCATAACGCAAATTGGTGTATAAAACATGCATATTCATTTGAATTTGGGCACACGTAATGTTATATAGTTTATCAATATTGGTGATCCATAGATTCTTCAATTACAAACAATGCATGGTTTATATGCAATTAATGTCTAAACGGGATTAAACTATATGTTGCGTGTGTGAAACACATTATACATTATTGAGAAGTTAAAAAAAAACCCGCATGAAACACACATTAATTGGAGATAGTTAGCGAGGAATGCATACATTGGATTTCAACATGAAGTGGTTTCAAATATTTGAAAATCCAAATTGATGGATACAACCTTATGAATCTGAGATCATGCCATTTGTAAACCATATTTATGTATAAATGGTGTTGTGCTTTTGAAAGTATATATAAAAAAATGATGTATATAGAATGTAATTCCAATTGAAAATGGATCCCGCCTGAAAAAAAATAGTAGAATACAAACGGGATTCGAATTGAGTTGGCACGATGGCGATACCTTCGTGCAAAATTTGAACGAAACGGGGAAAGTCGCAGTAACCGCCCGAAACCAAAATCTGCAAGATGGAAATCACTACTGCCTATCCCTGCCACGCAAAGCCTATCTGCTGGATTTCTATAGGTTTCGATAGGGGTAGGTTTGTAATTTCACCCTAACGTGACATAACCGCCTCTCACCCGGATTCATACACGGGCGCCAAAACACAGCAGCGCTTCGGCCAAATCGACTCCCTCGATTCATATTCATACATGGTGGGCGCCAAAAACAAACTCTCGTCGGCAAATATTCGGTGTATGCGAGATTACCGTCCTATCCCCAACCGACTAATGTTGCTGTGATGTAGTAGAAATTTGAAACGGGGCCTAAGTTTGTAAATTTCCTCGCATTTGAGACAAGCGCGCCCTGAATACATGGTTCCCCCCTTCCTCTCTACCTCCCTTTTCCCCATTCAGACTCAGGGCGCCAAAACGCCCGCTGCACCACCCTCCTCCTCCGTCCCGCCGTCCGCCACCCCATCCACCGCCGTCCTCCTCCACCATGCCGGAGCTGATACCCGACACCGCCGTCCATTACAAGAGATCGAGCTCTCTCATCCACGCCTTCGACCGGGATCCTTGCATCCCGCCCTCTCGCTTCATCCTCGCTGCCGTCCACCTTGCCGGTGCCGCCTCACGACCGTCTCGTCCACCGCGCCCGCCGCCACCGTCTACCCTCCTAGATCTGCTTCCACGCCGACAGACCATTGCTACCGCAGCAATCAAATTCTCAGCAGATGCAAGACACGGCGCCGCACTTGCAGGCGGTACTTTTCAGATTCTGCTCAACTTATTTATGGCAGCAAGAAAATAGATCGCCACCGCTTACTCTGATTTCTTGTCTTGGTTCTTGGTTGCCTTTGTCCGGTTTGCACCTTCGGATCCACCATGGCACGCTCAACACTATACTCCCAATGCTTATGTTTTTCCCTTTTATATTCCACACTAGTTAAATCACAAGAGACTAAATTTCAAAATTGGGCCGGTCGATTTTTGAGCTCGCGGAGTTCACGGTGCGATCCAAGGGGCTCGGGTGGTTGTGGGGTCTCCGAACGAAGAAAACTCGACGCTGGCGGGGGTGGGGTGGCGGAGGAACACGAGGCGGTGGGGCGGTGGTCCGTCCGGCCCGTGCAGTGTTCTGTATGGGAAGAATTAAGAGACGAGGAAGAAGAAGGGTTAGGAGACGTAGGATCTTCATCCAACCGCCTGAAATGGTCGAGAGACAGCTGGGAGTTGCATTCTTAATGCGCTCTGGTTCATCTTGTGTGGGCACTGCGCAACCAACATTCTATTATCCAAAATCTGCTTGCTCTTCTTTACCATGTTCGATAGTGCTGGCTTGTACGTGATCGATAGGCTTTCAATTACTAGCGGCAATACAACACCGTATTTTCAAGCCAGCCCACTTTCCGATTTATATATCATGGTTATGGTGTACCCACATTACGTACACTATGATCTACCTAGTTCTTGTGTGCTCTTGTTATCATGGTTTGGCAATAAACTACGCATATAGTATATTATGAACCTATCATCCGCCAGCTATCCTTACTTACGGAGCCTATTTTTGTGTACTTGTGCGGAGTATATAAATGCACGCACGATATTACAGCACACATGAGCTCTCTCATCAAAATCCAGTGATAGCACATAAGTGTTTACAGGGGCGCCCCTATATTAGAATATCATCTGCATTACAAAGATAATCTCACAACTATTTATGTTTTCATGGTTCTCAGATATTATACGCAATTACAGTGAATATCAGAATCCGCGCATCAGAAGAATATTGTGGAACACTGCAATGACTTACAAAATTGGCACCAAGGCATTGAGTGCCATTCTGGAAGCAATGAAACTCGTACACTCCCCACCTGTTGATTCTTGTTCAGAATATCATCCTAATGACTATTCTAACCTCGAGGAGTCAAAGGCAGATGGCCTGTCCTGTTCACCCATCAAGGTTCCTGTCCTAATTTGGCAAGGTTTTATTGATTCTGCGTATCTTGCATATGTTGTCTTGCATTTCTTCTACTTTGTTGCACCACCATCTGCTTAGTTTACTCATCATATAACTCGAGATGCCATGCCCATCCATTATCAATACATATTCCATCCGTCGTCATACCATGTTTTTCCACTCAAATGTTGTTCTTGTGCATCGTGCATCAAAAGGAAGAGGGTGATTGCTGAACACGAAGGAGCACCAAAGAAAGTCCTTGATAAACGTGGTGGTGCCGGAGAAATCAGACAGCGCCCACTTATATTGGCTGTACAACCAATGACACAAAACATAGGACCGACTCCGTGAGCAGAACGCACTCCATACTTCACCGCCACACCACTAGCCCCACCACCACGTGAGCTGCACTCAAAGAAAAGATATACCGATTTCATTTGCCATAGCACCAGCCGTACCACGTAAAAAATCCCACTCCAGGAAAAAGTACAAAGAAGTCCACCGTCGAAGACCTATCCCAACTGCAGAGACGGCCAATTCCTGCAGATCGGAACCCCATTCCATTTATTCCCAGTTTAAAAGACAATGCTTTCAATGTTGTTAGGGACTACGTGGATATATTCCCATCATGGGAAGATTATAGTGTAGAAAAACACCAATTTCACATCTTCCTGTCCAACTTACGTGTAAGTGCTATTATTCATGGTTATTATTTTCCTATTTTCTGCTGATCGAACACATCAATGATTTACATTACATTGTTGTAACTAGGTGAGGGTCAATCTGGATAGTCATGACGAGCAAAGCTTGCTTGTGCTTTTCAAGGAAGCATTGCAGCAGATCGGTGTTACCCGAGGAAATCACACTTTGATGGCAAGTCTATAAACGAATTTCGGTGAAGTCTCCTGTATAAATTTAGAAGACATTGAATGGAAAAACCTTGTTATGCAATCGGGTCTCGTTCCTGGGATGACGTCTTCGTCTATGAAATCACATGACAATTTGAACTTCTACTTTTCCGCATGTGCCTTACGGATCTTTTTTGGTGGAAATCTGCTCGAAGAAGAATTCGGTTTGAAAAGAACTGACAGGATATCGCAAATATGCTGCCCGCCGCTTTGCTCTTGTTAGTACCTGTTGTCTGTATCAACGTACTTGCATACATACCTGGTTCATTATGTGACAGCAGTATGTATTATAGCTTGCTTATCAATTGTTCGCTCAAATTATCTCGATCCGTATGAATGGTTACATTAGTGTAGAATATATCCAATGACAATGAATTTATTTAGCTCTGTATTGTTCTTGTAAGTACTTGCTGTCCTTTATCAGTGTACTTATATTGACAGGTAGTTGTTCATGTACCATCACTCTGCAGCTTATTTTCCTTTGCCCTCCATTTTCTACACATCACATCTATATTTACTCTTACCATAAGGTTGGTACTTAAGAAGTTTAGCTGTGCATTGCTCTTGGCTGTGCCTTTTTCCTGTATCGCTGCACATACATTTATAGCTACTTGGTTATGTAGCATCACTCTTCATCTTATCTTAAATATTCTCCATTTTTTCGTATATTATCACATCTATATTTACTCTTAACAAAATGTAGAATAAAGGGAATGCTTATGAAGAACATTCTGTGCTAAACTTCTTGAATTGCCCCCATCAGCATGGACAAGGGATTTATAGAGCCCGTCTTCACCAGTAATGTAAGTTTGTCCTTCTCAAGCCTTCAAACTTTGTTGTGTATGTTTGGTTAGGCATGATTGCAACAGCTGTTTATTTTTGGTGTTTCCATCAAATTGCATGTTAAAAGCTTATTATGTAGTTCATAAACAAAAGTTTGTCCCTCTCAACTTAAGTTTTCAGTTGTACAACCAAGTTCCTTCTTCATACCATGTAAATTAAACTATACAGAGCAAGTGATCTTCTTTTGCACTGCATGTATGCTTCTGTTCTTCATCCGTAATCCAGTGGTGTGGTGAACCTACCCACTACAGCATAATGTCATATTCTGGAATGTCTTAGCTATGAACAATGTCATATCACCCGCAAAAAAAAAATTCTACTACTCCCTCCATCCGAAAATACTTGTCATTGAAATGGATGTATCTAGATGTATTTTAGTTCTAGACACATCCATTTTGATGACAAGTAATCGAACAGAGGGAGTATTATTTAAACCGTCTCTTTATTTGCCAATTTGAAATGGGATAAATTGACAATGACACTAACCATTGATACTTATGAGTTCTTGATCTGTAATCCATTGGTGTCGTGAAGCTGCCAACTCCTTCACAATGTCATTTCCTGCCATGTCTTGACCTGAACAATACCATATTGTGTTAATGCAATTTTAAATCATGTCACTTTATTCACAAGTAAGAAATGTGATGAATTGTCAAGATCGATACTTTTATGTGCAAAACCTGTCATCATCGCTTGTTTATCTTTCAAAGTGAGGAAGATATAAGTGTTGAACAAGCGCAATCTCATCATCTTGCTTTCATTTGCTTGCTATGACTCCCAGCCAACAGGCTAACCTTTCTTGAACTCTATTGAAGCGCTGTCGGTTTTGTATATTATTTTGTCGGCGTGTTTATTTGCACTGGTGGCGATCTTTGATGCCTAGTTTATGTAATCTGCTGTCTGCTTATCATAGAGGCGAACTTTGATGCCCAGTGGATGTAATATGCCGTAATTTCTTTATTGTATAGTCCAGGTTTTTTCTTATTCACGATGCTGCGGTTATTTTACGTATATATATCCTGTCTTCGCAGTAAACCGGCCAAACCGTAAAATTACGGTACATAATCGGGCCGTCATGCAATCACGATGTATGATCCGCATCATGGGCCCCATCAAACTTTCCCACTAGTAGATTCGGGCAAGAAAACTCAATGGGCTTTTAGGAGGCTGAGAAGTAGGCTAGACCTGAAACGTGCCGAATAGCTCACGGGCCGGCAAAGAGTCGAAATGGACCCGACCCATGATTGTGCGAATCAATTCACGGGCTTTTAATAGGCCAAAGTTGTCTCGGTCCTTGTTTGGCCCAATCAGATATCGGCTGCGAGCAGGCCAGATGCAAACCGGGCCGTAGTTAGGCCCAACTATATGACGGGCTTTTTATAGGCCGAAATTAATATAGGGCTGATGTTAAATGGGCCCTTAACAGGCCGAAACTAATATCAGGCCGAATTACTAAATGGGCCTTTAGCAAGTGGGCCCAAAAGCACAGCGTCTAGTCAACGGGCCGAATCTGATATGGGCCATAATTGAGCCCAAAGCATCTTAAAGGGCCGGACCTGATCTGGGCCGTGATTTGACCCAGAAGTGGGAGGCTTTTAACGGGTCGGATCTTATATGGGCCATTATTAGGCCCGAAACGTGGCATGCCATTAATGGACCAGATCAAATATGGGCCGGCATTTGGCCCAAAACATGGCAGCCAGTTAATGGGCCGGCCTACTAGGGTCCTCAAAATCTTGTGGGCCTACAGCTGTGCGGACCCATTAATGTCGGCAAAATCTCGTGGGCCTTTATTTGGCCGGCCCATTATGATCCGTAAGAATTTTGTGGGCCTTTACTGGCCGCCCATTATGGCACACAAAAATCTTGTGGGCCTTTACTGGGCCGGCCTAATATGGCCTGTGAAATCTTGTGGGCCTTTAGCTGGGCTAGCCCATTACAGTCCGCAAAATCTCGTGGGCCTTTAACTGGGCCGGCCCATTATGGTCCCAAAATCTTGTGGGCCTTTAGTTGGGCCAGCCCATTTAAACTTGATGGGCCGTGCCATGTGTTGACGTATCATAGGTGCCTTCTGTCCAATGAGTGGATGACATCTGTCCCAACGATGAGCCGACACGTGTTTCCTCCAGCCAATGACGATTTTACACGTGGAAATTTCCCATTGGTCGGGGCTGTTAACAGGTTATGGGATCCAAAATACGACCCGATAGCTTAACGGCGTTCCGTTACGGTGGATGCCACATGTCGGTCACCCTTGACGAAAGCACTTCTGTGACGCCATGATTTCTCGTCATGGAAGTGGACACTTCCGTGATGATAATTTTGGTAATGTCATGGAACACTTCTACGACAGCACAGGTATGACTATCTTGATTCTGTCATAAATTTATCATGGATGTACATGCATGACAAAAAACGCGACCTACTGTGACAAACACGTATCATCACGGAAGTGTATTTTTTTGTAGTGTAAAATTGTATTAACCGGAAACTTAGTACATGTGTGAATACATAGACAAACAGAGTGTCACTAGTATGCCTCTACTTGACTAGCTCATTAATCAAAGATGGTTAAGTTTCCTAGCCATAGACACGAGTTGTCATTTGATGAACGCGATCACATCATTAGAGAATAATGTGATTGACTTCACCCATCCCGTTAGCTTAGCACTTGATCGTTTAGTAGCACTAGTACAGCGAGCTCCTAAACAAACGGCCTATTCTATTTGTTCAGGGCGGGCGGCGTGAACTCTGATTCGATCCGGGTATTCAATCCCGCCGCTGAGATGCTAAATTGACTCCTTAACCTTGATAGGAAGATGGCTTATTCCAATCCCGCACGCACCGCTCGCGCATACACACGTGCATTACACAGGCATGTATCGCGGGAAGCTAACGCGTCCAAAAACTCCTGTGAGATTGCCTGTCACGTACAATCTATCGTGATTGGCAATCAACCCATCAAGAAACTCGCATAACTGGCCTCTAAGACCGTTTTTCTAGACGAGCTCACCCCGGTCTGTCGACCTCATGTGACATGGCACCGTTGCTCCAAAAGCCCTGTCCTGTGCCAGATCTAGCTGACAAACCAACAACTGAGAGCTACAAAGTAGTTATTAAATTGTTAGCACCACATAAAAACATTCCCCCTAGAGTAGCTATTAATATGAATAACAGAAACTCTATTGTAGCCATTTCTGTACATTCAATGTACTCTACGGCAGCTGCCTGGTCATAGATCTTACCCTATGTATCTCCTGGGAACTTCACACCCACACAATAAAGATATTGGGAATGGAGACTTCAAAAACGAAAGTGATAGTAGCAAGCAGGCTTATCGGCGGGCTAGGGGTCTTTAACTCTAAGCGAGCAGAGCCATTTCTTTCTACTATCATCAAAAGAAAAAGAAAAGTACTAAAGGCGAAGGGCATTCTGTTGTACAGCTACTTTGATATAGTTACAAACGTAACCGGTAGGTGACTGTTGAATCGAAAGTAGTTACGAAAGGGGGAAATCTTTTTTTTGTATCAGAAGGAAAAAGAAACAAAAGATGGATTGGGTTGAACCTCAGAGTCATTAAAATTTTGGTAAACCTCGTTTTTGAAAATAGAAATCCAATTTAAAGGGGTACCCAAGCTAAATAAGGCCCAAAAGGTAACGGAGGCGTGCAAAGGTTTCCTCGGGCGAGACGGACTGCAAGACTCACCTGCCAAGCACAGACGAAAGTCGGCCTTAGTGATCCGACAAATTCCACAATTTCAAAGAACGATATGCTTTTTTTCATTTTCCACTGTGAAAGCTTCACTCAATCCCTCCCTAGTCCTTTCTTTCCTGGGCACAGGCTTACCTGGTTGACCGCCCACATTCATTCATTGTTCATTCTGTTGTGGAATCCGGTCTCCCTACGCTACTGGCGCTTCCAAAGACGAAGCTCTCGTCTTTGGCGACCAGCAAACGGAGGGCTAAAACCTGTAGTTTTGAAGCAAGGGATGAGCGCGAAAGCCGCAACTGCCATATTCAGATGGAGTCCAAATGCTTGCATCTTGGGCCGAAGAATGACCCAATTCCTTAGCTTCCAAGCATTAATCATATCCGGGGGCATTCCCTGCCCACCAAGCAAAGCCGGTGGTTTCTTGGTCATGACCAGCTAAAATGAAAGTTCCATTAAAGAGCGTTTCCACGTGGTAGAACCTCCTCTCCTTTATATATATACAAGGAACAAGTAGCCTTCGCCACCTAATCCTGAATTAAGGGAATGCGAGAAAGATTTCTCTATGTCAGTTCAAAACAAAACAAATGGACGACTGAATCCCATAAACAAAATTCTTTTGTCTATGTGGTGGACTTGATTTTACCAAAGATGATGAAAACGTAAACTCACAACCATTTATGCGCAGACCCCCTAGTAGAAAAACAAATCCCCCAAATACCATAAGAATCTCATGTATTGGTCCAGGTAAATCCATTATGGATAAAAAGAAATTATTAGTATAAAATTTTTCATGAATAGACTAAACTAAAGGATTCAAGGAAGGAAAAAAGGATTAGGGTAAGAAGAGTCACTTCAATTATCCTTTTAAGTTCTATTCTATCTTCTGTCTTTCCCTATTTCATCTCATAAAGTTCCGCGCTCGCAGTTTGGTCAAAAAAGTTAGACCTAATCCAACAAACAATACAAGGATGAATTACGAATTATGAAAGGATAGATTTCACATAATGAAGTTGGTTAAAAAGATGGCACATCGATCTTCTGTACACCCTGTTAATGCTGCAGAACGCAGAAAATCCGCCTTCCTTGAAAAAATCCTGACTCAAGTATCAAAGGAGACTTGGGTGGCGCCTTTCTCAAGAGCCCTTCATTTTGCGACTCAGATAGGCTAGGATTCGTGTCTCAGGCGGAAGGTGTCGTCGGACTGACTTCGAGACAAAGCGTTAGAAGCACGATCTCCGAATCTATAAGCTTTGGCCTGCCTTCTTCCCTTATCTAATCTCTTAGGTAATAAGAAAGTGGTGTTAATTGTCACGCTAAGGAGCTGACCAGTCACATTTCTGTCTCAATTGAAGTCAATCTTACTATACTCACTTGTAGGAGATCATCGCTCAGAAGGGCGTTCTTTCGCTAGAGAAACAAGAGTTTGAAGATCACCCAACACACGAAAAGGTCAGAACTCTCGATCTAGCCCCACTTTCTATAGCAATTTATTGACATGTTGTTTCGAATGTCCTTCAAAAGGCCTACACACATACCCTGCCACTCGATGTGTAGTGGGTTTGTTTAGTAGAGATGGGTAGAGCGCACAAGTATTGGAAGGAAAGTTTGGCTCTTCTTAAAAGAGAAAAAGACCGTATTGAACTATGATTTGAATTCCTTTCTTATTAGTTTCCAAGTGCAAAATGTTCATTGCCTTGATCAGAGCCTTTAAGCCTTTTAGAAGCGAGCATTTCCGCAGCTTCTATTTTTCCTAAAGCTAATGAACCAAATGGAAGAGAAAAACTTGGAATAAATAATAAAGAAGGAACCAAGAAGAAAATAAAGAATTGTTCCAACCTTGGCTCTGGGTGCATGCGGAAATGGAAAATAGTTCTCTCTCTCATCTGGTCTCGCCACGGTGACAAGAAAAACAAGTGAATAATTGGAATAGAACGCAATCACAACCAAAATCGGGTAGGATGTATTATAAAATAAAGCCTTGCCTCACTCGCAAGTGAGGACCTCACCCCTCCTTCCTCATTTATTGAGAATGGAAAAAGACAATGTTCATTGCTTCCTCAAAACAAGAGTTCCACGGGCGGCTGCTCCTGAACGAGATGCTCATGCTCAAACTAATCAACATAAAGTGGAAAGTGTAGTAGAGATATTACTCGCAGTGTGAGAAGGAAGAGAAGATATAACCTCTCTACTTGACACCTCTGAACCAACTTCATTCCTAGCTAAAACAGGAAAGCTGAAAGTACTCAAGCTTAAAACTCCTTGCTAACAGCCCTACCGATAAAAGGAATAATGCTTCAAGGACTATATGACTAGCTCTTATATGAGTTCCTGGTAAACCACTACTTGCGTAAAGTAGTCCGCTCGCTCCCCTGCTCGTTCAAAGTATTCCGCTCGCTAGGATCTTAGTAAATAAGCTTGCTCCTTACCTTTCCTTCCTAGCTTTGAGAGCAATGCTACCTGTACTAACACAATGAACTTATCCTACTTAGGGAACAGGCTGGCTTAAAGGGCAAAAGAGAAAGAGTTACACCCGGTCTAAAACCAGGTGGTGCTACTTTCTTGCTTCCACCTGAACCTGCTAGCAGGCCTTATAGAAAAGTCTTGTATAAGATAACTAGCTTGACAACAGGAATTCTCTAACTTACTTGTAGATAACGAACTTCTTTGAAGGAGGTTAAGATAGTTTTCCGTTAATGGGGAGAGAGAAAAAGAGTCCTCGCTTTCATAATCGGTAATCAGAGTCCAGGCTTCCTACACCCATATTTTAATACAACCTATGAACCGACTAAATCAACAGCTGGCCTTAGAGAAACTGTCCTAACTTATCCAAGTAGTCCTAATAAATGGCCATGATGAAATACTCTTCCTTTCCCTGCGGCACTCGCTTGAAGGACTCGAAAGCTGACTAATGCTGATAGGAAGAACTTTCAAAGTTCTCGTTAGTCCTTTCATTGAAGCTAGTGACATCATCGACTCTATCAATTCATTTCTATCTTCTTTTCTTTCATTTATCTCTTTCCTATCTATACGATTATATTACCCCAATAGATAGTGAGTTAAGCAAGCATGTGGGAAGTACGCAAGCAGGGTGAGGCGGCGGCTTGTAGAAAATCCTCAATATCTATATCGGAGTCAGCATCCGTTTTTGTTTGAGTTTCGCTGTTAGCTTACGTCCTTTTAGCTAGTTCCAAAATCCAGCAAATAAAGCAAAAACGGCTCCCATAGAAAGTACATAATGGAAATGTGCAACCACCCTTCCCCTTTCCCCAAACTAAATCGCCCTAAGACCATTACCATTAATTCGTATTTTCCCATCAACTAGCTAAAATTGCCCAAAAAGCGAGCCCCGTCCCGGGTCAGCATAGAATGGGGGGGCGGGGGGGGGGGGCCCTAATGTTGTGTTGGCCGGGTTGTGGGCGGATAAAAGCGGACCGTTGAAAAGGATACTTCTAAACGTTAAGGGGCGCTCAACCTTCCACTCAAATCCTTTTTACCATAAGGGAGCTCGCATGCCACGACATATAAGGGAAAAGGCAATGTGTTGAACTAGATCAAGTTTGATCTGCCACTTACACTGGAAGGGCAAGAACTAGTGCTTCTGCGTATTCTTCCACGGCATATAGAAGGTTAACTACTCCAACTCGATGGCTGAGAGAAATGTGAAATCCTAGCTTTCCCAAGAATTAGCTCTTTACTATCCTGCCCCAGGGGGTTTTTCGGAGACATTGAACCCTAGATTTAGAAGCTTTCCCAAACAAACCTTTTGACCAGGAAAAGGCATACCAAAGATTTTTGGAAAGACACATTGAAATGGCAGCTCTCTAACCTATTCCGAAGTAAGTTTAGGATGAGGTTTCCGATCCGGTTGGTATACTTTCTGGTATTTTTTATGGATCCTTTTAGATCTTTGGGCCGGCCGTTCAGATGAGCATAGGGAATCTATACTCGAGCCTTCGACTTGGCCCCTGGCAGGATAGCCGTTGCACTTTTTTTATTAAATGAAATAGTTCGATTTCTCGCTCTTAACTCGAAAGTACTAACTAAATAGGGGCACGGGAAATGCATCCTTGCTGGCAAATCGATTATGAAAAATTGGATCAGATTTTGCAGTTCTTTTTTCTGCAGTACCATCTGCTTTTAGTTCTACTTTTTGTATACGAAGTCCGAGCGGTAGAGAACAAGACAGCAAGCGAGCGTACCTTTGTTCGCTTCTTTTCCACCAAGCACAGAAGTTTAAGGAGAACTGTAGGTCGGTGACTACCCCTTTCCGCGACGGCATTTGGAACCGTCTCCAAGTGAGTGTGGGCGATAGGGGGGTCCTTCCCACACGACCTAGAACTCGTCGAGGATATGCCCTCCTGGCACACACGTTCGGCAAAATGGGTCGTGTGCGACCGGCGAGCGCTCAAATACGGAAATACGTACAGTAGAGCTAAAAAACTACAATTATACGGCAAAATTGTTTCCGGTCGCAAGTACATCCCACACAGTCAGCCCCCGCTAAACGTTTCCGTTCGTATGTACATCCCACACAGTGGCTCGAAGGAAAACATTTCCGTTCACAGGTACATGACACACCATTTTTCCCATTAAATCGCTTGCGTTATTGAATATATCACACACGGTCCATGGAAGAAACTGTGTGGCAAAGGCTGTCCATCACACACAATTTTCATGTGGTAAACGTTTGCGCAAGGTGGCCTAACGCAAACAGTTTTCAAGAGAAAGTCGTGTGTGATTGTTCATTGATCCAACATGGTTTATTCCTAGAAACTGTGTGCGTTGCCTGCGGTCATCGCCCACGATATTTTTTCAACAACTGTTTGCAATAGCAAAATCCAATTAGCTGGCTAATTCGCCACTAGCAGGTTAATTATCCGATTATTCATAATCCATTTATTAATCTAATTGACAGTTTATATTAAGCACACAATATATTTCATTTTCATAGTTGAAATACATCAGAGTACATCATCATATAGCTTCAGCACTCAGCTACCCCATTACACAACTACACCGGGACCAAGTTTCATATGCAACATCTATAACCCTTCGAAATTAGCATCATAGACGGCACATAGACAGATGTATCTCATCTGGAAAACTGCTAAAGCAGAAGGCGAATATTGAGCCTTCATTGATGTTGGAGGTCTTTGTAACTTTAGGCCAGTGCCTGTGCATGATTGACTGTCCATCCTTCGTCCTCTTCAGGAAAACTTCAATATTGAACTGTGGGTGTTGTATGAATACCTTCCTCGCCTCCTGATCATAGAGGTGGTTTGAGAGGTAATCATCAGTGAACTGCTTTGGAAAGGCATGAAAACAAGGATGTGCATAAATATCTTCTCTATATTGGAAATGGGGCAAAGGAATTAAAAAGGCAAGGTATAATAGTTAGTACCATCCTGTAGTGAACTGATGTCTTCTTCATTGTGCAGACAAAGATCTTGTTGTTTTTTGTCGCTAATTTCTTTATCCTAACAATCTTTCTGAGTTTCTTGACTTGACCGATATTCATGGACAACTCATTTCCCCATATGCAAAAAGGGTCTAACAGTGGGTCAAAACCTCTGATAGCAGGACATACGTGTGCAAGACCAAATTGTAAAAAACCTAAATATTAGAATGGTTCTTGCAATTGCACAATAATGTGCTATTAGACAATGGACCATGCACGTGCTAACCTCGATTGTAAACCTCAGTGCTTCCCATTGTTTCCCTGCAATACATATAAGGTAGTTAGTCATCAGGTTAAGTAAGGGTTCGCATGCTATCAGTAAAATATGTTGATGAAAAATAATCACATTGCAGATTCATCAGATTAATTCAAGACACAGGGAAAACCCATTTACCCAAACCAAGCATGATTAAGAACTAGGAAATATAGCACTTGTATATGCTTCTCATGTATTAAGTGCAGCCAAATTCGATTTATTCCTCACATGCACAACAATACAAAATTCTATCGACGATAATTGGACATCGCATTGCAGAATTGAACCAAGCGGTTAACTAAACACCACAACAAATGAACCAAACATTAACTGAGCACCACATTGCACAATATAACATTGAACCAAGCAGTTAACTAAACACCATAACAAATGAACAAAACATTAACTGAGCACCACATTGCACAATATAACATACTCCTAATAGAAGATCAGACAGTTAACCAAACAGTTAACTACAGCCAATTGTAGCAATTGTATTTGTTTCTCAAGTATTTACTACAGCCAAATTCAATTTATTCCTCACATGGTATACAATAATAGAATGCACCCCCAATTTTCTAAAGATAAATTCGATTTATTTCTCACATGGAAGAAAATACAAAATTGCAGCCTGAAGAATTGAACATCACATTTGCAGTATTGAACCAAACAGTTAACTGAAGACGACAACTAATTAGCAAAATAGTTAATAGGTGAGCACCACACTACACGACATATAGAACATATACACTAGAGCAATAGATTGCATGGTAAAATTAGATAGCACAATTGAGTAGAATTTGTGAAGGAAAGGCAGGACCAGCACATGCAACGGGTAAACCGAGCATGCTTAACCGGCGTAGCTAGCAAATGGCGAGGTGCTCCTTCAAGATCTGGGGGTCGGCACGAATTGTAGCCACCGCGACCTCATCCGCGCGTGCAGCCGCGATTTGCTTCTCCGCTGCCAAATGCTCCTTGAGGTCCTGGCTATACTGCGTGCGCCATGGCTTAGGCCGGCGCTTATTTGGTGGAGGGGTCGGTGATTTGGGTGGAAGGTGTCGCGCTCGCGCTTCTTGGTAGGGGTATGTGGGATGTGGAAGGAGGAGGAGGATGGGGGTCGGGTGTGGATTACCTGCCAGGATAGGCGAGGCCGAGGAGCGTGAAGGTGGGTCGCCGGCGAGGAGGCGGCGGCGGCGCTGCAAGCAAGGAGTGAAGGTTTCAACTTGAAAAGGAAGGCGGAAAGAGGGGAAATGTGGCTTTTGGTAAGGGGGAGGGGGCGGGGAGGTAGATATTTCTGCGGAAGCCGAAAATTTGGAATCGCTTCAGCCAAAAAACTGGCGCGCAAAGTGTCATCAGACACGGTCCCTTATTCAGAATTGTGTATGATATGTGGACATCACAAACGACTCAGATAGCTTAATCCGTGTATGATTAGTTTGAACGTCAATAGTTTTGGTTCAAATTTTGTCCAATTTGGGGCAGGTTTGGGTATATGCTTCTCACAAACCGGAGCTTCTCACAACAAACATGATGGTTTTCGGTAGGGAACATCCCACCTTTGGGGACGAAACGATAGCCATTGCCTCTTATTGCTTTCTAATTTTTTTCTCGTGTCAACATAGAACAACAGGAGTATTGTGTGATTTTTTGTGATTTTTCGGGGTTCGTTTGGACAATTTTATGCATTAACTGAGTTTTCAATGCATTTATGTGCAGAATTCAAATTTGAACTACATGCACATGCTCCAGTGCATATAAATTGGTTGAAAAATCAAATCTGTGTCCTAGGGTGCATGCTTAGGTCCCATGCAAGAAATGGGAATGAATTTCGAACACCAGGGCACCGTTGATTGCCGGCAAAACATTGAGATGCCTGGTTTTTAAATTCTAGTAAATCCAAAACTCGTCTGAAATTCATGAAACTTGGCATGCCATCATGGAGCGGCATCAACATGCCATGGTACAAATTTTGTCCCATTTGGGGCAGGTTTGGGTATATGCTTCTCACAAACCCGAGCTTCTCACAACAAGCATGATGGTTTTCGGTAGGTAACGTCCCCCCTTTGGGGATGAAACGATACCCATTGCCTCTTATTGCTTTCAATTTTTTTTCTCGTGTCAACATAGAACAACAGGAGTGTTGTGTGAATTTTTGTGATTTTTTGGGGTTTGTTTGGACATTCTTATGCACTAGCTGGAGTTTTCAATGCATTTATTCAAATTTGAACTACATGCACAAGCTCCAGTGCATATAAATTGGTTGAAAAATCAAATTTGTGTCCTACGGTGCATGCTTAGGCCCCATGCAAGAAATGGGAATGAATTTCGAACACCAGGGCACCGTTGATTGCCGGAAAAACAATGAGATGCCTGGTTTTTAAATTCTAGTAAATCCAAAACTCGTCTGAAATTCATGAAACTTGGCATGCTAGCATGGAGCGGCATCAACATGCTGTGGTACAAATTTTGTCCCATTTGGGGCAGGTTTGGGTATATGTTTCTCACAAACCGGAGCTTCTCACAACAAGCATGATGGTTTTCGGTAGGGAACGTCCCACTTTTGGGGATGAAACGATATCCATTGCCCCTTATTGCTTTCAATTTTTTTTTCTTGTGTCAACATAGAACAACAGGAGTGTTGTGTGAATTTTTGTGATTTTTCAGGGTTCGTTTGGACATTTTTATGCATTAACTGAGTTTTCAATGCATTTATGTGCATAATTCAAATTTGAACTACATGCACATGCTCCAGTCCATATAAATTGGTTGAAAAAACAAATTTGTGTCCTTGGATGCATGCTTAGGTCCCATGCAAGAAATGGGAATGAATTTCAAACACCAGGGCACCGTTGATTGCTAGCAAAACATTGAGATGCCTGGTTTTTAAATTCTAGTAGATCCAAAACTTCGTGAAATTCATGGAACTTGGCATCTTTGTCATGGAGCGGCATCAACATGCCATGGTACAAATTTTGTCCCATTTGGGGCAGGTTTGGGTATATGCTTCTCACAAACCAGAGCTTCTCACAACAAGCATGATGGTTTTCGGTAGGGAACGTCCCACCTTTGGGGACGAAAGGATATCCATTGCCTCTTATTTCTTTCAATTTTTTTTCTCGTGTCAACATAGAACAACACGAGTGTTTTGTGAATTTTTGTGATTTTTGGGGTTCATTTGGATATTTTTATGCATTAACTGAGTTTTCAATGCATTTATGTGCATAATTCAAATTTGAACTACATGCACATTCTCCAGTCCATATAAATTGGTTTAAAAACCAAATCTGTGTCCTTGGGTGCATGCTTAGGTCCCATGCAAGAAATGGGCATGAATTTCAAACACCAGGGCACCGTTGATTGCCGCCAAAATATTGAGATGCCTGGTTTTTAAATTCTAGTAAATCCAAAATTCTGTTAACCAATCACGTGACGCCATGTGTCTTGGTTTTAATGGCTGTAGGAGGTGTCGTGTGGACAGCTGTTTGACCTTGACTGAATGGGAGGCGGCGAAGGCGTCCGGGCAGTGTGGCCGACTGAGAGGCGTGCAAGCTGTCCTCGAGTGCGCATGAGCTCACCGAGAAGCATGCACGAGTTATGCGCAGCCTTGAGAGCTCACTTGGAAGCGAGCCCTTTGACTTCCATGGCCGCCCGCCTTGCTCGCATCCTCTCCATTAATAGCGACCAAGTCGCAGTTTAATTCGCTTTTTAAATATAAAACACTCATCGCAAACGTTTTAGTTTGAACACCCGTATGCAAACCGATAGCTTCCCCAGGAAGCCTAGAGAAAATGTGCCGAGCAGGATTTTTGCAGCTCTTGATCGCAAACGATTTAGATAGAACACTCGTATGCAAAGTGAGAGCCGCGCAGGATTTATGCATCCCTTCAACGCAAACAGTTGTTCTGGACGACCCATGGGCAACCATGTACAAACAATTTGGTAAGATTTGCATCTGTCATATTGGGTATGTTGCCATTTGTCGAACTGGAAAGATTTACATTTGTTGATCTAGTAACGTAGCCATTTGTCAATCCTTGTAACACTGCGAATTGTCAAAATATGCAGCTAGATATCATTAGCACTATGTAACTTTTGCAACTAAAATTCAGTAATTAAGCATAGATTTCATTCATAGATTAAGTAGTCGTTCTCAATTTATACAAACGGTTCAACTCGACAGCTGAACCGACCAAACTTCTCCCCAATTGTTGCCAACCACGTACTGAAATAGCTAGTTCAACTATATATATACTAGCTAATTTTAAGTACGTTGTACAGTTCGACCCCACATCTATAGTCAGATGAACCGAACAAAATAGCCCCTAAATATTTCTACTACCACGGAGGGGCCTTGTGCTACTTCCGGCAGCCTCTCCTCTGCCGAGCGCGCTCAGTAAGAGGTGGAGGAGGAGGAGGAGCCACCAAGCGAGCTGGACAAATGCAATACGGGGCCTGCTGCTGCTGCCACGTTAACGCAGCTCGCTAGCTTCGAACGCCCATTGCCTTCTGAGACAATCCCTCTCGGCGGCCGGACTGCTCATAGATCTCCTGATTCTCGCCTCGGCGTCGGCGTGTCTGCTTGACGGCTGCGGTAATGCTCTTTGCGTGCTCGACGAGGCGCTCCTCCTCCTCCCGCAGAAACTTGATGTAGCACGCAAGGTCGCTGACGCACATGCATGCGGGCCTCCAGCTCCGCCTCCCTCCTTCGGGCGGCGGTGGCGGAGCGGTTGATGATCCAGGCGGTCGACGGTGGGCTGGCGGGCACGGCGGCCGACGATGGAGTGGCGGCCACGACCACAACCTCCTGCCTTCGGGCCGCGGTGGCGAAGCGGGTGATGGCCACAGTGGGCGGCAGTGGGGTGGCGGCTACGACAGCCACCTCCCGCCTTCGGGCCGTGGCGGCGGAGCGGGAGATGGCCCTGGCTTTCGACGCTGGTGTGGCGGCAACGGCGGCCGGCAACAGCTGCCGACAACTAGCGGCGGCGGAGCGTGTGGTGGGTGTTCCGTGCACACCCAACAGGGACGCCACGTGCACTACACTACGCCGGGGACTGCGCCGCCGCAGCGGTGTAGCCTCCTAGCTGGAGCTGTTCTCTGATGATGGCGGAGTGGCTGAGCGACGACGACGGACCGGTGCCATTGGCAGTTGTGGGAGAAGCACACGAGATAAGCTAAAGGGAGGGAGGGGAAAATGCGACGCAGGACTAGCCGGCCGTGAGGGTTTTTATAGCAGGCCGGTAAGCATTGGGATTTTGGGGGATTTCACCGAGTCGGGCGGGAAGCTTGCGCGGGAACCTGCGAGGTTGTGTGGGAACGGGCTCACCGATGATTCATTGGCGCCACCGTTTGGCCAAAAGAACGCCCCCGCGCACTGCGCAAGCTTGCGTTGTAAGCCGTCTGCGGCAGCGGGGTGACAAGACGTGCGAGTGATGGACGAGAGGATACGTACACATATAGTTAATAAAAAAACGTTTGCGATTTAATTAACTACTATACCCGTCCTGTATTATAAGTAGGATTTAACTAATAAAATACGAATGCATGTCGCCATAGATTATATCGTTGGTGTCGTATTTGAACATAGTTTCCAGCTATACAATTTTTGTAACATGTTTTAACACTTTTTTGGTTAAATCTAAGGTTATACACCAGCAGGCGTTTGCCCACAACACACACGACTTATTCCATCACAAACAGCTCTGATGGATCAACTGTCTGCCACGTATCGCACACGCAACTCTAATATGATTCGTGCTTGATGTCTCCGACATCGCTCGCACAGTTCGTCTTATTTGCCACGTATCACTGTGCCGTCCTCTGCTCGCGTCCCTCGGCAAGCTCTGCTCGCCGTTAGGCGCCGCGACGCGCTCTATCGCGTCCATTGGCGCGCTCTGCTTGCGTTCGTCGGCGCGCTCGGCTTGTGGACAACTTTTCCTTGAGGCGACCGCGCGGCCTCGCTCGCGTCGCCAGCGCGCTCTACCAGCGTGATTGGGCATGTGCACAATCACGTCGGGGCCCCATATGCGTATGGTTGCGCTTGGCATTGCCCGCCGCGATCTTGATTACGTGCGGCCGTACGATGGAGTTATGCGCTGCAAATTAGAACTGCCATCAGGGCCTGCCGATATTCCTGGCCGTCCGACTTCCCCTTTAATTCCCGCGGCCATTATAACATTAGTCTCTTCAACCTTTCGATCGCGCCCCACAACACAACAAGCACACCCACGACGACAAATAGAGAGGGGATGTCCGGCAGCGCCCCAATGGAGTTCGGCAAGCATAGAGTGGAGACCCACGCAAGGGAGACGGATCTCTCGGTGGTGTACACCATCAACCCGGTCGTGGTGGATGACTACATCAACAGCGTTGAGCAGTTGCTTGCTGAAGACAAGTACAAGGTGGTCGGCATCAACATCCAGTACACCGCCGGTCGTCCCGGCATAGATCAGAAGGTTGCCTTCACCTAGTTGTGCGTGCGCCATCATGTCCTCGTCTACCACTACTGCATGGCCACAGAGCCTTGCGACCGTTTCAACAGGTTTGTCAACAGGACTGACTACAAGTTCACCACGGTGGATACGAAAGACGATCTAAAAGCGCTTAGTGTTACGGGCCTTGCCTGCAAGAACCTTGTCGAAATCCGTGACCACTACAGGGTCTGGGGCAGCACGAAGCAGGACTCCTTGGTCGCACTCGCCTCGGCCATCATCGACCCCTACTATGAAAAGATGAAGCAGGATGCCCAGAGAACAAGTCCCATATCATGGCACAAGGCCTGGATGCGGCAACTGGATGAACCTCGCCTCAGCTTCGCGGCAAAGAGCGTGTACACATGTGATACGTCTCCAACGTATCTATAATTTTTGATTGCTCCATGATATATTATCTACTGTTTCGGGCAATATTGGGCTTTATTATCCACTTTTATATTATTTTTGGGACTAACGTATTAACCGGAGGCCCAACCCAGATTTGCTGTTTTTTTCTTCCTATTTCAGTGTTTCGAAGAAAAGGAATATCAAACAGAGTCGAAACGGAACGAAATCAACTGGAGAAGTTATTTTTGGAAGGAAAGCTACCGAAAAAGCTTGGAGTGCACGTCGGGGAAGAAGGGAGGTGCCCACAGGGTGGGCGCCCCCTAGGGCGCCCGCCTCACGGCCCCCTTCGGTCCACCGACGCATTTCTTTCACCCATATATACCTACGTATCCTAAAACTTCCAACAGAGAATAGATCGGGAGTTCCGCCGCATAAAACCTCCAGAGCCACCAAAACCAATCGGGACCTGTTAAGGCACCTGTCGGAGGGGGAACCCTCACCGGTGATCATCTTCATCATCCGGCGCTCTCCATGAAGAGGAGGGAGTAGTTCACCCTCGGGGCTGAGGGTATGTACCAAAGAGCTATGTGTTTGATCTCTCTCTCTCTCTCTCTCTCTCTCTCTCTCTCTCTCTGTTGTTCATGATTTGGCACGATCTTGATGTATCGCGAGCTTTGCTATTATAGTTGGATCTTATGTTTCTTCTCCCCCTCTACTTTCTTGTAATGAATTGAGTTTTCCCCTTGAAGTAATCTTATCGGATTGAGTCTTTAAAGATTTGAGAACACTTGATGTATGTCTTGCTGTGCGTATCTGTGGTGACAATGGGATATCACGTGATTCACTTGATGTATGTTTTGGTGATCAACTTCCGGGTTCTGGCCATGAACGTATGCATAGGGGTTGGCAAACGTTTTCGTCGTGATTCTCCGGTAGAAACTTTGGGGCACTCTTTGATGTTCTATGTGTTGGTTTATATAGATGAATTGAGATTGTGCGGTGCATATCGTATAATCATGCCCATGGATACTTGAGGTGACATTGGAGTATCTAGGTGACATTAGGGTTTTGGTTGATTTGTATCTTCAGGTGTTATTCTAGTACGAACTCTAGGGCTGTTTGTGACACTTATAGGAATAGCCCAACGGATTGATTGGAAAGAATAACTTTGAGGTGGTTTCGTACCCTACCATAATCTCTTTGTTTGTTCCCCACTATTCGTGAATTTAGAGTGACTCTTTGTTGTATGTTGAGGGATAGTTATACGATCCAATTATGTTATTATTGTTGAGAGAACTTGCACTAGTGAAAGTATGAACCCTAGGCCTTGTTTCCTAGCATTGCAATACCGTTTACTCTCACTTTCACCATTAGTTAACTTGCTGTTTTTATATTTTCAGATTACAAAAACCTTTATCTACCATCCATATTGCACTTGTATCACCATCTCTTCGCCGAACTAGTGCACCTATACAATTTACCATTGTATTGGGTGTGTTGGGGACACAAGAGACTTTTTGTTATTTGGTTGCAGGGTTGCTTGAGAGAGACCGTCTTCATCCTGAGACTCCCACGGATTGATAAACCTTGGGTCATCCACTTGAGGGAAATTTTCTACTGTCCTACAAACCTCCGCACTTGGAGGCCCAACAACGTCTACAAGAAGAAGGTTGCGTAGTAGACATCAAGCTCTTTTCTGGCATCGTTGCCGGGGAGGTGAGTGCTTGAAGGTATATCTTTAGATCTTGCACTCGAATCTTTTTGTTTCTTGTTTTAGCACTAGTTTAGCTTATAAAAGAAAACTACAAAAAATGGAATTAAGGTTGCCTCATATGCTTCATCTTTTTAATATCTTTCGTGAAAATGATGGGAAGGAAAATTGTGCTCAAGTACTAGAGGAAGAATTACATAGAATGCTTGGCATGAAATACGTGAATGATGAGCATGATTGCAATGTTGTTAGTATGAATTCCTTGAATATCCATGATGCTAATGATATGCACAGCCACAAGCTTGGGGATGCTACGTTTAATGAAGGTGATATTTTTATCCTCTCAAGTTTTGATATGCAAAGTTGTTATGATGATAGCATGCCTTTTACCTATGATGATTATTGTGATGAAACTTATGCTATAAAAAGTAGTGATGATTATATTTATAAAACTTGTCATGATTATGATTACTCTTTTTCTGAACATTACTCTTTTAATATGGAAACAATTTGTAGTATTCAAGTCTTTTATGATACTCCCACTATTCCGAATGAGAATAATTTTGCTTATGTGGAGAGTAGTAAATTTTCTATGCTTGTAGATCATGAAAAGAATTCTTTAGGTGCTGGTTATATTGTTGAATTCATTCATGATGCTATTGACAATTATTATGAGGGAGGAACATATGCTTGTAGGAATTGCAATAATATCAAGTTTCCTCTCTATGTGCTTAAAGATTTGAAGTTATGCTTGTTTTACCTTCCTATGCAAGTTGATTATTGTTCCCATAAGTTGTTTGTTCACAAAATCCCTATGCATAGGAAGTGGGTTAGACTTAAATGTGCTAGTCATATTCTTCATGATGCTCTCTTTATATTTCAATTCTTATCCTTTATGTGAGCATCATTGAAATCATCATGCCTAGCTAGGGGCGTTAAACGACAGCGCGTGTTGGGAGGCAACCCAAATTTATTTTAGTTTCTTAATTTTTGGTTCTGTTTAGTAATAAATAATCCATATAGCTTCTGTTTAGATATGGTTTTGTGTTTTAATTAGTGTTTGTGCCAAGTGGAACCTTTGGGAAGACTTGGGTGAAGTCTTTATGATCATGATGTAAAAAATAGAAACTTTAGCGCTCACGAGATTAGCTAGAACTTTTTACTGGAAAGCGATATTTAGTTGATTGTTTTTGAAGATGATTACTAGACAAATACCTCAGGTCCACCAATTTATTTTAGAATTTGGAGTTCCAGAAGTTTGCGTTAGTTACAGATTACTACAGACTGTTCTGTTTTTGACAGATTCTGTTTTCATTGTGTTGTTTGCTTATTTTGATGACTCTATGGCTAGTAAAATAGTTTACAAACCATAGAGAAGTTGGAATATAGTAGGTTTAACACCAATATAAATAGATAATGAGTTCATTACAGTACCTTGAAGTGGTGTTTTGTTTTATTTCGCTAACGGAGCTCACGAGATTTTTTGTTAAGTTTTGTGTTGTGAAGTTTTCAAGTTTTGGGTAAAGATTCGATGGACTATGGAATAAGGAGTGGCAAGAGCCTAAGCTTGGGGATGGCCAAGGAACCCCAAGATAATATTCAATGATAACCAAGAGCCTAATCTTGGGGATGCCCCGGAAGGCATCCCCTCTTTCGTCTTCGTTCATCGGTAACTTTACTTGGAGCTATATTTTTATTCACCACATGATATGTGTTTTGCTTGGAGCGTTATTTTATTTTCTTTAGCTTTGCTTGCTGTTCGAATAAAATACCAAGATCTGAAATTATTAAATGGGAGAGTCTTCACATAGTTGCATAATTATCCAACTACTCATTGATCTTCACTTATATCTTTCGGAGTAGTTTGTTGTTTGCTCTAGTGCTTCACTTATATCTTTTTTAGCACAATGGTGGTTTTATTTTGAAGAAATAGGTGAACTCTCATGACTCACTTATATTATTTTGAGAGTATTAAATAGCATGGTAATTTTCTTAAATAATCCTAATATGCTAGGTATTCAAGACTAGTAATAACTTTCTTATGAGTGTGTTGAATACTAAGAGAAGTTTGATGCTTGATGATTGTTTTGAGATATGGAGGTAATAATATCAAAGTCGTGCTAGTTGAGTAGTTGTGATTTTGAGAATTGCTTGTGTTGAAGTTTGCAAGTCCCGTAGCATGCACGTATGGTAAACGTTATGTAACAAATATGAAACATGAGGTGTTCTTTGATTGTCTTCCTTATGAGTGGCGATCGGGGAGACGAGGGATGGTCTTTCCTACCAATCTATGCCCCTAGGAGCATGCGGCGTAGTGCTTTGGTTATTGATGACTTGTAGATTTTTGCAATAAGTATGTGAGTTCTTTATGACTAATGTTGAGTCCATGGATTATACGCACTCTCACCCTTCCATCATTGCTAGCCTCTTGATGCACTGCATTGCCCTTTCTCACATTGAGAGTTGGTGCAAACTTCGCAGGTGCATCCAAACCTCGTGATATGATACGGTCTTTCACACATAAACCTCCTTATAACTTCCTCAAAACAGCCACCATACCTACATATTATGGCATTTCCATAGCCATTCCAAGATATATTGCCATGCAACTTTCCACCATTCCATTTATCATGACACATTCATCATTGTCATATTGCTTAGCATGATCATGTAGTTGACATAGTATTTGTGGCAAAGCCACCGTTCATAATTCTTTCATACATGTCACTCTTGGTTCATTACATATCCCAGTACACCACTGGAGGCATTCATATAGAGTCATACTTTGTTCTAGTATCGAGTTGTAATCATTGAGTTGTAAATAAATAGAAGTGTGATGATCATCATTTATTAGAGCATTGTCCTAAAAAAAGAGAGAAAGGCCAAAATAAAAAAAAGGCCAAAAAAGAGAAATAAAAAGGGGCAATGTTACTATCTCTTTTTCCACACTTGTGCTTCAAAGTAGCACCATGTTCTTCATATAGCGAGTCTCATATATTGTGCTTCAAAGTAGCACCATGTTTTTCATATAGAGAGTTTCATATGTTGTCACTTTCATATACTAGTGGGAATTTTTCATTATAGAACTTGGCTTGTATATTCCAACGATGGGCTTCCTCAAATGCCCTAGGTCTTCGTGAGCAAGCAAGTTGGATGCACACCCACTTAGTTCTTTTGTTGAGCTTTCATACATTTATAGCTCTAGTGCATCCGTTGCATGGCAATCCCTGCTCCTTGCATTAACATCAATTGATGGGCATCTCCATAGCCCGTTGATTAGCCTCGTTGATGTAAGACCTTCTCCTTTTTTGTCTTCTCCACATAACCCCCATCATCATATTCTATTCCACCCATAGTGCTATATCCATGGCTCACGCTCATGTATTGTGCAAAGGTTTATAAGTTTGAGATTACTAAAGTATGAAACAATTGCTTGGCTTGTCATCGGGGTTGTGCATGATGAGAGCATTCTTGTGTGAAGAAAATGGAGCATGACTAAACTATATGATTTTGTAGGGATGAACTTTCTTTATCCATGTTATTTTGAGAGGACATAATTGCTTAGTTAGTATGCTTGAAGTATTATTATTTTTATGTCAATATGAACTTTTGTCTTGAATCTTTCGGATCTGAATATTCATATCACAATTAAGAAGAATTACAATGAAATTATGCCAACTAGCATTCCACATCAAAAATTATCTTTTTTATCATTTACCTACTCGAGGACAAGCAAGAATTAAGCTTGGGATGCTTGATACGTCTCCAACGTATCTATAATTTTTGATTGCTCCATCCTATATTATCTACTGTTTTGGGCAATATTGGGCTTTATTATCCACTTTTATATTATTTTTGGGACTAACCTATTAACGGAGGCCCAGCCCAGATTTCTTGTTTTTTGCCTATTTGATGTTTCAAGAAAAGGAATATCAAACGGAGTCAAACGGAACGAAATCAAGCTGGAAAAGTTATTTCGGAAGGAAACCCACCGGAAAAGCTCGGAATGCACGTCAGGAAAGAAGGGAGGTGCCCACGAGGGTGGAGGGCGCGCCCCCCTGCCTCGTGGCCCCCCCTTCGGTCCATCGACGTACTTCTTTCACCCATATATACCTACGTATCCTAAAACTTCCAGAGTAGAGAATAGATCGGGAGTTCCGCCGCCGCAAAACCTCCAGAGCCACCAAAAACCAATCGGGACCCAGTTCTGGCACCCTACCGGAGGGGGGAACCCTCACCGGTGGCCATCTTCATCATCCCGGCGCTCTCCATGACGAGGAGGGAGTAGTTCAACCTCAGGGCTGAGGGTATGTACCAGTAGCTATGTGTTTGATCTCTCTCTCTCTCTCTCGTGTTCTTGATTTGTCATGATCTTGATTTATCGCGATCTTTGCTATTATAGTTGGATCTTATGTTTCTTGTCCCCCTCTACTTTCTTGTAATGAATTGAGTTTTCCCCTTGAAGTAATCTTATCGGATTGAGTCTTTAAAGATTTGAGAACACTTGATGTATGTCTTGCCATGCGTATCTGTGGTGACAATGGGATATCACGTGATTCACTTGATGTATGTTTTGGTGATCAACTTGCGGGTTCTGCCCATGAACCTATGCATAGGGGTTGGCACACGTTTTCGTCGTGATTCTCCGGTAGAAACTTTGGGGCACTCTTTGAGGTTCTATGTGTTGGTTTGAATAGATGAATTGAGATTGTGTGACGCATATCGTATAATCATGCCCACGGATACTTGAGGTGACATTGGAGTATCTAGGTGACATTAGGGTTTCGGTTGATTTGTATCTGAAGGTGTTATTCTAGTACGAACTCTAGGGCTGTTTGTGACACTTATAGGAATAGCCCAACGGATTGATTGGGAAGAATAACTTTGAGGTAGTTTCGTACCCTACCATAATCTCTTCGCTTGTTCTCCACTATTAGTGACTTTGGAGTGACTCTTTGTTGCATGTTGAGGGATAGTTATACGATCCAATTATGTTATTATTGTTGAGAGAACTTGCACTACTGAAAGTATGAACCCTAGGCCTTGTTTCCTAGCATTGCAATACCGTTTACTCTCACTTTCACCATTAGTTACCTTGCTGTTTTTATATTTTCAGATTACAAAAACGTTTATCTACCATCCATATTGCACTTGTATCACCGTCTCTTCGCGAACTAGTGCACCTATACAATTTACCATTGTATTGGGTGTGTTGGGGACGAAGAGACTTTTGTTATTTGGTTGCAGGGGTTGCTTGAGAGAGACCATCTTCATCCCACGCCTCCACGGATTGATAAACCTTAGGTCATCCACTTGAGGGAAATTTGCTACTGTCCTACAAACCTCTGCACTTGGAGGCGCAACAACGTCTACAAGAAGAAGGTTGCGTAGTAGACATCAACATGCTGCGACATGCACAGGCGGATCGTTGACATGAGGAAGTGCCTCATTACCCAAATCGACGAGCCCGGATCGAGCCACAAGAAGAGCAAGCGTCCCAAGAAGTAGATGATGATCAGATGATCGTTTATGCTAGTTAATCATGCATGTAATATATAGTTTACTTTATTGGTGTGTGTGGAAATGTCATGTGTGTAGTAGCCACCTATGTAATTATGCATGTAATAGTTTACTTTGGTGTGTGAAAATGCCATGGTTGTAGGAGCCACCTATGTAAGTGGATGTAAAATTTGGTTATGCAAGCATGTCCTTATAAGTTGTTGTTCTGTATGCAATCCCATCGCACAACACACGCGTCTTATTAGCAGCAACCGTCTGTGTTCTTATCGGTCTTCAGACACATTTCTGATTACAGACCTGTTTGCCACGTATCAGACACATCTTGTTAAGTTGAACCGTTTCTGTTCTCATGTCTCAACGCAAACAGTTCATCCGAGTGAACCGCATGCCGTATATCACATACACCTTTGATCTGGCTGACCATTTCTTTAGTGTTGCCTAATCACAAACAGTTCATCCGAGTGAACCGTATGCTGTGTATCGCACACGCCTCCATCTGGCTGCCCGTTTCTTTTGTTCCTCCTCATCGCAAACAGTTCATTGAACTGAACTGTATGCCCTTCATCGCACACGCAACTAAAACCTGAACCGTGTTTGATGCATCCGTCATCGCAAACGTTTTACACATTTCTGACGGTTTTCATACTCACCGTTTGCGATTATGGCATCGCACATAGTTTCTCGAAGGGTCTCTGATCGTAGTGTCGCGTTAGCAGCATCCTACAGTAGTGTATGTTGCTAATTCTTTCTTCATGACTTATACATGTTCCTATGACTATGAGATTATGCAATTCCCGAATGCCGGAGGAACACTTTGTGTGCTACCAAACGTCATAACGTAATTGGGTGATTATAAAGGTGCTCTACAGGTGTCTCCGATGGTGTTTGTTGAGTTGGCATAGATCGAGATTAGTATTTGTCACTCCGATTGTCGGAGAGGTATCTCTGGGCCCTCTCGGTAATGCACATCACTATAAGCCTTGCAAGCAATGTGATTAATAAGTTAGTTGCGGGATGATGCATTATGGAACGAGTAAAGAGACTTGCCAGTAATGAAATTGAACTAGGTATTGAGATACCGACGATCGAATCTCGGGCAAGTAACATACCAATGACAAAGGGAACAACGTATGTTGTTATGCGGTTTGACCGATAAAGATCTTCATAGAATATGTGGGAGCCAATATGAGCATCCAGGTTCCGCTATTGGTTATTGACCGGAGACGTGTCTCGGTTACGTCTGCATAGTTCTCGAACCCGTAGGGTCCGCAGACTTAACGTTCGGTGATGATCGGTATTATGATTTTATGTGTTTTGATGTACCGAAGGTAGTTCGGAGTCCCGGATATGATCACGGACGTGACGAGGAGTCTTGAAATAGTCGAGATATAAAGATTCATATATTGGACGGCTATATTCGGACAACAGAAGTGTTCCGGGTGATCTCGGAGAAAACAGGATTGCCGGAGGGGTTACCGCAACCCCCCGGGGAAGTATTGGGCCTTAGTGGGCCTTAGGGGAGAGACAGGGCAGCGGCCCAGGAAGTGGCGCCCCCCCAAGGGGAGTCCGAATTGGACTAGGGGAGGGGGCGCAGCCCCTCTTTCCCTCTTCCTCAGCCTCTCCCTCTCCTTCCTTCCCCCTTCCTCCTCCTAGTTGGACTAGGAAAGGGGGAGCCCTACTCCTACTAGGAGGAGGACTCCTCCCCCCCTTTGCGCGCCCCAAGGGCCGGCCGCCTCCCGCTTGCTCCTTTATATACGGGGGCAGGGGGCACCCTAGAAACACAACAGACATTGTTCTTAGCCGTGTGCGGTGCCCCCCTCCACCATAATCCACCTTGGTCATATCGTTGCAGTGCTTAGGCGAAGCCTTGTGCCGGTAGCTTTATCATCACCGTCATCATGCCTTCGTGCTGACGAAGCTCTCCCTCGAAATTCTGCTGGATCGTGAGTTCGTGGGATGTCACCGAACTGAACGTGTGCTGAACTCGGAGGTGTCGTGCGTTCGGTACTTGGATCGGTCGAATCATCAAGACGTACGACTACATCAACCACGTTGACAAAACGCTTCCGCTTACAGTCTACGAGGGTACATGGACAACACTCTCCCGCTCGTTATTATGCATCACCATCATCTTGCGTGTGCATAGGAATTTTTTTGAAATTACTGCGTTCCCCAACAGTGGTATCAAAGCCAGGTTTATGCGTAGATGTTATATGCACGACTAGAACAAAAGTGAGTTGTGGGAGATAATAGTCATACTGCTTACCAACATGTCATACTTTGATTCGGCGGTATTGTTGGATGAAGAGGCCCGGACCGACATTATGCGTAGCTTACGCGAGACTGGTTCTACAGACGTGCTTCGCCCACAGGTGGCTGGCGGGTGTCAGTTTCTCCAACTTTAGTTGAATCGAGTGTGGCTACGCCCGGTCCTTGTTGAAGGTTAAAACAGCACATACTTGACGAAAAATCATTGTGGTTTTGATGCATAGGTAAGAACAGTTCTTGCTCAGCCCGTAGCAGCCATGTAAAACTTGAAACAACAAAGTAGAGGACGTCTAACTTGTTTTTGCAGGGCATGTTGTGATGTGATATGGTCAAGACATGATGCTAAATTTTATTGTATGAGATGATCATGTTTTGTAATGGAATTATCGGCAACTGGTAGGAGCCATATGGTTGTCGCTTTATTGTATGCAATGCAATCGCCCTGTAATTGTTCTTACTTTATCACTAAGCGATAGCAATAGTGGTAGAAACAATAGTTGGCGAGACGACAACGATGCTACCATGGAGATCAAGGTGTCAGACGGGTGACGATGGTGATCATGACGGTGGTTTGGAGATGGAGATCAAATGCACAAGATGATGATGGTCATATCATATCACTTATATTGATTGCATGTGATGTTTATCTTTTATGCATCTTATTTTTCTTTGATTCACAGTAGCATTATAAGATGATCTCTCACTAAATTTCAAGGTACAAGTGTCCCCCTTGAGTATGCACCGTTGCAAAAGTTCGTCGTGCCGAGACACCATGTGATGATCGGGTGTGATAAGCTCTACGTTCACATACAACAGGTGCAACCCAGTTTTGAACACGCAGAATACTCGGGTTAAACTTGACCAGCCTAGCATGTGCAGATATGGCCTCGGAACACTGAGACCGAAAGGTCGAGCCTGAATCATATAGTAGATATGATCAACATAGTGATGTTCACCATTGAAAACTACTCCATCTCACGTGATGATCGGACATGGTTTAGTTGATTTGGATCACGTGATCACTTAGATGATTAGAGGGATGTCTGTCTAAGTGGGAGTTCTTAAGTAATATGATTAATTGAACTTTAATTTATCATGAACTTAGTACTTGATAGTATTTTGCATGTCTATGTTATTGTAGATCAATGGCCCGTGCTACTGTTCCTTTGAATTTTAACACGTTCCTTGAGAAAGCTAAGTTGAAAGATGATGGTAGCAATTACACGGACTGGGTCCATAACTTGAGGATTATCCTCATAGCTACACAGAAGAATTACGTCCTGGAAGCACCGCTGGGTTCTAGGCCTGCTGCAGATGCTACTGATGACGTTAAGAACGTCTGGCAGAGCAACGCTGATGACTACACGATAGTTCAGTGTGCCATGCTTTACGGCTTAGAACCGGGACTTCAACGTCATTTTGAACGTCATGGAGCATATGAGATGTTCCAAGAGTTGAAGTTATTATTTCAAGCAAATGCCCGGATTGAGAGATATGAAGTCTCCAATAAGTTCTACAGCTGCAAGATGGAGGAGAATAGTTCTGTCAGTGAATATATACTCAAAATGTTTGGGTATAACAATCGCTTGATTCAACTGGGAGTTAATCTTCCTGATAATAGTGTCATTGACAGAATTCTTCAATCAATGCTACCAAGCTACAAGAGCTTCGTGATGAACTATAACATGCAAGGGATGGATAAGACAATTCGCGAGCTCTTCGCGATGCTAAATGCTGCAGAGGTAGAAATCAAGAAGGAGCATCAAGTGTTGACGGTCAACAAGACCACCAGTTTCAAGAAAAAGGGTAAAGGAAGAAGGGGAACTTCAAGAAGAACGACAAGCAAGTTGCTACTCAAGTGAAGAAGCCCAAGTCTGGACCTAAGCCTAAGACTGAGTGCTTCTACTGCAAAGGGACTGGTCACTGGAAGTGGAACTGCCCCAAGTATATGGCGGATAAGAAGGATGGCAAAGTGAACAAAGGTATATGTGATATACATGTTATTGATGTGTACCTTACTAATGCTCAAGTAGCACCTGTATTTGATATCGGTTACATTGCTAATATTTGCAACTCGAAACAGGGACTACGGATTAAGCGAAGATCGGCAAAGGACGAGGTGACGATGCGCGTAAGAAAAGGTTCCAAAGTCGATGTGATCACCGTCGGCACGCTACCTCTACATCTACCTTCGGGATTAGTTTTAGACCTGAATAATTGTTATTTGGTGCCAGCGTTGAGCCTGAACATTATATCTAGATCTTGTTTGATGCGAGACGGTTATTCATTTAAATCTGAGAATAATGGTTGTTCTATTTATATGAGTAATATGTTTTATGGTCATGCACCCTTGAAGAGTGGTCTATTTTTGATGAATCTCGATAGTAGTGATACACATATTCATAATATTGAATCCAAAAGATGCAGAATTGATGATGATAGTGCAACTTATTTGTGGCACTGCCGTTTGGGTCATATTGGTGTAAAGCGCATGAAGAAACTCCATTCTGATGGACTTTTGGAATCACTTGATTATGAATCACTTGGTACTTGCGAACCATGCCTCATGGGCATGATGACTATATCTCCGTTCTCCGGAACAATGGAGCGAGCAACAGATTTATTGGAAATCATACATACGGACGTATGTGGTCCGACGAATATTGAAGCTCGCGGTGGGTATGGTTATTTGCTCACCTTCACAGACGATTTGAGTAGATATGGGTATATGTACTTGATGAAACATAAATCTGAAACATTTGAAAAGTTCAAAGAATTCCAGAGTGAACTGGAAAATTATCGTAACAAGAAAATAAAGTTTCTACGATCTTATCGTGGAGGAGAATATTTGAGTTACGAGTTTGGTCTTCATTTGAAACAATATGGAATAGTTTCGCAACTCACGCCACCTGGAACACCACAGCGTAATGGTGTGTCCAGACATCGTAACCGCACTTTATTAGATATGGTGCGATCTATGATGTCTCTTACTGATTTACCGCTATCGTTTTGGGGTTATGCTTTAGAGACGGCTGCATTCACGTTAAATAGGGCACCATCTAAATCCGTTGAGACGACGCCTTATGAACCGTGGTTTGGCAAGAAACCAAAGTTGTCGTTTCTTAAAGTTTGGGGCTGCCATGCTTATGTGAAAAACCTTCAACCTGATAAGCTCGAACTGAAATTGGAGAGATGTGTCTTCATAGGATACCCAAAGGAAACTGTTGGGTACACCTTCTATCACAGATCCGATGGCAAGACATTCGTTGCTAAGAATGGACCCTTTCTAGAGAAGGAATTTCTCTCGACAGAAGTGAGTGGGAGGATAGTAGAACTTGATGAGGTAACTGTACCTACTCCCTTATTGGAAAGTAGTTCATCACAAAAATCAGTTCCTGTGATCCCTACACCAATTAGTGAGGAAGCTAATGATAATGATCATGAAACTTCAGATCAAGTTACTACCGAACCTCGTAGGTGAACCAGAGTAAGAACCTCACCAGAGTGGTATGGTAATCCTGTTCTGGAGGTCATGTTACTAGACCATGACGAACCTACGAACTATGAGGAAGCGATGATGAGCCCAGATTCCGCAAAATGGCTTGAGGCCAGGAAATCTGAGATGGGATCCATGTACGAGAACAAAGTGTGGACTTTGGTTCACTTGCCCGATGATCGGCAAGCCATCGAGAATAAACGGATCTTCAAGAAGAAGACTGACGCTGATGGTAATGTGACTGTCTACAAAGCTCGACTCGTCGCGAAAGGTTTTCGACAAGTTCAAGGAGTTGACTACGATGAGATCTTCTCACCCGTAGCGATGCTTAAGTCCGTCCGAATCATATTAGCAATTGCTGCATTTTATGATTATGAAATTTGGCAAATGGATGTAAAGACTGCATTCCTGAATAGATTTCTGGAAGAAGAGTTGTATATGATGCAACCTGAAGGTTTTATTGTTCCAAAGGGTGCTAACAAAGTGTGCAATCTCCAGCGATCCATTTATGGACTGGTGCAAGCCTCTCGGACTTGGAATAAACATTTTGATAGTGTGATCAAAGCATATGGTTTTATACAGAACTTTGGAGAAGCCTGTATTTACAAGAAAGTGAGTGGGAGCTCTGTAGCATTTCTAATATTATATGTGGATGACATATTGTTGATTGGAAATGATATAGAATTTCTGGATAGCATAAAAGGATACTTGAACAAGAGTTTTTCAATGAAAACCTCGGTGAAGCTGCTTATATATTGGGCATCAAGATCTATAGAGATAGATCAAGACGCTTAATTGGACTTTCACAAAGCACATACCTTGATAAAGTTTAGAAGAAGCTCAAAATGGATCAAGCAAAAAAAGGGTTCTTGCCTGTGTTACAAGGTGTGAAGTTGAGTCAGACTCAATGCCCGACCAACTGCAGAAGATAGAGAGAAATGAAAGATGTTCCCTATGCTTCAGCCATAGGCTCTATCATGTATGCAATGCATGTGTACTGCACTGATGTGTGCCTTGCTATTAGTTTAGCGTGGAGGTACCAAAGTAATCTAGGAGTGGATCACTGGACAACGGTCAAGAACATCCTGAAATATCTGAAAAGGACTAAGGATATGTTTCTCGTTTATGCAGGTGACAAAGAGCTCGTCGTAAATGGTTACGTCGATGCAAGCTTTGACACTGATCCGGATGACGCTAAGTCACAAACCGGATACGTATTTATATTGAACGTTGGAGTTGTAAGTTGATGCAGTTCTAAGCAAAGCGTCGTGGCGGGATCTACGTGTGAAGCGGAGTACATAGCTGCTTCAGAAGCAGCAAATGAAGGAGTCTGGATAAAGGAGTTCATATCCGATCTAGGTGTCATACCGAGTGCATCGGGTCCAATGAAAATCATTTGTGACAATACTGGTGCAATTGCCTTGGCAAAGGAATCTTGATTTCACAAGAGAACCAAGCACATCAAGAGACCCTTCAATTCCATCCGCGATCAAGTCAAGGAGGGAGACATAGAGGTTTGCAAGATACATACGGATTTCAACGTTGCACACCCGTTGACTAAGCCTCTTAGACGAGCAAAACATGATCAGCACCAAGACTCCATGGGTGTTAGAATCATTGCAGTGTAATCTAGATTATTGACTCTAGTGCAAGTGGGAGACTGAAGGAAATATGACCTAGAGGCAATAATAAAGTTGTTATTTATATTTCCTTATATCATGATAAATGTTTATTATTCATGCTAGAATTGTATTAACCAGAAACTTAGTACATGTGTGAATACATAGACAAACAGAGTGTCACAAGTATGCCTCTACTTGACTAGCTCGTTAATCAAAGATGATTAAGTTTCCTAGCCATAGACATGAGTTGTCATTTGATGAAGGGGTCACATCATTAGAGAATGATGTGATTGACTTGACCCATTCCGTTAGCTTAGCACTTGATCGTTTAGTATGTTGCTATTGCTTTCTTCATGACTTATACATGTTCCTATGACTATGAGATTATGCAATTCCCGAATGCCGAAGGAACACTTTGTGTGCTACCAAACGTCACAACGTAACTGGGTGATTATAAAGGTGCTCTACAGGTGTCTCCGATGGCGTTTGTTGAGTTGGCATAGATCGAGATTAGGATTTGTCACTCCGATTGTGGGAGAGGTATCTGCAGGCCCTCTCGGTAATGCACATCACTATAAGCCTTGCAAGCAATGTGACTAATGAGTTGGTTGCGGGATGATGCATACAGAACGAGTAAAGAGACTTGCCGGTAACGAGATTGACCTAGGTATTGAGATACCGATGATCGAATCACGGGCAAATAACATACCGATGACAAAGGGAAAAACGTATGTTGTTATGCGGTTTGACCGATAAAGATCTTCGTAGAATATCTGGGAGCCAATATGAGCATCCAGGTTCCGCTATTGGTTATTGACCGGAGACGTGTCTCGGCCATGTCTACATAGTTCTCGAACCCATAGGGTCCGCACGCTTAATGTTCGGTGACGATCGGTATTATGAGTTTAAGTGTTTTGATGTACCGAAGGTAGTTAGAAGTCCCGGATATGATCACGGACATGACGAGGAGTCTCGAAATAGTCGAGACATAAAGATTGATATATTGGATGGCTATATTCGGACACCGGGAGTGTTCCGGGTGATTTCGGAGAAAACCGGAGTGCCGCAGGGGTTACCAGAACCCCCCGGGGAAGTACTGGGCCTTAGTGGGTGCTTCCTCTTGAGCACTGCGTTGGTTTTCCCTTGAAGAGGAAAGGGTGATGCAGTAGAGCAGCGTAAGTATTTCCCTCAGTTTTTGAGAACCAAGGTATCAATGTAGTAGGAGAGCAAAAGAGATGTAGATTCAACTTTCTCATTCATGGGGTTGCCAAATATAGTTTCATCTTTTCATAGGTATCTACGGCATCCCCTTCAAGAAAACCTTCTTCAAATATGGAATCTAAGACATGCTTAAACGAAGATGGTAGGGCAACATAAAAACTTTTTAAGTAAATTTCAATTTGGTATTGGGGCACATAGTTAGCCGGATCACGAACGATCTATCGAAGCATCTTTCAAAGATTCATCGAGTAGACAACGAAAAATTCCGGAATCATCTTCATCAAAATTATTAAGATTCTCATTGATAACTCCGGCAGGTTTTTCCATGACATCAGTATTTATGAGTTTAGATAGGATAGAAGGATCATCCAAAGTACTAAAACATGGGAGAGAAACCCCAACCCTTTTTGATTCTGACATGGCGAAAGGAAGGAGAGCGGAAAAAAGAGGGTGAATAAAACGGTAAGGGTGAAGTGGGGGAGAGGAAAACGATAGGCAAAAGGCAAATAATGTAATGCGAGAGATAAGGGTTTGTGATGGGTACCTTGTATGTTGACTTTTGCGTAGACTCCCCGGCAACGGCGCCAGAAATCCTTCTTGCTACCTCTTGAGCACTGCGTTGGTTTTCCCTTGAAGAGGAAAGGGTGATGCAGTAGAGCAGCGTAAGTATTTCCCTCAGTTTTTGAGAACCAAGGTATCAATCCAGTAGGAGGCCATGCACGAGTCCCTCACACCAACACAAACAAATAAATCCTCGCAACCAACGCACTAAGGGGTTGTCAGTCCCTTCGCGGTCACTTACGAGAGTGAGATCTGATAGATATGATAAGATAATATTTTTGGTATTTTTATGATAAAGATGCAAACTAAAGAAAGCAAAATAAAAACGGCGCCAGAAATAGCTTGTTGTCGGGAGATTAAATATGATGGAAAATAGACCCGGGGGCCATAGGTTTCACTAGTGGCTTCTCTCAAGAGCATAAGTATTACGGTGGGTGAACAAATTACTGTTGAGCAATTGACAGAATTGAGCATAGTTATGAGAATATCTAGGTATGATCATGTATATAGGCATCACGTCTGCGACAAGTAGACCGACTCCTGCCTGCATCTACTACTATTACTCCACACATCGACCGCTATCCAGCATGCATCTAGAGTATTAAGTTCAAAAGAACATAGTAACGCTTTAAGTAAGATGACATGATGTAGAGGGATAAATTCATGCAATATGATATAAACCCCATCTTGTTATCCTCGATGGCAACAATACAATACGTGCCATGTTGCCCCTACTGTCACTGGGAAAGGACCCCGCAAGATTGAACCCAAAGCTAAGCACTTCTCCCATTGCAAGAAAGATCAATCTAGTAGGCCAAACCAAACTGATAATTCGAAGAGACTTGCAAAGATAACCAATCATACATAAAAGAATTCAGAGAAGATTCAAATATTGTTCATAGATAAACTTGATCACAAACCCACAATTCATCGTTCTCAACAAACACACTGCAAAAGAAGATTACATCGAATAGATCTCCACAAGAGAGGGAGAACATTGTATTGAGATCCAAAAGAGAGAAGAAGCCATCTAGCTAATAACTATGGACCCGAAGGTCTGAGGTAAACTACTCACACATCATCGGAGAAGCTATGGTGTTGATGTAGAAGCCCTCATGATCGATGCCCCTTCCGGCGGAGCTCGAGAAAAAGGCCCCAAGATGGGATCTCACGGTGCGAGAAGGTTGCGGCGGTGGAATTAGGTTTTTGGCTCCGTATCTGGTAGTTTGGGGGTACATAGGTATATATAGGACGAAGAAGTACGTCGGTGCAGCAACGTGGGCCCCACTAGGGTGGAGGGCGCGCCAGGGGGGTAGGCGCGCCCCCCTACCTCGTGCCTTCCTTGTTGATGTCTTGACGTAGGGTCCAAGTCCTCTGGATCACGTTTGTTCCAAAAATCACGTTCCCGAAGGTTTCATTCCGTTTGGACTGCGTTTGATATTCTTTTTCTGCGAAACTACGAAATAGGCAAAAAAACAGCAATCGGGCTGGGCCTCCGGTTAATAGGTTAGTACCAAAATAATATAAAATGGTATAATAAAGCCCAATAATGTCCAAAACAGAATATAATATAGCATGGAACAATGAAAAATTATAGATACGTTGGAGACGTATCAGTGGGCCTTAGGGGGGAGAGAGGGCAGCAGCCCAGGAGGTGCTGTGCCCCCCAAGGGGAGTCCAAATTGGACTAGGGCAGGGGGGTGCTGCCCCTCTTTCCCTCTCGCTCTCCCTCTCCTTCCTTCCCCCTTCCTCCTCCTAGTTGTACTAGGAAAGGGGGATCCTACTCCTCCTAGGAGGAGGACTCCTCCCCCTCCTTGGCGCGCCCCAAGGGCCGACCGGCCTCCCCTTGCTCCTTTATGTACGAGGGCAGGGGGCACCCCAGAAATACAACAGACATTGTTCTTAGCCGTGTGCGGTGCCCCCTCCACCATAATCCACCTCGCTCATATTGTTGCAGTGCTTAGGCGAAGCCTTGCGCCGGTAGCTTCATCATCACCGTCATCACACCGTCGTGTTGACGAAGCTCTCCCTCGACAATCTGCTGGATCATGAGTTCGTGGGACGTCACCAAACTGAACGTGTGTTGAACTCGGAGGTGTCGTGCGTTCAGTACTTGGATCGGTCGGATCATGAAGACGTACAACTACATCAACCGCGTTGACAAAACGCTTCCGCTTACAGTCTACGAGGGTACGTGGACAACACTCTCCCGCTCGTTGCTATGCATCACCATGATCTTCCGTGTGCGTTGGAAATTTTTTGAAATTACTGTGTTCCCCAACACTACGTCCATCCCGGTTTTTAGTCCACACCATTTTTTTTAATCAAAGTTAATAGCTGGACAAAAAAAATTACAGGAGAGCTGAAGACAAAGTTGTGAGAAGGCTTAGAAATCAATAGAAAACTTATGCTCTTAGTACCAACATCGATCCTTATTCGAGGAAACATTTGGTTCATAGCCAATTGTGTGATAAAATTGCACCAACGTGAAAGACGACTGCATCTCCAACGCAACCAAGGTGAACTGATGATGGATATCATCTTTGTGGGTAACAAGGAAAGAGCACTGATCAAAGACAGCTTGTTTTTCATTGAAAATCGATCAGCTTCACCAGCCGATGCAACCATGAGGCGCAACCATGAGCATCGATAGGTCATCATGGTAATTCATCATCCATTTGGCATCAAGTTTGGGTGAGGCACCTATGAAGTTCGACAAATCCTCACTGTGGTCTGTTTCTTCTCAGTAATCAAGCTCGAGGAAGGAAGAACCACGTGGCAAAGGACAGTGAGGCGGAACAACAATGGCCATCCAATTTTGTGCAGTTCCACTAAAACTGAGGAAGACATGCCCGGGTATGGAGATACGCATCGCTGTTTGCAAAACTATAAAAAAGGGATATAGTGTTGTTACTTTGTTTTGGTAGTGGTACAAGATTAACAGCGACATCTCAATTGTCAATAAGAATTAATGAAAAGTACACCAACAGAAAGAAGCATCATGATTATGTTGATGGGAACTAAACCAGCATTTCTTCATTTAACCAGTGATAGTATCAGATTAGCAGTAGCAAGAGGATCATATGGACAATGACCGCACAACCACCTGAAGGAAATATGCCCTAGAGGCAATAATAAAGTTATTATTTATTTCCTCATTTCATGACAAATGTTTATTATTCATGCTAGAATTGTATTAACCGGAAACTTGATACATGTGTGAATACATAGACAAACATAGTGTCACTTGTATGCCTATACTTGACTAGCTCGTGAATCAAAGATGGTTAAGTTTCCTAGCCATGGACATGAGTTGTCATTTGATTAACGGAATCACATCATTAGGAGAATGATGTGATTGACTTGACCCATTCCGTGAAGTGAGTGGATCCTTTCTAGAGAAGGAGTTTCTCTCGAAAGAAGTGAGTGGGAGGAAAGTAGATCTTGATAAGGTAATTTGTACCTTCTCCCGAATTGGAAAGTAGTTAATCACAGAAATCAGTTCCAGTGATTCCTACACCAATTAGTGTGGAAGCTAATGATGATGATCATGAAACTTCAGATTAAGTTACTACAAAACCTCGTAGGTCTTCCAAAGTATAGTCCGCACTGAGTGGTACGGTAATCCTGTTCTCGGAAGTCATGTTACTAGACCATGATGAACCCACGAACTATGAGGAAGCGATGATGAGTCCAGATTCCGCGAAATGGCTTGAGGCCATGAAATCTGAGATGGGATCCATGTATGAGAACAAAGTGTGGACTTTGGAGGAGTTGCCCGATGATCGGCAAGCCATATTGTATAAATGGATCTTCAAGTGGAAGACAGACGATGATAGTAATGTTACTGTCTACAAAGCTAGAATTGTCGCAAAAGGTTTTCGACAAGTTCAAGGTGTTGACTACGATGAGAGTTACTCACTCGTATCTATGCTTAAGTCTGTCCGAATCATGTTAACAACTGCCGCATTTTATGAAATCTGGCAAATGGATAAAACTGCATTCCTTAATGGATTTATTAAAGAAGAGTTGTATATGATGCAACCAGAAAGTTTTTTGTCAATCCTAAAGGTGCTAACAAAATATCCAAGCTCCAAATGATCCATCTATGGACTAGTGCAAGCATCTCGGAGTTGGAATATACGCTTTGATAAGTTGATCAAAGCATATAGTTTTATACAGACTTGCGGTGAAGCATGTATTTACAAGAAAGTGAGTGGGAGCACTACAACATTTCTGATAAGTATATGTGAATGACATATTGTTGATCGGAAATAATGTAGAATTATTCTGCAAAGCATAAAGGAGTGTTTGAAAGGAGTTTTTTCAAAGAAAGACCTCGGTAAAGTTGCTTACATATTGAGCATCAAGATCTATAAGATAGATCAAGACGGTTGATAAGATTTTTCAATGAGTATATACCTTGGCAAGTTTTGAAATAGTTCAAAATGGATCAGTCAAAGAAGGAATTCTTGTCTCAGACATAAGGTGTAAATTTGAGTAAGACTCAAAACCCGACCATGGCGAGAAAATAGAAATAGAATGAAAAGTCATTCCCTATGCCTCGGTCATAGGTTCTATAAAGTATGCTATCTTTGTGTACTGCAGACCTATTGTATACCTTGATCTGAATTTGGCAAGGGAATACAATTCTAATCTAAGATTAGATCACTGGACAGCGGTCAAGAATATCCTTAGTGAGGACTAAGGAAATGTTTCTCAATTATGGAGGTGATAAAAGAGCTCATCGTAAAGAGTTACATTGGGGCAAGCTTTTACACCGATCTAGATGACTCTAAGTCTCAATCTGGATACATATTGAAAGTGGGAGCAATTAGCTATAGTAGCTTCGTGCAGAGCATTGTAGACATAGAATATTTGCAAAATACATAATGACTCGAATGTGATGCACCCGTTGACTAAACTTCTCTCACGAGCAAAACATGATCATACCTTAGTACTCTTTGGGTGTTAATCACATAGACATGTGCACTAGATTATTGACTCTAGTAAACCCTTTGGGTGTTGATCACATGACGATGTGAACTATGGGTATTAATCATATACAGATATGAATATTGGCGTTAAATCACATGATGATGTGAACTAGATTATTGACTCTAGTGCAAGTGGGAGACTGAATGAAATATACCCTAGAGGCAATAATAAAGTTACTATTTATTTCCTTATTTCCTGATAAATGTTTATTATTAATGCTAGAATTGTATTAACCGGAAACTTGATACATGTGTGAATACATAGACAAACATAGTGTCACTAGTATGCCTCTACTTGACTAGCTCGTGAATCATAGATGGTTAAGTTTCCTAGCCATAGACATGAGTTGTCATTTGATTAACGGGATCACATCATTAGGAGAATGATGTGATTGACTTGACCCATTCCGTTAGCTTAGCACTTGATCGCTTAGTATGTTGCTATTGCTTTCTTCATGACTTATACATGTTCCTATGACTATGAGATTATGCAACTCCCGTTTATCGGAGGAACACTTTGTGTGCTACCAAACGTCACAACGAATCGGGTGATTATAAAGGAGCTCTACAGGTGTCTCGAAGGTACATGTTGATTTGGCGATTTCAAGATTAGGATTTGTCACTCCGATTGTCGGAGAGGTATCTCTGGGCCCTCTCGGTAATGCACATCACTATAAGCCTTGCAAGCAATGTGACTAATGAGTTAGTTGCGGGGTGATGCATTACATAACGAGTAAAGAGACTTGCCGGTAACAAGATTGAACTAGGTATTGAGATACCGACGATCGAATCTCGGGCAAGTAACATACCGATGACAAAGGGAACAACGTATGTTGTTATGCGGTTTGACCGATAAAGATCTTTGTAGAATATGTGGGAGCCAATATGGGCATCCGTGTCCCGCTATTGGTTATTGACCGAAACGTGTCTTGGTCATGTCTACATAGTTCTCGAACCCGTAGGGTCCGTGACGCTTAACGCTTTCGTTGATTTATATAGTATTATATGAGTTATGTATGTTGGTGACTGAATGTTGTTCGGAGTCCCGGATGAGATCACGGACATGACGAGGAGCTCCGGAATGGTCCGGAGGTAAAGATTCATATATCGGATGATATGGTTAGGCCAAGGGTCAGGGCCCACGGGGCTATAAGTTGGTGCAAAAGGAATTTTATGGAGGCCATGGGGCCAAACGCCGGAGACCTCGGGCGTCGGCCTCGGGCCGTAAGCCGAGGCCCGTGGCTTCGGGCCGACGCCAAGGATTGTATGCGTTTGGTCTGAGGTCCGAGTGGAACTCTTGCCTTTTGGGAAAAACCGACTTTGAGGAGGCTTTTGCTCCAAGTTTCACCCAGGGCTCAACATATAAATAGAGGGCAGGGCTAGCACCAAAGACACATCAAGAAACACCAAGCCGTGTGCCGGGCAACCCGTCCCCTCTAGTTTATCCTCCGTCATAGTTTCCGTAGTGCTTAGAAGCGAAGCCTGCGGAGATTGTTCTTCACCAACACCGCCACCACGCCGTCAGGCTGCCGGAACTTATCTCGCTACTTCGCCTGCCTTGCTGGATCGAGAAGGCGAGGACGTCGTCGAGCTGAGCGTGTGCGAGAACTTCGGAGGTGCCGTACGTTCGATACTTGGATCAGTCGGATCGTGAAGACGTACGACTACATCAACCGCGTTGATAAACGCTTCCGCTTAGCGATCTTCAAGGGTATGAAGATACACTCTCCCTCTCATTGCTATACATCACCATGATCCTGCGTGTGCGTAGGAAATTTTTTGAAATTACTACGTTCCCCAACACCACCATGTACTTTTTGTCGAAACAACATGTATACGTCCACCAAGGCATAAACCAGGACAACTTTTTGAGTGGCATTTCCTCTATAATAGTAGGTGATGTTGGATCAGTCGACGAACCCTAGCTACTGTACATGGGGAGCTCGGGAGTAGTCGCATAGAAGAAAACCCGCATGCAGAGACCTGGGGAGCTGGACCAGTACAAGACGTTATACCTCAGGTGGGCGAGATGTCGCTTAGGCGGGCGAGTGGGATCTGCCCACACGACGGCAGTGAACAAGGGCGCGAAGGACCTTCGACCGTGCCAGCGCCGGCTCCGAGAGGACGGTGCGCATCGGCTTCCTCCATCGCCGACGGCGACAACGTCAATGTTGCACCTCCTCACCTCCCGCAGCGAACGGGATTCGCCGGATCTGTGACCACCGGTGAGGAGAGAGATACGATGGACACTGTCATATTGTTTTGATATGGAGAGGGTGAGAGAGCGAGAGGCGAAACCCTATCAAACAAGAGGCTATATATACAATGGAGTAAAAAATTCTCTCCATAGCAGTTGGTTTTAAATAGAATACGCGTTCCTGAAAAAAAAGAAACAAAAACTGGCGGACAATTTTTAACATACCAAGAAAGAAAACTTGATCAAAAACACGCCCCCACGATGGTGTCTCGGACTAGGGGGTACTCACCACGTCGTCTCCCGATCCGTTAGATTGGGCCGAGGACTCCCATGGTCAGATACTCATGGGCCAGTCCGGACAGCTGCCGCATACAAGGAAGATTCCACAAGACTTGGCGATCAAGACAAGGACTCCTCCCCACCGCGATTCGGGTTAGGACTGTTATTATCCTAGGCCTCTGGTGCATTATATAAACCGAGGCCAGGCTAGTCGATAGAGATATATACAACAATCATACCATAGGCTAGCTTCTAGGGTTTAGCCTCTACGATCTCGTAGTAGATCAACTCTTGTAATACTCATATTCATCAAGATCAATCAAGCAAGAAGTGGGTATTACCTCCATAGAGAGGGCCCGAACCTGGGTAAACATTGTGTCCCTTGCCTCCTATTATCATTCGCCTTAGACGCACAGTTCGGGACCCCCTACCCGAGATCCGCCGGTTTTGACACCGACATTGGTGCTTTCATTGAGAGTTCCGCTGTGTGTTCGGCAAAAGGTCGATGGCTCGCCTGCAGATCAACTGCGACTTCGACATCTTCGTCACCAGCCCGACCGGTCACCTTGGCTGGACCAAGGACTACGCCCTACCTCCGATCGTCATGTTCGGATGAGGGCCTTCATCAACATCAACTCCGATCTCTATCAAGATCATGGAGGAATCATCCAGGGAGCCCGGGGGCTCAACGTCAACATTGCCCTCGAGCGACCGTGCTGTTTTTCTGGACAGCGAACTTGTGTCCACCACCACCGCCTCCTCAAGTGTCGTTTTAACGATTGCTTCGGTGGAATTGTGCGGAATTGAGTCTACAACAACCCTGGAAAATTTCGTCGAGTTCCGATGGAGGAATCTCTGGCAATCCGCGATATACCGGAGCCCTGTTAAATCTGGACGAGAATCTAGATGAGTTTAGGGCGTGGTGTCCAGCTTCTAGCTCGGATGTCCTTTGGAAGATCCAACCGTTGATCGGCTGCGGGATTCCTATATCTGCCACCCCTCAAAATTTTAGCTCGATCCGACCGTCCAAACTCCAGGAACCTTCCGATTAGTGCATCACTTTTCGGATATGTTTTCTCATTGAAAACGAATCCGACCGAGTTCGTCTTTTTATGAACGGGATTTCGGACATCCTTTTTGAAGGAAGTTTTGTGTCGAGTATTGTGTTTTGTTCCCGAACACATCCCACTAACTTTAAAATCTTTTGAACATGATCTTCAAGATCATGCTGGTGTCAAACCAGTCCGGCAATAGCTCCACGGCTGCCAACCTGCGCTAGACACGTCGTCACTTTGTTGAGCCGAGCTCAACTTCTTCGGATCATCATCTCGGCAAGCCGAACAAGAGTTCGGCATCACAAAGGCCGCACTATTGCTCCTTCAAGCCGGTGTCAATCATGCCGACCTACTTCGACTGATCGGCTGACATCGAGGCTTCAACATCTCAGCTGGACTGGGGGCTTCGCCATCTCTTCATCAACCTACTCCGCAGACTTCGGCGTCACTAGCCGACAAGCTTCGTCACGACTAACTGGGTCGAGGGCTTTGCCTCGGCAAGCCAAACTTTGCTAGCATTGCCATGCCATCGCTTTATCGCCCATCAGGCAATGGGTGTGCGGATCGAGTCCCAATTTTGGAAATCACCTTCCTTCGGATTGCTACAACAAATAAACCAGGTGCTATTAATCCTAACAATTTTTGCTTGTTTGGGTTCATTTTTTCTAAGGAATTATTACTTTGGTTTGTCCATCATATGTACACAGGTCTATCAAATTGTGGCCGCATTATCGACGGTCACATGGTCGTTCGGTCAGTTTCCGTACATAGTCCGGCGAATGCCGCATCCGGAACTCGGACCGACCTGTGAATTCAGGCTTTGCCATGCCTTTACCGCATCACGCTGATGCCCTGCATCGACATTGACTTCGGCGCAAGGCCATATTTGTTTTATTACTCACTTTGCATAAATTATTTATTATGCAACAATTTTTTTTATTATTATTACTATTATCTCCGGTTTGCACTATTTTTTGTGCACAGGAAAATGATCCAGCCGGACTATATCCTTTGGCGTCACCTCGGCTAGACGGGGAGCTTTGTCAACACTTCATTACCCCATGTCATGGACTTCGGCATCACTCTGCCGGCCTATATTGACCGCGCCATGTCACCACTTCGGAGTGCCGAGCTCTTTCCTCCGCCACCTCGGGACCGGCTTGGGGGATGGAACCTTGTCCGGCATCAAGCTCGGACCGCGTCATCAATACGAACACATTAACCAGCTAAGTTGCCTTCATGCTCAAAGTTCTAAATTTTTTTTAACTTGTGTTCGGTTCGGCCAAGCATTATACTTCTTTTTGGAAAAAAGTTGCTTCTAAAAATTTTTCCTTGTCCAAACTTTGTTTGTGATGCACAAATTCAAATACCCCGTTTACTTGGGGGCTCCCTTGCTGGAGCTTTTCCTCTTGCATATGATTATACTTGTACGGCTTCATTCCTTGTTCGTGTATTACGCCACAATATGCACCATATTGACCTAAGTGATTTGCAAGCTGGGTTGCCTTGCTCCTGTTTTTACCCCTACTTTCCCGATTGTTCGGCTAGGAAGTAAAGGGAGCACCTCTGCGATTGTCACGATCGGGTCACCCGAGCAGGACCTTAGATCGGATGAAGCCGAAAAGCTAGCGCTCTTCTGCTTTTCAATTATGGTCGGCACACAACGGAACTCATGAGTACAAAAATCTATTGCACAAGTCTCATATTAACAATGAGCACCGAAGAAAGGTATCGGTGGGGTACTATTTTCTTGAAGATGCTTCTTACACTTCATCAAGAATATAGCATAAGTTCCCCGAGCGCCGCTTTTGTCCGTTATGACCTTTATGACCTGATTGCCCGGTTATCAGAAACACCATCGATATTCTCGACAGGTGGAGTACATAACACTTTTCGGTCCTTGACCGAAGAGGGAGAAGCCGACGGTCGGTTAAGACGCGTTTAAAGTTCGGGTGAACATAGATATGATATAAGTACTTCGGTACATACAATCATTCTTTTACCCAAGTCACTCGGGGGCTCTTAAATTTATGTGAGCTATTTTATAATAAGTGTTCTTCTTCTTAGTCGTTGCAAAGTCTTTTTTCTATCACTCCTTTTTTTTCGACGCGAGTGTGCAGTCAATAGCCGGGGTGCCTAATTTCTCTCTCAAATCCGCTAAAGTTGCTAAACTGGTCTAACGAGAAGTACTCCGCCTTCGGGATAGGAGATTGAAGCCATAGGCTGACCCGCTTGAAGTCTCGAGATAGGATGTGTCATGTTAAAGCACGACAGAAACACCTTTTTTCTAAGACCAATTTTTCAATTTGGCACCGAACACTTGATCTAGTTCGGACATTAAACTTTTTAATAAGCTTTGGTTTTTCAAGCCTATGGCACTTTTGAACTGTTTGTGCGTTTCCAGCATTAGTCTCGCAGTGCAACGTCGGACACCTTTAGGGATTCGGCAAAAACATTCTCGGATATTGCTATATATGCATCGGTTTCGAATTGTGTCTTCGGTCAATAGTTGGGTTGCCCGGCTCCTGTTCTTGCCTCCTAAGTTTCGCTATGTTCGACTAGGTGTGCAAAGGGAGAACCACTGCGATTGTGCTTCCAGCTCGCATGGTTAAGCACCTCGATGGAGAAAGCCAAAATCGGCTGTCACAATAGGCGAAACTGGTCAACGATCCGATGACTATGTTGAATGACGGGCCGTTCATAACATTGGCCGATGTGTTTTACGACTTGACCTCGAATGTCACCGAACACTAACCGGGGCTCATAGCTAGCTTCCCAGTTTAAATCTCCTATGACTAAGCGAAAGTTATAAAGCCCGCATATCTGATTGCCTCGTTTCCGCTAACACAACCGCCTTCGGGCACCGAGACGTCGGCTAAGGGTTGTTTTGTTAGTGTGGAAACACCCTGCATAGTATCTACCAAGGGGTAGAAGCCGACGATGGGCCACTTTCAAGCGATAAACGATGCAATGGAGTCAAAATAATGATGTAAAGTACTTGGATACATAGAACCATTACACATAATCTGTGATTTTACTTTGGATATCGATCCTTAATCGCCACCCGTGCCCACATTAAGGCTCGGGGCTCTTGGGCTTTGCGCTCATTATTTACAAATATTAAAGGGCACATTGATCCTCGATGCGGTGTTGCCACCGACCCGGTGTCTCGGGGGCTCTTTGCATTGCTTATTCAATGCAGAGAATTCAAAGTGCTCAGTGTTCGGCTTGACCGAACTATGCGCATACATGTCTTCGGACAATAATAGGTACCATATGGACCTATCCGGCGTCAAGCTAGTATACTGCAGCGACTTCTCACGACCCTCTCTCAGGGGCCCGTTCGCCGATCACTATTGTCTCTAATATATTACACTGCATTTTTATTCCTATGCGTGCTGTCGAGCTAGGAGTTGATCCTCAGGCCGATTTCGCGCATCGACCTGAGTCTCAGGGGCTACTGGGAACATCGGTTTTAATGTTTCCTTCAGGTGCATCTCGGGTTTTAGACTGATACACACGTTGAGGGATACTGGCTATATATCTCGGAAGAGGATAAACTGCACCAGTTAAAAATATTCACAAAAAATCAGCCCGCGGTCGGGGTGGTGCACCACCTCGGAGGCAGTCCGGCATAAAGCTCGGGCGCCAGCGGCTAGCTCCATAAAGGGCATTTCCGGCATTAAGCTCGGCTGAACTCCTTCAGCTTTTTTGAACCAAGATGATCTATGACATCTTGGATATAGTCCAGCGTTGGAGCTCGGATACAGTCCGGCGTTGGAGCTCGGACACAGTCCGGCGTTGGAGCTTGGATACATTTCGGCGTTGGAGCTTGGAAGCAGTCCGGCATTGGTGCTCGGCTGCAATAGATACCTCGAATACAGTCCGGCGTTAGACCTCGGACGCAAGAGGACACTGCCTCCCGGGAAAAACTTCAAACCCGAGGTGAGGCATAAAAATAACAAGGCATTGATAAAGGCCGGAAACTTAAAGGGGCTCCAAGGATGCCCGACGTGTAAACTCATCGGATGCACTTCGACGATCCTCAAGATCGAAGATGAGAAGATTTGTTGAACCAGTTTTCAAGACCGACGATCGAAGTTGAAGAGCAGTTCGGAAGAATCGAGGAGCGTCCCTAACTTGAAGACCTGTTCAGGGGGCTACTGACGGTGTCTTGGACTAGGGGGTACTCACCACGTCGTCTCCCGATCTATTAGATTGGGCCGAGGACCCCCATGGCCGTATACTCATGGGCCAGTCCGGACAGCTGCCGCATACAAGGAAGATTCCACAAGACTTGTTGATCAAGACAAGGACTCCTCCCCACCGGCGATTCGGCTAGGGACTCTTATTATCCTAGGCCTCTGGTGCACTATATAAACCGAGGCCAGGCTAGTCGATAGAGACAAATACAACAATCATACCATAGGCTAGCTTCTAGGGTTTAGCCTCTACGATCTTGTGGTACATCAACTCTTGTAATACTCATATTCATCAAGATCAATCAAGCAGGAAGTAGGGTATTACCTCCATAGAGACCGCCCGAACCTGGGTAAACATTGTGTCCCTTGCCTCCTGTTACCATCCGCCTTAGACGCACAGTCCGGGACCCCATACCCGAGATCCGCCGGTTTTGACACCGACACCCCCCTTCCTGGTCGCGAGAGTCATCGTGCACACACACATAGACATAGACATGCATATCCGTGTTTACGTAAAATTCCATCTTCATCTCCATCTCCATCTCCAATCATATTTGTCCAACTGGCACATTATTTATGTTGTTAATTATATACGCAGCAATATTAACGTACATCATCTCTTGTTTGCGGTGTCCGCATCACGCTGAACGCCGCCTCGACCAACCCGAAGCCTCTTCATCACCCGGCGTGCTTCCCACCGAAAGCAGTCGATTCGCATTCATGCCGGCCAGAGCGGACGCGACCTCTCACTGGCGCCGGCATTGAAGCGGCACACCGGCCTAGAGAGCGTCGCCCGCGCTGCTTCCCGGTGCATGCGACTACTCCGCGTTCAAAGGTCGCAGTAGCCGTCCACAACATGCATGTAAAAAGTTCTTGGGGGTCCGTGCTACAGCTAGCTGTCCTCCCCCAACTCGTCAATCTCTTCCAGTAGTGCTAGTACTCCATGGCGCGATCCATCGACAAGCAGGCGGGAAAGTTATCATATACTCGGTTTGCGGTGAGTGGCATGCCGAGCGACCGTGTGGGATGGAGCCGTGGAGGAGGGTGAGACATGAACGCGACAGACATGATTTAAACATTGGTTTTGCTCGATGGCGCGATCCAACGAAAAGAAACGTTGTTTTCTCTCTGTTTTCATTTTTTCTTTGGAAAAACGCAAACTTTCTACTCCATTTTCATTCCTACTCCAAGGTTGCCCCCTTACAACATCCATCAAATACAAAGGAAAACTAACACGCATGCTGATGCATCTCAATGATTCATAGATCATAGCCAATATTTACTTCACAACTAAAGACAAAAGTTGTGAGAGCGTGTACAAAAGAAAAACTTCTGATGGGGTCACTATGACTTAAACCCTAAGCACTAAACATGATTTAATTTCCTGGCTAGGTAGAACCTTTCAAACTAAAGACGGCTGGCACCCTCGGATCATACGATGCTTTTGTGCAGTTTCACTTAAAGCGAGCTGAGCATCCAAGATGGCAAAGATATTGAAGAAGTGTGATTAGAATAATAGTACTGGCACTAGTACATGAGACATAAACTCATCACAAATAGAAGCCGGTAGGAGTAGAGAAAGATCGACATGGAGATGGAGCTACGTGGGGAGCTGCGGCAGTGGAGCAAGCCCGCTCCAAAAGGAAGATGTACGTGGGACGTCGGGCTGTAGCTAGAAGGGCGGTTGGGACGCGGCATCAGCCCATACCGCGGGGACCCCCAATTGGGACGCACCGACTGTGGGTTTTCTCCCTCGCTGATGTCGACCGCGTCTACGTAGAACATCATTTCCTTCCCCCAGTGGCGGGATCAGGCCGGATATGTGACCAGCGATGTGGCCACCGTTGTTCTATGGTTGTGAAGAGAGCAACCTAAGCAAGCAGGCTTGTAGCTTAGGCTCCTGCTAGTGTATATATAGTGGTTTCCTTTTTCTCTCCATATCAACCATTTTATATTGTGTACGTGTCATTTAAGAGTGAAATGATGGTTGCTTCTTCCGACAAACTTCTTTGTGTGATTTGGCGCTCCTTAGTGGCCCCTACACGTACTCCCCCTACGTGTATGACTGTTCCTGAGTCTCACTTGTACTTATCTCTATTTTCTTGCATGACACGTAGATAGGATGCGCATAGAGGAATTTTGATACTGCACGTTGTTACGTAGTACTACTAGTACCTACTCCCTCCTTCCGGTTCACTACTGGTACTCTCTCCGTCCTGGCTTATTGGTCCCCTTTGTACTCAATTCATTGGATCGTTTTCCTCAAGAAATTGTCTTTACCAATGTATTAGTATCGGGAATGCATGCGTGAACAAGGAATGATTAAACCTTGCATGCAACATTTTGACAAAGCATTGACTTATCAACATGTGAATGCGAGGGACTACAACCTCGTGCATGCATGCAACAGTCACACGTACACATGGACGCAAAAACACGCGCGACGCCCTAATGCATGCATCTCTGAGCACACGACAGAACACACATGGTCACGCTCAAGTGCTCAACCTACACGTGCATACACACACATACTCAGCCAGGGTGAACTAGTGACTGTATAAACACCGGAAAATGTATATATTCTGCGCAATGAGCGTATTATGAAGTCCACTGACCATATTTTTATAAATATACAGTGACATATAGTGTATTTATCTCATTTGAAAATAAGCCATATTAACCGCAAAGGAGACAGTATGGACTAGCATTACTTTGCCGTGTCCCGTCAACTTGCCGAACGAGGAGAAGCTTGCAGGACGGGAGAAGCTTGCGCGCGGTGTGCTACCTCTTGAGCTTGTGTTGGATTTCCCCGAAGAGGAGAGGATAATGCAGCAGAGTAGCGTAAGTATTTCCCTCAGTTTTTGAGAACCAAGGTATCAATCCAAAGAGGAGGCCACGCGCAAGTCCCTCATACCTACACAAAACAAATAGTTCAACGCAACCAACGCGATTAGGGGTTGTCAATCCCTTCACGGTCACTTACGAGAGTGAGATCTGATAGAGATGATAGATAATATTTTTGGTATTTTCGGTATAAAGATGCAAAGTAAAATAAAAAGCAAAGTAAAAAAGCAAAGCAATAAAAAAGTGATGGAAGATTGATATGATAGAGAATAGACCCGGGGGCCATAGATTTCACTAGTGGCTTCTCTCAAGAGCATAAGTATTTTACGGTGGGTGAACGAATTACTGTTGAGCAATTGACAGAATTTAGCATAGTTATGAGAGTATCTAGGTATGATCATGTATATAGGCATCACGTGCGAGACAAGTAGACCGACTCCCTTTGCATCTACTACTATTACTCCACTCATCGACCGCTATCCAAAGCATGCATCTAGAGTATTAAGTTAATGAAAACAGAGTAACGCCTTAAGCAAGATGACATGATGTAGAGGATAAATTCATGCAATATGATAAAAACCCATCTTGTTATCCTCGATGGCAACAACACAATACGTGCCTTTGCTGCCCCTTCTATACATCGGGAAAGGACACCGCAAGATTGAACCCAAGGCTAAGCACTTCTCCCATTGCAAGAACTACCAATCTAGTTGGCCAAACCAAACGGCTTAATTCAAGAGACTTGCAAAGATAACCAATCATACATAAAAGAATTCAGAGAAGATTCAAATATTGCTCATAGATAATCTTGATTATAAACCCACAATTCATCGATCTCAACAAACACACTGCAAAAGAAGATTACATCGAATAGATCTCCACAAGAGAGGGGGAGAACATTGTATTGAGATCCAAAAAGAGAGAAGAAGCCATCTAGCTACTAACTATGGACCCGAAGGTCTGAGCTAAACTACTCATACTTCATCGGAGAGGCTATGATGATGTAGAAGCCCTCCGTGGTGGATTCTCCTTCTGGCGGAGCTCCGGAACAAGCCCCAAGATGGGATCTCGTGGATACAGAAAGTTGCGGCGGTGGAACTGGGTTTTTGGCTCCGTCTCAGATCGTTCGGGAGTACGTAGGTATATATAGGAGGAAGGAGTACGTCGATGGAGCAAAGGGGGGCCCACGAGGCAGGGGGCGCGCCCTAGGGGGCGCCCTCTACCCTCGTGGCCACCTCCTTTCTTTCTTGACGGGGGGTCCAAGTCTCCTGGATCATACTCGGTGATAAAATCGCGTTCCCGAAGGTTTCATTCCGTTTGGACTCCGTTTGATATTCCGTTTCTTCGAAACTCTGAAATAGGGAAAAAAACAGCAAATCTGGGCTGGGCCTCCGGTTAATAGGTTAGTCCTAAAAGTAATATAAAAGTGTAAAATAAAGCCCAGTATGGTCCAAAACAGTAGATAATATAGCATTGAGCAATCAAAAATTATAGATACGTTGGAGACGTATCACGGTGGCTCGCAGGACAAGGAGAAACTTTTGTCTAATGCAAGATCTCCTCGCCGAGGCGGTGGGCGTCTAGCGATTAATTTGGTGTCAGATTGCCAGAAGCATACACTATACTAGTACTATTATTGTTCGACTTCCCAAAGAGGCGAACAGCCAAGCGCAAAGTTTACTAGTACTAGTACTACTACTATAGAGGTATGTACTACTACTAGGAACCAGATGGAGGAGCGTCTACACTCTTATTTTATTTTAAAATGTGATAAGCAATCTTCAACACATTTGGTTCTCTTCAAGGGTTCTCGCATGTGATAATAGAAGTTGATTGCATGGAATACTCGCCACAATTCTCGCTTAATTCTGGCTCATATCCTGTTACAAATAGGAGCGCTCGGTAATATTTTCTCTTTTTTTGTTATTCAGCATGTAAACAGGTCAACAAATCTTGCGGCGCATCTTTGTGCGAACCGTGATTGTTGCACTTTGAATGTGGCCGAGAGCTGGCTTGATGAAACACCTCGCTTCCCTCTTCTTTTTTTGCGGGGTACCTCGCTTCCTAGTGACCAGTCTCTTGGCTGATCGTCCTAAGAATGCTTATATATGAATAAAGCTCTCTCCTTTACCTACAAAAAAGATTAAGCCATATTAACCAGAAAGGAGGGAGTATGGACTAGCACTACTTTTTGGTGTGTCCCGTCAACTCACAGAACGAGGAGAAGCTTGCAGGACAAGGTGAAGCTCGCATATGCCTTTTGACTAATGCAACCTACCCTCGCCTAGGCGGTGGACATGCAGCAGTTCATTCGGTGTCATATTGCCAGAGGCTTACACTGTAGTACCCAACATGCGGAGTGCCATCATTGTTCGACTTCACGAAGAGGCGAAGAGCCAAGCGCAAGGTTTAGTAGTACAAGTAGTACTACTACTAGAACCGCATGGTGGAGCATCTGTACTCTTATTTTATTTTAATCTCTGATAAAGTACACATTTATTCAGGAGAAGGGCGGAAAACGGTAGCCCAATAGTAGTATTGAAAAACATCGAACATGTAATGATGATATCGATCAACCATGCTCGAATATATCTTGGCCTCCGTGTGAGCCCGTCTATGTTTTCTCGCTCCTCGTCTCTCTCAAGGAACGGCGGGTTGGCCATTTTGCCATCAATTGAGATCGGTTTGCTCACACTCCGGTCCCACATGCCAGTGATATGCCAAGAGGAAGTGTGTTGACCAACTGGCCATACGCGTACTTGGTTTTGCACCTTCATACTACTCCTCCCTCCGTCACAGTTTATGTAGCGCTTCATTCTGATGCATTTCTCTCCACGCATTTCCACCACCAGAGAGACTTTAGACACGTTTGGTTTAATGCTCAATTAATTAGGGCGTGGTAACCGCAATCAAGTCCACAATTTTCTCTCGATGTACTACGGAGTGGAGTAAGTGCATGAATGTGTGTACCCAGGGTGGAAGCACTGCATGCACGTGTGTATGCATTATTTCCTCTAGTAATAGGCGACGTGCTATAACTACCGATGCTATTTTTCAGGCCGATCGCTAGTCGCCTTGGTCCCAGAGATTTTTTTTGAAGCATGCTCTATAAACAGTGATGGAGTAGTATGAGCAGATTCAAAGAAGAGCGTATTGATGGTTGCTGCTTCCGAGCAACTTACAGTCGGAAAGGTGGGGCTTATGATTTGACTGCTCATTACTCACTATTAGTGCGTTGCAACAACCGGGCTGAGTCTCCCATGCGGTTGTGCACTACTCTCTCCATTCTTAAATATACTCCGGAGTATTTGTATTTCTAGAGATTTCAATGAGTGAATACATACCAAGCAAAATGAGTGAATCTACACTCTAAAATATGTCCATTTGAAATTTGTAAAAAGACAAATATTTAGGAACTGAGGAAGTATATTTTGTGCATGGCACATCGACTCGGATGCTGAAGAGGCTTCTGGCAATGCTCTCAAGCTTCCAACATTTGTTTACATAATTGACATACTATACAAATAATTTTCCAGCGACATGAAATTGTACAATTCTCTGAGCTTTCAGCTTTTTTGGTGTGTCTTGCCATCCATGCTCTTTCGGAAACAATAAAAAACTAACTTCCTTGCTAATGCATCTCAATCATTAGCAGATCAGAGATAATATTTACATCACAACTGAAGACAAAGTTGTGAGAAGGTGTTAAATTAAAATTGATCCATGCTTTCATTGGCAGCAAAGTCCCCCCAGCTCTGTCTAAATCAACATGGCATGTTGGGAAAAAAGTAGCTATTCGGAGCATGCAACATTCCGATCATTTTCCGTAGTTCCACTAAAATAGAGCCGAAAGGCCACTGTTCCAAAAGATATTAAGTGTGATTACAATAACAGAGGACTGCTGATGACACAATAAACACACAAATAGAAGCTGGTCACCTTTGCAGTCTCTCTTAAGACTAACTAGTTGGAGAAGATTAAGCAAATCGTTGGAGAATATTAGGCTCGGAGTTGGATGAGGAGGATAGAGCAAAACCAATCTCCCTTTGTGCAGTCGCACTGAAATGTAGAGACGTTGCTCGTGTGACATTTTAGTACAACTGCACAAAACACTCTTAAGAAAAAAAGTGATTTGTGCAGTTCACCAAAAGGTCGCAATAGCAACGAGGTGAAATGGATAGCCCTGTTTGCAAAAAAATAGGTAGAAAGGAAACAATTACTGGCCAATAACAGTTGATGACACATACGACGACAAAAAAGAAGCATATTCCTTGTCCTAAGGGAAGATAACAACACAGTTTTGTTTGTCTAAAACGGTGTGAGGATGAGATTGCAATATGGAAAGTACGTCGGACGAGCTACATTTTGGGCAAAGAACTATTGAAGATCCACATGCAAGATTTTCCACATGTAGCGACATGGGAAGACGGGCAGTGGAGCAAGGCCGGAGGGGATACCTGGGGTCGTCGAGATGTAACTAGGTGAACGGTGGTGGGCGGGATCTGCCCATACTGCGGCAGCGAGCAGGTGGCATAGGCCCTACCGCGCCGGAGCATGGTCAGAGAGAATGGCGGGTACCGCAGATTGGGACGTGCTGCCTCAGCGCCATCGAACGGAGAAACGATGCACATCCTCCCTTTCCGCCGGCGGACGGGATGCGGCCGGATCAGTGACCAACGGTGAGATAGAGAGAGTCCACCGCCGCCTTGTGTGAGATACTCTGAAGAGAGACAAACCCAAGCAGGCAGGCTCCATTGTATATAGTGGAGCGGACTACCTTTTTCTCCATAAAAATGGTTTTATATTCTGTGTACATGCCATTGAGCGATATAACTTTATTTAAAAATAACGCGCGAATGCATCAAGTCGAACTTTGTTTCGTGCACGCGTGGTACACGACCTCCATAGGTAAACAGCCGCTACACGTGTTCAAATTTGCACGTGGGCTGCCATTTCATACAGAAATGAGCTCCACCGTGTAACCGCGCGGGTGTGGCTGGGCATGAAGCATGAGTACGTGCAACTATTCTCTTCGTGTACGTACACCACCTACGCAGGGTTGTGTGAGAGTGATACAAACGTAGAGAGATATAGTGTGTGGGTGTGGGTTCGTGAGTGTTTTTGGGGGGGTGAGAAATAGACAAGCAATATATGTGGATGATACTTCAATAAAAAAATGTAACATATGCAATGTGTGTGAAATAGAGTCCTGGATATATCATATATATAGAAAGGGCGATCCACGAGAAGAGAGTGGAGGTGTCATCGCCTTGAGGTATCCATAGAATCGAAGAGAGGGATGATCTGTGTGTGTGTGTGTGTTGTGTGTGTGCGCGCGCGCGATCGATAAAGAGTACCATCGAATTTGTGTGTGCCCACGTCAAAGATATAGGGTGGCTGGCCTACTGGAACGTGAGAGGAGACAGGTGTAGTTTTGTCTCTATGGCATGGATACCTACCTACAGCGCTCGACTATCGGTGTGTGGTGGAGGGGGGGGGGCGAGACCTAATTAACTATAGAGGTACAATGGCTGGTATATGTGTGGACGAGGCGGGAGGCCTACCTTATGTATTGAGAGAGATCGATCAGCATCCATGCATATGTGTAGGAGAGGAATAAGGTAGGGAGAGAGACAGAGCTAGAGTGTTGGAGGGGGTGGTGGTGGAGTTGCTTCTAACAAATTGTGGGAGAGGCTTGCTAGACAAACGGAGGGCACACCTGCAATATAAATAAGAGAGGGGATGGCTGCCTGTCTATGCACGTGCGTGTGAGAGACGGGTCAGGAGGCATGCATGAATGACGAGGGGGGCGCTATGGCCGTGGTAAGCAGACGTAACTACATAGGAAGATCAATCGTCCTTTGTCAGAGAAAGGAGAGACATAACTTGTGAGGTACATCGATCGACGGGTGGGGGGGGGATAGTTAAAGTCGACCTAGGTATATGTAGGGAGATCGATCGGTATACATGCATGTATGTGTTAGAAGCATATAAAGCCCGGGGAGAAGGATAGAGAGAGAGGGATGCATCTAGGAGGTGGTGCGAGAGGCATACTATATCGAGGGGGAAGGAGTGTGCGAGCACGAGATCGATGAAAAGAGGGGTGGGAGTGAGGCATGGACGGTGAGAAGAGAAGAGGGAAAGGTTGTGTTTGTGGTAGGCACACCTGGCTAGAGAAGCATATCGATCGATGTGTGCCGTAAAGAAGGAGCTGGGGGCCTACACACACCATGGGTGAACGACCTAAACTGAAAAGACGAATTTGTGCGATGGAGCTAGGGAATGCTGAGGGAGGGTGAGAGGGATGCGGGCGTGTGCATGCATGAGAGAAAGTTAGCACTAGCTATAAAGATAAGAGGATTCATTATAAAAAGTGAATCCAAATATTTGAAGAATTTATCATAGTGTTTTAAACCGACGCATGCGTGAATATATATAATGGTGATACACATGGTGTGGTTATGAACATGCTATACTACATATAATATATTTTATCTTGACTCTTATAAAAAAACAGAGTTGTTGATGATGGTGTGCCTGCCATCCTGCAATATAGGCCGTCCGATTTATATCTGACGGATAGGAAGGAAACTATGGCAATTTTGAAAAAAGATACCCACCCCTCTCCATATTTGCAAATAAGGCCTCCCCTCGATCATTTTGATGTTCCGTGGAACGCATGGGCATCTTGCTAGTACTACATATAATATATACAACATTGATTATAATTTGGGCTAATGTTTGGCTTTTGCAGCTCAGGGCTAAATACTTGTCATAATGCAGGGGGCAGGGCACTATGCTTTGTGTGATAAACACGGTGTATGTATGGAACATGGTTTACATTATGAATATATAGTTAGTACATCAAATGTACTATTATTTGGAATCAACATCAAGTGTATTCAAAAAAATGAATTTGAGTTCATATAGTACACATAGTTCATATCTATCTCTATAGTAATCATGTGGTGTGTTGTTAAGGTAATACACGAATGATTGTTGAAGTTGGCAACAATCATGATTGTAGATTCTTATTGAAATAGAGAAACGAATTCAAATTCAGTTCAAATTGCATTGGTAGTATAGACATTTGGAATGCACTAAGATGTTGGTATGAGTAGGTTACATGCATTATACAGCCATCGAAAAAATTTAATTGGACATAACATGGATTCATAGCTTTGAATAGCATTTGTATAGTAAAACGGGACAAGACTCTCTCTTTGTGTGGTGTGAATTGTTTTATTTTTTTTCGTTTTTTTCGTTGAGGGAAGTGCGAATTGATTTGGTACGTACAAGTACAATATTACATGTTAGGCTTGTCCCTAAAATTAAACCCGCGCCTTGTTATATCCCAAAAATTCATATATCATGCTCCCAAAACTGGCGCCTTCACAACCCGTGCCTTGCTATCCCGAAATTACAACGCAGCGTGAAAAAATCCCTCAGCCTGCCAAATCCCGACACGTGAAATCCACCTTCTAACCACGAGCGAAAGGGCCGCTTAGTTCAAATCGGTGGGGATACTCTTGTAACACACCCTACATTTTGGACAAGCGCGTCCCTAAGTCATGGTTCCCCCTCCCATCGCCTCCTTTTCGCCATTCGAAATCCCAGGCCGCCATAACCTCTCCGCTCCACCAGTGAAACCCCACCCTCCTCCGTCCGCCACCTCACCGCTACCCAGCCGGAGGCACTTCCCCGACGACCTCGTCCACCGCAACAGCTCGACGTCCCTCATCCAGCTCATCGGATGAGGATCCGTCGTCCCGCCGGTTCAGCCGCCCCGTCCTCCACCTCCAAGGAGCTGCTCCAACGATCATCTCGTCTATCGCAACTGCTCCATCCCCACAGCACCGCCTTAACCTATGCCACCAAAAGGTTGTACACTCATCGCATCGCACCTTCTCCTTAACTCGACCTCCCGGCGCCGACGGTGCTCCATCCAGCACCCCCATGGAGCGGCTACCTCGAAGCCGGCGCCGCGGGTGACATCTCCACGGCGGCTCTCCCTTAGTGTGAGGCCCCTTCGGCGGCGGCGGCCATACCAACCGGATCTGCTGCTGCTGCTCTGGCTCTCGCTGATACGTCTCCAACGTATCTATAATTTTTGATTGCTCCATGCTATATTATCTTCTGTTTTGGACATTATTGGGCTTTATTATTCACTTTTATATTATTTTTGGGACTAACCTATTAACTGGAGGCTCAGCCCAGAATTGTTGCTTTTTGCCTATTTCAGAGTTTCGCAGAAAAGAATATCAAACGGAGTCCAAACGGAATGAAACCTTCGAACGTGATTTTGGAACTAACATGATCTAGGAGATCGGGACCCCACGTCAAGGAAGCTTCCAGGAAGCCATGAGGTAGGGGAGCGCCTCTACCCCCCCCTGTGCACGCCTCCACCCTCGTGGGCCCCATGTTGCTCCACCGACGCATTCCTTCCTCCTATATATACCTCGTGCTCCCAAACGATCGTAACCGGAGCCAAAAACGTAATTCCACCGCCGCAACCTTCGCATACATGCCCACGAGATCCCATCTTGAGGCCTGTTCGAGTTCACCGGATGGGGCATCGATCACGGAGGGCTTCTACATAAACACCATAGCCTCTCCGATGAAGTGTCGATGAGTTTACCTCAGACCTTCGGGTCCATAGTTATTAGCTAGATGGCTTCTTCTCTCTTGTTGGATCTCAATACAATGTTCTCCCTCTCTCTTGTGGAGATCTATTCGATGTAAACTTCTTTTACGATGTGTTTGTTGAGACCGATGAATTGTGGGTTTATGATCAAGTTTATCTATGAACAATACTTGAATCTTCTGAATTCTTTTATGTATGATTGGTTATCTTTGCAAGTCTCTTCGAATTATCAGTTTGGTTTGTCCTACTAGATTGATCTTTCTTGCAATGGGAGAAGTGCTTAGCTTTGGGTTCAATCTTGTGGTGTCCTTTCCCAGTGACAGTAGGGGCAGCAAGGCACGTATTGTATTGTTGCCATCGAGGATAACAAGATGTGGTTTTTATCATATTGCATGAATTTATCCCTCTACATCATGTCATCTTGCATAAGGCATTACTCTGTTCTTATGAAGTTCATACTCTAGATGCATGCTGGATAGCGGTCGATGTGTGGAGTAATAGTAGTAGCTGCAGGCAGGACTCGGTCTACTTGTCTCGGACGTGATGCCTATATACATGATCATACATAGACATTCTCATCACTATGCTCAATTCTGTCAATTGCTCAACAGTAATTTGTTCACCCACCGTAAAATACTTATGCTCTTGAGAGAAGCCACTAGTGAAACCTATGGCCCCCGGGTCTATCTTCCATCATATTAATCTTCCAACACTTAGCTATTTCCGTTGCTTTTATTTTACTTTGCATCTTTATCATAAAAATACCAAAAATGTTATCTTATCATATCTATCAGATCTCACTCTCGTAAGTGACCGTGTAGGGATTGACAACCCCTTATCGCGTTGGTTGCGAGGATTTATTTGTTTGTGTAGGTGCGAGGGACTCACGCGTAGCCTCCTACTGGATTGATACCTTGGTTCTCAAAAACTGAGGGAAATACTTACGCTACTTTTGCTGCATCACCCTTTCATCTTCAATGGAAAATCAACACGTTGCTCAAGAGGTAGCACTGCTTGGCTCGCCAGCCATCGCTACTTCTCTCCCTCGGCCGTCTTTGCCTGCTGCTCCGATTTAGCTACACTTCAGTCGACTGAATCGACTTTTGGTTCAGTCGATTTTCAGGGGGTGGGGGGACTCGCCGGAGTTAAGGAAGAACCACCTGCAGCAGGGAACGGGGCTCGCCGGAGACAAGGAAGAACCACCCGCAGCAGGGAGGGGGGCTCGCCGAAGAGGTACCCCACTATCTATCTTACGGTTCCGGGTGGGGGTGGTGGTCGCCATGGGGGGAAGCGCGGTGGTGGGGCGGTGGCGTGGGGATTGTCAAGAAAAGCTTCGGCCTTGGGCGGCTAGAGGGCTGGTCGGGCGGCAGACCATCGGTGGGGAGTTGTTTCGGGGCGGTGAGGCGTGAGCGGGCGGTGGGCAGTTGTTTGGGCGGCGAGGCGACGGGCAGTTCGGCCGGTGGTGGCTGGCAGCTCAGGGGGTGCAGGTTGAAGATGAACTGCAGGCCCTCCCTAAACTACATGTGAAGTGCCTCTCTGCTACAACTGCATTCAGTTTCGACAGTAACATTCAGATTCCACAGTAAATTTCAGTTTGGACAGTTAAGTTCAGAGTCAACAATTTTTACCTCATCTGTTGTAGTCAGGTTGTTTTTGGTGATGTAAATTTAAATCTATCACTTTTTGGTAATGTATTTTACATCATCTATAGGAGATGCTATTAGAATCCCACTTGAGATTAACGATGTCTGTCTTGTGTTGCTTCAGCCTCGACGTCTTACGGCTCACCAGAGCTGCTCCAACGACGGAACGATCCATCACAACAGAAAGCAAAGGCCCTCGACGCCGCTTCTGATTCCTCGGATCTTCCTCCACACCTCGGCGACCACCTCTGCCTCAACTTCTTCGGCGACCAAACCAATGATGCTGAGGTCGACAAGGCTATGGCAAAGAGGTCGTACACTTGTCGCATCACTTATTACTCTACATTCATGTCGATCCATTAGGCTATTTTGGTTCAACGGAAAAACATAGCAATAGGAAATTTTCCTATGGCACTCTACTATTCAATTATTCATGCATTTTTTTGAAAGGAATGGAGCAAAACATCCACCTGGACCTACTTTTCAAAATCCTATGCATGAAAACAAGACCAAGTGCATTAGTGGCAGAATAACATTCTAATTGTACATGCTTTCATATGGTTTCACTTTATTTTGGCCATGTTTCTTTGCATTCCTCGGCTCCTCCAATTCCTGTGAACCAAACACCCAAGTTGATGTAAATCCTGTGTTCACAAATGCTTTGTTTCCCATGTGCATTCCTAACCTATTTTGGTGTTTTTCCTCCTATCCCTGCATTTTTAGAATCATGCAAGCCAAATTAGCCCTTACAGAATTACTTTAGTTACAGGTAGGTGTCGAAGAAAACTTTGTGTGGTTTTTCTTGCTCCTGCCACGACGTCGTCCACCTCACCTGAGCTGCTCCATCAACAGAAGCATCCACCGAACTAGACATCACGACTCATGGCCGTCTTTCGCTGCCTCAGATCTCCTTCCTTGTCGCCGGCACCCACCAGAACGGCATCACCATCATCGACTCAGCAGATGAACCTGAGGAGTACATGGGTCCACAAGAGAGGTCACACTCTTTTGTTTTTGCTTATGTTATGCATTGCTTAATATTACCTGCTACATTATTGTCATGTTCACCTGTTAGACTCCAAGTCAGGTCCAAATTTATGTTCAAACTTGAGTTCTAAATTAGTTCTGGGGCACATATCGAGGCAGCAATGAATAGTATCTCTGTCTAATATCTAGTTCACCTAGGGTATGCCTATATTGTTCATCTTGGGTGGGAGACAAATAGTAAAGCAATCATCATCTATTTTTTTTATTAAATTAAAGCAATCATCAGCCTGCTATCATTATTTTTGGGTCCATCCACTGGTTGTTACCATTACTCTAGATTTCTGCATGCTCTCCTTACATAATCTCACTATATTATTTTTGTATGCATGTCAGATATTGTACACAGTCATGCTGAACATGTAGAGAAAAAGAGAAGAGTTTTGTGCAGTAATACAATGTCATGCACACATCGCTCCATGGTGGGTTCAATGGCAACCCCCCCCCCCTCCCCTCTCCAGATTGTAATCTAGAGGAAGATATCTGTTCTGAGGCGGATTCAGACGCAGCTGGCCACTCCTATTTACCCCCCAAGGTGTTTTCCCTAACTTGGCATCATGATGTTAGTCATATCATGCATATGTTGCCTTGCAGTGCCTACTTTCCATATCATATATGTCATCTGCTTAGTTTAGACATGTTCTGTAATGCCACATGTTTAGTTTCAATATAATATATGGGAATTATGCAGTCTCATGTCTTTAAGCCAGCCATAATATATGTGAAATGTGCAATGCCATCCAGTTTAACCAGGCATCATATATTTGAATGATATCTTGCCCATCCTTTTCTTCATTACATTTCCATTTGTCCACAATCACTACTAGGGAAAACCCTAGTAGTAGCGCGGGTTTTGAGGCTATCAGCCAGGGCACCGCCCTTCTGAATAAGGCGCCATACTAATCCGTTAGTAGTAGCGCCGTCTGCATTCCGCTACTACTACTATTGACTATATCGCCAGCGCATTTCCCGAACGCGCTACTATTAGTTAGCTGTAGCGATTTCCTGCTCCCACGCCATTCTTGTTATATCTTCCACCATTTCCCAATTCCAGCTTTCAAGAACTGCAATTTTCAGATACTAGTTCTACTAGATATCAATTTCATAAAGCATTATAGGTACTAGGTAGTACTCCTCGGTTCCAAATTACCCGTCGTGGTTTTAGTTCAAATTTGAACTAAAACCACGATTTAGTAATTTGGAACCGAGGAAGTACTAGATTACAATTTCATATATACTCAACATGCATCCTCAAGCGGTACAAGGTGACATCGACTACGATCATCATATTTAGTTCTAGATGATATCGATTTGACGATCATCATATGTAGTTCTACATGATATTGATGGCGATCATCATATGTAGTTCTAGATGATATAGCCACACATATGTAGTTCTAGATGATATCGACGACGATCATCATCCTCAAGCACAGGAGGTGGGTGTTTACGATAGTAATTAGGATGGCCTGTCCAACAGGAAGATTCTTGCCAACGAGGAATCTCTTCCACCCAACCGAAGTTTAAGTGTCTTGACCGTCTGTGTCCACGCTTGGTAAGTACAGTGGTGGCCAGGAGCCCCTGCGGTAAGGCGTAGTCCAGTTGAGCCTTCTTCATCGTGGCTCGATACCACAACTCACAGATAGGTTCTTTGGCAATTTCTGAATAAGAAAAACATATCAATTAATAAATAGCCTCACACATACTCTTGCAAATATATTTCTATTAAGTCTAGATTTCTACACTATCAAAAGACACAAGATTACGCATTTGTACTAATTAATCATGAATTCTACTAAGCATATCATTGGACTCTACACTAAGCATTTCATCGGATAATTTGCATTTGTAAGTATAACAATAAAGCATATATATATATATATATATATATATATATATATATATATATATATATATATCATCAAATAACTACAGTCAAGACGTATAACATACCATTTCATGCCGATCGACCATGATACTTGTCAGGCGTGTCACGTAATGGCACCCCGACAAAGTCATCACGTGGCGGAATTATGTCCCATAGGTTGCACACCTCGTCCTCGCTCAGCCTCATTCTTTGAGCTGCGATGGCTTCATGAAGTGGGTCCTCATTATCTTCATCATCTTCGTCATCTCCATCATCTTCGTCATCTTCATCATCTTCGTCATCTCCATCATCTTCGTCATCTTCATCATCTTCCACCAGGTTGAGATAAATGACAGCCAGCTTTGGTGTTTCGCTCTGAAGGAGAAGCTGATCAACTCACCACCAAGAAGACGCATGCTTGAGCGAGGAAGCAGGCCCATCCATCTCCTCCAATCATGACATATTGCGTCCTTTCTCGACCTCCATAGTGTACGGCCCCAGAGCCTCAAATGTCACAGTGTCTCCAGTTAGCTTGTTGAATTTCAACCTCACATTGCATGGGACGATCTGTGTAAGAAAAGCAAAATGGCACAATGCAGTAATGCCAACAGTAAAAATAAAATAGTTGTTACATTTCATCTAATTTCTTACCGCCGCATGACAAAAACTTCAATTTGGAAGTAGATGGAACAACTTGCCAATTGCAAGGCTCTTTGGCGCACCTTGACTTGCACAGTCGACATAGTGGTGGTGGTGGTGGCGCCATTTTCGTAAAGCAATATGAGCAAAGGATTAACGATTAGATGACAAGGTACCACCTACCAAAGCATTTCGATGGCACCTATTGCCTAAGATATTTGATTAAAAAACAAGTGGCAAATTTAACTAAATTGGCACCTACATTTTGCCAAAAAAATAACTTATTACAAAAAAAACAAAAGCATGCATCTACCTATCCATGTACAGAAAAAATAACAATAAAATGGTGCATACAAAATCAACTAGCATACTAAATCTACTAGCATACTAAATCAACTAAATGACCCAATGTTCTAAATCAACTAGCCTACTAAATCAACTAAATCAACTAGCCTACTAAATCAACTAAATGAAAATGTTCTAAATCAACTAAATCAACTAGCCTACTAAATCAACTGAATCATATCAACTAAATCAAAATGTTGCATATAAACTAGCCTACTAAATCAAAATGTAGCAGGGAGGAGGCAGAAGGAGGCGACTCGAGGAGGGAGTAGAGAGTATGACGGAGGAGGAAGGCGGAACGAGGAGGGCTGCTTGGCGAGTGGAGGGAGGACGGAGGAGGAAGGCGGAGCGAGGAGGGGGCCCGGCCATGCAGTGGAGGGAGGAAGGAGGAGGAGTCTGCACCGAGTCCAGCGAGGAGGATGAGGTGACGGCGGCGCAGATCGGAGGAGGGCGACTGGGGAGGACCGGCGGCGCGGGGGGTTGAGGGGGAGATCGAGTGAGTGTGTGGTTCTATGGATCTGGATTGCGACTAGTTAATTTGGCAGCAGCGGTTATTGCGTAAATGCGCTACTGCTGCTACCCGTAGCAGTAGCGCTTCAGATTAACGTTGCTGGCTTATAACTGCCTCTCATGGCGGCGTCAGGGGAATTTTAGCAAGAAGCGTCTTTGAGTGTGCGGCCATCTTGATAAACTTGTTTCAAAGAGCGAAGTTTTGTCCGTATGCGCTATCTGCTACTTAGCGGCAAGCGCTGATTTTAAAGCGCTGCTGCTAAGATTCTGTGTATAGGCTTTTCCTAGTAGTGAATGTTTGTACATTAAACTACTCTTCCCGTGAATCAGCCATTTGAGTGGGTGATGGAAAAATCTGGAGTGAAAACAAGGCCTTTAGAGAGCATGCTGCTACTGTCAAGCAGATCTCTTCTTGGGTCCCGATAGCTCCTCGAGATGGATTCGAGAGAGATGACCAGTCATATTCCCCCACCGAGGTGTATGCTCTAACTTGGCACGGTTATACTGCTCATATCATGCATATGGTGTCTTGCATTGCATAGTTTAGACATCATATACACAATATTCAACACCATGTTCTTAGTTCAGACATCATATATGTGAATGCCCTCTGCTTAGCATATAAATCACATATGTGAATTAAATCATGCGATCCTGATTACTTAGATAACATGTATGTGAATTATGTCATGCGATCCTGTTTAGTTAGTCATCATATCTTTGAATTATGTTATGCTATGCTATCCAGTTTAGATAGACATCATTTATGTGAAATTATGTCATGCTATCCGCTTTAGTTAAACAATATACATGTCAACTATTTCATGCCCTCTTTTTCCACACTATTCACATTTGCATCTGTCACTCATACAATGTCTGTACATTCAACTATGTTTCCTGTTTATCAGCCATTTGAATTGGAGCGGGTGATGGCAGTATCTAACGGAGTAAAAACACGGTCTTCAAATAAAACAGTGCTACCTCTTGGTGGAGATAGCAGTTGTTGTACATGCACGAGAGCCAGCCCTACCACACATAACCTGAGACTCCGCAGATTTTACCCCTACTGCGATGGACAGAGAACCAGCTTCACCCAATCTAACCCCAACCCCAGCAGATAGTAACCCAGTTCCTGTTGACACATCACCATCTCCACCACACAGCTCCCAAACAAGAGCAGTTAGTAAGGAAACTCAAGAGCCCAAAGCGCCAGTACTACCACGGCGAGCCCCAACTCCCCTAGTTAGTACACCTATTCCTGTGGAGGAAGCACAACCAGCCATTCATAGTTTAGCATCTATCACGTTTGATGTTGTTAAATCCTATGTGCGTATCTTCCCATCATGGAAATATTATACTGAAGATGAAGGAAAATGCCAGTTGCAGGTGTTTGTCCAGGAGTTATGTGGAAGTAATGTTATTAATGGCAATTACTTTTCTTTGTTCCATACATTCTACCTCCGTGATGGTTATAATACAACAAATTTTCCCATTTTTTCTCTATAGAGAAGGACCGATTTGGAAACTCAGGATGAGGTAACATGTGCTAATACCTCTGCTATCTTCAAGAATGCTTGGTGGCAGTATCAGAATTACCCTGAAGAAAACGTACTTCACTGGCAAAGAAACTCATCAAATTCCCTTACGCTCTCCTGAGTCACATTTACTGGACAATGACTGGGAAAGCCTTGTTCCGTACTGGTCCCGAACCAAGAATGTGGTAAGGTCTATGAGCTCATTTTATTTTAAGTACTACTAGCACATACGCCCGTGCGTTGCAACGGGAGAGATTTTTTGCGAGAAGCATCGGGAGAGATAATTGATGTGTCCAAACGCTCTCCGCACAATAGTGGGGCAATAGAGCGGAGAGATGTGGTGTTCTCGCGGGTCATGTTTAGCCCGCGAGATCTTTATAGCAGTGGGGTTGGTGGGGGTGGCGGCCACTACCCAATTCATGCATTTTTTACCTTTCGGTCCGCCTCCTTGTCGAGGTTGTGGTGACCTTCTGATATTTTTTAAACATGTGAGCAATTTTTTTCGAAAAAACCTTAATATCTAGAAAAAGGAAAACAGAACTTGAAATAGGAAGATTTTCTTAAATTCACAAACACTTTTTGAAAACAGGACCATTTTTAAGGCGGAGAAACAAACATTTTTCGAATTTGTGAATTTTTTTTTAAAATGGAAACTTGTTTTGAGCATTCAAATGAATTTTCAAAAATGTCTTTTTAATCACGAACATTATTTTGACTTTGTGAACATTTTGATGAAATGAATATTTCAGGAATTTCTATTATTTCCGAAATGAAATTTACTACATAAATCTAGCAATAGTTTCAATTTTTTTTGAAAAATGCGAACATTTTTTTAATATAAAACAACTTTTGAACGAAAAAATAAATAAATTTCCAAATGTTTTTATAAGTGGGAACAAATTTTCTAACTCTAAGATTTAACAAAAAATAGTACAAAAAACGAAATTTTGGAAAATTTATAAAATTAACTTATGGGAAAAAGGAAAAAATAAATTGGAAGAAAGAAATATAAAAAATAAAAAGAACAAAGTTAAAATAGAAATGGGTCGGCCCATCTTTGGGTGACCGATGGGAGCTCCAACTATATGTCATACTGCATGCATAAATAATGTTCCCAGATGCATGCAGGATATAAATGGGTGGCTTTTCTAGGCCTTAGTGTGTGCGGCCCACGTACGAAAATTCTGGACAAAACTTTTTATTTTTTAGCAGATAGATCACGAAAATTTAGTACCACCTCGAATATAAGAAAAATATTTTCGATGGTGAACGGATGAAAAAATTGGAGAAACGCACCTTGCTTTATTAGTAGGTATAGATATGTTTGTGTCTTACTGTACTCTGTTCATGTAGAACAAGTGCTTAAACCTGAAGAACAACTATTCTCATTTAAGATTCCATTGCTATCGTGCATACTGCTTTGCTTTTGTATCATTGTATTTACTCATACAAACTTACTTTTAAATTGAACCATCCAACGAAAACTCCAATGACACAACAGGTATGTTTACGCATGTTTGTTTAACAGGTTTGGTCTTATAAATAGCTCTGTTGATTTCAATTTCAATAGTGTATACACTTGACTTCTCATATCATGCACATTACTAGCATCTCAACAGGGCTAATAGTGTTGTTGTACATGTAGACCCGTGGTACCCATCTGAAATCTTGTTGTGCCGTGTAGTTTCCCATGCTTTGTATTCTTTCGGTGCTGCTTTCTCTTAAACTGATATGATTTGAACCGTGTATCTATTTTGATTTGGCAAGACAATGCAGTGACCATAGGACATAGATATATGTTTGTTTGTTGCTTTTATAATGTACTACTTGGCAATAGAAGACTTGGTAGTTTAATCTTTTCCACCTTACTAATGAACTGGTTCACCGAAATGAGTTTCATATACTAGTACATGCTAAACTTGTTATATGTCTGCTTGTTTCTTCTTTTAGAATGCTGACAGAATATTGGGGAAGAGTGCCTTATTAAGCAATGGTAAAGGAAGTAATGCAGATAAGGTTCAGGATAGTGAGACATCATTGTTGGTCTCCAACAAAGCTGATAAAACAGCTAAGGAAAACTATCTTGAAGACAGTGAGACAACCACAAAGTCATGTCTTGGTTTACTATTCGAGTTACTGGCCACTACCGCTTGCACAAGCTATACAAACTCACTGTCTGAATCAGTTTGGTTTCTTGAGTCTCAACTATAAGTTGAAAGACAGCGATCAGCTGTGCTGCGACTAGAAGCGGAAGGACTGCGGAAGTCCCTCGAGCATTCAGATGCATACTTTCTGGTGCAACAGCAAGCGTTGGAGGATTTTAGCGCCAAACAGGACAAAGCTAATAAGCTTGCTAAGCTTATTGCCAACATGGTGGATACCCAGTATAACGTTTCTTGAGCTCTTCTGAAGTTGTTTCAGTTATGGACTTGTTTTGCTGTTGCGTTTATTTGCAGTGGTGGCCAATTTTGATGGCCAGTGTATGTAATATGCTGCTTTGTTCCCTATATTTGCACTGGTGGCAAACTTTGATGCCCAGTGGATGTAATATATGTAATAGCTGTAATAGGCTAGCGTTAGTTGCTTGCTTATTTATTTCCTTATTGTCTTGTTTAGTTGTTTGCTTGTAGTCATTGAAGTTCTTTTTCCGCATTTTTCTGGTGGCCACAATAACCTACTTTTGGTAACTAGGCCACAATAATCATGGCAACACACGGACTGTTGTAACCATGGGCCTCCTGCGGGACGTAGGATCCATGGGCCTTCTACGGGTTGTAGGATCCATGGACTTTCTATGGGCCGTATGATCCATGGGCCTTCTACGGGCCATAGGATCCATTGGTCTTCTATGGGGCGTACGTTCCATGGGCCTTCTACGGGGCGTATAATCATTTCGCCAAACATGGGCCGTACTATTCATGGACCATAATGGGCCGTTAATAGGCCGTATTTGATAACGCTATGAAAACAGCCCAACGGGTTAATGGGCCACAAGTGGGCAGAATGTAACCACGGGCTGAATTTGACCCTAAACGGAGCAGGCGATGTGGACCGTAACTAACCGAATTCTAGAAATGAGCCCAAGAATAAATGGGCCCTTAGAAGGCCGAAAGGTAACACGGGCTGGAAACGGCCGACGAAAAAATGGGCCATTAATGGGTATAAAATGATACACTGTTCATTGTGGGCCAGTTTCTTCTCGGGCTTTCAATGGGCCCAGATTTACAAAGGGCCTCATATGGGCCAAAAGACATCATGGGCCATACATGGGCCAGAAGTTACAACGGGCTGGAATCATATTGGACGGCCCAGATGAAGCTACTGGGCTTCATTCCAATAGGCCGTAACGGGCCGGGAGTTAGCGGGCCGTAAATGGGCTATCTGAACATCTTGGATTAACGGGCTTTGGTGGGCGACCCGTTACCTTTTGACCAAGTCAAACGGGCCGGCCTTTTCACCGGAATGGGCCTCTGTTGGGTCGTGCCACGTGTCGACCTATCATAGGCACCTCATGTCCAATGAATGGATGACATTTGTCCCAACGGTGAGCCAACACGTGTTTCCTCCGGCCATTAGAGGAACCATTTTTGAAATACACGAACATTTTTTTCATTTGATGAACATTTTTTATTTAACAACATTTTTTGAAATGCGTGATCACTTTTTGAATTAGCAAACATTTTATAAATGAATAAACTATTTTGTAAGTCACGAATAGTTCTTAAATTTTTAGCATATTTTCCCATTCATGAACATCTTTTGAATTGGAGAAATTTAGTTCAATTTCATTAACATGTTTAATACATTAACTTTTTAAAAAAATCATGACATTTTTTATTTCCCAAACATTTTTTTTCAAAATTGCAAACATTTTTTGAGTAAGCAAAAAAAATTACATAATCACAAACATTTTTTGAATGCACAAACATTTTATGATTTATTAAACATTTTATTTCAAAATCCTCAATTTTATAATTTTTTGAAAAAAATTCAAGTTCCAAATCATTTAAAGTAGAAAATAAGAAAATTAAAAACAGGCTGCCCGGATATGTGCCGACCCAAGTGGCCGTGCTGCGTCTTCTCCCAGCGCGCAGAGCGCAGTATAGGAGTCCTTACTACATGGGTCGGTGTCGGGGGAAATCTGACCCACCACGAACACCTATGGGACCGGAGCCCCTTTCGGTTCGGCAGGGGGAGATCACAAGAAAGAGCAGATCGAAGCGAAACACACGAGCGATTTTACCCAGCTTCGGAGCTCTCTGGAGAGATAATACTCCTACTGCTGCTTGTCTGGGTTGTATTGGGTTCTTGCTCGGGAGCGATGAATGCTACTGTGCACTCTATCAGCTAACGAGACCGAGCGTGAGTGTTTCGAAATGATCCGATCCTCCCCCTACGTTGTGCATGGGCCTCCTTTTATATGCTCAAGGGGTCACCGACAGGTGTCAACGTAGGCAAGGGTAAAAATGATAAATGACTTGTGGTAGGTACAGCTACTTGTACAGTGTATCATACCTAACCCTGACGGCAGGGGACAAAGGCATTAAATGCCCGTCTACTTCGCCCAAACAGTGCATAAAGTGACCGTCACGGGCGCCACCACTTGCCATGATGGCTATCTTGTCAGCACCGCTTACCACCGCGCACCTCTGGCTGCTGACTTCTCGCCACGTCACGCTGGAAGGGTCCTGATGGCGACACGTTGTTGGATGAGCCGGAGCGCAGTGTACGGCGGATGCTTGTCGCGGCAAAGCGCCTTTGCCGCGATCGTGGTCTTGTCGCGTCCGGAAGCTTGTCGCTCGCCGGGCCTTGCCCGGGACGCCTTGGCGTTGCGGCAAGTTCCTTGGGATGCCTTGGTTGGCCTTCCCGGCAAGCTCCTCTTGCCGGGGTCTTGATCTGCTTCCCGGCAAGCTCCTCTTGCCGGGGTCTTGAACACTTTGTTCTTGAATGGCTCCAAAGGAGCCACGGAGGATCTTGGCGGTCACCCGGCAAGCCTTGCCGCGGGGAGCTGCAACTGCCCGTGCACAAGTTCGGGATACAAGGGTACCCCTATTCTTGTACACCGACAGGAGCCCCCGGGCCTGGGCCATACACGGTGCCGAGCGCTGTTGGGCTAGGCCCAAAACAGGGCACGGGCACACGCGACATGGGTTACGCCGCACCTCACTCCGCAACCACCGCGCCCTCCCCTAACGGCACGCGTCAATCGCGGCGTCATGGGAGTGATCGTGGGTGGCTTCTTTATTCGGAAAAGCGGAACGTCCGCCCCCCCTCCCTCTTTATAAGCAGGGGAAGCAGGAGCAGTTCGCCCACCTCGCCGGTTATTGCTCCCATCTTGAAAACCTCCGCCGCTCCCCCCTTCTTCCCGAAGTCGAGAGAGAGCAGCGCTCCGCCCCTCGTTGCCACCGTCACCACCAACACCGCCGATCTCCCTCACCGTCTCCGCCATGGCTCCGAAAGCCGCGAAGATCGTCAAGTCGGGCCGAGCGCGATGGCTTGCGGCGCCGCCAAGAGCGGGCCATTTTTCCCTCATTTCGCCACGAGGGAGCTGAGGAAAACTACTATCTTTTCTCGGTCGACGGAGACACGGCGCATCCGCGCACTAAAGGTACTCCCCGCCGCCGCTGAACTGGCCCCAAGTGGGTACCCTTTCTTCGCTCTGTTCTTCTATTGCGGGCTCTGCCCACCCTTCTCCGAATTTTTCTGCGATATCATGAACACGTACGGCCTCCGCCTCCTTGACTTCACCCCCAACGCCATTCTCACCATGGCTGTTTTCGCACACCTCTGCGAGAACTTTGTCGAAGTCCATCCCAACGTAGCCCTCTTTCGCCACTTCTTCATGCCCCGAGTCGAGAGAGGAGAGGTCCTATCTGGCGGGATCGCCTGGATCTCGAGGACCGGCAATAAGGAGGCCTATCTGGAGGGAGAGCTTCGCAGTAAATGGGAGGAGTGGAGAGCCGATTGGTGCTGGATCGTCGAGGAGGAGCCGCAGCCGTTCACTGCCCTGCGCCAAGCCCCAGTAGTACGCGGCAATGACTGGAGCAGCGTGGCCCCGGAGGATGACAGGCTAAAGATCGCCATCACCAGGATCCTGCGCCTCAGACTTGCCGGGCTCACCGTGGGTGCTGTCGGAGCAGATTTTCTTCGCCGCCGCATCGCCCCCTTGCAGGAGAGGAGGAGACCTGCCTGGGAGTTCCAAAACGCGGCAGACATCATGAGGCTGCGCCCGGGCCTCAACTTCAATTTCACCGTCACAGGTTGGCGGCGATGCTTCAGGAGCTGTTCAAGTGGGATCTCGGCATCCGGAATCATTCAAGCTGCCGAGGGGTGTTGTCCTCATTATGCAACAACTTCTGCGCCGACCGCATCCAGCGCCATGATGCGTTAGCGACTTCGCACGGCATCGCCCCCACTTGGCAGGAGCCTGCTGACGCTGTCGTGCGGGAGTTCTTCGACAATCTGGTTGAAGTGCCGGTCCGCGCCGACGAACAGGATGGCCTCACTCGTGACACTACCGAGGAGCTGCAGCGGATCGCCACCAGGGTGGAAGAGGTGGCGGCAGCTGCTGCCGCAGGCGAGTTCGGCTTCACCGAGGAGGAGGAGGAGGTAGCAGAGGCGGCAAGCCTTGCCGAGCGCGGAGAGCTTGGCGGGGATGAAGAGCCTGCCGGCAAGGAAGAGCCTGCCGGGCTTGAAGCCGAGCCGAACGAGCCCGCCGAGGGCGTGGGCGATTCGGCGAGGATCGAGCCCTCCATCTCCGCACCTTCAGGCAGCTCGTCGCAAGCTGAACCTCCAGCTCCGCCAAGAAGACGTCTCCGCAGGGCCGGGGGCCTTGGCAGCGGGCGCAGAGCGGCTGACAGCCGCCCGCGCATGTGTGACCAGCCCACCGCGGCAAGCAACTGCTGCCGCTGAAGCACCTCATGCTGCTGCAGAAGAATCGGAGCGGGCCTCCGGACCACCTCTTCGCGCTTTCCGCCAAGCGCCCAGGGGATCCTACTCCTCTCGCCTCGTCACTACCGAGGGTGGGCCAGACTTCTCCGCGCCAGCTCCGACGAGGAGGAAAAGAGTAAGAATCTTGGCTAAGTTTAAATTTCTTCAATTCTTGCATTGCCGTGTCTTGTCTCGACTTGCTTGACTCGAATCCATTCTTTGCAGGACTCTCGCCCAGAGAGGCGGCAAAGAGAGCCAAGGTCCCGTGATTGTCATCGAGGGCGATCCCACGCTACAGCAGGGGGGCGCCGCCGAGACCTTCTCGCCCGGACCTCGGCTACCCACTCTCCAGAGCAGCCCAAACAGCCTCAGCCGTAAGTGTTTGATTTACTTCCTGCTTGTTGGGCGCACTTGGGTGTTTCTTCTTTGCTAATATCTGGCTGTTGAATTGTGTAGGAGCAGAGCAGCCTCACCAAGAGGGCCCGGAAGCCGCTCCCGACAAGCCTTCTGCTTCAACTACTCCGCCAAGGGCGGATTCCCCGGCAAGGGATACATCTCCGGCAAGGGATCGCTCTCCGGCAAGGGCGTCTGTCGATCCCAGCACAGGTACCCATCTTGTCTGAGAATTTCCCTTGGCTTCTTCTGATCTTCTTTTTGAACAGTTGCTTGACTCTTTCTTCCTTCTTCGGTCGCCGTGTCCATCATCCACGGAGCCGATGGAGACCAAGTCGCCGGAGAGGGAGCCTGTGATGAAGAACCCACGCGGAGAGGCCGCCAAGGTTGTTGCTGCAGGAGCCGGGCGAGGGGTCCCATGGTCACACCGACGGCGCTTGAGGCCGCAGGGAGCGCCAGACGCTGCACCGACCGGGCCAATCCCTCCGCCGCTGCCAGGCTGCTCGAGAGCACCAGCCACAGATACTTGAAGGCGGCGACGGCATCTTCATCAAGCTTCCATGGGCGTCGAGTTCTAGGGCGCCGGTCGAAGGAGAGACGTTCGACGAGGAGCTGTTTCTCATTGGGCTGACGCTGATTGACGCTACGAGCAAAGCAGCAGAAGTGGCGAGCCTTTGAGGAGGAGCAGCCGCGAGGCTGCTATCATGCCGCACGCCCGCCAAGCCAAGGTAGCCTCGGGAAGCGCTTGTCGCGGCAAGGCGGGCGAGGATATTGAGAAGCGCGGAGGAGCTCCGGGGCCTCACCGGGAAGCTCTTCGTTCCTTGGCGAGCAGCAGGAGCAGCTTGTCGACGAAAGGAAGGCCTTCCTCCTCGAGAAGGCCGAGGTCGAGGAGCAGCAGCGGCGCGCTGCAGAGAGGCTTGCCGCGCAGGAAGGCGAGCTAGTCCAGCGGAAAGTTAATCTGGACAGCCATGAGGAGGAGCTCACAAGGCGAAAGCGCCAAGCTTAAGGGACCCTCAAGGAGGCGAAGGACGCCGCCGCAGCTGCCGAGGTCGCCAAGAAGGAGCTGGCGGCAAAGGTTGCGCAGTTGGAGGCTGGTCTGAAGGCGAGCGGTGAGGAGCTTGCTGCACTCAAGCGAGAGCGCGAGAAGGACGCCTACACTCTTGGCGAGCTGCAGGGTCATCTCGCCGAGAGGAGCAATGAGCTGAGCGCCGCCAAGGACTCCAACGCGGATCTCGAATTGAAGCCACCACCGACTAAGACTACGGACGACGCCAGGAAGCAGGCGGCGGTCTTGGAGAAGAGGATCAAGGATGATGAAGCGCTGCTGGCGAGCGCTGCCGTCACCCAGAACGCCTTCAGAGATAACGTGGAGCACTGGACTGAAGGTCTTGTGGACATCGCCGCCGCCATCGACAGGGAGTTGGCGCAGCTAGGGATGGAGGATCTTGGGTATCCTTCCGACGAGCAGCTCCAACCCAGCGCCAAGCTCAGTTTGTTCTTCAAGGGCGTGGCGACGGCTCTCCAGCGGCTCCGGGAGAAGATCCCAAAGCAGCTGGCCGACGAAGTCGCGGATCTGCGCTGGGGCTCTTCGAAGGTCTTGATGAAGGTGGCCTTCCGCAACCCGGCCTCAACCTCACCAACGTCCTCCGATCCTTGCCGCCAAACGCCGATCTGGAAGCGCTCAAGGCCCTTGTCGCGCCCATTGTGGACAGGGTGAGCGGGATCAAGAGGGTCGAGGGCGACCGCGTCGATTAGGCCACCCAGTTGTTTTGGTCTTTCCTTGTCGCTGCTGTCCATGCCATGATAACAATCTGTTAGAGCTGCGACAAGTTATCTTGTAATAAGACTCTAGTTTGGATAGAGATTGCTATGTTATTTCCTCTACTTGATTCCTTCCTTTATATGTTTCTGCCCTACGCTTTTAGGGAACTTGTCGGAAAGCAGAGCACCTTTACTCACGCGAGCGCCGAGTGAACGTCAGCGGCCGGGCAGTTGTTGCTCGTGACAAGAAACCTTGTCGCAACTCAGTCGCAGCTCACTTAAGTTGTTGAGCGGACTCGAAACAAAGTAAGGGCGTGACTAGCTACGAGTTGGTTCCTCCGCGCATAGGTTTTCCATACAAAGCACGGTCGTTCGAGGAAGATAACTTAAAAATTTGAAACTGATTGCTCAAACTTTGGCAACTTAGCTTTTCTGTCGTTTGCTTCCCAAGAAGGCGAGACTTCCTCGAGCTTAAGGCGAAACTTCCTCGAGCGACGCTTGGTCCACACCATTATCTTCTCCTCCCCGGGCAAACTTGTGCGCGAGGGGACCTTCCTTTTGAGAAAAAGAAAGAAGAGAAAATATAGGTACGGAACCTTATGGCCCGTTATTGCTTACCGGAGACAGGTGCTGCACAAGGTGTCAGATAACGCATGCAAAAGATAGTAAAAAGCATGAAACTGACAAGATGTGCGGAGCACATGATCTTTACTTATGCACGGGGTCTGCGCCCGGCTTTGTACAAAGGATTACATGCAACATCGGCAAGACTTGTACAAGGTGGTTCTTGAACAGATTCCGCAACCGCGCCTACGGGGAAAAACTTACGAAGATGCTCGATGTTCCAGAGTTGCTCACCGAAATCCATCTTCGGTCTCAAGGCGGACAGCGCCGGGCCTAGTGACTCGCTTCACCCGGTAAGGGCCTTCCCAGTTCAAGGCCAACTTGTTGGAATTCTTGGCGGACTGAACGCGCCAAGAACAAGGTCGCCTTCCTCGAGACTTCTCCGCATTAACTTTATGCGGGTCTATGGTAGCGGCGCAAAGCTTGTCGGTATCGAGCAGCTCAGACAAAGCAGCTCGAAGACGGTCTTCCTCAAGGAGCAGCGTCATCTTGTCGCACTGCTCTTGCTCGAGCTCATCATAAGCGAGCACTCGAGGCGCAATTCAGATACGAAGTTCCGGTGGAGAAGCGCCTCGCTCCATAGACTAGAGCAAAGGGTGTCCGGCCAAGAGCTCGATTTGGCGTCGCCCCGATCGACCAAAGAACCACCGCACTCCTCGATCCAGCTTCTTTCCGCACTTGTGCAGCACAGCCGAAAGATCTCGTCTTGAGTCCACGCAGCACTTCAAAGATTTGCCCTCTCTCGCTTGACCCGCTGCTCCTAGGGTGAGCAATAGAAGCGGCAGACTCTTGGCGCCAAGATCTTGGACGTCTTGCATGAAGGTGCGGCTCGTAAATTGCGTGCCGTTGTCGGTGATGATCCCGTTAGGGATCCCGGCGACAAACAATCGACTGAAGAACTTATCCGCCGATCGGCCGTCACCTTCCTCATCGCTTCTACTTCCGGCCACTTTGTGAACTTGTCGATTGCAACGCATAAGTACTTCAAAGCCCCGACAACTCGGGAAGGGGCCGAGGATGTCGAGCCCCGCATCAAAAATGGCTGTGGATAAAGGGATCGCCTCGAGAGCTTGAGCCGGTGATGAATCTGCTTGGAATGGAACCGCACGCTTCACACTTGGTTACTTGTGCAGTTGCATCTGGAGGGCTGTCGGCGAAGAAACCTTGCCGGAATGCTTTGCCGGCAAGTGCTCTTGGCGCCCAATGTGGTGACCGTGATATGCCTCCATGTATCTCTCGCCAACAGCTTTTGTCCATCTTCCCCGGCGTAATACACTTCAATTTCACACCGTTGAGTCTTCTTCGCATAAGCAGCCGTCGACAAATCGGTACATACTTGACTGCCGGGCTACTCTTTCCGCTTCTTCCGCTCTTCGGGAAGTTCTCCGTCTGAAGGAACGGACAATCTGCCGCGCCCATCTTTGGAGCTTGCGTGCTCGACAACAAGGACTAAAGGCACATCTGCTGCTGCGGGAACATCTGCTTCTACGGCAAGAACTCGGGGTTCCGCCGGAGCTTGACATTCCCCGGAAGCTTGCCGGAGCAAAGCTTGTCGGGATCGTTTGCTTCAACGGAACAAACCGTAAGGTTTGCCGGAGCGCATCGCTTCCTCGGACTTCTTGGCGTTGATCTTGGGGACCTTCTTGGCGGGCGGCTTCGTGAGCTACGGAAAGTAGTCACCAGAAATCAACTTCCTCTTCTTGCTTTCATCCAGCTTGATGGTGTCACGGATGGTTGAGTCAGCTTGAGCACAAAGATCCCTGGTTCCACAGGTAACTTAAGTGCGGTGCACTTCGACAGGCCATCAGCAATGTCGTTCTGAGATCTCGGAACATATTCCATTTGCAGGCCGTCAAAGTGCTCTTCTAGTTTCCTCACTTCATCGACGTAAGCTTCCATCAACGGACTCTGATAACTCTTGTTGACTTGGCGGACGACAAGCTGTGAGTCACACCTGACAATGAGCTTCTTGATCCCAAGGTCTGCTGCGATCTCGAGACCGCAAGCAAACCTTCATACTGCAGTATTGTTCCTTGCTTGCTCCTTGGGAAAGTGCATCGACTACGATTTGACGTGCTCTCCGTGGGTGCGACAAGCAAGACGCCGCACCGGGCGCCTTTGCAGCGAGAAGGCACCATCAAAAGTACATCAGTACTCTTTGCTCGCTTCCTTGTCGGGGATGCTCGCTTACGAATTTCTTCATCCGGTGTTGGCGCCCATTCCGCTATGAACTCCGCCAATGCTCGCTTTGGATAGTTGAAGTGCTTTCAAACTTGAGGCCAAAGCTCGACAGCCCAAAGGCCCACTCGACAATCCTGCCTGCTTACGGATTCTCGCAGAATTCTCTTCACGAAAGCGAGTGACAACTGTGGATCTCGTGGTGCTTGGAAGTAATGGGCGTTAGCTTTCGAGGCCATGAGAAGGCCGAAAAGCAACTTCGCACACCAGAGTACCTTTTGACCTAGCCCTTGCAAAGGGAATCGACAGTAAACCGGGCGCCGCACCATCCTTTTCTGCGTCTTCTCTTGTGTCTGCGGCAGATCCATCTTTGTTGGGACCGGAAGCAGCTTGTCGTGAAGCCCCCGCTTGTCGCTGGATGCGCCTCGCTGTCGTTGCTAGCTCATCATCCGCCTCCCTCTCGAATTAACGCAGCACTAACCACTTTGATTGGTTGCCGCTAGATATAGCAACAACTTCTCTTGTGGGTTAGGTGCGACAAGTCTTGGAGTGGAGGACAGGTATCTCTTTAAGTCTTGCAGCGCAGCCTCCGCTTCCGGAGTCCATTTCATTGGACCTGCCTTTTTCAAGATCTTGAAAAATGGCAGGTCGCGCTCAACAGACCTAGAGATAAACCTGCTGAGAGCAGCTACGCAACCGGCAAGTTTTCGAACATCCTTGACGCGCCTTGGTGCTTCAATCTGCTCAATGGCCTTGATCTTGTCGGGTTTGGCTTCAATTCCCCGCTGAGACACGAAGAACCCGAGAAGCTTGCCGGAAGGGCCTCCAAACACGCACTTCTCGGGGTTAAGCTTGAGGTTGATCTTGCGCAGATTTGCAAAGGTCTCGGCCCGGATCTTGGATCGAGTCGCTTTGTCCTTGCTCTTGACCACTATATCATCCATGTAGGCTTCCACATTTCTGTGCATTTGTGGCTCAAAAGCGTCATGGACTGCCCTTACAAATGTTGAACCAGCATTCTTCAAACCAAAAGGCATCCGTATGAAACAGTACGTGCCACATGGTGTGATGAATGCGGTCTTCTCTTCATCCTCTTCTGCCATGAAGATCTCGATGATATCTCGGTATGCATCAAGAAATGAAAGCAAATCACATCTGGTCGTGGAGTCAACAATCTGGTCAATGCGCGGCAAGGGAAATGGGTCTTTGGGACAAGCTTTATTGACATCGGTAAAGTCGATACAAAGCCTCCATTTCCCATTTGCTTTACGCACGACTACAGGATTGGCCAACCACGTAGGATGGAGCACTCCTCTGACAAGGCCTGCTGCTTCCAACTTCTTGATTTCTTCTACGATGAATTCTTGGCGCTCCACTGCTTGCTTCCTAACTTTCTGCTTGACGGGCCACGCATGAGGACTGACGGCAAGATGGTGCTCAATTACTTTCCTGGGAACACCGGGGATGTCAGATGGTTGCCATGCAAACACATCGACGTTCGCCCGCAGGAAAGCAACGAGCGCGCTTTCCTATTTAGGGTCAAGAGTGGCACTGATGGTGAAGGTACCACCAAAGGCCGCCTCCTTGGCGGACACTTTCTTGGTTCTTTGGTGGAGCTGCCATCGCCTTCTTCTTACACTTGCCGGTGGAGCTCGATGGTGGTGCGGTTGCCGACGGTGGCGCAAAGACTCCGAAGAGGTGCGCTTGCCGGAGTGGGCATCGAGCTCTTGCCGGACTTGGACTTCTTCTTCCCCGGAGCTTCAGCGGCAAGTGACTTGTGATTTGTCGCGCTGTCGCTTCCCGGTAGATCTTTGTCGGCGCAGATAAGTGCATCCTTCTTGTCGCCAGGACAGAGATTACACTCATCGGGCGGCATCTTCAAAGACGTTGTAGGCGAGTGAGAGGCCGCCATGAACTTGGCATGCAGCCGGGCGGCCGAGTATCCCATTGTAAGGCAATGGGAAGTCAGCGACGTCAAAAAGTGACCCTCTCGACCCTGAAAGTTCAGCTTACGCTAAATGTTACCGGCAGCGTGATCTTTCCCTTCGCTTGCTCCTTCTGGGTTAATTCCTTGAATGTGCGATCTCTTCGAGCTCATTCTATCGAGGATCCGAGTTTCCGGAGTACCGCGAGGAGATCAGTTCAAGCCCGGCCTTGAAATCAACTAGCATCTTTGTGACCTTGAGGTTGCGGATAGTTGGTGAGACCAACATCGGCAAACACCGACCGCATGATTATGCGATCGTGGTGGTCCTCAATATCAAAGATGATAGGCGCGTCGACCATTTTAGAGGCTCATGTGACTCCACGGGTGGTTCTGCCAGATTGACTTCCCGCGCCTAATCGCTTGAGCTGGTGGTGTGAAGTATGCAGAAGCACCGCCTGGCCAACGCATGTGACCTCTGTGGCTTTCTGAACTCCCCGCTCGTCGGGCCTCGCTATCCTCCATATCTTCGCCGCCGTCGTCTTTCATCCTTGTCGCGTCAGCTGGAGGTCTGTCTCTGCCGCTGCTTGGCCTTTGCCACGCAAGGCCCTCCCCCCCGGCCGGACGTTTCTGTTGGCTCCTCCAAAGCACCTTCTTGGGCCTTCTCCCTTGTCGTGTCAGCCTGCATTTCAGCCTTCGCTGTTCCGACAAGCTGCTCGACTCTTCTTGCAGCTCTAGAGGTCATGGCCCTTGGTGTGGTGGATCTTGCAGATCGCTTGGGCGAGCTGCCCTACTTGTCGGCGGCATCGCCACAGCCTCCCTTTGTCCGAGCTTCCAAATTTTAGCTTTATTGCCAACTGCTCAACCACTAGGGACTTGCTTGTTTTCTTGTTCTGTTGTTCCGCCGCCGGTTTTTCTTTGCCGGGCAGATTTCTCGCCATCAGATCCTCCTACTTGTGCATTCTCTCCGGGGAGTTTCCTCCTTCCTCAAAGACGTGCACACTTGTCGCCGTATAGCAGTCCATCGACGCTCTCGATCTTGCACATCGCCATCTCCTCCGCATCCCACGGTTTCGCACGCTCGATGGAACGCACCGATCACCGCAGCAGGGTGGATATTCGGGATGGTGCAGCGCTGCAGCACGGCTGAACCTCTCAATGGCTTTTATGCGCAAGGACCGCCTTCCTTCCGGCCAGCAGATGAAGGTCGCTTCTCACAGCCGCCATGCGGCTTGTGGTCACCAGAAGGCGCCTAACAAACCGATGGCACAGGTCAGCCCAAGAGGATATGGAGTTGTCCGCAAGTGCATGAGCCAGGATCCGACATTGGGCTTGAGCACCAGCTGGAAGTAGTTGGCTAGGATCTTGTCGCCTCGCCCCGCAGCTTGCACCGCGATGGTGTAGATGCCGAGGAACTCCGACAGATGCGCCCGCCATCGCATTTCTCCGTACATCTGGTTTGAAGTTCTGGTGCCACATCGATTTGCCAGCTCACGGGTGAACGCAGGGCAACTTCGCAGACGGCAAGTCGCCGTTCTTCGGGCGCATGCATGTCGACAGAGGGTCCAGCGCTGGTTCGACCGACGTCGCGCTTCTCTTCGGGCGCCGATGCGAAGTTTGAGCGTCTTCTTGCTGTCGTTTGGAGAACTTGGCGCCGATCACGGCGAAGCTCGTGGATCTGATGACGCAGCGGAGTCGCTGTCGATGTTGATCCGACGAGTCGGCGATCTTGGCCTTCGGGATGGAGAGTGCATGGTGGTTGCACCTCCACCGTTTCGCCGCAACCGCCTGCGTGCTCGCCATCCGCCGCGGCAGTCAAGTACTAAGTACTGCCGTTGGAGGAGTGTCGCTGCTGGAAGCCGGCGAGACTTCTGAATGGTGGCCTCCATTCGCCGATCTTGTCTCGACGTTGAGGGTAATCCAGAGGCAGTTGAGCTCGCGCTGTAGCTTCTGCCGAGTGGTGGGCGGCATGGCATCGGTGCGCAGGAGCGGATATGCTCGGACATCTATCTATGTTAGAAGGAGCAGTCCCCGTCCGCCATTGACCTCGCTTGGGCCAGCATCTTTGGCGCATGCTGGTCTTGAGCACTGCGTGATCCACTAGCTCGGTCTGGGCCCAACGAGCGCATGGCGCTGTGAATACCATGGCGCTGTCGATCCCGCGCCTCTTGAGATGGAAGCGGTGAATGTCTTGACGCCGAGGTCTGTGCAGCCTTGTCCTTGGACCCGGCAGCACTGCGGCCTCGCCGACGCCGTGGTTTCTTCGCCAGACGTTCCACCCCACCACCCGCTTGCTTCGGGCAAAAGTGGGATCGATGCGACGGATCAGTATGCGTCAAGTCTTCTTCTTCGGTGGCATGTCGATGAAGACGGCGAAGATGATGAAGATGATGAAGAGTCTCGCCTCGTGGTGAACGCTGGATCAGAGTTCACACAACCTCGACGTGACTTCCCTACCGGGCGCGCTTTCAAAGATGTCGGGGAAATCTGACCCACCACTTAACACCTATGGGACCGGAGCCCCTTCGCTCGGCAGGGGGGGCTGAGATCGCGGCAAAGAGCAGATCAAAGTTAAGCACACGAGCGATTTTACCCAGCTTTGGAGCTCTCCGGAGAGATAATACTCCTACTGCTGCTTGTCTGAGTTGTATTGGGTTCTTGCTCGGGAGCGATGAATGCTACAGTGCACTCTATCAGCTAGCGAGACCGAGCGTGAGTGTTTCGAAATGATCCGATCCTCCCCCTACGTTGTGCATGGGCCTCCTTTTATATGCTCAAGGGGTCACCGACAGGTGTCAACGTAGGCAAGGGTAAAACTGAGAAATGACTTGTGGTAGGTACAGCTACTTGTACAGTGTATCATACCCTAACCCCCGACGGGGGACAAAGGCATTAAATGCCCGTCTACTACGCCCAAACAGTGCATAAAGTGATCATTACTTGGCGCCACCGCCACACGATGGCTATCTTGTCACACCGCTACCATCACAAGACCTTCCGGGTGCAAGACATTTTCTCGCCACGACGTACCGGAAGGGTCCTGCATGCACACGTTGTTGGATGAGCCGGAGCGCAGGCACGGCGGTGATGCTTGTCGCGCACAAGCACCTTGCCGCTGGTCGTGGGTCTTGTCGTGGTCCGAAGCTTGTCGCTGGGGCCTTGCCGTGACGCGCTGCTGCGGCAAGTTCCTTGGGATGCCTTGTTATCTTCCCGCAAGCTCCTTGCCGGGGTCTTGATTCGCTTCCAAAGCTCCTCTTGCCGGGTCTTGAACACTTTGTTCTTGAATGGCTCCAAAGGAGCCACTTGAGGATCTTATGTCACCCGGCAAGCCTTGTCATGGGAGCTGCAATCGTCACAGGCACAAGTTCGGGATACAAGGGTACCCCTATTCTTGTACATCGACAGTCGGCCCAGGCGGGGGATTCCCCTGTGTGGAACATTTTTTTGTCACTTATAGGTGACATTGGTGGGTAATATTTTGTAATTTTGAGGGCAATTTCCTTGATCTACAGGCAGAAGCAATAGCCCCTTTATTATTAGGTATAGATTTGCTGAGAGCTACTGAGATGTTCAAATGATTTGAATTTGGCACACACCTCACGCACTCAATCATCTTACATGCAAAAGTTTATTTATTTTTAAATTTTTTATAGTATTTATTTTTGAATTTACAGTTTGACGGGTGTAGATGAGCTAGGGCATAGCACTGGATATTCGCAAGAAGAGCCTTCTTTATAGAAAAAACAGAGTGTAACTATAAACCATTTGATAAATTTAGGACCCCCGATAAATCCTGAATGTTTGGATTTTATGCATATCATCTCGAACAATTTTTTCAAGGAAACTTTTGTTGACGTGAGGCAGCAAGTTTAGTCGCTAAAACATGGGAACTTTGTCCTAGTATGTTTTTTTTGTCAAAAAATTGTCATATTTGCCAATCTCTTGTGAACTAAAATTGCCATGAAAAATGATTGGATTGCCATGGTTAAAATTAAAATGTTTGTGATTTATCATTTTTATAAATTTATATTCATAGAAAAAATGGACCCTATTCCGAAATAAGATCATCTATAGCAGATCATGCAAACCGGGTCGTCCACTATAATAACCGCCGGTTTGCGGGATCCATCTGAAGGAAATATGCCCTAGAGGCAATAATAAAGTTGTTATTTATATTTCCTTATATCATGATAAATGTTTATTATTCATGCTAGAATTGTATTAGCCGGAAACTTAGTACATGTGTGAATACATAGACAAACAGAGTGTCCCTAGTATGCCTCTACTTGACTAGCTCGTTAATCAAAGATGGTGAAATTTCCTAACCATAGACATGTGTTGTCATTTGATGAACGGGATCGCATCATTAGAGAATGATGTGATGGACAAGACCCATCCGTTAGCTTAGCATAAATGATCGTTTAGTTTTATTGCTATTGCTTTCTTCATGACTTATACATGTCCCTCTAACTGAGATTATGCAACTCCCGAATACCGGAGGAACACCTTGTGTGCAAACGTCACAACGTAACTGGGTGATTATAAAGATGCTCTACAGGTGTCTTCGAAGGTGTTTGTTGGGTTGTCATATATCAAGATTAGGATTTGTCACTTCATGTATCGGAGAGGTATCTCTGGGCCCTCTCGGTAATGCACATCACTATAAGCCTTGCAAGCAATGTGACTAATGAGTTAGTTACGGGATGAGTAAAAAGACTTGCCAGTAACGAGATTGAACTAGGTATGAGGATACCATCGAATCTCAGGCAAGTAACATACCGATGACAAAGGGAACAACGTATGTTGTTATGCGGTTTGACCGATCGTAGAATATGTAGGAGCAAATATGAGCATCTAGGTTCCGCTATTGGTTATTGGCCGGAGATGTGTCTCGGTCATGTTTACATAGTTCTCGAACCCGTAGGGTCTGCACGCTTAACTTCGATGACGATTTGTATTATGAGTTATGTGATTTGATGAATCGAAGTTTGTTCGGAGTCCCGGATGAGATCACGGACATGACGAGGAGTCCCGAAATGTTCGAGAGGTAAAGATTCATATATTGGAAGGTTATATTCAGACACCGGAATGGTTCGGAAAGTATCGGATGAGTTTCAGAGTACCGGGGGTTACCGGAACCCCCACCCCCCCCCCTCCCCGCGGGAAGTTAATGGGCCAACATGGGCCTTAGTGGAGAAGAGAGAGGGATGGCCAGGAAGTGGCGCGCCTGCCAATCCGAATCGATAAGGGGTGGGGCGCGCCTTTCCCTCTCCTACTCCTTCTCTCTTCCCTTTGCTACTCCGCAAAAGGAAAAAGGAGAGGGAATCCTATTAGGACTAGGGAGTCCTAGTAGGACTCCCCACACTTGGCGCCCCTAGGGGCCGGCCTCCTCCTCCTTTATATACGGAGGCTGGGGCACCTCAAAGGCACAACAAGTCTTCTCTTAGCCGTGTGCGGTGCCCCCCTCCACAGTTACACACCTCGATCATATTGTCGTAGTGCTTAGGCGAAGCCCTGTGCCGGTAACTTCATCATCACCGTCGCCATGCCGTCGTGCTGATAGAACTCTCCCTTGCCCTCAACTGGATCAAGAGCTCGAGGGACGTCATCGTGCTGAACGTGTGCAGACCACGGAGGTGCCGTACGTTCGGTACTTGGATCGGTTGAATCATGAAGACGTTCGATTACATCAACCGTGTTACTAAACGCTTCCACTTTCGGTCTATAAGGGTACGTGGACACGCCCCACCGGCTCGTTGCTATGCTTCTCCTAGATAGATCTTGCATGATCGTAGGAATTTTTTTGAATTACTACGTTCCCCAACAGTGGCCTCAGAGCCAGGTCTATGCATAGATGATATATGCACGAGTAGAACACAATGAGTTGTGGGCGATAATAGTCATACTGCTTACCACCAACGTCTTACTTTGATTCAACAGTATTGTTGGATGAAGCGGCTCGGATCAACATTACATGACCGCGTTCATGAGACTGGTTCTACCAACGTGCTTCGCACACAGGTGGCTAGCGGGTGTCTGTTTCTCCAACTTTAGTTGAATCGAGTTTGACTATGGCCGGTCCTTGTTGAAGGTTAAAACAGCACACTTGACAAAAAATCGTTGTGGTTTTGATGCGTAGGTAAGAACGGTTCTTGCTAGAAGCCCGTAGTAGCCACGTAAAACTTGCAACAACAAAGTAGAAGACGTCTAACTTGTTTTTGTAGGGCATGTTGTGATGTCATATGGTCAAGACGTGATGAGATATAAATTGTTGTATGAGACGATCATGTTTTGTAACCGTTATCGGCAACTGGTAGGAGCCTTATGGTTGTCGCTTTATTATATGAAATGCAATCGCCATGATGGCTTTACTTTATCACTAAGCGGTAGCGATAGTCGTAGAAGCAATAGTTGGCGAGACGACAACGATGCTACGATGGAGATCAAGGTGTCAAGCCGGTGACGATGGAGATCATGACGGTGCTTTGGAGATGGAGATCAAAGGCACAAGATGATGATGGCCATATCATGTCACATATTTTGATTGCATGTGATGTTTATCTTTTATGCATCTTATTTTTGCTTAGTACGGCGGTAGCATTATAAGAGGATCCTCACTAAATTTCAAGGTATAAGTGTTCTCCCTGAGTATGCACCGTTGCTACGCTTGTCGCGTGCCGAGACACCACGTGATGATCGGGTGTGATAAGCTCTACGTTCACATACAATGGGTGCAAGCCAATTTTGCACACGCAGAATACTTGGGTTAAACTTGAAGAGCCTAGCATATGCAGATATATCCTCGGAACACTAAGACCGAAATGTCGAACGTGAATCATATAGTAAATATGATCAACGTAGTGATGTTCACCATTGAAAACTACTCCATATCACATGATGATCGGACATGGTGTAGTTGATATGGATCACGTGATCATTTCGATGACTAGAGGGATGTCTATCTAAGTGGGGGTTCTTAAGTAATATGATTAATTGAACTTAAATTTATCATGAACTTAGTACCTGATAGTTTTTGCATGTCTATGTTGTTGTAGATCAATGGCCCGTGCTACCGTTCCCTTGAATTTTATTGCGTTCCTAGAGAAAGCTAAGTTGAAAGATGATGGTAGCAATTACACGGACTGGGTCCGTAACTTGAGGATTATCCTCATTGCTCCATAGAAGAATTACATCCTGGAAACACCGCCAAGTGCAAGACCCGCTGCAGGAGCAATTCCGGACGTTATGAACGTCTGGCAGAGCAAAGCTGATGACTACTCGATAGTTCAGTGTGCCATGCTTTACGGCTTAGAATCGGGCCTTCAAAGACGTTTTGAAAGTCATGGAGCATATAAGATATTCCAGGAATTGAAGTTAATATTTCAAGCAAATGCCCGAGTTGAGAGATATGAAGTCTCCAACAAGTTCTATAGCTGCAAAATGGAGGAGAATAGTTCGTCTGGGTGAACACATACTCGAATGTCTGGGTACCATAACCACTTGACTTCGGTTGGGAGTTAATCTTCACGATGATAGTGTCATTGACAGAGTTCTTAAATCACTGCCACCAAGCTATAAAGGCTTCGAGATGAACTATAATATGCAAGGGATGGAAAAGACAAATCCCAAGCTCTTCGCAATGCTAAAGGTTGCGGAGGTAGAAATCAAGAAGGAGCATCAAGTGTTGATGGTTAACAAGACAACTAGTTTCAACAAAAAGGGCAAAAGGGAAGAAGGGGAACTTCAAGAAGAATAGCAAGCAAGTTGCTACTCCTGGGAAGAAGCCCAAGTCTGGACCTAAGCCTGAAACTGGGTGCTTCTACTACAAAGCGACTGGTCACTGGAAGCAGAACTGCTCCAAGTATTTGGCGGATAAGAAGGATGGTAAAGTGAAAGGTATATTTTATATACATGTTATTGAGGTGTACCTTACTAATGCTCTTAGTAGCGCCTGGGTATTTCATACTGGTTCTGTTGCTCATATTTGCAACTTGAAACAGGGGCTATGGATTAATCGAAGATTGGCTAAGGATGAGGTGACGATGCGCGCGGGAAATGGTTCCAAAGTCGATGTGATAACCGTCGGCACGCTACCTCTACATCTACCGTCGGGATGAGTTTTAAACCTGAATAATTGTTATTTGGTGCCAGCGTTGAGCATGAACATTATATCTGGATCTTGTTTGATGTGAGACGGTTATTCATTTAAATCAGAGAATAATGGTTGTTCTATTTATATGAGTAATATCTTTTATGGTCATGCACCCTTGATGAGTGGTCTATTTCTGTTGAATCTTGATTGTAGTGATACACATATTCATAATATTGAAGCAAAAAGATGCAAAGTTAATAATGATAGTGCAACTTATTTGTGGCACTGGGGTTTAGGTCATATTGGTGTAAAGCGCATGAAGAAACTCCATCTTTGATGGGCTTTTGGAATCACTTGATTATGAATCACTTGATGCTTGCGAACCATGCCTCATGGGCAAGATGACTAAAACTCCGTTCTCCGGAACAATGGAGCGAGCAACTAACTTATTGGAAATAATACATACTGATGTATGCGGACCAATGAGTGTTGAGGCTCGCGGCGGGTATCGTTATTTTCTGACCTTCACAGATGATTTGAGCAGATATGGGTATGTATACTTGATGAAACATAAGTCTGAAACATTTGATAAGTTCAAAGAATTTCAGAGTGAAGTGGAAAATCATCGTAACAAGAAAATAAAGTTTCTACAATCTGATCGTGGAGGAGAATATTTGAGTTATAAGTTTGGTCCTCATTTGAAACAATGCGGAATAGTTTCGCAACTCACGCCACCTGGAACACCACAGCGTAATGGTGTGTCCGAACTTCATAACCTTTCTTTATTAGATATGGTGCGATCTATGATGTCTCTTACTGATTTACCGCTATCGTTTTGGGGTTATGCTTTAGAGACGGCTGCATTCATGTTAAATAGGGCACCATCTAAATCCGTAGAGATGACACCATATGAACTGTGGTTTAGCAAGAAACCTAAGCTGTCGTTTCTTAAAGTTTGGGGCTGCGATGCTTATGTGAAAAGGATTCAACCTGATAAGCTCAAACCCAAATCGGAAAAATGTGTCTTCATAGGATACCCAAAGGAGACTGTTGGGTACACCTTCTATCATAGACCCGAAGGCAAGATATTCGTTGCTAAGAATGGATCCTGTCTAGAGAAGGAGTTTTTCCCGAAAGAAGTGAGTTGGAGGAAAGTAGAACTTGATGAGGTAATTGTACCTTATCCTGAATTGGAAAGTAGTTCATCACAGAAATCAGTTCCAGTGATTCCTACACCAATTAATGAGGAAGCTAATGATGATGATCATGAAACTTCAAATCATGTTACCACCGAGCCTCGTAGGTCAACCAGAGTACGTTCCGCACCAGAGTGGTACGGTAATCATGTTCTGTACGTCATGTTACAAGACCACGACGAACCTACGAACTATGAGGAAGCAATGATGAGCCCAGATTCTGTGAAATGGCTTGAGACCATGAAATCTGAGATGGGATCCATGTATGAGAACAAAGTTTGGACTTTGGTTGACTTGCTCGATGATCGGCAAGCCATCAAGAGTAAATGGATCTTCAAGAAGAAGACTGACGCAAACGGTAATGTTACTGTCTACAAAGCTCGACTTGTTGCGAATGGTTTTCGACAAGTTCAAGGAGTTGACTACGATGAGACCTTCTCACCCGTAGTGATGCTTAAGTCTGTCCGAATCATGTTAGCAATTGTCGCAGTTTATGTTTATGAAATCTGGCAAATGGATGTCAAAATTGCATTCCTTAATGGATATCTTAAAGAAGAGTTGTATATGATGCAACCAGAAGGTTTTGTCGATCCTAAAGGTGCTAACAAAGTGTGCAAGCTCCAGCGATCCATTTATGGACTGGTGCAAGCCTCTCGGAGTTGGAATATACGCTTTGATAGTGTGATCAAAGCATATGGTTTTATACAGACTTTTGAAGAATCGTGTATTTATAAGAAAGTGAGTGGGAGCTCTGTAGCATTTCCAATATTACATGTGGATGACATATTGTTGATTGGAAATGATACATAATTTCTGGATAGCATAAAAGGATACTTAAATAAGAATTTTTCAATGAAAGACCTCGGTGCAGCTGCTTATATATTGGGCATCAAGACCTATAGAGATAGATCAAGACGCTTAATTGGACTTTCACAAAGCACATACCTTGATAAAATTTTGAAGAAGTTCAAAATGGATCAGTCAAAGAAAGGGTTCTTGCCACAAGGTGTGAAGTTGAGTGAGACTCAATGCCCGACCACTGCAGAAGATAGAGAGAAAAGGAAAGTCATTCCCTATGCTTCAGCCATAAGTTCTATGATGTATGCAATGCTGTGTACCAGACCTGATGTGTGCCTTCCTATAAGTATAGTAGGGAGGTACCAAAGTGGATCACTGGACAGCGGTCAAGAACATCCTGAAATACCTGAAAAGGACTAAGGATATGTTTCTCGTTTATGGAGGTGACAAAGAGCTCGTCGTAAATGGTTACATCGATGCAAGCTTTGACTCTGATCCGTATGACTCTAAGTCGCAAACCGGATACATATTTATATTGAATGGTGGAGTTGTCAGTTGGTGCAGTTCCAAGCAGAGCGTCGTGGCGGGTTCTACGTGTGAAGCGGAGTACATAACTGCTTCAGAAGCAGCAAATGAAGGAGTCTGGATGAAGGAGTTCATATCCGATCTAGGTGTAATACCTAGTGCATCGAGTCCAATGAAAATCTTTTATGACAATACTGGAGCAATTGCCATGGCGAAGGAATCAGATTTCACAAGAGAACCAAGCACATCAAGAGACGCTTCAATTCCATCTGTGATCTAGTCAAGGAAGGAGACATAGAAGTTTGCAAAATACATACGGATGTGAATGTTGCAGACTCATTGACTAAGCAAAACATGATCAGCACCAAGACTCCATGGGTGTTAGAATCATTACTATGTAATCTAGATTACTGACTCTAGTGCAAGTGGGAGACTGAAGGAAATATGCCCTAGAGGCAATAATAAAGTTGTTATCTATATTTCCTTATATCATGATAAATGTTTATTATTCATGCTAGAATTGTATTAACTGGAAACTTAGTACATGTGTGAATACATTGACAAACAGAGTGTCCCCAGTATGCCTCCAATTGACTGGCTTGTTAATCAAAGATGGTTAAGTTTCCTAACCATAGACATGTGTTGTCATTCGATGAATGCGATCACATCATTAGAGAATGATGTGATGGACAAGACCCATCTGTTAGCTTAGCATAAATGATCGTTTAGTTTTATTGCTATTTCTTTCTTCATGACTTATACATGTTCCTCTGACTATGAGATTATGCAACTTCCGAATACCGGAGGAACACCTTGTGTGTTATCAAACGTCACAACATAACTGGGTGATTATAAAGATGCTCTACGGGTGTCTCCGAAGGTGTTTGTTGGGTTGGCATAGATCAAGATTAGGATTTGTCACTCCGTGTATCGTAGAGGTATCTCTGGGCCCTCTCGGTAATGCACATCACTATAAGCTTTGCAAGCAATGTGACTAATGAGTTAGTTACGGGATGTTGCATTACGGAACGAGTAAAGAGACTTGCCGGTAACGAGATTGAATCTCGGTCAAGTAACATACCGATGACAAAGGGAACAACGTATGTTGTTATGCGGTTTGACCAATAAAGATCTTTGTCGGTGTCAAAATCGGCGGATCTCGGGTAGGGGGTCCCGAACTGTGCGTCTAGGCGGATGGTAACAGGAGACAAGGGACACGATGTTTTTACCCAGGTTCGGGCCCTCTCGATGGAGGTAAAACCCTAATCCTGCTTGATTAATATTGATGATATGGGTAGTACAAGAGTAGATCTACCACCCGAGATCAGAGAGGCTAAACCCTAGAAGCTATCCTATGGTATGATTGTTGTTAGATCCCACGGACTAAAACCCTCCGGTTTATATAGACACCGGATAGGGCTAGGGTTACACAGAGTCGGTTACAACGGAAGGAGATCTACATATCCGTATTGCCAAGCTTGCCTTCCACGCCAAGGAAAGTCCCATCCGGACACGGGACGAAGTCTTCAATCTTGTATCTTCATAGTCCAGGAGTCCGGCCACCGGTGATAGTTTGGCTATCCGAACACCCCCTAATCCAGGACTCCCTCAGTAGCTCCTGAACCAGGCTTCAATGACGACGAGTCCGGCGCGCATATTGTCTTCGGCATTGCAAGGCGGGTTCCTCCTCCGAATACTTCATAGAAGATTTTGAACACAAGGACAGTGTTCGGCTCTGCAAAATAATTTCCGCATAACACCGTAGAGAGAATAATATTTACACAAATCCAATCTGCTGACGTATTCTGCAGCGTGTCATCACACAACGGCCAAGCCTTTATCCGTTCGAATCATTTTTATTGTACCGCCTCAGCACGTTTAGCGAGGCGGTTTCCTTGGCACGTCTTGTCAAAGCAGAGATCGTGTCCCCTTATTCCGGGATTCTCATCAATACGGACGTGGGTAACCCAACCGCGCCATTGATTACGGCGCTTTGGAAGATAAGAGAGTTTTACCAGGCCGGTGGGGGCGCTTAGTTGCGTCCGTCCATATAAGGGGATAAGGATCCACCTTTTCACTTACGCCTTCTTCCTCTTTTGCTCATCCATTTCCACGCACTCAAGCTCCAACGCCCGAGTCCGCACATCTCTCCTCAACCTTCTCCAGCCATGTCCGGAGCGGGAGGCAAGTGTATGGTCTCCTCCATCACGGAGGGGCACATTACAAGATGCGGGAGGCGGATACTTGTCCGGCGACATCGGCATGTCGGCTCCCCACCAAGGGCAGCTCATCCCCACCCAGGCCCCATGAGAGGGTGGGTGTTCCTCACCACTTCCTCCATGGACTAGGTTTTCCACTTCACCCATTTGTCCGGGGCTCATGTTCTACTACGGCTGGATTTCCACGATCGGCCCCAAACTTCATCCTCAATATCTCGGCGTTTATCGTCGTGTGCGAAACCTTCCTCGTGCATCAGCCCCACTTGACTTATGGTTGAAGACCTTTAGCATCAAGCCGAAGATAGTGGGCGGCCGACAACCGAGTCTTGGAGGTGCCATGGCAGGCGTGATGCCCAACGTCACATGGCTTGAGGGCTCCTTCGTGGAGACCATAAAGGGGTGGCAATCGGGGTGGTTCTACATCACCGAGCCGCGCGACTCCAAATGGCGGCGGCCCCTGAATTCAGATCTGGCTCCGCCATGCGGCTCACATCATGGAAAGAGACGGGCCTGACGTGGGGTGATTCGGAAGAGCTGGCCGGACTCCAAACCTGTGTCCGGAACACGGTGGACAAGAACCTAAAGCTTGTCAACGCGTAGTCTAGGTTATGCTCATCCGCCGGATTCTCCCATGCCAATAACGGGCCTTCAATTTGTGGGAGTTCGATCTATGACCGCACCGGACCTTGAGCCGGCTCTTGACACTCACGCACGAAGATGCCTCGGAAGAGTGCTGTCCAAGAAAGGCGCCGAAGCTCCGCATCCGCTACCGAAAGATCATGGATTCCGCTTGCAACGTCAAGCCAGCGAGGTAAATTATTTTGCCCTTTATGGGACTCTTTGTTCATAGTTTGACTCTATGCGGGATCTAAAACTCCCTAACCTTTGGACAGACTGGCTGAAGGCGTCGGACAGATTAACTGTCCGGCTCCTTTGCCGGAAAGACCCAGCGGACGCCTGCAGCGGGCTGCTGGTTCGGCACCTCACGTGGTGTCGGAGAAGAAGGCCAAGAAGGAGGCCACGGGAACTCGAAGGAGCTCCGGCACCAAGTGGTGTCGACTGAAGCTTGAATCCTCTCTGAGGAGGAGGAAAAAAGCCTCTCCCAGCGGGGAAGAGAAGAAAAGGAAGGCCGCCCGGTAGAGGGAGGCGGAGGAATCAAGAAGGAAGAACCCTTCCTCCGGGACGTCTCCACCAACGCGCCAACGACGGCGAGGAGGAGTGGCCCTCGAGGCCAAGCCTGGCGAGATCGTAAGTGTCCAGGATACCCATGGTTTTTTCTTATTCTTGCATAGTGTTCTCTAATGCCGAACAATCATGCAGCCCGCCCAAAGGCGAGCTTGCCGCTTCATCAAGCGGGTCCACTGAATTAGTCCAAAGTGGAGAGCACTTCTCTTCGGCCGCCTCCTCGCCTCGCGCCCAGCCAAGCAAGCAGGTGGGGCCCCAAGGGACCTGGTCAAGAGGAGGTGCAGAGGCGCCACAAGGCAGCCTCCGGACTACTGGCCTTGAGGAGCAAAGGCCCCGGGGCTCTAAGCCCGACCCTTGTCCGGACTCCATACCGGAACCTTCAGCGGTTCCGAAGTCCGGCAAGCGGCCCCTTCGTAAGAAGGGTAAGACGCCGGTGTCCTTCGTCCAACCGGAGGCACCGGACAGCTTATTGGAGGCACTTAATAGCGCCTCCATCGAGGAGGAGCACCGCACTGTTATGAGTCACGGTGATCCAAAAGTTCAGTCCGCCAAGAGCGGGCTGACTGGCTCCAACAGACCTTCTCTAACGAGCTTTGGCGTAAGTTTTCAAAATATGCAAGAAGATTACCGCATAGGCAGTAGCCTCGATGCTTAGTTCGGTGTTCGGAAAGAAAAGCCGGATTAAGGATCTAAAAAGATCTGCTTGAGGAGTCTAACATAATTATGTCAATATGGGAATGCAGGCTGCCCTGCTGACCTCTGCCAAGACTGATCTGGAGGTCAATGTATTAAAGGAGAACCTCGCGCGGTCCGAGAACGAGCTCGGCCAAGCCAAGAAGCAGCTCGAGGACAAAGGAGGTAAAAAATACCTTATTAAATTAATACCTTATAGAAAGTAGTTGGTTGCAAAAAAGACAGGAATAACATGGGTATTGTAGGGGCCCGCGAGCGAGGTGGCGACCCTAAAGGAAGCGGTGACCCATGGCCGAAAACATGACAGCGGCCCGAGGCTGCAGCGAGAAGGGGGCGCAGGTGGCGGAGAATGCGGCAAAAGCTCCAGGCTCTCGTGAAAAAACACGAGGGTTTGGGCGGGACTTGAAGACCGAGTCCGAGCTTGCCTCGCTCTTGAGAGTGCCAAAGCCGCTAAGGCCGAAGCCCAAAAAGCCCTCCAGGAAATTGAGGCGATGAAGAAAATAGCGGCGGGTAAGGCATTCTTTATGCAAAGCAAGAATGTAAAAGTCAATTATCTGTTACTTACCTGAATCCGGAGCTCTCCAGGAGCCTTCGCAGATCTGCCCCGTAGTGTACCCGATGCCGCCGCTTTCTACCGGGCCGAAGAGGGGAGCTCGATGGAGAAGGTGTTTTGGTCTCAGTATGCTGAGGCCGAGCACCCGGTGCCCTTGAGGCGATAAGCTGAAACTTCAATTGGTCGAGCTCCACAAGGTCGCTGAACAGGCCATGAAGGGCCTTATAGCTCATTTGTGGCCAAATGAGGCCATGCACAGGAGCTACTTCGGGCTAGTCAGCGGCTGGTGGGCCTTTGTCCGTGGATCGAAGTAATCAGCGCTCATGCGCATCGAAGGTGCCGTGGGGCCTTGCCCGATGCTAAGGTGCCTTGGGGCAAGCTGGATGGCGAAGCTTGTGAAGGACGGACCACCGGTGGGCAAGGAGCATCATAAGCCGAAATGTATTATGAGGGCGTCTGGAGGTGCCCGCTGATAAGCGGGTAAATGTTCCAAAGATGTAATTTTTGAATAGACTCGCATTTGTTATCACAGACATCAAAACTTGTTCATATGTGCTAAGCAACGCTTGTGAATTTAAAATATTACCTTACATGCGGCTGTTTATCAAATCTGAGAGATGGCAAGTCGTTGGCTTCAGCCCCCAAGCCACAGTCTTTGGGGTGTTCGGGATAAACTTGAGCGCTCTTGTTCCCATTCTTGGGTCCTCACGAGGAGGCGCTCAACGCAACGAACTGTCAGCAACCGGACTTATAGTGCTTGAACACTCTCACTTAGCCATAGGAATTCTATAATTTTAAATTTCAGTGAAGCCCCTAGTATTCGGAAGACCCGAGTTCGAGGCGCTATCACGCCTTGGCGGACAGAGCCGGCTCCTCGCTCCTAAGCGGCATAAGTCTTTAGGGACCCGAAAAACCTCTCGAACAGCGACCAGCTCTCGCCTTATCATGACCGTCAGTTTTAGCTTTCTCCACCGAGGTGCTCAACCCAGCTCAACGGGGCACAATCGCGGTGGTTCTCCCAGTGCTACCTTAGCCGATATAAAGGAACGTAAGGTACCAAAACATGGGAGCCGGGCAAACCCAACTATTGACCCAAGACATGATTCGGTGCCGATGCATATAATGCTATAAGTTCGGGGTGCCGCACTTGTGAAAGTGTTCGGACTTATCACACCATTCTGTGGGGTACTCAAGCCCCTGGTGTATTGGCCGTACCAAAGTGTACGGGTGCAACGTGTCATAGATGAACATATATGAGAAAAAAAAAGGGGAATGCAATAATAAGCAAAAGCTATGTATTGTTTATTCAAAAAGGTACTGCAATGAAAGCAGAACGATACACATAGTGCGGTAATCAAGGGATGGGACTATTTAACATGTCCCCCTCCAGGGGTAAGCTGCGGGGTGGTATGTAAAACAGGTATAATGCTCCTAGTAGAGACCACCTGGACACTCGACGTAGCTTTCTGCTTCCCTGGCTGTTGCATCGTGAGTTCGGCAATTCTAGTGCCAGACAAGGCTTCTGGAAAACGGAGTCCTGAAAGTAAGAGAAAAAAGAAAAACAAGAATGACACAATCGAGCCCACAGTGCGATTGAGCCGCACTCTGGGCGTGCCGTGGTCGTGCCCTCCCCTTATGCCCATGGTTTCTCCGGGCGTAGTTATATGCGTGTAATCGGCTTCGCGATTCGCGAGGTCTGGGGTTGGGGCCGCATTGCTACGCTTGCTAGGATCGTGCCAGCGGTCTTCGCATGTGGGTTACTCGGCGGCAGCTGACGGTGTCCGGACGTTGAATGGCGGACTTCGAGAATTGCCTTGAGAGGCTCCTTTGCACTTCCGCGCTGAAGACGCCGTATGCTCCTCCGTTCGGAGAGAGCGTTCGGTGTTTCCATTGACCGTGATTACTCCTTGAGGGCCTAGCATCTTGAGCTTGAGATATGCGTAGTGCGGCACCGCATTGAACTTTGCAAATGTGGTGCGTCCGAGCAGTGCATGATAGCCGCTGCGGAACGGGACTATGTCGAAGATTAACTCTTCGCTTCGGAAGTTATCCGGGATCCGAAGACCACTTCAAGTGTAACGAACTGTCTGATTGGCCTCTACACAGAATGACGCCTTTAAAGGTTGTCTTTGTGGGTTTAATCCTTGAGGGGTCTATGCCCATTTTGCGCACTGTATCCTAGTAAAGCAGGTTCAGGCTGCTGCCGCCGTCCATGAGGACTCTAGTGAGGTGGAATCCGTCAATGATTGGGTCAAGAACCAATGCGGCGAATGGCCGTGTCGAGATCTTCGGTGGGGTGGTCCCTTGATCAAAAGTGATCGGGCAGGAGGACCACGGGTTGAACTTTGGGGCGGCGTGGCTCCATCGCATATACGTCCCTTAGTGCGGCGCTTCCGCTCCCTTTTGGGTATGTGGGTTGCGTATATCATGTTCACCGTCCGCACTTGTGGGGGAAAGCCCTTCTGTCCTCTATTGTTCGGCGGCCGGGGCTCCTCCTCGTTATCGCTATGCAGCCCCTTGTCGTTGAGTTCGGCATTTAACTTGCCTGCCTGCTTGAACACCCAACAATCTCTGTTGGTGTGGTTGGCTAGTTTTTGGAGAGTGCCATGTATCTGGCACAAGCGATCGAGTATTCGGTCCAAGTTGGACGGGCCCTGGGTATTTCTTTTGAATGGCTTCTTCCGCTGACCGGGTTTAGAGCCTCTGAATCCGGCATTTACTGTCGTATCTTCAGAATTGTCACCGTTAATGTGGCGTTTATTCTTGTTGCGATGCAACCTGCCATTGCTGTCCTTGGTATCCGAACTACCAGGGTGTTTTTTCCAAGTTGTTGCTTCGAGCTAGCCAGCTGTCCTCTCCTGCGCAGAAGCGGGTCATGAGTTATCTGGCTGATTCATCTGGCTGCTGAATTATATGGCTAAGGTCATCGGCGTCTGGTGGTCGCCATATGTGCCCTGGAAGTTATTGAGAAATGCGGCTTCCAGGTCTTCCCAACAACCAATTGATTCTGCTGGCAAGCTGTTGAGCCAATGCCGAGCTGGTCCTTTAAGCTTGAGTGGGAGGTATTTGATGGCATGTAGATCATCACCGCGAGCCATGTGGATATGGAGGAGATAGTCCTCGATCCAGACCGCAGGATCTGTGGTACCATCGTATGATTCAATGTTTACGGGTTTGAAACCCTCAGGGATTTGATGATCCATTACTTCATCTGTGAAGCATAGTGGGTGTGCGGCGCCTCTGTATTGGGCAATATCACGACGTAGCTCATATGAGCTTTGTCTGCTGTGTTCGGCCGGCGAGTTCTTTGTATCCGGCGTGGCGATAATCATCCCGAGTCGTTAGGCGTACAGCGATCTGTAGATCGATCTTGTTTGCTTTGCCTTATCCTCGAAGAACCTCGCAAGTCGGTAGCGTTCTCCGTGCCTTGGTACTTTTTGAGCGGAGTCGGGCGTGGCTTGAGCGGAAGGTTGAGAGGCCTCTCTGTCGCGGCCACGGGGTGGCCGGTCTTCCATGTCGTGCGCTGGTGATGCGGGTGCTTCCTCCTCTGATCAAGGCAACGGCCTACGTTTGGGGTAGCTTTTGTAGGGGCGTTCGAGTTCGTACTCCTCGGCTGCAAGGACTTGATCCATCTGTCGACTAGCAAGTCTTGGTCGACTCTAAGCTGCTGCTGCTTTCTTGAGGCTGCTTGTGCGTGGCCATAAGCCTACATTTGAAAGCGCTCACATTCGGTGGGATCCTCCTAAGACGACAAATTAAATCGTCGTCCGAGGCTTGCCTCATCTTGGAGGGAGGCATATAATTATCGTCCTCTACCTCTCTATCTGCCGCTCTATCATGAGGGCTGGCTTCTCCCTCCTCCTGTGCTGAATCCTGCTGGAGGGGGTTGTCTTCGGCACTGTCCGGGGTGTTATTATCTCCCGTGCCGGATTCGTCGTTTTTGCTGTGGCGGGATTTAGAGCGGCGCCGCTGACGTCGGCGCTTGGGTTGTTTCTTGGAGGGGTCATCCTCCGCTGTTCCATCGCCGTTCCCATCTTTTGGGATGTCCACCATGTATATGTCATATGACGAGGTGGCCTTCCAGTGCCTCGTGGGCGCTGGCTCTTGATCGTCTCCAGCACCGTCGTCCATACCGTCGATGTCTTCGGAGTCGAAGTCGAGCATGTCGGTTAAATCATCGACAGTGGCTACAAAGTGGGTGGTGGGTGGGCGTTGAATTTCTTCGTCATCTGAATCCCAACCTTTCTGACCGTAGTTCGGCCAGGGCTCCCCTGACAAAGAGGGAGACTTTAATGAGTTCAGGATATCGCCAAAGGGCGAAAGTCTTTGAAAGATGTCTCTGATGGTGAACTCCATAACTTCGCCCAGTCAGATTCGACGGCGAGCGCCAGGAGGTTAAATGGTCCGGAGAGGAGTCCGGCACCTCGGAGTCATGGGCTCTACAAAGGACAGGGATGGTGTTCGGCTCAATCGCCGTGAGATATCGTAGCCCCAGGTGGTGTCCAACCACTCATTCTCGATCGGCGTAAATCGGCTCGAACTAAGGGTCGGCCGGGACGCTAATCTTGACCTCCAGGACACTTTGTTTGGCGGCAGAGCTAGATCATACCCATCGAGACAGGTCTGGTAGCGCATGGCTGTGGCTCGAACCCGTCGAGGATCAAGTCTCCATGAATGTCGGCCGTGTAGTTCAAACTTCCAAATCTGACACGATGGCCAGGGGCGTAGCTTTCAATCTGCTCCAGATGGCCAAGCGAATTGGCCCGCAAAAGCCGCTGAATACGAAGATCTGTCCGGGGAGAAAAGTATCACCCTGGACCACGTCGTTGTTGATGATCGAAGGAGCCATCGGGCCTAAAGGCTGACGACACGGAAGGAACTCTCAATGAAAGCACCAATGTCGATTGTCAAAACCGGCGGATCTCGGGTAGGGGTCCCGAACTGTGCGTCTAGGCGGATGGTAACAGGAGACAAGGGACATGATGTTTTTACCCAGGTTCGGGCCCTCTCGATGGAGGTAAAACCCTACTCCTGCTTGATTTATATTGATGATATGGGTAGTACAAGAGTAGATCTACCACGAGATCAGAGAGGCTAAACCCTAGAAGCTAGCCTATGGTATGATTGTTGTTCGTCCTACGGACTAAAACCCTCCGGTTTATATAGACACCGGATAGGGCTAGGGTTACACAGAGTCGGTTACAACGGAAGGAGATCAACATATCCGTATTTCCAAGCTTGCCTTCCACGCCAAGGAAAGTCCCATCCGGACACGGGACGAAGTCTTCAATCTTGTATCCTCATAGTCCAGGAGTCCGGCCACCGGTGATAGTTCGGCTATCCGGACACCCCCTAATCCAGGACTCCCTCAATCTTCGTAGAATATGTAGGAGCCAATATGAGCATCCAGGTTCAGGTATTGGTTATTGACCGGAGATGTGTCTTGGTCATGTCTACATAGTTCTCGAACCCGTAGGGTCCGCACGCTTAACGTTCGATGACGATTTGTATTATGAGTTATGTGATTTGATGAACCGAAGTTTGTTCGGAGTCCCGGATGAGATCACGGACATGACGAGGAGTCTCGAAATGTTTGAGAGGTGAAGATTCATATATTGGAAGGTTACATTCGGACACCGGAATGGTTCAAAAAGTACCGGATGAGTTTCGGAGTACCGGGGTTACCCGAACCCCCCCCCCCCCCCCGGGAAGTTAATGGGCCAACATGGGCCTTAGTGGAGAAGAGAGAGGGCCGGCCAGGAGGTGGTGCCCCCCTGCCAATCCGAATTGGACAAGGGGTGGGGGCAGCGCCCCCCCTTTCCCTCTCCGAGATAGACTATGATTTGTTCCTGCCTTGTCTTGTACTCCAAGTTGGTCATTGTACTCCTATATATATGTCCATGATCTATGTCCGGAGGCTCAAGCAATAAATAATCAACGCATTAGGCCAATCCTGTCCCTCTATCCCTTCTAACAGAGATGCTATGGCCTTGAGCCGACGATGCTACAACTGGTCGATGGAGAAGTTGTGCCCACTAGCCGGCAGTGCTAAGAGGCCGAAATCACTGTTCTGACCTTGTCAGCGTTTTTTGTCGCAAACTGAACTCGACATGAAAGTATTTCACGATTTGGCCCTTTTAGAAACACTAGAGCCCGCGGCGTTTGTGATCAACATAGAAATGCCAAGTCAGCTAGCATTGCAGACGAACGTAGAAACGCCGAGCTAGCTAGCGTTTCTACCCTGGCCCATGGTGAGCCCGAGCCAGCTTTTGTTGCTGACGTGGCAGGAATGAAACGCCAACATCCCTTGCATTTCTGTCCTGGATTAAGTAATGCACGCGGGGGCTGGGCCGCATGTGAGACCCAACCCACTCGCAACCTCGTTCGGGCAGTTCATCACGGCGAAGAACTATCAGCCGCCCCTCCCTCTTCTTCACCAAATCCCTCCCAAATCTTCTTTTTTAACCATCAAAACGAGTAGATCGGAGCATCCCCGAGTTGCCTGAGGTATTCTCTTCCCAATCCTCCATTTTTTCAGTCAAGATTGGCTATTCTAGATGCATTTTTTCAAACTTGGTGGAACCCTAAGATGAGTTATTAGTGACTTGTTTGATGAATATTTTGGTTAGATTATGTTTAGAAACAAGACATGTACTCCTTGTCTTGAAGTATTCTTAGTGAACTTGTGTAGTATTGGATTTAGAGACAGACCATTTTTTCGGATTAGGTTGAACCTATTATTTGTTCATATTTAGTTGTAATATATTCTTTGGGATAAAATTGGTGGAAAAGAATTGGTGTTGGTAATGTGGTTCGGGATTTGTAGCAATTTCTCACACGATTTTGTATACGATGCGGTCATAATTTTAAGCATATATCATAACGAATCCATTCACCTTATTTTGTAGGATGTTTGAGCCGGATAAATATCCCGGCCTTGATGATTATTACCAGAAGAAGCATCATGATATGGTAGTGGAAAGAGTGGAGGTAATTATGTATCTACATTGTTTAATTCTCATATTGTGAGTAGTTTAGAGAAGTATCTGAATTGTGCGTGTGTTTTTTGTAGGTTCCTCCAATACTTCGGTTGAGAGGCCACAACCCGCGAGAGTCTCTGAAGTATGACCGTCATTAGGAGCCTTATTTTAGAAGAATGGATCTTCTCCAGTTTGTGCTCAACTTTAAAGGCACACCACCATGGCTAAACTCGACGGCCATTACCGCCCTTACGGCCCGTCGGAATTTGGAGATGCACTCTTTTCACCTTGCTCTTGGTGAGATGACCGTCACTTTGGAGGATATTGCGATGAACTCCGGGCTTCCGATTGAGGGCAGGGCTCTTACCGGGAAGGTGAAGTCTGAGGGGTGGCGACAATGGGTTGCAGGATTGGTTGGTGTTGAACCTCCCTCGTGGATTCATGAAACAAAGAAGGATCCAGGGACATCTGGTGTTTTGTTCTCGTGGCTACAAGAACATTTTTACGAGTGCCTAGAGGATGCCAGTCCGGCTGTTGTCGAGAGGTACGCTAGGGCTTACTTATGGAATCTATTGACCCAAGTGGTCACTAGTAGAAAAAGGGTCAAATGTGAGACACATTAGTCCCGGTTTGTAACAGAACCGGCACTAATGTGTCCATTAATCTTCAGTTCAACGGCTAGGCGGGAGGAGCTCTTTAGTACCGGTTAAGTGGCGAACCTTTAGCACCGGTTCGTGCCACGAACCGGTACTAAAGAAAGTGGTGGCAGGATGTTGTCGAGTGGGGCCTTTCAGCACCTTTAGTACCGGTTCGTGGCACAAACCCGGTACTAAAGGTAAATCTATCAAACCCTTCCGTCCACCCACACTCTGTTCTTCCCCTTTCCCTCTCCCTCTCCTCTGTTCTTCCCTTCTTCCTCTCGAGTTCATCACAAAATTTGCCCCAAATTTGTCAAGATTTGAGGCCCCATCCATTCAAATGATCACCAAGGTTAGCAACTTTGTCCTTTCATCTCTCATTGCTAGATTAGCTCTTGCATTGGTTTATATAGTGATTAATTGTGTGTTTTAGTAATTTGGGAGGAATTATATGTGGTAGTATTTGATTTATATGCAATTTGAGGTCAAAATAACACTTAGTTTGCATATGTAGGTGTGTTTTACTTAGTGCCTTCTAAATCTCCGTCGTAACCACCATCGATCGCCTCAAGATCGTCCTTGGTCAGCCAAGCACCACCTTGTGGTGAGCCTCTTGTTCATGAAATTTTATATAAAAATTGATGTTTGTGTGATTTGGATATATAGTTACTAGTATAATTATCTTACCCGTCGTTGTTTGTTATACATAGTGCCATGGTTTTGATATCCGTCCCGTCGGCCCCTCGTCCTTGTTATGATTAGGATGTGGTATATTCTCTTTTAAAACTATTTGTTGCATTTTGTGTTTATGACAAATTATGCCCATCAAGTTGACATAGATATTTTTTATCTAGGAGGTATGTGAACCGGAAATTCCAACCGACCCTATTAGTCGAGAGGTTAAATTTAGTTGAAAGAGAAAGCGAGTACTTGAAAGAAAAATTGAAAAGAATTGAGGGGAGAAGATGGAATTGGAGTTGCATGTTGCCCGATGTAAATCGATGATCACAAGATCAAGATGGAGAAAATGCGCTTGAAGATTAGAAAGATTAGAAAATATGCCATCGATAGTGAGGCTTGGTATCATTATTCTGTTGGATCAATTGTTACCTTAGTTGTGATCTTGATTGCATTTGTTGTTGCATTTAAATGCTTTAGCTAGAGAGTTATTTGTTTGTTGCATTTAAGTGTTGTATGAACTTTATGTATGAACTTGTATTAATTTGGTCTATTCGATTGTTGTGTAATGAAGATGAGTCGGCAATGGATGTCACGATGACCGATGCTCTCCCCAGTTCGTTGAGGCGTGCATACTTTTACTGCTTCTATGGTGAGGCAAACAAGCGGGCGGATGGTTTATGCCTTGTCCATGTGCTTTGGCTGTAAGAATGGTCGCCAATTACTCTCGTCAATAACCATTCACGTCCACCTGTTTGAGTCGATTTCATGCCCCACTATAATGTTTGGACCAAGCACGGAGAAAGAGGGGTTATGATGGAAGACAATGAAGAAGAAGAGGACGGCGACAGCTATCCACGGCCATGGGTTCCCTGAATACGATGATACAACAATGGGGAAGAAGCTGAGCGTGTAATGCGGGAAGAAGCTGAGCGGCAATGCGGGAAGAAGCTGAAGAAGAGGCATCGGATGAGCCGTTGATGATCTAGGTCGGGCCATTGCCGATGCAAAGAGAAACTGCGCAAGTGATTTGGAGAAGAAGAAGTTGCAGCGCATGTTATAGGATCACAAAAAATTGTTGTACCCGGATTGCGTAGGTGACAAGAAAAAGCTGGGCACCACACTTTGGAATTGCTGCAATGGAAGGCAGAGAATGGTGTATCTCGACAAGGGATTTGGAAAGTTGCGGTAATGATAAAGGATATGCTTCCAAAGGACAACGAATTGCAGGAAATGCGTCTGAAGCAAAGAAGGCTGTCGCCCTCTAGGGTTAGAGGTGCCGGAAGATACATGCATGCCCTAATGATTGCATCCTCTACGCGGTGAGTCACGAGGATTTGAATGCTTGCCGGTATGTGGTGCATTGCACTATAAGATCAGCCGCGATGACCCTGGTGATGTCAAGGGCGAGCGCCCCAGGAAGAAGATTCCTGCAAAGGTGATGTGGTATTCTCCTATAATACCACGGTTGAAACGTTCGTTCCAAAACAAAGAGCATGCCAAGGCGATGTGATGGCACAGAGAAGACTGTAAGAAAGACGGAAAGTTGAGAGTACCCGCTGACGGTTCGCAGTGGAGAAAAATCGAAAGAAAATGCGAGAAGGAGTTTGCAGATGGCGCAAAAGGCGTATGGTTTGGTCTAAGCGCAGATGGCATTAATCCTTTTTGGGGAAGCGAGCAGCAACCATAGCACCTGGCACGTGACTTCGATGTTTGTATAACCTTCCTCCTTGGTTGTGCATGAAGCGGAAGTTCATTATGATGCGATGCTCATCCAAGGCCCTAAGCAACCCGGCAAGCGACATTGATGTGTACCTAAGGCCATTACTTGAAGAACTCTTACAAGCTGTGGAATGGAACAGGTGTGCGTGCGTGGGATGAGCACATGGGGAAGAATTTGGCCTAAAAGGCGTTGCTGTTCGTGACCATCAATGATTGGCCTGCTCTCGATAACCTTCGGGACAGACAAACAAGGGATACCGCGGATGCACGCCTTTGTTTTGGATGATACTGAAGCGGTATATATTTGAATAGTTGTAAGAAGAATGTGCACACAGGACATCGTCGATTTCTTCCGAGCAGGCATCCCGTAAGAAAGAAAGGCAAGCATTTCAAAGGTGAGGCGGATCACGGACGAAGACCTCGCCACCCGTCTCGGTGCTGATGTACATGATATGGTCAAGTTTGAAGGTGATATTTGGAAAGGGTCCCGGCGGACAACATGTTCGAAGGCGACGCTGACGGACGCGGCACCCATGTGGAAGAAGAAATCTATATTTTGGGACCTGCCATATTGGAAAGACCTAGAGGTCCGCTCCGCAATCGACGTGATGCACGTGGACGAAGAATCTTTGCGTGACCCTGCTTGGCTTCTTGGGCGTGTATGGGGAAGACAAAAGATACACACGAGGCGCAGGAGGACCAGCAACGTATGCAAGGAGAAGGCGGCATACATCGTGGTCATGCAAGCTACGCTCTTACCAAAGAAGATAAGGAAATCTTCTTTGAATGCCTGCTTTCAGTATTAAGGTACCGTCGGCTATCGTCGAATATAAAGGGAATAATAAACATGGCGGAGAAAAAGTTCGAGAACCTAAAGTCTCATGACTGCCACGTGATTATGGCGCAGCTGCTTCGGTTTGCATTGAGGGGCTTCTACCGAAAAGCGTTCGATTAGCCATTGTGAAGCTATGTGCATTTGTCAATGCAATCTCTCGAGAAGATGTCGATCCAGAAATCATACCAAGGTTCTGAGAATGATTTGGTGCAATGTCTTGTCGAGTTTCGAGTTGGTGTTCCCACCATCCTTCTTCAACATCATGGCCTTGCGTCCTAGTTCACCTATCTTGAAGAGATTAACGTTTTGGGTCTGTATTTCTACACAATATGTTCCCCTTTGAGAGGTTCATGGGAGTCTTAAAGAAATATGTTCATAACCGTGCTAGGCGAAGGAAGCATCTCCAAGGGCCATCAAAATGAGGAGGTCATTGAGTTTTGTATTGACTTTATTCGACCTTAAAGCCGATTGGTGTTCTGAATTGCGGCATAAGGGCAGACTAGAGTGGAAAAAGGCACGATAGGAGGGAACAAATAATTTGTATGGACAGACATTCTCTCCTTTGAAGCACACTACCGGTTCTACTGAGAATTCCGCCTTGGTGGCTCCATATATGGATGAACACAAGAATTTGCTACGCTCCAAACACCGGGCGTTACGATGGACTGGATTACACGTGAACAAACCCAGGAGTTTCGCCAGCTGGTTGCGGAACACGTACCATGCATGACACCTCTATTGAAGATGACCTGTACTTGCTGTCCCAGTTACCATCTTGAATATAATGACTTTTCAAAGTGCGAGATAAATGGTAATACATTTTACACGATCGCCCAAGATAAGAAGAGCACCAACCAAAATAGTGGTGTCCGCTTTGATGCAGAAACCAAGACGGGAAAGGAAACATATTATGGTTATATCTGAGGACATATGGGAACTTGACTATCGACGTGGTTTAAAGGTCCCTTTGTTTCGGTGAAAATGGGTCAATATGACACGAGGCGGGTAACGGAAGACCGTGAAATGCGGAATGACAACAGTGGATCTCAACAATCTTGCATATGCGCAGAACCATTCGTCCTAGCCAATGATGTGGCACAGAGTTTTCTATGTGAAGGACATGTCTACCAAGCCAAGAAAAGAAAAGATAAGGAAGCGAATGCATCGTCACGATGAGCCAAAGTGGCACATAGTTCTTCTGGGAAGAAGAAACATCGTGGGAGTGGATGACAAGAGCAGGACAAGTGGAAGATTATGAAAAGTTTGATGAAATTGATCCATTCACAGTGAATATTGACCCGAGCATCCCGTTAAATGATGAAGATTTTCCATGGTTACTGCGCAAAAGGACACTTCCTTGAAGAATAAGTTTCACACCCAAAAGATGCAGGATGTGATCGGCTTCACTATCATCACTTTCTTACATGTTTCACACCCAGGAGGGAATCTACTGTAATAGTTAGGGTAGTTATGTGTTTTGGCATTTGAAAGCGAAGAAATTTTATGTGCAAACAAATTCTTTCATGCCTTTACTGATTTTTTAAAGCTAAGTTAATCACAAACTAGTGATTCACACTAATTTCAAATAATTCAAAATTTAAACTATTCAAATTTGAAAACTACAGGCACTAACAGAAAGTTTGTAATTTTTGTACCTAAAGCAAAAATATTCACAAAGAAACTCTAAATACACAAAAAAACAACACGAAAATAAATAAAGCAAAAAAAAAAAAGCCCGCCTACTAGGCCAGAGCGGCCTGCATATCGACTAGAAACCCAACCTGTTGTTGGGCGGGATGCAGTTCAAAAGGCCAAAGTGGGCCCACAGGGCAAAAGAACACGTAAGGCCCGGGGTAGGGCCTGCTTTGGAGAGGAGCTCGAGAGAGCGACCGCACGGGGTTTATAAACCCGGTGCGGGTCGCCCCTCGGCTAGCGAAGTGGGACTAAACTTGCCGCACCGCTTTCATGCTACAGTGCACCCCTTTAGTACCGGGTCGTGGCACAAACCAAGATTACTAAAGGGGGCCTTTAGTACCGGTTTGTGCCACCACCCGTACTAAAGGGGTCGCTTCGCCGCTTAGGCTGGCCAAAAGCGGCCTTTAGTACCGGTTGATGGCACAAACCGGTACTAAAGGCCCTCCTATATAAACAACACTTACGATAATTTCAGTTTCTCATCGCTTCTTCTCCTCTCTGGCGTCTCCATCCTCGTCGCCGCGCCCGTCGCCGCCCGTCCCCGTCGTCCGCCGCCCGTCGTCCCGTCCCCCATCGTCCCGTCGTCACCGCCGCCCGTCCCGGCCCGTCGCGTCGTCCCGTCCCCATCATCGCCGGGCGCCGCCCTATACGTCCGTCATATCGCCGCCGCCCGGCCCGTCCGTCCCTCGTCCCGTCGTCGCCGCCCGTCCCTGTCGTAAATACGTCATCCCCGTCATCACCGCTTCCTTACTGCGCAAATGCTTTTTCCCACGTCATCGGCCCCGTCGCCGCCCCCTGTCGTCCCTCGCCTCCCCGGTGAGCGCACACACACACACACACATACATTTTTTTGTTTTTTAGTTATACAAATAGTTAGAAATTTTTTTGTTTTTTAGAAATTGTAAGAAATTTTCTGTTTCGAAATAGTTAGAAATGTTAGAATTGTTAGAATAGTTAGAAATGTTAGAATTGTTAGAATAGTTAGAAATGTTAGAATTGTTAGAAATTTTTCTGTTTTTAGTTATAGAAATAGTTATAAAAAGTTAGAATTGTTAGAAATTTTCTGTTTTTAGTTATATAAATAGTTATAAAAATGTTAGTTATATATATAGAAATGTTATAATTTTTTTCTGTTTTTTAGTTATAGAAATATTAGAAATGTTATAGAAATGTTAGTTATATATAGCATTGTTAGAAATGTTATAGAAATGTTAGTTATATAGAAATGTTAGAAATTTTAGTTATCAAAATCCAATCATTAAAAAATGTTACTTTTTGCGGGCATATAGCTAGTATTTGTTCTCGATGCGATGCCCGCATCCTCGCCCGTCGACACGTCTCATGACGACGTCCGGCTGACCCATGTCCGGGACTGGGCTCCGGGCTGGCAGGAGGTGCTGCACGGAGGCGGCGCCGCTTGATGAGGAACCCGGCCCGGGTCCCGTCGTCGACTTGATGTCGTTTGGTGGCGTTAGCGTGGGCCAGTTATTTGTTCAAGGCTGAGGAGACGGCCCAGCCGGGAGGTGATGCGTCGCCCGTGTCGGGGAGGAGGGCGAAACCGTCCATCGCTACATGGTTGCGTTAGAGGCGGCAGAGTTCTCCAATACCTGGCGCTTTCTTGAGGATCTCACTTCAGCTATGATCCTGTGAGGTTCCTTCTCTTTGGGTGTCCACCGCCAAGGCCCGCGAACATGTAGTGTCCTAGATTCTTCTGTAGTATTCGATCTTTATTAGCTACCTAGCCGGTGATGTATTCAATATTATATCTATTATTTGAGGCGATGTATTAGATTATATCTATTATTAGAGGCGATGTATTTGAGATTATATCTATTATTCGAGACGATGTTTTCGAGATTATATCTATTATTGAGAGCGATGTATTCGAGATTATATCTATTATTCGAGACGATGTAATTTGAATACTAAATTGTCTTATATTTCTTTTGGATTAGTTAAATAAAAGCTATGGCGGACAATACCGGCAGAGAGGGAGAACAGGCCATGTTCGATATGATACGCCATCCTCACGGGCGAGATGATGATCAGAATGAAGAAGATTATGACGGCTCCGAATTTCTAAACAACACCGGAGAGGGTGATATGATATTCGATCGCGACGACCGAATTTATGAAGTCATGAACTATGATTATGATGATGACGAAGAAAATGTTGATCTTGAAACAACAAAGACCGGCGAGGTATATATATTTATATAAGCAGGCATCTGGTGATCATCACATGTTTTAAGTGACTTGAAGATATATTAACGAATCGATCTTTGTTCTTTCAGCCATCCGGATCGAGAGCAAATCTTGAGCAAAAGGGACGAAACGAGGCCGAACAAAAAGTTGAAGGAGGGCGTAAATGACAATATCGAGGCAATCGGACCTAATGGCGAACCATTAGCGCCTAAGAAGATTGCGGAACAAGTTTGTTCGTCGGTCTGCGGAGTTGTTGTGAAGGACCAACTCGATCTCCCTTCAAGAATGGAGAGAGCCAGCAAAAGACAAAAGACAAAAGACAAAAAAAGACGGCTGCTCCACGTCCGGATGTTACTTTTGTCGACAAAAGACAAAAGGATCTGCTTTGGGATACTCTCATGGAACATTTCACCCTACCAGATCATTTCCGCGAAGCGGTATGCAGGCAGAAAGTCAAGGGCGCTGCTCTTAGGAAGATGGCGGTTGCATTCAAGAACCACAAGAATCGTGAATGGGACAAATACGTCAAGGGAGGAAGGAAGACTCAAAGATTCGAGGGAACACTAGAGAACCAACGTGCTCATTGGGACGATTTCGTGAAATTCAAGGATTGAGGAATTAGCTAAGAACGGTCGAGAATAAACAAGAAGAATGCCGAAAAAAAGGATAAGTTCCATAAGCTGGGGCCAGGTGGCTATGAGGTGGCAATGCCTAAGTGGGATAAGTCTGAGAAAGAGATGGAGGATGCAGGTGTCACTCCGGTTACTAAGAGCTGGCCCCCCAGGTGCAGGACTTGGTTCTATGCGCATGGGGGGGAGTTGGACCGAAGACAGGCAATGTTTCGACGAGGGCAAGTCTGAAGGGAGCCGACGATGCGATACTTGTTGCAATAGAAGAGGCACGATCGGGGTGTTCCAGCCCAACAGAGAAAACGGCGAGCTTACGCGTGCCACAGGCAATCACGAACACCGGGAAGAACACGAGGCAAGGGCGCTTATTACGTGGTATGAGGGTTTTCAGTGGAACACCGACTACAGAACCGTGCGAGAAAGAAGATTGGCGGAGGAGAAGAAGAGGAAGATGGAGGAGGAGCAGAGAAGCGGGACTATGAACGCCTTCAAGGCCTAGAAAGCAAGTCAAGCGGAATTGGCAGTCAAATTCAATGGGCAGCAGGAGCAGATCGACTCACTTACCCAGCAAAGGGGGGTCTCGGCAACATGCAGGCTGCTAGCGAATGATCTAGCATTGGATAGCACCGCCCCATCCATGCCGAGAAGCGGCGTGGGTTCCGCCCGGACGGCGCAATGCTGGATAGATACCCGTGGATGACATCACGGAGAACACTAACTATGAGCTACACGTCAAAATGAAGAACATATCCATGAAGGTGGCGGGCGCCTTTGCTTTTACAAATCCCCGAGGCAACCTTCCATTGCAACCCGATTCCAGCGGGCTATGCTCGTGTCTTGGTTGATGAGGTGGTGGACCCATATTCGAGCTACAGCTTGACATTCTGGAGGTGACGACGAGCACTTTCTCGGAGGCCAAACATCGTATCATCCTATGGAAAAAGGATTGCATCATCTTTCCAAGGCCACCGACACCGTGTCAGCCGACTCCTCGTCGAAGTCCGCCACCGAGTCAGCAGACTCGCGCTCCTGCAAGTCCACCAAGTCCGGCAAAGTGTCAGGCCACTCCTCCTCCAAGTCTGGCAAAGTGTCAGGCCACTCCTCCTCCTCCAAGTCCGGCACAGCGTCAGATATCCCCTCCTCCTCCAAGTCCGGCACAACCTCAGGCCACTCCTCCTCCAAGTCCGGCACAGACGAGCCACTCCTCCTCGTCCAACTCAGCCCGTCAGCCGTCTCCGCCGCCTCGGCAATCGCAGAAGAGACACCCCTGCAGCTATGGTGCGAGCGTGATGCAGTCGAGGTAGTACAGCAAGTACAGGCGAAGGCAAGCGATATAAATATGGTCCAAGCCTCACGCCTCTTCCGCAGGCCTTATGACAAGTCCGAGGAGGAAAACGCAGCCATATCGAAGGCCGAGGTGGAAGCCCATTTTGCACCGAAAGCGCCACCGCCGCCAAGGGAGAAAGTGCCTGAGGAAACGATTGACCACTTCATTCGTATGGCTCAACCACCAGCTCCCAAGCCAGTTGACACAGACTATGAGCGCCACATCCGGAAGTTAAATCGAGCACGTCTACGTAAGGAGGCGAGCTCGGGATCGAGCAAACAACAAGCAGCGGGCAAAAATGCGGAAAACCATTCCCAACTGGGAGAACAGGCGGCGCCAATCGATCCCCTCGCTTGTTGTGCCAACAACACGTTGATAATCTGTACGCGCTACCAATATTATTGTGGGCAAACAGTTTACGTTCCGAGGTGGGCAATGTGGGTAATAACCAAGGACCATATAATGCAGGCTGAAGTTCTCAACATCCTGTTGGACAACTCCTCGAGATCGAGCCCATGCCTCGTGCTTACAGAGGATGAAATAAAACGGAAATATGTCGGGGCCAACCTTTGGTCGAGCGGACAAGGTCAAGAACCTCCCAACGAGAATGTATGAATTGCATCAATGGTACATGAACATTACCAAGATTTCAATCGATTGTCCCTCATGGTGAATGTCAAGGAGGAGCATTACTTCCATGAGAAAGCTCGTCTGCTGAGTATTCCGAATCGCTTTCAAGAGTTATACAATCAAGACGCACTTTCGACAAATCTATCGTCGGTTGCTATTGTACGTAAGTGAGTTCTTTCTGCAATTTAAGTCTCAAGCTAGCTCTAGTGATCCATTTGATCAATCATTACCTGTAATTATCCTCACTATATTCATTTCTGTGGTATATTATGCAGGATGAAGATGTATGAAATGAGAAAAGGTGGACGCTTTGGCATTGGGTTCATTGACCCAAACATCGTTAATGAATACACATGGCTAATAAATCCACATCATGAAAAGGCCGTAGAGGACAACATGCTAGAGTTCTTGAAGCGCCTCAAATACAATGAAGATATACTACTTCCTTACAACTTCCATTGAGTCACACTTTGTCTTGTACTACAAATTCTCTGTTTTGCCTACTAGCTAGCTACATGTTTTGCTTACATATGCCCGCTTAATTAAGACATGCAAACGCAGGTGCATGCAGGTTTCATCGATCTTGTGTATCATTGAAGTTGACGCCGAACAGTTAGAAATACTGGACTCACTACTCAAAAGAAAAAACTGACTATAACATCTTGTTTGGGATAGTCAACAGGTAATTTCAATCATTATTAACTATATATCTTGGCCTATTTAGTTCGTCATTTCATGATATGAACTATTTAATAACCCTTTATTCATTTTCTTCGTCAAGGGCAGGGCTTGGGCATAGTTCATCAGCGTCACCAAGGCGTAATGGAAAAAAAAAGCTTAAATGGTTTCCGACCCAAGGTAAGTAATTATAGTACTAGCTAGCTAGCTAGCTGCCATCTCTTTAATTATCATGCTTGATTAATTATTATCTGATCAAATTCCATTCTCATAAAGGCCCTCAAGCAGGCGCTAGGGACTGATCAGTGTGCATTCTGCTTATAGAACATTCGCATGATGGCGTCCAAAGGAGCAGATCTCAAAGACAGGAATGGGTACGCTTGTCGAACACTATTCACAATTTTTACACCATTATCGATATCTAGTCACACAACTAATACACATGCATATTGATCTCCTTCTTAACAGTTCAAAGAGGTGCGGGAGAAGCTCCTAGAAACGGAGCGCGTAGAAGCACTTCAGGAGGAGATAGCGGGATTTTTGCTCGACCAGGTCATAAATCCGAAGGGAGAATACTATTACCCGCTACCGACCCCGTGAAAACCACTTCAATTGTCATCGTGCTCCGAAGGCACCAATTAGGCTAATGCCACTTGGCTCCAAGGCAACATGCATATGTAGGAGAAATTGTATATAGCTATACATGTGTGTATGTGTGAATTAATTAATATGGTGGTTTGTGAGACATTGATGATATATATATGCATGATTGGTTCTACTAGAAATTCTATTTATATATATATATATATATATATATATATATATATATATATATATATATATATATATATGCATAACGTGTACAATGTGTAGTATCGTAAAATACCAGCAAACGAAAAAAGAATTAAAATGGAAACACAAAATTAAATGAAAAAGAAATCATAAAACTAAAAACCCCAAACCTTATAGTACCGGTTGGTCTTACCAACGGTACTAAAGGGCTCCAGTTCTCGGAGCTGGCTCGTTATTTGGAGTTGTTTTTAGCACCGGTTCGTGTATGAACCGGTACTAAAGGGGGGGGCTTAGTGCTCACACTTTAGTGCCTAAGTTATGGAACCAAAGCACTAGGGTTTTACTTAACTGCAAGTGCTATTGTCTGTTCTGCACTAGTGGGTGTTTCCTGACAGCACGGGAGACACATCCTCGTGGATATTCTTGGATCCGTAACTGGGATGTTAAGTGGAGTTGGGGTCGGCGGCACTAGCCTTCTTGTACCGTCAGGTAATGCTTACTATGATGCATTCTCATAATATGAAATAGATTTTTGCGTGTGATCGTTTAACATGTGTACAAATGTGTAGTTGGACGGAGCATGTATGAGGAGTAAGCCGAAATCTTGTCTTAATGGTTTCGTTTGGGCCCTGCAGATTTGGATGTGGGAGCATAACACTACTAGGGAAAACCTTATACATAGAGGTATAGCAGTAGCGCTGGTCAGAACAAGGCGCTACTTCTACTTAGTAGTAGCGCGTGTCAAGAAAGCGCGCTACAACTATAGTTGTAGCGGTAGCGCTTCTGCGTGAAAAAGCGCTACTACTATAATTCCCACACTGTTGCCGGTAGGCTAGGAATAGTAGTAGCGAGTCTGAAGAAAGCACGCTATTGCTAAGAGCCTTGTAGTACCGCGTTCCTGCTGTAGAGCACTACTGCTGAGAAAAAGAAAATAAGTACAAAAATAAATAGAAAAGTAAATGAAAATGAAATAAATAAATAAAGGAGAAATGAAAAAAAAGAAAATGTAAAGAAAAACAAAAGAAAAAGAAAAATAGAGGAGAAAGGCATACACTAGTGCAGAACCGGGCAATAGCACCGGTCAGGTTCTTTAGTGCCGGTTCGGTAACTGCACTAAAGTGTGGGAGAACTAAAGCCCCCCTTTAGTGCCGGTTCAGCACTCTAACCGGTGCTAAAGGGCAACCACTTGGCACGAAAGCGAAGCTCCGGGGCAGGGAGCCCTTTAGTACTGCGGTTGGTGAAACCAACCGCATATTAAAAGGTTGGGGGGTTTGGGTTTATGATTTCTTTTCATTTAATTTTTGTGTTTTCCATTTAATTCTTTTTTCGCTTATCGGGTATTTTACGATGCTACATATTGTACACATTATGCATATATATAAATAGAATTTCTAGTAGAACCGATCATATATATATATATCATCGAATGTCTCACAACCACCATTAATTCACACATGTATACAATTAGCTAGCTATATATATACAACTAGCGGGGTTACCCGCGCATTTGCGCGGCTAGATACAATTATATTGTTCTCAATTCTCTAAAAAGTGTTATGTTTTACGTTTTCAAATTAAGTAATTATGTTGTTAGTATATCATTTGTGTAATAAGTTATCAGGATATTGGGAACACGCCAATGAAGGATACTATAAACATTAAATTAAAATTTACATGTGCATTTCCCTTATTCCTTGAAGTTTTAGAGATTTAATATTGTTAGAATGTACAGTTTTAGCATTGCACATATGTAGTTTGATCCATATTTGTTGTTAATTAGGAAATTTGTATCACTTATTAACTTTTATGTCGACTAAGATTCAATTTGAGATTAGGTAGTTGCTTAACTATAATTATTACTTTCTGAATAAACTGCTTACGCAGTCTCCATGAAGTTATTTCTGAGTTAAACGTAATTCTTCAGTGAAGAAGCAAGCTCAAATATGTTTTATTCTCCTACGTTATTCTACGGTAAGAACTCCTTGGTTCCTTCAATCAAGAAGCATGATCAAATATGGACATGAGCATCGATCTTGTTTTTTTGTGGGCACCTCCACAAATGTGATTTCATCATGAAAATTTGCATGCATATAGAAAATCATCAATGTGTCTTGATATAAAATTATAATTCTTTTGTTTTTTTACAATTTTTTCGAATTGTACTATTCATCCGAGAGCATGCGAGCTTGAGCTCACAATAGCACTTTATCTTTTATTCAGGAGACTTCGCAGACACATGAAAGACACACATTTTCTTGCGATGGCATTTTATTGCAGGATAAAGAGTAAAAACATTTATGTTTTCTAATTTCTGAAATTCTAAAGTTTTACCATCATATATGTTTATTTCTTCAAGGCGTCTCCAAATTTTAAGAATATAAACAGAAACTAAGTCTTTAAAAGGAATGTGTGAGTTGCCCATTTGCACAGCAAGATTTACTATATAGTGTATACATATTATTGTTAGCCAATTATCAGATCCCTCTTTTATCTGCTTCCTCTGATATAGTTCACACCTATATGTAGAAAAATGAATAGTTTGAGTAAAACATGGTACTTTTTTTGCAAACAATATTCCATGTAAGTGTAGTGAGTTTATGTTAGTTAACATTTTGTGTCACAGGAAAATCTAAGGCAATTATTTATACAAAGCCATAGTGATTCATATTATTCTCCTGCTTTTCCTATGATAGCGACCATCCTTTTTCTATCTGTCTTTACGGCAGCAGTTTTTAAATATTACGATTTAAATATGACTATTTTCTTTTCTTTTCCTGGTTCTTGTGTTTTTTGATTCATGCTATAGCATGCCATTCTTTCACCATTATAATTTTTGCCAGAACACCATTTTCTCCTACGTACGATACATCAAAAGCATGTTAACTGGCCTGGCCTGTTTGATTTGAATGCTTGAAATATATGTTTAGAATTTTAAGAAATTTGTAGGGAAAATGAAACTTTATTGAAATTAGATATAATAAATAAATTATGGAATGATGTGTATAATCCAAGAACAGATGCGCCGACCATGTGTTCGCTGGCAAGATTTGTTAATGTTCCTGTATCTAATATTGGGGGGGGGGGGGGGGGATCTTGTTTCTTGAACGCATGTACGTATATACTGAATTGTACATGCAACACTTTTTGCTTGTCTGATTAGATGCACATGTTCCACCTTAGCTTTTGCAGAAAAAGTACATATATTGTGTATGTACAAAGTATCCCCAACAAATTGCTATGAGAATGCCTCTAGGACATGCTATGTTATATAATAACTTGTATGGACGCAAGTATGTATGGGATCATGCATGCAAAAGTTGTTGTCTTTCGTTTAGAATGCACATGTTCCAGCTCAGTAGTGTACATGTACCAAACACAAATAAAAATTCCTAAATTTGCCAGTGTCAAGCGGCATCGCATGGGTTGATGATGCATCCGATAAAAATCAATGAGACAATTGTGTGTATCTGTTTCCCCTAGAAAAAAAATGTGTGTACGTGCGCTATAGTCTTCTTTATTTTTCCTGTTTGACTGCTTGCGATGGAAATCATTCAGCTGCTTGTCCATCTAGGACTCTGCTTTCCTTATTCTTTTCGTTTTTTATTAGGCAATTGACAGGCGTGTGCTACTCTTCTATACATGACTCCTGGCCGGAACTCTGGTTGTGTTTTTGGTTCACGTACAGGGCAGGGTGACCGGCCGGTATTCAAAGCTATATTAACTTTTCTATCTAGAACATAAACTTTTGTATGTTTTGGCCCAACTGAAAAAAATTCAAAAGTGCACTTGTTTAATAAAGAAAGGATTGTGTGGTCATGCATGGTCATGGTCATGCATGACTTTTATCCCCGTCAATCACGTCCGAAAACCAACATGGCTTTCCTATTTAATTTTTTCCTCTTTCCTATTGTAATCCTGGTCTCGGTACATACCGATCAATCATGCCTTCTCGTTCGCGTATATTATGCTTCTTATGCATATAACATGAGAACATAAAAGTCCAATATGGCCAGTACATATATTTTTACATGTTACGTAAGTAACATTAAATATCAGCCGTTGTTATTCTAATCTAATGGCGTAAATAAGATTAGCATCTGTGGACCAACGTGATGGCTCGTTTTACTTCTGTATTATGTATATAATAGATGTCTCCTAATTGGTGCCTTCGGAGCCAGTGGCATTAGCCTAATTGGTGCCTTCGGAGCACGATGACAATTGGAAGTGGTTCATGGGGGCGGTAGCGGGTAATAGTATTCTCCTTTGGGATCTATGACCTGGTCGAGCAAAAATCCCGCTATTTCCTCTTGAATTGCTTCTATGCGCTCCTCTGCTAGGAGCTTCTCCCGCACCTCTCTGAACTGTTAAGAAGGAGATCAATATGCATGTGTATTAGTTGTGTGACTAGATATATCGATAATGGTGTAAAAATTGTGAATAGTGTTCTGACAAACGTACCCAGTCCTGTCTTTGAGATCTGCTCCTTTCGGACGTCATCATACGAATGTTCTCGCAAACGTAGTATGCACACAGATCATTCCCCGGCGCCTGCTTCAGGGCCTTTACGAGAATGGAATTTGATCAGATAATAATTAATCAAGCATGATAATTAAAGAGATGGCAGCTAGCTAGTACTACTTAATTACTTACCTTGGGTCGATACCATTTCAGATTTTGTTTCCATTGGCCTGGAGTGATGCTGATGAAATTTGCCCAAGCCCTGCCCACCGACAAAGAAAATGAATAAATGGGTTATTAAATAGTTGTTATCAGGAAATGACGAACTAATTAAATAGGCCGAGATATAGTTAATAATGATTGAAATTACCTGTTGACTATCCCCTTCACGATGGTGTAGTCACTTGCTTTCTTAAGTAGTGAGTCTAGTACTTCAACTGTTCCTTCATCAACTTTAATGATTAACAAGATCCAGTGAAATCTGCATGCACACACGTTTGCATGTCTCAATTAAGCGGGCATATGTAAGCAAAAGCATGTAGCTAACTAGTAGGCAAAAACAGAGAATTTGTAGTATAAGACAGTGTGACTCACTTGAAGTTGTAAGGAAGTAGTATATCTTCATTGGTATTGAGGCGCTTCAAGAACTCTAGCATGCTTTCCTCTACACTTTTTCATAATATGCATCTAAGTACCATGTGTATTCATTAACGGTATTTGGGTCAATGAACCCAATGCCATAAGCGTCCACCTTTTTCATTTCATACATCTTCATCCTGCATAATACCACGTAAAAGAATATAGTGAGGATAATTACAGGTAATAATTGATCAAAAGGATCACTACAGCTAGCTTGAGACTTAAATTACGTAAAGAAATCGCTACGGACAATAGCAACCGACGATAGATTTGTCGAATGCGTCTTGATTGTATAACTGAAATAGTTCTGAATACTCAACGGACACAGCTTTCTCATGGTAGTAATGATCCTTCTTGACATTCACCATGAGGGACTCTCGATTGGAAATCTTGGTAATGTCCATGTACCATTGATGCAATTCATACATTCTCGTTGGGAGCTTCTTGACCTCGACTGGATAGACCAAAGGTTGGCCCCGGGCATATTTCCGCTTTATTTCCTCCTCTCTACGCTGGAGGCATGGGCTCGATCTCGAGGAGTTGTCCAATGCTGATCTTGAGGATTTCAGCCTGCCTTATATGCTCCTCGGTTATTAACACATCGCCTACCGGGGAACGTTAATGGTTTGCCCACAATAATATTGGGCGCTTTACTCTCATGTGTTGTTGGCACAACAAGCGGGGATTGATTGCACCTTTGTTCTCCCAGCCGGGGAACGGTTTTACCGCATTTTTGCCAGCTGATTTGCTCGAGCTCGAGCTTGCCTCTTTCTCAGAGGCGTGCTCGATTTATCTTCCCGAGGTGGCGCTCATAGTCCTGTGGTCAACAGGCTTGGGAGCTGGTGGTCTAGCCATACGAATGAAGTGGTCAATCTTTTCCTCATGCACTTTATCCCTTGGCGGCGGTGGCGGTTTCCGGTGCAAAATGGGCTTCCACCTCGGCCTTCGATATGGCTGCGGTTTCCTCCTCGGACCTGTCAGAAGGCCTCTGAGGAAGAGGCGCGAGGCTTGGACCATATTGAAATCGCTTGCACCTCACTTTGTACCTCCCTGATTACCTCGACTTTGTACCGCCACGCACCATAGCTGCGGCGGCTCTTCCATGATTGCTGAGGCGGCGGAGACGGGCCGACGTGGCTTAGTTGGAGGAGGAGGAGTGGCCTGTCGCGTGCGGACTTGAAGCAGAGGAGGTGGCCTCACGCTGTGTCGGACTTGAAGTAGGAGGAGTGGCCTCACGCGGTGTCGGACTTGAAGCAGGAGGAGTGGCCTCACGCCTGTGGCCGGACTTGAAGCAGGAGGAGTGGCCTGCTGCTGTGCGGACTTGGAGAAGCTGGAGTCTCACGACTTGGTGGCGGACTTGACGAGGAGTCGGCCGACGCGGTGTCGGTGGCCTTGAAAAGACGATGCAATCCTTTCTCCATAGGATGACACGATGTATGGCCTCTCCCAATGTGTGCTCGTCGTCACCTCCGTGAATGTCAAGTCAGTAACCCGAATATGGGTTCACCACCTCATCAACCAAGACACGAGCATAGCCCGCTAGAATTGGGTTGCAATGGAAGGTTGCCTCGGGGATTTGTAAAAGCAACGGCATCCGCCACCTTCATGGATATGTTCTTCATTTTGAAGTGTAGCTCATGATTAGTGTTCTCCATGATGTCATCCACGGGGTATCTATCCAGCATTGTGTCGCCCGGGGCGGAACCCACGCTGCTTCTCGGCATGGATAGGGCGGTGCTATCCAATGCTGGATCATCCGCTAGCTGCTACAATTCTTTGAGACCCCTTTGCTGGCTAAGTGAGTCGACCGCTTCACGCTGCCGCTTGGAATTTGATCGCAAAGTCTCAAGGGCGCTGATTCTAGGCCTTGAAGGAATTCATAGTCCAGCTTCCTCTGCTCCTCCTCCATCTTCCTCTTCTTCTCCTCCGCAATCTTCTTTCTCCTTGCGGGTTCTGTAGTCGGCGTTCGATCTGAAAAACCCCTCATACCACGGAATAGCGCCTTTGCCTCGTGTTCTTCCCGGTGTTCAGGATTTCCAGCACGCAGCGTAAGCTCGTCGTTCTCTCTGTTGGGCTGGAACACCCCCTCGAGCCTCTTCTATTGCAACAAGTAGCTTATCGTCGGCTCCGTTCAGACATGCCTTCGCCGAAACTTTGCCCTGTCTTCGGTCCAACTCCCCCATGCCCATAGAACAAAGTCACGCACTGGGGCCAGCTCCTAGTAACCGTGAGTGACACCTGCATCCTCCATCTCTTTCTCAGACTTATCCCACTTAGGCATTGCCACCGTGTAGCCACCTGGCCCCAGCTTATGGAACTTATCCTTTTTTCCGGCATTCTTCTTGTTTATTCTCGACCGTTCCTTAGCTAATTCCGAATCCTTGAATTTCACGAAATCATCCCAATGAGCACTTTGCTTCTCTAGTGTTCCCTCAAATACTGGAGTCTTCCTTCCTCCCTTGACGCACTTGTCCCATACACGATTCTTGTGGTTCTTGAATGCAACCGCCATCTTCCTAAGAGTAGCGTCCTTGACTTTCTCCACATCTCGAATCGTGAAATGATCTGGTAGGGTGAAATGTTCCATGAGAGTTTCCCAAAGCAGACCTTTTTGTCTGTCGTCGACAAAAGTAAGATCTGGACATGGCTTTGATGGCTCTCTCCATTCTTGAAGGGAGATCGGAGTTGGTCCTTCACAAGAACTCCGTGACCGATTTAATGAACTTGTGCACGCAATCTTCTTAGGCGCTTAATGGTTCGCCATTAGGTTTTATGGCCTCGATATTGTACTTTACGCCCTCCTTCAACTTTTGTTCGGACCTCGCTTCCTGTTGCTGAAGATTTGCTTGATCCGGATGGCTGAAAGAAGAAAGATCGATTCGTTATATATCTTCAAGTCATTTAAAACATGTGATGATCACCAGATGCATGCTTATATAAATATATATACCTCGCCGGTCTTTGTTGTTTCAAGATCAACATTTTCTTCGTCATCATCATAATCATAGTTCATGACTTCATCAATTCGATTAAATCGCGATCGAATATCATATCACCCTCCCCGGTGTTGTTTAGAAATTCGAGCCGTCATAATCTTCTTCATTCGATCATCATCCGCCCATGAGGATGGCGTATGATATCGAACAGGGTCTCTTCTCCCTCTCTGCTGGTATTGTCCGCCATAGCTTTTATTTAACTAATCCAAAAGAAATATAAAACAATTTAGTATTCAAATTACAATGCATGGATGCAATCAATTAATAAGGAAAAATTGAATCAATCATAGTACATAATAAGCACCATCGAATATAATCTCAAATATATCATCTCGAATAATAGATATAATCTCGAATACATCGTCTCGAATAATATATATAATCTCGAATAAATCATCTCGAATATTATATATCGAATACATCACTAGCTAGCTAGCTATCTAGCAGCTAATAAAGATCGAATACTAAAGAGTAATCTAGGCCACTCGCGGTTCCTGAGGCGCTGGGCGGTGGAGAACCAAAGTGAAGGAACCATCACCGGATCATAGCTCGGTGATCTCCCCAAAGAACCTGTCTGTGTATTGGAGAACACGACGTCCATAGCAGCCATGTAGCGATGGACGTGCTCGTCCTTCTCCCTGACACGGTGAAGTACCACCTCCGGCGGGGCCGGCTCCCTCCGCACCGAAAGTGGCCCACGCGAACGCCACCAAAGGAGATGAGGGTCGATGACGGGACCCGGGGCCGGGTTCCTCACCAAGCGTCGCACCCCTGAAGGTAGCACCTCCAAGTGCCAGCCCGGCGGAGCCCAGTCCCGGACATGGGTTCTCTGAAGTAGGACGTCATCGCGAACGGGTCGGCGGCGAGGATGCGGGCCGGGCATCGTCGACAACAAATACTATATGCCGCAAAAGTAAAGTAACATTTTTTAAATGATGGATTGTTATTTCATATATTCAAATTCTAAATTTTATATCTAAAAATATAAGAATCTAAAAATAAATCGATCATAGTCTAACAATTTGAAATTAATCTAATTAATCTAGCTAGCTAAAACTAACATTTCCAAAATTTCTAACATTTCTATATAACTAACATTTCTATAACATTTGTATAAAAAAAGAAAAAACCTTTGACATTATATATAATATAACTAATTAACATTTCTATATACTATTTGACATTAATCTAATCTAATTAATTAATTCATCTAAAACTTTGTATGAAAAACAGAAAAACAGAAAAACTAAAAGCTAAAACAGAAAAATTGTGTGTGTGTGTATGCGTGTAGTGTGTGTGTGTGTGTGTGCATGTAGTGTGTGTGTGTGTGCGTGCAGGCGTGTGTACGCTTCTGGCCACGCCGTGCGGTGTGGCTTTGATCGATTTGAGGGAGGAGAGGGCCAGGGGAGGGCTCACAGCCTTGGGCGAGGTCGAGGCGGCAATGACAGGCGACGGCAGGCGAGGTCGATCAAAGCGACGGTGACGGCCAGGCGAGGGGACGGCGACGGGCCGGTCTGGCGACGGGACAGGCCAATGACGGGCGCAGCGGAGTCAACAGGGATGAGCGACGAGGCAGGGGGCTTGAGTCGACGGGACGGCGCGACAGGCAGCGACGGCTGGACGGGCGTGGCGGCAGAGAAAGTGGGAGATGAGAAACTGAAATTTTTCGAAGTGTTTCTTATATAGGGGACACCTTTAGTACCGGTTGGAGCCACCAACCGGTACTAAAGGCCTGTTTTAGCCAGGCCAAGCGGCGGGAAGGGCAGGCCTTTAGTACCAGGTGGTGGCTGGAACTGGTACTAAAGACCCACCCTTTAGTACCGGTTCTAGCCACCAACCGGAACAAAAGGTGGTGCTTATGCGCAGGTGCGCGGTCTTGACAAGTTTAGTCCCACCTCGCTAGCCTGAGGCGCTCAAGACTGGTTTATAAGCCCCAGTGCGGTAGCTCTCTTGAGCTCCTCTCTTAAGCAGGCCTTCCGGGCCTACGTCTGCTGCTATGCCCTGATGGGCCTATTGGGCTAGCGGGCCTGCATCCTGGCCCAATTACAATTTGGGTTTCTAGTCGTATGCAGGCCGCTGTGGCCCAGTAGGTGGGCTTTTCTCATTTAGTTTTTTCTTTTCTGCTTTATTTATTTTGTTTTATTTATTTTTAGTTGTTTTTTGTTGTATTTAGAGTTTCTTTGTGAATATTTTTGCTTTAAGTACAAAAATTAGAAACTTCTGTTAGTGCTTAGGTAGTTTTCAAATTTGAATAGTTTAAAATTTGAATTATTTGAAATTTGTGTGAATCACTAGTTTGTGAATAACTTAACTTTAAAAATCAGTAAAGGCATGAAAGAATTTGTTTGCACATAAAATTTCTTCGCGTTTCAAATACCAAAACACATAACTACCCTAACTATTACAGAGATTCCCTCCTGGGTGTGAAACACAGAAGGAAGTGATGATAGTGAAGCCGATCACATCCCAGATCTTTGGGTGTGAAACTTTTTCTTCGCGTGTGTCCCTTTGCGTCGTAACCATGGAAAATCTTCATCATTTAACGGGATGCTCGGGTCAATATTCACTGTGAATGGAGCAATTTCATAAAACTTTTCATAATCTCCTGACATGTCTGTCTTGTCATCCACTCCCGATGTTTCTCTTCCCGAAAGAACTATGTGCCGCTTTGGCTCATCGATACGATGCATTCGCTTCCTTATCTTTTCTTTTTCTCGGCTTGGTAGACATGTCTCTACGATAGAAAACACATGCCACATCATTGGCTAGGGCCGAATGGTTCGTCTGCATACACGCAAGATTGTTGAGATCCACTGTTGTCATTCCGTACCGCGGGTCTTCCGTTACCCCGCCTCGTGTCATATTGACCCATTTGCACCGAAACAAAGGGACCTTCAAACCACGTCGATAGTCAAGTTCCCATATGTCCTGTATATAACCATAATATGTTTCCTTTCCCGTCTTGGTTTCTGCATCAATGCGGACACCACTGTTTTGGTTGGTTCTCTTATTATCTTGGGCGTTCGTGTAAATTGTATTACCATTTATCTCTTACCCTTTGAAAATCATTATATTAGAAGATGGTAGCGGGACAGCAAGTACAGGTCATCTTCAATAGAGGCGTCATGCATGGTACATGTCTACAACAACCAGTGGCAAAACTCTGGTTTGTTCACGTGTAATCCAGTCATCATTTTCAAGGGTGTTTGGAGCGTAGCAAATTCTTTTGTTCATCCATATACGGAGCCACCAAGGCGAATTCTGTAGAACTGTAGTAGTGTGCTTCGGTGAGAGAATGTCCGTCCATACATATTATTTGTTCCCCTCCTAGCGTGCCTTTTCCATCGATGCGCCCTTATGCCGCAATTCGGGAACACCAATCGGCTTAAGGTCGAGGAATAAAGTCAATACAAAACTCAATGACCTCCTCATTTTCATGGCCCTTGGAGATGCTTCCTTCTGGCCTATGCACGGTTATGAACATATTTCTTTAACACTCCATGAACCTCTCAAAGGGGAACATATTTTGTAGAAATACAGGACCCAAAGCGTTAATCTCTTCGCATAGGTGAACTAGGACGTGCGTCATGATGTTGAAGAAGGATGCTGGGAACACCAACTCGAAACTGACAAAACATTGCACCAAATCATTCTCTAACCATGGTACGATTTCTGGATTGATTACCTTCTCAGAGATTGCATTGAGAAATGCACATAGCTTCACAATGGCTAATCGAACATTTTCCGATAGAAGCCCCCTCAATGCAACCGGAAGCAGTTGCATCATAATCACGTGGTAGTCATGAGACTTTAGGTTCTGGAACTTTTTCTCTACCATGTTTATTATTCCCTTTATATTCGACGAGAAGCCAGACGGTACCTTAATATCGGCGGGCATTCAAAGAAGATTTCCTTCTCTTCTTTGGTAAGAGCGTAGCTTGCATGACTCTGATGTATGTCGTCTTTTCCGTGCATACGTTGCTGGTCCTCTCGTGCCTCAGGTGTATCTTTTGTCTTCCCATACACGCCCAAGAAGTCAAGCAGGGTCACACAAAGATTCTTCGTCACGTGCATCACGTCGATTGCGGAACGGACCTCTAGGTATTTCCAATAGGGCAGGTCCCAAAATATAGATTTCTTCTTCCACATGGGTGCGTCCGTCGTCGGCGTCATTCGAACAGGTTGTCCACCAGGACCCTTTCCAAAGACCACCTTCAAATCCTTGACCATATCATGTACATACGCACCAAAGACGGTGGCGAGGCTTCATCCGGTGATCCGCCTCACCTTTGAAATGCTTGCCTTTCTTTCTTCACGGGATGCCTGCTCGGAAGAAATCGGCGATGTCCTGTACACATTCTACTTACAATTAGCCAAATATATCACATCCGGTATCGTCCAAACAGTGTGCATCGCGCGGTATCCCTTGATTATGCATCCCGAAAGGTTCTTGAGAGCAGGCCAATCATTGATGGTCACGAACAGCAATGCCTTTAGGTCAAATTCTTCCCCCATGTGCTCATCCCACGCACGTACACCTGTTCCATTCCACAGTTGCAAGATTTCTTCAACTAATGGCCTTAGGTACACATCAATGTCGTTGCCGGGTTGCTTAGGGCCTTGGATGAGCACTGCCATCATAATGAACTTCCGCTTCATGCACAACCAAGGAGGAAGGTTATACAAACATAGAGTCACAGGCCAGGTGCTATGGTTGCTGCTCTGCTCCACAAAAGGATTAATGCCATCTGCGCTTAGACCAAACCATATGTTCCTTGCGTCATCTGCAAACTCCTTCCAGTACTTTCTTTCGATTTTTCTCCACTGCGACCCGTCGTGGTACTCTCAACTTTCCGTCTTTCTTACGGTCTTCTCTGCCAACCCATCGCCTTGGCATGCTCTTTGTTTGGAACAAAGCGTTTCAACCGTGGTATTATAGGAGCATACCACATCACCTTGGCAGGAATCTTCTTCAGAGGCGCTATCCCTCGACATCACCGAGGGTCATCATGGCTGATCTTATAGCACAATGCAACGCATACCGGCAAGACAGCGTTCAAATCCTCGTACTCACCGCGGTAGAGGATGCAATCATTAGGGCATGCATGTATCTTACGCACCTCTAACCCTAGAGGGCGGACAGCAAATCTTTAACCCGTACATACTCTCGGGCAATTCGTTTGTCATTTGGAAGCATATTCTTTATCATTACCAACAACTTTCCAAATCCCTTGTCGGATACACCATTCTACGCCTTCCATTGCAGCAATTACAGTGGTGCCCAGCTTTTTTCTTGTCACCTCACGCATTGGGTACAACAATTTTTGTGATCCTCTAACATGCGCTTCAACTTCTTCTGCTCCAAATCACTTGCGCACTTTCTCTTTGCATCGGCAATGGCCCGACCTAGATCATCAACGGGCTCATCTAGTGCCTCTTCTTCAGCTTCTTCCCGCATTGCTGGCTCAGCTTTTTCCCCATTACCGGCTCAGCTTCTTCCCCCGTTGTTGAATCATCATATTCTGGGAACCCATGGCCAGGATAGCTGTCGTCGTCCTCTTCTTCTTCATTGTCTTCCATCATAACCCCTCTTTCTCCGTGCTTGGTCCAAACATTATAGTGGGGCATGAAAACAGACTCAAACAGGTGGACGTGAATGGTTCTTGACGTAGAGTAATTGTGACCATTCTTACAGCCAGCACATGGACAAGGCATGAAACCATCCGCCCGCTTGTTTGCCTCTGCGGCAAGCAGAAAAGTATGCATGCCATTAATGAACTCGCGAGAGCCTCAGTCATCATACATCCATTGTCGGCTCATCTTCATTACACAACACCGAATAGACCAAATTAATACAAGTTCATATATAAAGTTCATACATAAAGTTCATATACAACACTTAATTAAATGCAACATACAAATAACTCTCTAGCTAAAGAATTTAAATGCAACAACACATGCGATCAAGATCGCAACTAAAGGTAACAATTGATCCAACGGCATAATGATACCAAGCCACACTATTAATGGCATATTTTCTAATCTTTCTAATCTTCAACCAAGATTTTCTCCATCTTGATCTTGTGATCATCGGCGACATCGGCAACATGCAACTCCAATTCAATCTTCTCCCCTCAATTCTTTTCAATTTTTCTTTCAAATACTCGCTTTTCTCTTTCAACTAAATTTAACCTCTCGACAATAGGGTCGGTTGGAATTTCCGGTTCACATACCTCCTAGATAAAAATATCTATGTCAACTTGATGGGCATAATTTGTCATAAACACAAAATGCAACAACTAGTTTTAAAAGAGAATATACCACATCCGAATCATAACAAGGACGAGGACCGACGAGGGGGCGGATATCAAAACCATGGCACTATGTATAACAAACAACGTACAGGTAAGATAAGATAATTATCACGAGTAACTATATATCCAAATCACACAAACATCAATTTGGTAATGTAAAACATTCATGAACAAGAGCCTCACCACAAGGTGGTGCCGTGACAGAGACTGATCTTGAGCGATCGGCGTTGGTTACGACGGAGATTTAGAAGGCACTAAGTAAACCACACCTACATATGCAAACTAAGTGTTATTTTGACCTCAAATTGCATATAAATCAAATACTAGCACATATAATTCCTCCCAAATTACTAAAATCACAAATTAATCACTATACAAAAGCATTGCAAGAGCTAATCTAGCAATGAGAGATGAAAGGACAAAGTTGCTAACCTTTGTGATCATTTGAATGGATGGGGGCCTTCAAATCTTGACAAATTTTGGGCAAAATTTGTGATGAGCTCGAGAGAGGGAAGAAGCGAGAGAAATGAGGGAAAGTGGAAGAAACGGAAGGCGAGCTCGGGTGGGCCGAGGGTTTATATACGATGACCTTTAGTACCGGTTCGTTACCCACGAACTTGATTACTAAGAATGCGAGGAGGGGCCCAGGGCATCGACAACATCCTGCCACCACTCTCATTAGTACAGGTTAAGTAGCACGAATCGGTGCTAAAGGTTCGCCACGAACTGGTACTAAAGGTCTCCTCCCGCCTAGCCGTTGGAACCGGCACTAATGGACACATTAGTGTCGGTTCTGTTACAAACCGGGACTAATGTGTCTCACATTTGACCCTTTTTCTACTAGTGATAGCAGTAGCGCTTGTTCTCACAAAGCGCTATAGCCACGTTAGCGGTAGCGCTTTTCGTGTTCCCGCGCTATAGCTAAGTTCCTTAGATAAAAGGAAAAGGAAAAGAAAAATAAATAGCTACCTCCTGTAGCAGCAGCGCGTTTTGGTGGAAAGCACTATAGTTAACTTAGCTATAGCGCGTTTTTCCTACCAGCGCTACTGCTAGTTTGACTTAACCACACGCGTGGGCTCAAAAGTTTGCTAAGTCCTTTCCCCCCCTCTCCCCCGACTCGATCTGTCGCTACCATAGATCGCCCTGCACCCGAGCACGCCCTCGACGCCGGCCATCGCGCGAGCCCGCCCTCGAACTCACTTGGCCTCGAGGCCGCCTCGACCTCACCGCCACCAAGACTCGACCTCACCGGCCGCCCGAGCCCTCCTTGCACCGTCATGCCGCCTGCCACCCGAGCACGCCCTCGACATAGACCGTAAGCCTCTCCCTCTCCTCTCCCATGCCCTCCTCCCTCTCTCTCTCTCTCTCTCTCTCTCTCTCTCTCTCTACTAGCAAGGGCAAGTTTCATAGAGCACTACTGTGATGATGTTCATATGAACCCTAGGTGTTCATATGAACCCTAGATTTGTTTAGGGCAGTAGGCATTTTTTAGCATTTGGGAAAAAAGATTAGCAAAATTTTTTAGGAAATTAGCTAGGGCAAATTTTTATGAAAATGCCTAAACAGTAATTCCATTTAGCTTTAAATTAACAGAGGGTATATATATAATAGTAGCATTTAGCTTTAAATTAATAGAGGCTATAAACAAAAAAACAGTAGCATTTAGCTATAATATATTATTTGGACACTGGACATTAATCCTGTCCATATTTCATTCAATTGATATTTGAATTATTTGGACTATGGACCTGAATATTTTTGAAGAAATTGGGTGTATGTACTAAGGTCTTGCCGTGAAAATTTTGGTAAGGTCAGAAGGGTTAGAGAAAATGGAGTTCCTTTGCAATTTCTAATAAGGTCAAGCATTGTTGGAATATTTGCTCTAAAACAATTTGGATGAAAAGAAAATAATGTGTGTGTGTGTGTGAGAGAGAGAGAGAGAGGGGAATAGCTAGAACAAAATTTGGGTTCTGTCCTAGGCAGAGAAGTGTTTAGTGAGGTCATTTTGCAAAGGTTTTTGGTTTTTGAAAAGACCACTATTTTTCAAGGAAAATAATTTAGTCAAGTTTTATTTTAAAGATGATCCCTTCCTAGACCTTTAGCTTTAGACAAAACGCAAAAGTATTTAGCTATAAATAAAAAACAGTAGCTATGGCATTTAGCTATAAACAAAAAACAGGATTGTTTTTCTTTTCAAAACTTGGTTAAAGTAATTGTTGCTATGTAAACGAAAAACAAGATTGATGTTATATGATATATGTCATTGATGTTCATTTGGCATATTCCATTATTGTTGATTATATCTTTTCATTGAATTGGTCATGTTATATGCAAATTCCTCAATAGTGTTTGCTCATGTTATATGCAACATTGAACTGGTTCGATTGTGCCCAAGTGGCCTTTTGTTGTTTCCATGGAATGAAGCTGAGTGGCCTATGTTTTTCCGGAATGTTGATTCATTTCTGTTCCAGCAAATTTCAGGTGCTCGATTTGTCCACCCTTTAGGAAAGGTCATGCCGAAATTTTCCGTGAATTTCGGCATGACTTGTGCTACAAACTAGGACATATCAAGTGTCCGGGATTTGCCGCACCGGGAATGAATCAACGTTCCTGCAAAACATAGGTCTTTTCTATGTCATTATTCATTTTATTAGGTCTAGAATTAATTGACTAGATTTAATCGTAGGAAACATGGCTAGCAACGATGAAGGACAGGGTTCTGGTGATTTCAACGTCTACGAGGCAGCATACGCTTTTTTGAACCTTCTCGACTAGCAACGGTTGTTGTAGGGCCCACCTGTCACATCCAAGACTGAGACCGACAACGAGACTGGTTTAGATCAAGGCTGTGAACCAGAGACCTGCATCGGTAGCGACCCGGGCGAAGCCGTTATAGAACCGAAACCAAAGAGAGAACGGCGCCCAAACCAGCTCATCACTAAGAGACTGGTGGTCACGGAGGTGGACGACGACAATTTTGAGCCAAAAGAGCCTGAGAAAGCGCGCGCGTGCTACGGCAATCAAATAGGCTGCATCCTGCGGACAACCGCCACCATCAACGATGAGAAACTAAAGAAGATACCAGATATGAAGCAGTCCCTCCTAACTAAGCTGCACCAGGTATTCTTATTCCCGGGCCGGGGTGAAATCAAATACACTGATCCAGATAAAGACTCGGCAATGAAGAAGATAAACACACGCGCCATGAGCAAGTTTAGCACCGCGTTGTCCGCCTGGAAAGTAAGGGTGAAACATCGGATCATTGACAAAAAGGAACACTACTCCGAGATTGTAAAGGATAATCCTACAATTACGGATGAGCAGTTTGAAATATTCAAGGCGGCTTGCGTTGCCGAAGCTGCCAAAGGTCGGAATACATGAAGGGGCTCCAAGAGAGGAACATGGGGTGCCACCACCTCGGAAGCCGTGGTTATGTGGGGAAGAGGTCCATATGGGCCAAGGAGGACGCGGAACGCGAAACCCCAGGCATCGGACCCTTGGTGGAGTTCACCGTCCCCACAGGAGTGTGGCGTCATCGGGGCCCTGCACTGTTGGGACCCGATCAAGAAGGTTTTCGAGGCAGACCAGCGGTCCGCGATGGAGTTCATGAGAATGCTGGTAATTTTTAATTTACCCCCTAATTTTAGCTTCTGATCAATTCGACTGCATGTTTAGTCATATTTGTAAACAATCCTTGTTCGTTTTGCAGAAAGAGCAGCACAGGGATTGCGGCCAGAAGCGACTCGCCGTCTGAGGCGTTGGCGATGGCCAAGTGGGACACCCCATTCAACCGGGCCTTGAACATATTGAAAGGACTCCCGATGGACAGTCGGACGTCGTATGGACGTGTGCACGGCGTTGGAGACGGCGCCACGTGGAAGAAGTACTACCGTGAGACCACAGAGGAGAGAAAGGAAATATGGAGGTTAAATGAAGAAAACATCGACAAGAAAGTTGAGATTGCGGTTGATAAGAAATCAGCTGAGACAGTCAAAGCAGCGGTAGCTGCCACAAAAGAGGAGATTGCAGCTTCATATAGTGTCTTGGTTCCGGCTATCGTGAGTTGGACCAGGCAAAATCCAAATAAGGATGCAGCAGACTTTCCTCTTTCCAACTTCTTTGGGAGCAGCTCAACTAGCGTTGCACCAGACACACCTTTCGCCAAGCTTTTGCTCCTACACGGCTCACTTTGCTCCTACACGGCTCCACCTGCTCATAGCACACTAGTGCAAGCAAGCCTTTAGTGCCGCCAGGATTGTGACCTTTAGTGCCGGGTTCGCTAACCGGCACTAAAGAGTGAGGACTAAAGCCCCCCCTTTAGTACGGTTCGTCACGAACCCGGCACTAAAAAGGGCCACCACGTGGCACGAGCCAGGCCAGTGCGTGTAGGACATTAGTACTGGGTTGGTAACACCAACCGGTACTAAATGTTTGGGTGTTTTTTTTTTATTTTGCTTTAATTTTGTGTTTTCAATTTGGCTTTATTTTCAATTTAATTCTTTTTTGTTTGCTGGTATTTCACGATACTACAAATTGTACACGTTATGCATATATATAAATAGATTTTCTCGTACGTAGAACCGCATATATATATAATATATATCATCGAATGTCTCACAGCCAACACCATTAACTATTCACATATACACATGTATATACATATACAATTTTCTCCTACATGTTGCCTTGGTGCCTTCGGAGCATGCCCGATGACAAGTGGTTCATGGGGGCGGTAGAGGGTAATAGTATTCTCCTTTGGGATCTATGACCTGGTCGAACAAAAATCCGGCTATTTCCTCTTGAAGTGCTAGTATACGGTTCGCTGGTAGGAGCTTATCCGCACCTCTACAGGCTGTTAAGAAGGAGATCAATATGCATGTGTATTAGTTGTGTTACAAGATATCAATAATGGTGTGAATAGAGTTCTAACAACGTACCCAGTCCTGTCTTTGAGATCTGCTCCTTTCGGACGCCATCATGCGAATGTTCTCGCAAACGTAGAATGCACACAGATCATTCCCGTCGCTTTGCTTCAGGGGCCTTTACGAGAATGGAATTGAATCAGATAATGGTTAATCAAGCATGATAATTAATTAATGGTATTGAAACAAGAATTAAAGAGATGGCTAGCTAGCTAGTACTACTTAATTACTTACCCTTGGTCGATTTCCCAGGGTGCGCGTAAGCTCGTCGTTCTCTCTGTTGGGCGTGAACACCCCCCTTTGAGCTTCTTCTATTGCGTCAATTATCTTTTGTTCGGCTCCTTTTAGACTTGCCTTCTTCGAAACTAGGCCTGTCTTCGGGTCCAACGCCCCCCCATGCGCATAGAACCAAGTTCTGCACCTGGGGGGCCAGCTCTTAGTAACCGGAGTGACCCCTGCATCCTCCATCTCTTGCTCAGACTTATCCCACTTAGGCATTCCCACCGCGTAGCCACCTGGACTCAGCCTATGGAACTGCGTCTTTTTTGCGGCATTTGCCTTGTTTTTTATCGACCGTTCCTTAGATAATTACGAATCCTTGAAGGTCACAAAATCGCCCCAAAGGTGCTCTCTTTGCTTCTCCGGTGTTCCCGTGAATTCGGAGTCTTCCTTCTGCAATGACGTAGTTGGCCCATACAGTTTTTCTTGTGGGTGTTGAATGCAATTGCCATCTTCTTAAGAGCAGCGCCCTTGACTTTCTCCACATCTGCTTCAGTGAAATGATCTGGTAGGGTGAAATGTTCCACCAGAGATTCCCAAAGGACTTTTTTGGCTCTGTCATCGACCCAAGTAACACCTGAACGTTTAGTCTTTGGCTCTTTCCATTCTTTAATGGAGATCGGGAGTTTGTCCTTCACAAGAACTCCGCCGACGGCAGATCCACTTGTTCGCAATGTTCTTAGGCGTGAGGGGTTCGCCACTAGGTTTGATGGATTCGATGTTGTACTTTACACCATCCTTGACAATGCGCACTGGCCTCGCTTTGTCCTGCTGTCTATAGAAGCAGATTTTCTCGATCCAGAGGGCTGAAATAAGAATGATCGATTCGTTAATATATCTTCAGTAAAAAAAACATGTGATGATCACCGTGATGCCTGCATATATAAATATACCTCGCCGGTAGTCTTTGTTATTTGAAGATCAGCATTGTCTGTGTCATCACAAACATTGTCTGTGTCATCATAATCAAAATCATAGTTCATGACTTCATTAGCTCGATTAAATCGAGATCGAATATCTTTTCATCACCCTCTCCGGTATTGTTCAGATATTGGGAGCCGTCATCTGCTTCATTCAGATCATCTAGCCTGTGAGGGTTGCGTATGATGTCGAACAATTCCTTTTCTCTCTCTCTGCCGATATTGTCCGCCATAGCTTTTACTTAACTCATACAGAAGAAATATAAAACAATTTAATTAGTATTCAAATTACAATGCATGGATGCAATCAATAAGGAAAAACTGAATTTCGAATACATCGTCTCGAATATATAATCTCGAATACATCATCGTCTTAATATATATAATCTCGAATACATCGTCTCGAATATTATATATCGAATACATCACTGGCTAGGTACCTAATAATCTGCTCCCCAAAAGGATTAATGCCATCTGCGCTTAGACCAAACCATACGTTCCTTGGGTCACCTGCAAACTCCTCCCAGTACTTTCTCTCAATTTTTCTCCAATGCGAACCGTCAGCGGGTACTCTCAACTTTCCGTCTTTTTTACGGTCTTCTGCGTGCCTTTGCGCCGCTTCGCATGCTCTTTGTTTTGGAACAAAGCGTTTCAACCGTGGTATTATAGGAGCATACCACATCACCTTGGCAGAATCTTCTTCTGAGGCGCTAAACCCTCGACATCACCGAGGTCATCGCATGACGATCTTATAACGCAATGCACCTTATACCGGGCAAGCGTTCAAATCCTCATACTCACCGTGGTAGAGGATGCAGTCATTAGGGCATGCATGTATCTTCTGCACCTCTAACCCTAGAGGGCAGACAGCCTTCTTTGCTTCATATGTACTCTCGGGCAATTCGTTGTCCTTTGGAAGCATATTCTTTATCATTACCAACAACTTTCCAAATCCCTTGTCGGATACACCATTCTCACGCCTTCCATTGCAGCAATTCAAGTGTGGTGCCCAACTTTTTTGTCAACCGCGAATTCGGGTACAACGGTTTCTTGTGATCCTCTAACATCTTATTTGCAACTTCGTCCTCTCCGAGATCACTTGCGCAGTTTCTCTTTGCATCGGTAATGGCCCGACCTAGATCATCGGCGGGCTCATCTGGTGCCTCTTCTTGACTTCTTCCTGCATTGCCGGCTCAGCTTCTTCCCCCATTGTTGTATCATCGTATTCAGGGAACCCATGGCCAGGATAGTCGTCGTCGTCCTCTTCTTCTTCATTGTCTTCCATCATAACCCCTATTTCTCCGTGCTTGGTCCAAACATTATAGTGGGGCATGAAACCGGACTCAAATAGGTGGGCGTGAATGGTTCTTGACGTGAAATGCTTGTGACCATTCTTACAGCCAGCACATGGACAAGGCATAAAACCATCCGCCCGCTTGTTTGCCTCGGCGGCAAGAAGAAAAGTATGCATGCCATTAATGAACTCGGGAGAGCATCGCTCATCATACATCCATTGTCGGCTCATCTTCATTACACAACACCGAATAGACCAAATTAATACAAGTTCATATATAAATTTCATACATAAAGTTCATATACAACACTTAATTAAATGCAACATACAAATAACTCTCTAGCTAAAGAATTTAAATGCAACAAAAAATGCGATCAAGATCGCAACTAAGGTAACAATTGATCCAACAGCATAATGATACCAAGCCACACTATCAATGGCATATTTTCTAATCTTTTTAATCTTCAACCTCATTTTCTCCATCTTGATCTAAATGATCATCGGCGACATCGGCAACATGCAACTCCAATTCCATCTTCTAGCCTCAATTCTTTTCAATTTTTCTTTCAAATACTCGTTTACTCTTTCAACTAAATTTAACCTCTCGACAATAGGGTCGGTTGGAATTTCCGGTTCACATACCTCCTAGATAAAAATATCTATGTCAAGTTGATGGGCATAATTTGTCATAAACACGAAATGCAACAACTAGTTTTAAAAGAGAATATACCACATCGAATCATAACAAGGGCGAGGGCCCGGCGAGGCGGATATCAAAACCATGGCACTATGTATAACAAACAACGTCTGGGTAAGATAATTATACGAGTAACTATATATCCAAATCATACAAACATCAATTTGGTAATGTAAAACATTCATGAACAAGAGCCTCACCACAAGGTGGTGCCAGTGTGAGAGACGGTGCAGGCGATCGGCCAGTGGTTATGACGGAGATTTAGAAGGCACTAAGTAAACCACACCTACATATGCAAACTAAGTGTTATTTTTTACATCAAATTGCATATAAATCAAATACTAGCAAATATAATTCCTCCCAAATTAATCACTATACAAAGCATTGCAAGAGCTAATCTAGCAATGAGAGTTGAAAGGACAAAGTTGCTAACCTTTGTGATCATTTGAATGGATGGCGGCCTTCAAATCTTGACAAATTTTGGGCAAAATTTGTGAGGAGCTTGAGGAAGAGAGGGGAAGAACAGAGGAAGTGAGGGGAAAGGGGAAGAACAGAGTGGCTCGGGTGGACGAAGGGTTTATGTACGTCGACCTTTAGTACCGGTTCGTGCCACGAACCGGTACTAAAGGTGCTAGACGGGCCCCAGACTGACAACACCCTGCCACCACTCTCTTTAGCACCGGTTCGTGGCACGAACCGGTGCTAAAGGTTCGCCACTGAACCGGGTACTAATGAGAACGGCCGGCTAGCCGTTGGAACCGGCACTAATGGACTCATTAGTGCCGGCTCAAAATCAAACCGGCACTAATGTGTCTCAGATTTGCCCCTTTTTCTACTAGTGGCAGCCCGTCCTCCGTCTCGGACGTGCTCGGCGGTGCTTCACCTTTGGCTGAGCTCGACGCTCTCACGGTACCTGTCACACCGGCCCTCTTCAATATATGTATAATCTCTCGTTTCCATTGCCTTCCGGATGTCTCACGTCGCAGACATGTCTTTGCCGGCCAACGTAACCTCGTGCACCATACTGTACACCATCAGCGGCTAGAAGGTGGACACGTGGAAGGCGATGATAATGAAACCGAATGAACAATTGTTTCATAGCTGGCCGATCCCCCCTGAGGTGTTCAAGGTTTCCATGGCCAATGTCGAACCGGGCCATGAGAATTTGGCTCCTCCGGTAGCACTAGTGGGAGATGACGACGAGACCCCGCGGCGGCTTGGCGATTGCAAGCGTTGGGTCCTGTTGTGGCCGAAGAGTCTGCTTCGTCTGGAGGCGGCCGGGAGCACACCCACGACCAAGCAGCCTTAGCAAGGTATGAACACCAATACCCCACCTACCCAATTAGCTTCGCCTGTCATGCCGGGTGAAGAAGAGGCTCCATTAGTGGCTGATGACATCGCGGCCGTCGAAGAAGCAATGCATGATGAGACATACCCATGCGGTCAATGTGCAACGATCTTGGGAGCCGCCTCCAATCTGTCATGTTAAAATCCATGTAGACGTGCATTGTCTCCTGATGGGACTACTGGAGCTGTTGTTGTACTTTGCAGAGATGAACATGGTCAGTATCTCAGATCTTCAAATATTGTTCTACCTGGTGTTAATAATCCAATGGTTCTGGAGGCCATAGCATGTCGCGAGGCCTTGGCACTTGCAGCTGATCTATCTTTGGATCGTTTGGTAATTGCCTGTGACTGCAAAACAATCATGGACGACATCAAAAAGGTGTTGGGAGGCCCCCATATAGCTATTGTGAAAGAGAGGAGTCTGTTTTGCAGGGCTGCGATTTTAGGAGGTCAAGCTTTGAATTAGGAGGTGCACAATCTTGCAAAATTTGATGTATCGCTCCCTCAGGATTGCCGTATGTGGCTTATATCCCCATGACCCTATTTGTATCCCACTGAACATTGTTCAATTTTAATACAGTTTGGATCCCTCAAAAGAAAATCTGAACACGTTGCCACTGACTCTTGACCTGCTGACCATTGACAACTGGACCAATTCACCGTTGACAGGTGACCCAGTTGACCGTTGACTTGAAATAGTTCATAAAATTCACAAAAAATATTAATTTGGGAAAATTCATGAAAATAATTTCTTGCGAATTTGAAATATTTCACAAATTTGGAAAAAAAATCGTAAAATAAAAAAATCACGAAATTGGATTTTTTTGCACATTTATATAAAGTTCATGAATTTGAAAAAAGTCATGATTTATTAAAAAGTTCAAAAACCAAAAAAAATCATGATTTTCTAGAAAAAAAAGTATTTAGAAGGAAAAAATTATAAGCACCCTATGTAAAAAAACACCGAAAACACAGGCTAGAAAAATGGTGGGACCCTTCTCGAAGGATTCTAAAACCGGTGGAGGTGGAGATAACGAGCCAGCGACCGAACGATTGGGGGTGTGCGCCCCATATAATTTGGGCGCTTATAGGCGCCGGCGCACCGGCCGAAAGTTCGGCCGGTCCAGCCCAAGCCGTCGGATGTGAGCCACGCTGTCGTTGGATCCGGGCAAAAAAACAGATCGCCCCCAGCTTCTTCTTCCTCGGGCAGTCGGGCTGGATCCGCATCTCCCGCTCGGGGAGCGGGGCACCGCGCCTCCTGTCCCCTCCGGTGGTCGTCCCCGTCGTCAGTCCCCACCCTCGCCGGTCTTCCTCGTCGCCCGCCGGACCCCGCCCTCGCCAGTCTTCCTCGTCGCCCGCCGGACCCCGCCCTCGCCGGCCGTCCTCGTCACCTGTCCCCACCCTCTCGGCCTCGTTGTCGCCTCGACCCATGCAACAGCTCCACCTGCGGTTGCAGCTCTTGACGACGATGGTTGTAGCTCCGCCGCGCTCACCATTGATGCTTGCTGCAAGAAATTATGTCAACGACGGCCGCGAGTCAATCAACGCCAATGGATGTAGCAAAAACTTTCACCGGTAGTAGCAAAATCAACCTACGGGTGCAGCAAAAAGCCTTCACTGCCTTCGCGAGGTCGCAGCTCCGCCTTACATGGATGTAGCAAAAACCTCCAAATGTAGTAGCAAAATCCTACTACGGTTGCAGCAAATCGTCCTTGTCGTCGTCGCGAGGTCGCAGCTCCGCCTGATGGATGTACCAAAAAGCTTCGCCGGTAGTAGCGAAATCCAATTACGGTTGCAGCTTCCCCTTGTTGTGCAGTGCCATTGAAGCTCCGCCGTGAATGCATGTAGCAAAAAGCCAACATGGTTCCAACTTCTTGGCATCGCGGTTCCAGCATTTGGATGTCATGGTTGTAGCACTCCCCCGTCGTGTGTGGTCACCATCGGCAGCTGCTAGCTTCCATCATCTGGTCACCGTGGTTCCAGCACTTGGACACCACGGTTGCAGCATCTGGATGTTATGAGGTGTACAAAGTGACTGTAGTGGTGATGGTGGTCGCCTCCATGTAACTCCGGCCATCACCGGTTTCAGCATCCATGCACAACTCTTGGATTTTGAGGTTGCAGCTTATGCAGGGGTGATTGTAGCTTTTTGGCTTGCTGGATGCAACATCCGATGAGTCGTGGCAGGGCGCGGCAGTGGTATTTTGCTGAGCCGGCGTCGGCAGAGCGGCGATGATGATCATTGTAGCTGCAGGAGAGAGAGGATTGAGGAGAAGAAAGCAAAGGAGGAAGAAGAAAGGAGAAGGAGCGGTTGAGAAAAAAAGAGCAACGAGAGAAGATAAGGTACCGGAGTGGGTTTGCATGGGGACACTGCTTCCTTCATACGCGCGTGGGAAAGCGACCGACTGAGTTTTCGGCCGGCGCGCCGGTTACAAAGGATTCCCATATAATTTGCACCATATTTGGCAGCTGAAGCTCAAATAGGATCCGGGGCTCTCGCTGCCACACGCATACACCAGTGTCATGACCCGTTACATTGGGCCAAGCGCTGATGGTCAAGAAAGGAGGAGAAGGCCAAATGAAAGCAGAGCAAAGGGGCTCCACCCAGCACTTGGACTGCCAAGATTTTTTTTCCTTCCGAAAACAGGTAAGCCATATACTCCCTCTGTTCCTAAATATAAGTCCTTTTAAAAATTCTAATGTGGACTACACACAGAGCAAAATAAATAAATATACGCTGTAAATTATGCCTATATACATCCATATGTATTTCATATTGAAATCTCTAAAAATACGTATATTTAGAAATGGAGGGAGTATCAAGCATCATAGGTCTTTACAGACACACACATACAGAAAAATAAAATTACATTTAAATTCTTGCGTGCGCCGAAGTCTTCTTTCTCCATAACCACCGTGCTGGGAGCATAGATGTCGCCTCTGGGCCTTCGCCTCGGCTTGTGGAAGCAGTGACGGGGAAGTCATTGTTGTAGACTAGGAGATGCCGACGGTTGCGATCGACGGAGTAAATTGCCGCCCGGGAAAACAAAACGCCGATAAAGGCATGTAAAAACTTAGAAGACCACTAAAGCCAGCTGAATCTAGACGGATCCATCGAAAGGCTTATTCTATTGAGATACACCCGGAAAAAGCCTGTAATGCCAATAAATCTATATTTTATTCAAAATATAGGTATTGTTTATTACTTTAATACCCCGAATATTATTATTTTAATTGAAAAATGTAACTATTCATGTGCTTTGGGGCGGGCCTGGGCTTGAGATTTTTGCTTCAGGCTTTTACAAGCCCGGCCCAAAATCCGGCCTGGCCCGAGGAATGATCAGGTTTAGTTCGGCGTGTCAATACAAAGCGAAAATGAAGATGAAATAGTGTGGGCACCAGGTTTCAAACCCACGACCACCTACACATGTTGATGTCTAAACTGGATAACTACCCCTTAACATATTACTCCCTCAGTTCCTAAATATTTGTCTTTTTAGGTATTTTAAATGGACTACCACATACGGATATATATAAATAAATTTAGAGTGTGGATTCATTCATTCTGCTCCGTATGTAGTCATTTGTTGAGATCTTTACAAAGACAAATATTTAGGAACGGAGGAAGTAAAACAAAGGCACTTGTTGGTTTTCTTTATAAATCTGTAGAGTATTTAAATTATAATCCCAGAAATAAAAATAAATTTCAAATATTCGCATGTTATAAATATTGTACTTACATATGAAATAACGTACTTTTAGAACTTGCTAAAATATTCAAATATTTGAAATAAAGTTTCTGAATTATAAAAGGATACTGACACGCAACCTCATCCGGTTACCCCCCACATACACTCTTCCCGACGCATCCCTTGTCAAGTCTTGTCACCTCTGACAGGCACACCTACCTACTAATAGGCGTCAGGAAGTTGGAGAGGCGCTGGATCTTCTACTTGCCTAATCTCTTTGACGTTTGGCTTTCTCCACTCTTCAGAACGTTCTCCAGTCTCTCTCTCTCTCTCTCTCTCTCTCTCTCTCTCTGAATCTCCGATAATCACTGGTATGCTTCAACTTTTATCTCCCTCCCTCTCAAGCTCTTGTTTACCTTCTCCATGTTAGCTCCAATTTCGTCTATTTCCCGAAATGTTTTCTTCAACTTTGAGTTGATACATTTTTACCTGAAATATTTAGGCACGATTCGTTTTTGTTGTAGATCCATTCCGTGGCTAGGAGATGAGCAAGCCATGGAAGTAACGCAAGGAGCTGGATGGACATCGCTACTGGAACCACACAGAGGAGCAAGATAAGCGTTTCTTCAAGGTTATGACTGGCGACTTCCATGAGAGAATGGTAAGCTATCTTCAGTTGGGCTCTGTTATAGCCTCCTAGGGTAATTTTATTTCAGCTGGATTGTGTTCTTGCTTTCTATGAAAACAAAAAAAGAACCTCTTGGAGTGAAACTGCATTACTTAATTCGGTCAGATCTGGGCAACTCTCTGTTCTCTCATGCCACTCTCTGTTCGCATCTGAAATATAGCATATATATGAGAGCTTTCTTCAGCGTTTTCTTCGTTTATAGTAGCAAATTTTAGTGTCTCCTGACCTAGTGTGCTTTACCTTGTTTCCTACAGATCATACCAGACAGGTTTGCTCAACATTTCAGGGGGCAAACAGGACGAACTATTAAGCTAGCATCACGCCATGGTTACACTTTCGATGTTCAGATTACCAATAATTTGGAGAAACTAGTCCTTGAATCGGGATGGAAGGCATTTGTTCGTGCCCATAACTTGAGAACGGGGGACTTTCTTGTGTTCAAGTATGATGGCAACTCTGAACTGAAGGTTTTGATCTTTGGTCCGAGCGGTTGCGAGAAAATTCCAGTGTGCAATCTCAAGAAAAATGCTTGTCATGATTTTCCCATGAAATTTCCACACAGTGGAAGACAAATTAGGCCAAGTATGGATAGCTCAAGGCAGGGGAATGACATCATCAATGTCAGCTCGTCGAGCTCTGCTTCAGATTCAGCAGGTTATGATTCACAATGTCAAACCCGCCATATATTATGCCCCATAGAACTTCATATATGACTTTTATTTTCTTTGTTTAGGAGGTATTTCATCTTCAGAAGATGATGATTTCCTGCCAGGTTGTATCCTCGCAAATGGCACCCTCTTGAATCTAAATCGGGTGCAGAAGAAGCAACTTAAAGAAAAAATCCGAGCTATGAATTCCGAAATCCCCATTTATGGGTGTGTCATAAGGAAGAGCAGTATTTACGGAGCAAGCCGTAGCCTTGTGAGTTAAATCTCTGTTCTTGAATGGATACTGTATTGTTAAGGAGCGGTCAATCTGGCTGTTTATCTTTGCATACTTACAAAAACAATGTTTGTCTTACCCAAGTGTTGTTGGCTTATTCTGCATATTGATTGAAGTTGTATTTCAGTCATGTAACCATTGGGAATGATAATAGCATGAACGTGCAGATAGTCCACTACACCATGCTGTTTGCTTCGAATTAGCATTACTAAAGAAGATCCTTTCTCCCTTTACCAGGATATATCAAGAAAATATGCTGAAGTATACCTTCCATTTAAGGAACAAATGCTGACCCTTCAGCGCCATGGCAAGAAGTGGGAAGTGCGGTGTCGTGTTAAGAACAACAAAACCAAAAGGCTTATGAGAGGGTGGAAGCATTTTGCGCGTGGCAACAGCTTGAGGCTCGGAGATGCCTGCCTCTTTGAGCTACTGAGAAACAAGAAGAAGTATGTGATGAATGTCCATATCATTCGCAAATCCATTTACAAGAGGTGAAGTATAACATATTTCCTACCATTGGTACCAACTTTTACTGCATCAAGCATTGTTGTAACCCAAGAATTGTTTGCCAAAAGATTGTGGGTGTCAGCAATTCCCTGTAATAATTCCGGAGTTATGAACTCAAATCTAATTATGTTTGGGCTGAAGTCCATTGCATCATCTCTCTATCTTAATGTACTCTCTCTCTCCAGGAAATGTTTCATACGAATGTTACAATCCATTTTAACTTTTCTATGGAAGTTATAGCCAGTTATTAAAAAGTAAAGGCTGAGCATGCATCTTTCACAAGTACCATTCATGTCTACAGGAAAAAGAAAAAAAACAAGGTTCCCTTGGAAGATAAAAATCCTAGTACTCATACTTAAAAGGCCGTATGTATCCCTAGTTGGTGCAGAGGTCGGGGAAGTGAACTTCTCCCCCAAAGAGAGTAATGACGGGCAAGAGGGAGGCGGAAACGAGACCGCCTGAGGCGGCCGATCACATGTCGCCGCCGTCCTTGCCCTCGACCGAAGTCACCGTCGTGCCTTTCCTTGACCGGCGGGACAGGGGATCGGCGCAGATCAGATCGCCCAATCCCCATGACTCCGTGCCGGCGCAGTCGGGAGGGAAGATGCAGGCGGCGGGATCGCGTGTTGGTCTCGTTCCCCCGGCGCCGAGAAAGATCGGACGGGGCCAGGGGCGATTCATGCAATGGCGGGTGAATTTCTGTGCCGGGACGGATTCCGGCAATCGGATCGAAGGCCGCATCCGCTTTTCTCCTCATTCTCGCTGGCTAGCCCTCCTGGACTTGGAGAATGATGTCCTAGCAATGAATACCTGCGGACGGCAAATCAATCGAGGTAGGGCTTCATTTCAGGATTGATGAGTATGACGTGTTAGTTGTTGAATGCGTGCAGGTCGATCTTTGTTCGAAGACACCGGAGATAGTTGATCTGACGGGGAGTTGGTTCCTGGAAAACCGGGACGGCGATTTTGGGCACTTATTGAGAGCGACGACGACGAACAGGTGGATGATCACGACTCGCCAGGTATGATGATTCCAACGATTGTACCGATGGAGTTGCCGGTGCCTCACGGTAGTACCTGATCAGCGTCGCACCAAAGTTCAAACATTCAAGCTGGCGGTGAAACCCTGGATCGGCCCGATTCCTAAGGTATTCAGCGAACCTGTTACTTTGTCCGATTTTATGCCCGATTCTTGGACTCTTGTTACTCGAAGAAGAAGAAGGAAAGAAGGTCGATCGCCACCGCCGCAGAAGGCCGCGGTGGCGAGGTCGGCAGCGATTCAAGCGGCGAGACGGGCTCGTTTGAATTCGCTCTTGGGATTCTGTGTGCGTGGCGGATGAGGCGAAGGTCGTGGGCTTGCGTCACTCGGGCGAGGCCGATTAGGAGCCCAAGCCTCTGCCGATCCAATACGTCTGTGCATGCATGTATCACCACCGTTGCTGGCGTGATCGAGACTAGGGTTCTCGAGCGGGGCGTCTGAAGAGAATATCATGCGCCCGGCAACATGGCGGGGCGGGCAACCACACAGCAAGCGAGGGCTTCAGCCGCCCGTGGTGCAACTACCGCTGCCGGCCGCGGTCGCGCCCCGCTTCGGCCCGGTGGTGCCGGTAGCGGTGCTCCGCCCCGCCTATCTTTGAAGTGCGGGGGATCCGCCAGCGCCCGCTTCGCTTCGCCGCTGGTGCTGGTGGGGCCGGGCGGGGTGCACCTCTGCAAGGGCCTTGGCGGGCGAGGAGCAGTCGTGGCGCTCCACCTCCTGCGCGATAGGGCCCGGTTCTTTATTGTTCCCAGCTCGCGGCGCCGGTGCATGGTGTGCAGCAGCGGATGATCCGTTCAGCAGCCGGTGGCCAAGGTGCCGGCCCTAGGGAGAGGTCGCGGTGGTTAGGGGCGTGGTGGATACAGTGGATACAGCAGAGATGGTCGGAATTTCAACCGGTACGGGCGGTGGGGAGACGGTGGATATGATGCATATGGTGAGGGGCTGCACCGTTGATCTTCATTCGGTGGCGGCCGTGGGTATAACTGGTACAATGATGATGGTCCAGGACATTTTCAGGGGCCGCCCGGTAATTTTGTTGAAGGCGTCGCCGGACCCAATGATCGCTTCCGGGGCGGATATCGGCGTGGTGGGAGAGGTAGACGCCCACCTCCACCGCGGCATATCCCACCGCCACCACCGCCCGTTGCGGACATGGCTACGGGGGAGGAGCATGAGCACATAGCAGATCTGGTGAGAGACTCATCCACGTTGCCCGCGGCTGCGGTTGACGTGGTTACGGCTCTGGCAGTGGTGACAGTTCCGGCGGCCTCTGGAGCTGCAAAATCTAGGGATGGCACATCTGACAAAGGGCCGGAGAAAGCGGAGGGAGAGAAACTCTCGAAGTGGGAAATTAAGAAGAAGAAGTTGCCTTGCTTTAGATGTGGCGAACCGGGTCACTTTATGGCAGAGTCCACTAATGAGCTTTGTGATTATTGCCTCAAATCTCAGCATGTAACCGGGGACTACCCACTTCTATCCGGTCCTAAACCTGGCATTAACATTTTTGGTGTGTTTTGCAAGCAGTTGATGTTCTTTGAGACACCGGAGGTGGACTCTCTACCACAGATATGGTTGAGAGTTCCTTCCCAGCGGTAGGCCGGGTGACTAATGGACAGTTGTCTGAGGCTCAGATTGTCGAGACAAGCTGCGTGACTTGGTGCGGTAACCATCGGTGGCATCTAGAACAGCTTAGAGGGACAGTCTTATAAGGTGGACTTTCCCACTAAAGAAGATCAGATGCATTCTCTTAAGTGGGGCTTGTGTAGAGTCCCAAGCACCAACATTATTATTGCTTTTGATGAGTGGAAGCAGGAGGAACCAGAGGGTATACCTTTAGAGGAGGTGTGGGTACGTTTCTTTGGCGCACCACCAAAACTGATGAAATATTTTCTGATTGCTTGGATCTTGGGTGGAATGATTGGCAAGACTGAAAAAGTGGACATGCCTTTTACTTGTGCACAAGGGGCTGCGAGGTTGCTTGTCAGTGTTGCGAGTGTTGAGCACATACCGGATGTGGTTAGATGGACATATGCTAGAGTCACTTATATTTTAGAGCTTGAGATAGAGGATACTCCGATTTCCCAGGATGGGGATGAGACTCGGGATATGGACACGACTGAGGGGGGCGGAGCGGCCGGGAATCAGGATAAGGGCACTGACGATTCACCACGAGAGTCGGACAAGGGGCCCACTGCGCAACCAGATAAGGCAGATAGTTCTGCCAAGGAGGCGCCCCCGTCCACCACTCCGATGAACACACTTCGCTTTGGTTCGTTTGGAACAAGATCGGCTCCTGGTCGGTTATGGAGCACCAAAGTCGAGGCAGACCACCCGGCGGATCTTGAGTTGCCATCGGTGTTGAGTCTGACCTGCGAGACGACGACGACACTCGAGCGACACGTTGACTGTGGCACAGACATGATTGATTCTTCTCCGGGCGGGCTGGTCGTCACTCACGAGGTGGCTGCGAGTGGGGGGATCATGGGCAGGAAGCCCATAACACCCGCCTACTTGTGCCCGACCAGTCTTCTTTGGGAGGGGCGCCTGGACAGGAGGTCTGTGGCTCTCTTCCCACCACGGCTGAGGCGACCCCGGACAAGATGGGGGCGAGGTGCGGGAAGGAGGCCCGTGCCGTAACCCCCCTACAGGACCGCGCCGTGCAGAACGGAGAGCTGGGGGTGAGGTGCCGGAAGGAGTCCCGTGTCGTAACCCCTCCGTAGGACTGTGCCATACAATGCGGCCAGGGGACGAGATGTTCTGGTGGGGAGAGGGGGAGCGGGACTAGTGAGCAGGCGGCTCTACGGTCTTCTTCCCCCTTGACCTCTACGGCCGAGTTCCGCTCGACCACGCCCTACCCTTCTTCACCGACGATAGGGGATGGGCGTGGGAGTCGGGAACTTACTCCTCGGGAGAGGACGGCGGAGGAGCTTATCGCTTTCGGCGGGATTGCGGATCTGGTGTCGGCTGGCAGGCGTATCAGCAACCGGATCCAGGGACAGCCAGATACGGATGACCTGCAGCTAGCGCGTGCCAAGAGGGCTGCCATGCTTCGTCATGTCGAGGCTACTACAGGTGTGTCTTTTGATAAAAGTTGTTCACTTTTGCACTTCTGAGAGAATGAAATAGTAGATAAGGCAAACGACTTAGGAATTTCTTTGGGGTCAAATGAAACCGAGGTCGTCAAATCCATTAACGATCTTTTAGACTTGGAAGCGGAGAGGGCTTCCGAAATCATTCGAAATCTTGCATCTATCAAACCAATGAGTGACAATGAAATGAATAATTTAGGAATGGCTGATCTTGCAAATATTTTTAATAACCTTTTGCCTACCGCGGAGGCGGAGGATGAGGAGGATTCGGAGACTACAGACACGGTAGAGCCTCTCCTGATGGAGGGTGAAGTTTCTGTCGTCGCCAATCCTTCTCTCCCGCTGGGAGTTGAGGAGAAGCCCAAACGGCCCTGGAAGCGGAAAATTTATCCTACTTCGGCGGTACGCAGAAGTGCCAGAGTTGAGCATAAAAAAATTTCACGATGATTTATGAAAGGACTCTTCTGGAATAGCAGAGGTCTAGCAGACTTGGCTAAACAAAGATTCTTAGCAGAGACAACGATAGAACAACACTTAGACTTTATTGCACTTTTGGAAACTGGACGAGATAATTTCACATCACAGTTTCTTCAAACTCTCTCCAGTGGTATCGATTTTGACTGGCACATCTTACCTCCTAGAGGAAGATCCAGCGGAACTTTACTAGGAGTACGGTGTGAGATGCTAGAGGTGCTTAATGTGGTTCAGGGTGATTTTTGGGCCAAATTCAGGGTGCAATCAAAACTAGATGGGTTTCGATGCTCTCTAGTAGCTGTCTTTGGGGTAGCACAACCTGAATTCAAACCTGACTTTCTGGCCAATCTGGTGCGGATCTGTGGAGATGAAAATCTGCCAATACTAGTTGGGGGGATTTTAATATCATCGGGAGAAGAGATGAAAAGAACAATGACAATTTTGATGGAAGATGGTCCATGATGTTTAACATGATTATCGAGAGTCTCAATTTGAGAGAAATAGAGCTCACCGGTAGACAGTTTACATGGGCCAACTCGTTACCTATTCCGACTTATGAAAAGTTGGATAAGGTACTTGCTAGTGTGGAATCGGAACAAAAATATCCGTTGGTGTCAGTCCATGCGATGCAGAGAGCGATCTCGGATCACACACCACTTCTTTTAGACTCGAGGGAGGCTACCCATGTGGCAAATAAAAATATCTTCTTCTTCGAGCACAGCTGGTTTGAGCTAGAAGGATTTATGGAGATGATTTCACAAGAATGGGCTAAGCCGGTTAGTGGAAGGACTCATGTTGAGAGATGGCAAAATAAAATTAGACATCTCGGACAGTTTCTGAGAGGTTGGGCCAGAAATGAGAGTGGGATTTACAAACGAGAAAAAGAGCGTCTTACTCAATTTATTGAGGCACTAGACGTATAGGCGGAAGCCACTCTTCTTTTTGTTAATGAGCAACAAAAGAAGTCCCAGGCTAAGCAAGGTCTATGGGCTCTCTTGAGAGAAGAGGAGCTGAAGTGTGCGTTGCGTGCGAAAACGCTTAGGGTTGTCCAAGGGGACGACAATACACTATTCTTCCATATGATTGCAAATGGTAAGCATAGGAAGAAAAAAATTATACAGCTTGAACAGGGGCGAGGGGACAATAGTGGGACATGAAAATCTGAAAGCATACATCTCTAATTATTATAAAAAACTTTTGGTCCCCGAATACAACTACGGTGTCACTTGGCGAATCTGTGATTGATGATATACCTCAATTACAGGCAGCAGAATGATGTTCTCTACGCACCGTTCTTGAAAAAGAGGTTCATCAGGCAATATCCCAAATGAAGCCAAATAAAGCACTGGGACCAGATGGGTTTCCAGCTGAATTCTATAAGAAATGTTGGCATATTATTAAAGATGATCTTATGCCTATGTTTCATGATTTTTTTGACGATCATTTGGAGTTGTTTCATCTTAACTTTGGTACGATCACGTTGTTACCTAAGAAAGATGAGGCAGTTCGGATCGAACAATTCCGCCCCATTTGTCTGCTGAATGTGAGTTTCAAAATCTTCACAAAGGTTGGAACCAATAGATTGACACAAATTGCTCATTCGGTGATCCAACCAAGCCAGACAGCGTTCATGCCGGGACGACACATACTGGAAGGGGTGTTCGTTCTACATGAAACGCTTCATGAGATCCACTCGAAGAAATTGGATGGGGTTATCTTCAAAGTGGACTTTGAGAAGGCGTATGATAAAGTAAAGTGGCCTTTTCTTCAGCAGGCAATGCTCATGAAGGGTTTTAGTGAAACTTGGAGGAACCAAGTAGATACCCAAGTCCAGAAAGGTAGTGTTGGAATCAAGGTGAATGATGACATCGATCACTATTTTCGGACACATAAGGGGTTGCGACAAGGGGATTCCATGTCTCCTCTTTTGTTAAATATTGTGGCGATATATCTGGCCGTCATTATTGGCGAGGCCAAGCAGCATGGCCATGTAGAGGGTCTAGTTCCTCATCTAGTCGATGGAGGGTATCCATTCTACAATATGCTGATGACACTATTCTATTCATGGAACATGACATGGCTAAAACACGTAATATGAAACTTATCTTGTGTCTCTTTGAACAATTATGCGGATTAAAATTAATTTTTCATAAGAGCGAGGTGTTACGCTTTGGGAAGGCCAAAGACGAGGAACACACTTACAGACAATTGTTCGGATGTGAATCAGGTGCTTTACCATTCAGTTACTTGGGTATACCGATCCATCACCGTAAGCTTTCCAATAAAGAATGGAAATGTATTGAAGAACGAATTGAAAAATAACTTAGTTGCTGGAAGGGCAAGCTTATGTCATATGGAGGTCGGCTAGTCCTGATTAACTCGATATTGACTAGTATGTCGATGTTTCTACTTTCGTTCTTCGAAATTCCGAAAGGAGTTCGCAAGCGACTTGATTTCTTTAGATCCCGCATCTTTTAGCAGTCTGATGAGGCCAAGAGGAAATACTGTCTCGCGCGATGGGATATCCTTTGCCGACCTAAAGACCAAGGGGATCACAATATTGAGAACTTAGAAATTAAGAACAAATGTCTTATGAGAAAATGGCTATACAGATTAGAGACTGAACCGGAGGGCATGTGGTCTCAACTCTTGCGCAATAAGTATCTGCACTCGAAAACACTAGCCCAGGTTACCATGAGACCGACTGACTTGTCGTTCTGGAAGGGACTTATGCAAACGAAGGACCTGTTTTTTCGTAGGGTCAAATTCTTGGTTGGCAATGGAATGTCAACAAGATTTTGGGAGGATACGTGGTTAGGAGAGATGCCCCTAGCCATCCAATATCCTACACTCTATAATATTGTGCAACGTAAGGAGGATTACGTTGGCGCCGTCCTTCAAACAATTCCCTTGAACATCTAGTTCAGACGTGTGTAAATGGTGAGAGATAGACCGCTTGGATGCACCTGGTTCGGAGATTGATAGAAGTTCAACTCTCCTACCAGCCAGATTCAATACAATGGAAATTAACTACGAATGGGATGTTTACGGTGAAATATTTCTATATGGATCTGATTAACTCTGGCCCCCTCTCAAGGTCGTTGCACTTTTGGAAAGTTAAGATTCCTTTGCGTATTAAAATCTTTATGTGGTTTGTCCACAAGCAAGTGATACTCATAAAGGACAACTTAATTACGAGGCGATGGGTAGGCAGTTCACGGTGCTGTTTTTGTGATCATGATGAAACAATACAACACTTATTTCTTGAATGCCCACTTGCTAAGTTACTTTGGAGAATGATTCATATAGCTGTCAATGTTAATCCTCCAGTTGATATTGCGTCTTTGTTTGGGACGTGGTTAGCTGGGGTTGAACAGATTACTGCGGCTCATATTCGGATTGGAATATGTGCGCTATTATGGGCTATATGGAACTGCAGGAATGATATGATTTTTAACAGACAACACACTTTAACTTTTTTGCATGTTATCTTGAGCTACAGACTTGGATCCGTGACGTGGTCCTTACTCACTCCTATGGACTCGAGGAGCCTTTGGTTACTGGGTGCAATGGGAGATGGTAGCTCGGGTTATCTTCAACCGGTTCGGATGGCGCTCGCATAACAGGATAGGACTCTAGGGAGCTTATCCTTTTTATTTTCACCGTGCCTGTTGTCCTGGTTTGCATGTAATTTTCCTTTTTTTTTTACTTTGTTCTGCTCCGTTTTGTGAGCTGTAAGACCTTTTTGACAATTCTGGATTATTAATAAGATGGCCGCATGCATCATCATGATCACGAGAGGCCGGGGCCTGGCTCCATTTCCAAAAAAAGATACTGAGGTAAGAAGTTTCAGACTGCAGTCACAAAATAAAGGCTTTAAGCATAAGAGTTGTATTCGAGGAAACTGTCTGGCCTGTTCTGCTGATCCACCACCTCTGCCTTCTAAAAACGCATCTGAAGAAAAGTGTGGCCACAAAATCTAAGAAACTGAAGATGTAGCAAAAGGAGGTTGGGCAAGGCCAGAATAGTGGAGCCTTGAAGATAAACCGAAGCAAAGAGCCCAGAGTTCATAATAAAGCTCAAGTCCAGTTAGTTTCATCTGCCTTTTGTCATATCATGGATGTAATACTCTTAGGACCCTATGTTTAAGTGGATGAACTGTAATGTCAGACAGGACAATATTATGTCAGAGGTTATTATTTGAACTCTTCACAAATCTCAAATACAATTTTACTTCAGGATTTCAAAAACTGTTCATGTTTTTGAAAAAATGTTCTTAATTTCAAAAAACGTTCAGTATTTCATGAAATGTTCATGAATTGAAAAAAATATTCCGGATTTCAAAAACAATTTTTGAATTTGAAAATTGTTCCGATTCAAGAAATTTTCACGGATACAAAAAACATGTTCGTGAATACAAAATGTTCGCGAAATACATGAAATGTTTGCTAGTACAAAATTATTCAGAAATTTGAAAAATGTTCATGAATTCAAAAAAGTTCATGAATTCAAAAAATGTTCGTCATTTACAAATAGGGTCGTGAATTCATCACAACGGTTGCGATTCCAAAAACTGTTCGTGATTTTGAAAAAATCTCATAATTTTCAAAATGTTCACAAATTCGAAAATGTTCGTGATTTTGAAGAATTTTTGTGAAATACAAATTGTTTGTGAATTCAAAAACGTTTGTGGATTCGAAAATATTCGTGATTTAAAAAAATTGTGAACTCATAAAAAACAATCGCGATTTTTAAAAAAAAAACGAATTACTGTATTTGTATTATGAATTGCTTCTGATAGATTTGATAAATTTTTGGCCCAAAATTAATACATTTTCTTAGCCTTATGAATTTAATAGTAATAACCTTTGCACTATCAACTTCATTGACAGATTGATGCCAATTGTTCTTGAAAAGTTGTTGAAAATCCGGGTCATCAAGCCAATACTTCCGAAATATGAATAACTTTGACTTGGGTATAGAGGTGCCAACTTGTATGATGCATGGAGTGTGATCAGAAGTGGTTGGCTAGGGAGATAGCCAAATTATTTGGGTACGAAAGGGTCTAAGCTTCTATGGAAAAAAACCATTCCAAACGCTAAAGAACAGAAATATTTTGCATATTGCTCCATTTATAATGTCTTCCTTTTAAACAAATCTCTACCAAATCCAAGTGACTGGTGGCTTCACTAAAGTGCATCATATCCTGTGTGTCCTACCGTGGTATGACGCTAATATGTGTACTACGTACTACCGCTGTCCCTATCTATCCCCCGAAAGTTAAGCAGACACTAATTTTTTGCAAAGGCTGTTTCATGAAACTTCTATTCAAATGTATCACACACTTTAGGATCCGGCGATTTTGTGCCAGAAAATCAACAACGAATTTTATCCATCAAACCATGATTTTTTGTAAATTCCATGGGTATACAACTGGTGTCAAGTTTTCATGCAGTGACACAAGACAATGGTGTCAAATACTTCTACATGGCAGCTGTAGACTTTGTAGTGCTTGGATCAGGAGCTTCAGTGTTATCTTTATTTCAAACAGAATAGATACTCTAGCTTAGTTACTACCTTCTTGATTAAGTAATAAGGCTTATTCCATCGACACTCACATGGTACTATCATGGGACCCTCCATCCCACTTCCTACGGAGCATTGGAAATTCGTTACCTACTTATTCGTGCAGATTTATTCTGACCTCGGTGTGGAAATTCTTGATGATGTTCTGGTGACACGTCAAGAATACAAAGTAGGCAGTTAAAGAAAAAACATACAAAGTAGGCTGATTAATGAAGGGGGTCTTAGGCTTTAGTTTAGAATAATGTCATCCAAAGAAAACATGATTTCACGATGCCTGATTGGAAAACAATTATCATAAAAGTGAGATTTTTTGTTTGAGAGATGCTGAGATAAGAAAGGAGCAATGCCCTAAGCAAGGCTCGGGAGTGAGCTGACTTTCAAATTCTACTCCCTGCATCACAAAATAATGTTGCCGATTTAGTACAACGTTGGGACATATGGAGTATTTCCTAGATTTTTTTCATTATCTTTTTCTTCTTGTAAGACTTGCAACTTTAATAGAGATCGACCAGGTGGCTCGTTGCTTCAAGAAAATTGGCAGTCCTATTTCATCAGACTTATATCCCGTGCATGACACACTTTTGAAGGTGGTGATTTTGTCTCAGAAAATAAACAATACATTTTATCAATTAATTCACATTTTTAATGAATATACAATTGGTATCATGGGCACAAGACCCTGCTGCCAAATACATGCAATATTGTGCTGCTTGGCTCGCCAGCTTCAGTATTATCTTCAGTTTAAAGAGAATATAAAATATGCATTCACAAGTTTCTAGATAACTGCCTTCTTGATTAAGCACTTGGTGCCGAATTTCTATGGTGTAGTGTTAAGATAGGTCTAGCGTGTCGTGTACATGTACCTTGTACGCATGTAATTGTATATGCTGATTGTTATATATAGAAAGACGTGGAGAGGCTTTGTCCCATGAAAAACCCTAAACCCTATTCTCAAACTTGGTATTAGAGCATCTCCAACAGCCGCGCTAAGCGCCGCGCGCAAAAAACCTGTTTGCCTTCAGTTTAAGCCTTGACCGCTAGCGCTGACTCCAGCAGCCAGCTATAATGCAGCAGCGCTGCTCAATGACAAAGCGCGCAAAAATACAGCACGCGCGTCGCACAAACCACATATACATTTCAAAGAAGAGGAGCAAAAATGATCAAACAAACAAAATAAATCAACAATAAATAGTTCAATTTCGTTATCATTACAACTCAAACAAATAGTTTATCGTTCAGTACAACAAATAATGCAATAAACACAACAAATAGTTCATGAACAATACAATGTCGAATGCAGAAATCATCATGCTCTTTTGTCGTCCATGCCATGCCCACCACTCTTCAATCAGATCATTCTGAAGTTCATTGTGCGTTGCGGGGCGCTTGAATGGCATGATAGGAGGCAATAAAATGGGCTACCCTTTCAGCCCTCCGTCGCACTCGCACGAGATGTCCCAAGAGTTCATACTGTGAGTAGTCTAAATCTTGGCCACGCTCATTCTCGATGATCATGTTGTGCATGATCACACAAGCGTGCATGATGTACCAAAGCATTTTTTGATCCCAAAATCTAGCCTGTCCTCTCACAATAGCAAATTGGGCTTGCAAAATCCCAAATGCTCTCTCCACATCTTTTCTAGCCGCCGCACTTTGAGCATTGTGGAAATCAAGATTTTTCTTACCTTCCGGCTTTTTCAACGGCTTCACGAAGGTTTGCCACTTTAGATAGATGTCATCCGCTAGATAATAGCCATAGTTGTACATATGGCCATTTGCTACAAACTGCACAGGTGGCAACTCACCGTTTGCAATCTTATTCATCAGTGGTGACCGGTTGACAACATTGATGTCATTCAAAGATCCGAGCATTCCAAAGAATGCATGCCAAATCCAAGTCTCCTGATCGGCCACCGCTTCAAGGATTATAGTGGAACCCTTTTTGGCCGTGGAATTGCCCATGCCATGCCTTTTGGACAATTCTTCCAACTCCAATGCATGAAATCTATTGAGCCAAGCATGCCGGAAAGCGGCGCTTTGTTCATCGCCAATAGCCTTGCGGCGTCTTCAGCGATGGGAGATCTCAAATACTCCTCGCCAAACACTTGCACAATTCCCAATGCAAAGCGCTTGACACACATGATGGCTTGGCTCTCACCCATAGCCAAGTGATCATCAACTAGATCAGCCGGGATACCGTATGCCAACATACGCCATAAGCGGCTGTCACCTTGAGGAGAAGGTGCTATGCTCGAGCTCTCCGCGGCATTCCTCCTTTGCTGGAAAAACCGGTCATGGCTCGCTAGTTTCTACGCAATGCGCCTGAACAAGTCGGTGTTCATCCTAAACCGGCTGACGAAAATACGACTCTGGGTATGTGGGATTCTCCACGAAATAGTTCTTCATCAATCTGTTATGGGCATTAATCCTATCTCTCCAAATTTTCTCCCGACCCATAGCCGAACCACCGTGCTTCGGTTTATTATTGATATGCATAGCTAGGATCATTGCAAGATCCTCCTCCTCTTCCATATCAAATTCTTCTTCGAAAGAATCATACGACGAACTCATCTACAATGTTCAATACTATACTATAAAAACTACAATTCAAACAAGCACCAAATTCATGAACTTTGAGCAATACATACCTTGTAGGCGTTTTGTCGAACACCTTATGCGCTGGCGCTGGCAGCGGCCCGGCGCTGTTCCCGGACGACGGAGGCGCAGCCGGCGGACTAGGAGGATGGGGCGAGCGGCGGCGCGGGATAGGCCGGGAAGCGCTGAACGGTCGCCGAAGCGTGGCGGCGGCGGCGCGGCGGATGGGGTGGAAGTGGGAGAGGAAGTGCGAGAGCGGCGCTCGAGTGTGCCTGTATTTATGTGGAGCTGAAATACACCAGCAGCGGAGACAGTGTTTCGACAAGGCGCCCAACTTCGTTATAAGCCAGCGCGCCCGTTTTCTGGCGCGCCGAAGCGACCCGCCCGCGTTCTTGGCAGCGCTAAAACCGACTAATTTGCGGCGCGGCGCTAGTTTAGCGCGGCTGTTGGAGATGCTCTTAGAGCCTACCCTAGCCGCCTCCTCCTCTCCTCCCGCCGCCGCTGCCGCCGCCACAGTTTTCTCGCGGCCGCCGCGACGTCCACCGCCCCGGCAGCCTCGATGACCCCCTCCTCCGCGCTCACGCTCTCCACCCTATCTGTGCTCGCCCCGGTCATCGCCCCACCGCCGCGCCGGCTCCCACCCCCATCCTTTCGCCCATCGCGGTCTCGCTCGACCGTAGTAACTTCATGCTGTGGAGGGCCCTTTCCCTTCCCAACTTCGCCGGAGTTCACCTCACGGCTTCCTCGACGGCTCGGCCAGGGCGCCGGCGCCGACCGTGATGACAGGCACCGGCGAGGCCGCCCGCACCGTGTCCAACCCTGAGTATGAGCAGTGGTGGACACTGGATCAGAAGGTCCTCGGGCATCTCCTGGTTCGATGAACGTGGAGATCTCTGCGCAGCTCATCGGCCGCCTGGGCGGCCGTGCACACCATGTTCGCCGTTGAGAATAGCGCCGGCGTGCGTAACCTCCGGCGCCAGATCCAGGCGCTGAGAAAAGGAGATCGCCCCGCCGGCGAGTATATGCAGAAGGTCAAGGCCCTCGCTGATTCGATGGCCGCCGCCGGCTCTCGTCTTCGCGATGATGAGATCATCGACTACATGCTGACCGGGCTCGGCTCGGCGTTTAATCCCATCGCTGCTTCGATGAACTTCGCGGGCGTGCCTATCACGTTTCCCGCGTTCTACTCCAGTGTCCTTCACTACGAGGCCCTTCAGCAGCAGCAATCGAAGCTTGAGGATTGGTAGTCCTCCGCCAATGCCGCGTCCCGGCCAGTCTACCACAACACCTCCGGCCGCAGGCCCGACTCTGGATGCCCGAGTGGCGGTTGTCCTTCCGCCGGCTCCTTCCCGCCAGGCTCGGGCGGCTACGGCCCCAGCCAGGGCAGCGCCCCTGGCCGCAACAACCACAACGGCCGCAATAGAGGAGGCAACGGGGCCGGCTGCAACCGGCGCTGGCGTCCCCAGTGCCAGATATGCAAGAATTGGGGTCACGAGGCGAGCGACTGTCGCAACTGCTATGATCATGACAACCGCGTCGCCAACTCCGCGTCCACATCCTCCTCCCATGAGCCGCCGCACTGGATCCTGGACACCAGTGTGACGGACCACCTGACGAATGATCTCGATCATCTACACTTCCATGAGCGCTATGGCGGGAAGGATCAAGTGCAAGTGGCAAATGGTGCAGGTTTGTCTATTTCATATATTGGTCATTCCACTATACCCGGTTCATCTCTTCGTTTACGCAATATTCTCCGTCTACCACATATTCATCAACATCTCCTATCCGTTTATCGTCTTGTCCTTGACAATGATGTTTTTGTGGAATTTCACCGTTTCTTTTTCCTTGTCAAGGACACTGCCACGAAGAAAATCCTTCTTCATAGTAGATGTCATGGCGGACTCTACCCCATCCCGTTTAGTCGTGCGTCGTCGTCCTCCAACTGTCAAGCGTCTCTCAGCCTCAAGACCACCCCGTCCCAGTGGCACCAGCGTCTCGGTCATCCCTCGAATAATATTATTCAAAACATTGTTAGGAATAATGATTTAGTGTGTTCTTCTGAATGTCAGACTTCAGTGTGTGATGCTTGTCAGCGTGCTAAAAGCCGACAATTGCCTTAGAGCATCTCCAACAGTCGCGCTTCGCGCCGCGCCCAAAGAACAAGTATGTCGCGGCCGGCTGGTTTAGCAGCGGCTGCCGCGCTGGCTCCAAAGAGCCACGCTTATATCGCAGCATCAGGCAGGCCGCTGACGCAAAAAATACAGCGCGCCCGACTCGCCGGGCATTGTATATATATGGCATTTTGGACATAAAATGAGTTTGAAACATTCAAAATGCAATGAACATGACATATAAAATTTCACACAAACAAGTTGATGAATAAAAGTTCATGCCCACAAGTTCAAAATCATGCCCACAAGTTCATCCAACCAAGTTCAAAATGCAAACCAAGTTCAAGACACAAATGAAAGACACATCAATCCTCTTCCTCGTCTTCGTCCTCATCATCTTCCGAAGACGATTCTTTCGCCTCCGAAGATGAATCTTCCTCCCTCTCCTCTACACGCGCCGCGTCATGTGAAGCTCCGACGGTGTTGGCAAGATCTTCAACGGCATCTTCATGGGTTCGTGTGTCAGGAGGCACATCGAAAGACATTCCGCCCATGGCGGCCAGAGGTGCACCCATGCCTCCCATGAGAGAAGCAAAACTCATGCCTCCCATGGCGGCCATAGCGTCGGGGGGTGGTCCAAAGCCATCCATGCCTCCCTTGGCGGCCGGAGGTGCACCTATCCCTCGCATGACACCTAAACCGCTCATGGTACCTCCGAAGCCACCCATGCCACCCATGGCGCCAAGGCCACCGCCACCCATGCCGCCAAGGCCACCGCCACCCATACCGCCAATGCCACCGCCAAGGCCACCGCCACCCATGCCGCCGAGGCCACCGCCACCCATTGCGCGAATCATGGCTCTTTTTTGCATCAACACTTCTTCACGGGCAAGATTGACATATTCCTTTTGCGCTTCATTGAGGTTGGATGTGTCCAAGAAGAACAAGTGCTTCTCCCATTCCAACAATCTAGTTCGCTCCTCATTGCTCACCTTCCTCTCCTCCAAAGCCACCTTCCTCTCCTTGGCCGCCACCCTTCTCTCCTCGGCCGCCAACCTCCTCTCCTCGGCCGCGGCATCTTGGTTCGTTGCCATTTTCCTCACCTCGTTGGCTTCTTTTCTTTCCTTCACAATTGCTTCCATAGCATTTTTGAGCTCATCATCTCCTTTCCTCTTCTTCTTTTTGGTTTTGTCTTTCTTGCACCCATCCGGTCGTTTTGGCTTCGAGTATGAAACCGAGTTGAGTGTGGGGCTTCTCTTGCCGTCATCACTTGATGCATCATCCTCCTCATCATCATCATCCAACTTTATTGTTCGCTTGCGTTTGTTGCTCAAATGCAAATCATCCAAATCTGCACGCTTCTTCCATTTCTCATCATCCTTCAACACGTTATAGCAATGGGGCAAGGTAAAGACCCTTCCTTTCTTGATCTTCCCCTTCTTGGTTGTCCTCTCCTCTTCTTTGAACAAGTTTTGCGCAATGTTGTACTACATGAAAACAAAGCAAGTTAGCACCAACAACAAGTATGATGAACATGTATGATGGACTTGTATGATGAACTTGTATGAAATGCCACTTACTCTATCGTCCTCATTTGTGCCACTTGGGTTCAACTTGTCAACCGCCTTTTGACAAGCCGCCCACTTTTGACAATCTGAGTTGATTGTCGACCATCGGGACCGAAGTGATCTCTCGGAGCGGTCAATTCCACTCAAGTTGTGAACATCAAAGTGTTCTTTCATCCGCCCCCAATAAGCATCTCTACTTTGATCACCTCCAACGGATGGATCCCTCGACACTTGCAACCAAGTATTGCATAGTAAGATGTCATCTTTGGTGGTGTAATTGCCCGCTCTTCCTTTCGGCGCGTCGACAATGCCCTCACCCTCCTCGTCCACCTCAAACTCATGGTCTTCGAAATGGATGTCATTGGTTTGAGACCAATGCGAATTGTTGGACCCAACACCCATAGTTGACATATATGCATCATTGTTGAGAATACAAAGTTTTTTAAACAATGAAAATAAGCTATCTATATTATGATGCATTGAAAAAATAACAAAAAAAATAAAAGTTGGAATTTTTTTTACCTTGGGAGCATTTCGTCAAACACGTGGTGCGTGTCGGCGGCCGGCTCAACGAGTGAGCTCGCCGGTGCTTCGGTAACCGCCGCGCCCGTCAAACGCCCTGCAAGTTTCTTTCCCCTCGCCTTCGAGCTGCCGGAGCCGTCCGCCGCCTTGTTCTTCTTCGCGGATGTCTTGCGCTTCTTCGGCCGCGCCGCATTGGGGAGCTTCGAGGTGCGGCGGCATCGGACGGCGCTGGCGCGACGTCGGCCGACGTGGTCATCCGCGGCGGCAAGAAGAGGCTGCCTTGAGGCCGACGCCGGCGGAGCTCCGGGCGTGGCGACGCCAACGCCCCGCTTAGGGTTTCCGGCGGCGGCGGCGGGGGAGGTCGCCGTACAATGGGGTGGCGGGGTGCGGTGCGTGCGTCCATGGCGAGATTCGCGGCGCCCGGCAGCCTTGGGCGTAAGGCGGAGAGGAGAGTGCGGGCGCGGCCTTTCGAGTGTGCCGTCTTGTGAAGCGGGCGCCCCAAATATACCGCACGGGATACCGTATCCTACCGCGCGCCCAACTCGTTATAGCGCGCGCGTGGTTTTTGCGCGCCCGTTGGAGCAACCCGCCGCGTTGCGCGCGCGCTAAAACGGCCTAGTTTGCGGCGCGGCGCTAGTTTAGCACGGCTGTTGGAGATGCTCTTATAATTTATCTCATCATGTTTCCACTATGGCTCTTGAGTTAATTCATTCTGATGTTTGGGGGCCTGCTATTACCTCTTCCGGAGGTTATAAATATTATGTGAGCTTTGTTGACGATTATTCTCGTTTCTCTTGGATTTATCTCCTCAAGCACAAACCTGACGTTGATCAAGTGTTTTATGTCTTTCAGGCTCATGTTGAGCGTCTTCTCCACACTAAAATTATAGCCTTTCAGTCGGACTGGGGTGGTGAGTGCCACAGACTGCACCGTTATTTTCAACGCACTAGGATCTCTCATCGTGTGTCTTGCCCGCACACCTCTCAGCAGAACAGGATTGTTGAACGCAAACACCGTCATCTTGTAGAAACAGGTCTTGCCTTGCTAGCTCATTCTTCTCTCCCATTGCATTTTTGGGATGAAGCGTTTCTTACTGTGTGCTACCTCATTAATCGCATGCCCACACCTGTTCTTTAACAAGATACACCCATATATCGTCTCCTTAAGGTGCAACCCGATTACAAGTTTCTTCGCACTTTTGGGTGCGCCTGCTGGCCCAGTTTGTGCAAATATAACACACGCAAGCTTGCCTTCGGTTCCACCATGTGCGTTTTCTTGACATTGACTCAACGGAAGTATGTATTGGATCTTTTGCACCGTGTGAGCATGGAGAATTGTAAGCCTACTTCCACACCGCTGTCTACTTCCGATCATCTTGCACGAGTGTCTGGACAGCCTCTCAGTACCGATGATTCTTTCTGGTATCGCAGTGTTGTTGGTGGACTGCAGTATTTAACACTCACTCGTCCAGATATTTCGTTCGCAGTAAACACAGTGTGCCAGTTTCTCTCACAGCCCACTGATGTTCATTGGGAAGCTGTTCAGCGGATTTTGCGCTATGTGAAAGGAACGTTGCACACAGGGCTGAAATTTCGCAAGGCTGTCTCTACTAGCATTAGTATCTTTACTGATGCAGATTGGGTAGGATGTCCTGATGATCATCAATTCGCTGGAGGTTTTGCCATCTTTGTTGGACCGAACCTCATTTCCTGGAGTTCAAAGAAACAACCGACAGTGTCGAGATCCAGTACAGAGGCCGAGTACAAAGCCTTGGCGAATGGAGCTGCTGAAGCCATCTGGGTAGAGTCACTACTCAAAGAGCTTGGAGTATCTCAGCAGCGAGTTCCTGTTCTATGGTGTGATAATTTAGGGGCCACATATCTGACTGCCAACCCAGTTTTCCATGCGCGTACCAAGCACATCGAGATTGATTTCCACTTTGTGCGCGAGCGTGTTGCTTCTGGAACTCTTGAGGTCAGGTTCATTTCTTCTAACGATCAGCTGGCTGATGTGTTTACTAAACCAACCACCCGACAGATGCTAGACTATTTTAGTACCAATCTAAATCTTGTACAGAGTAGAAGTTCAGATTGAGGGGAGTGTTAAGATCGGCCTAGCGTGTCGTGTACACGTACCTTGTACGGATGTAATTGTATATGCTGATTGTTATATATAGAAAGAAGTAGAGAGGCTTTGCCCCACGGAAAACCGTAAACCCTATTTTCAAACTTGTAGGACTTATTCTATGGATGTTCAAATCGTACAAAGGGGCCCTTCATTATTCTTGAGTGCCTGCTGCATAATCCGCGTTGGAAATTCGTTAACTACTTATTGGTGCCGATTTATTCGGACCTCGATGTGGAAATTCCTGATGATGTCGTGATGACACGTCAAGAATATAAAGTAGGTCAATTAATTAAGGTTTTTTAGGCTTTAGTTTAATTAGCGCAGTGTCATCAAGAGAAAACATGATTCACGATGCCTACTCCAAAGGGCACGTATTCTTTGTCACACTGAAATGGCAAAAGGAGGCAATTAGAGCGGATCCAGAGTTTACGTGGAATTCTAGGCTATGGAACGTAAGTCAACTGAAGCATTGGATCCGATCAATGCTACCATCCATTTTTAATGTACTAGAGAAATAACTAAAGTTCAGTCGCTATCTCGAATCTTAATTCACCTCCATTTTTAGTTATTCGATTCCACATCATTTAAACGTCATAGCACAAAGTTCACAGAGAACACATATTCTGACGGACTCACACTTCTTCGATTTGCCCCATCATCATCTATAAATAGACCCCGGCTCGTTCAGTCACAACCATCATAAACCTCCAAAAGAAACAAACAGCATAGATATATAGCTAGCTCAACTTATTGTTCAAGCGAGCTGATCAGATCGTTCGATCTAGGTTCGTAGAGAAAGAGTTAGCAAGTTGAGCAATGGCGGAGAGGGTGAGGCGGCTGGCGTCGCAGCGCGCGGTGGTCATCTTCGGGGCGAGCAACTGCTGCATGTGCCACGCGGTGAAGACGCTCTTCACGGAGATGGGCGTCAGCTGGACAGTGCACGAGCTGGACAAGGACCCCCGCGGGAAGGACGTCGAGAGGGCGCTCGCCGGCATGGTTGGCCGGAACCCACCTGTGCCGGCCATTTTCATCGGCGGCGCGCTCGTCGGCCCCACCGACAAGGTCATGTCGCTGCACCTTGGCGGCCAGCTCGTGCCGCTCCTTCGCCAAGCCGGCGCTCTCTGGCTCTGAACTTCTGAAGAATTAACGACAACAGTGGCTGATGCGTACTGCAGCTACATCATTTTGGAAAGGTCCTCAAATATATTAACGGTCGTGATCTTTTTTTTTATCTGAACGGTCATGATCTCTCAGTTGTACCTCTTGTTGTCATAGTATCGTACTCCCTCCGTTCCTAAATATAGGGTGTATAGTTTTTGGCACGAAAATTAAAGAACGCAAGTGGAGGGAAAATTTCACAAGTTTTGGGCGATATTACTCCTGACTATTTGACATGAGAAAATAGAGGAGATTACCTAATATAAGGAAATGTAATCAAATCCCTTAAAAAATTATCCAAACGAGTGGTGCAATGCGATACACCTTATATTTTGGACTTTTTCTCAAAAAACTATACACCTTATATCAAGGAACGGAGGGAGTACTATAACAGAAGGAAATGATGCCTTGTAAGAGATGGGCATTCTGAGCAATTTAAATGAGCTTATGCTTATCTTCTCGTTGCTAAATTTGATGATTTGCTTAATTTTGGAGGCTGTTGTGCTAAGACAGTGAGAGAACCCACGCTATACATATAACTGGTACCGTGATTCGCGGATTTATGTGGCTAGAATTCTTGAGTGATTTAAGGGACTGATGTTTGTGCTAACTTGAGAAGGAAATGTCATGCTGTTAGAGCATTTCAAATACTACATCATATGGAAATTTATTTGCTAGTATTTTCTCTAATGAATATTTGTTGTTATTTTCAGTAACAACATAAATAACAACGTGGACAACAATGAAGAAGGTACATTTGCAACTAATTTCAACCCAACAAATGTCCAAAACCATTGCAACATGTTGCTCATGTGTACACACCATGCATATACCATACACGCCGCCAATTAAGAGTAGCTCGGTTGGATAGATTTCTCATGATGGAACTTGCGCACCCATGTTCAAGTACTAGACTTGACATGGGTGCTCACACCTTCTTGAATTATCCTATTCCCTTCAGAGCAAGAAGATTGGTAGACTCAATCTCACATAGGCGCCCATAAGGATAGGATGTGTGTGTGCCTTCATAGACGTGTGCACGTGCGTGCGTGCGTGTGTGTGTGTGTGTGTGTGTGTGTGTGTGTGTGTGAGAGAGAGAGAGAGAGAGAGAAAGAGCTTACGTGTCTGTATTTTGTTTCTAAAAAGGTCAATGTACACGATTGCAACATGGCAAAACACCTTGCACAACATAAAAAAAAAATGTCAATTTCACCGACCTCTAACCATCACCAATGGAGGCGTCGAACATTGCAGGTTGGGGCATGAATCTACGAACAGGCTCGTGACGCCGGACAGCGCCACCATAACACACACAGACACGAAGACACACACACACACACACAAACACACACACACACAGAGAGAGAGAGAGAGAGAGAGAGAGATCCTTTAATTTGCGAGAGTGCGCACACTGATAAATCATCTCTACTGAAAAGCCCTTGTCACATGAGTTGCTCTTGTGACTCACGAGGCATTTTTGCCGCCAACTCTGAAGACCCATCCCTCATGCCTTACTCCCCACCGCCACCATCATCAGTAGGGCCAACATGCTCTCCTTTATGATTGATGAACACCACTCGTAGCTAGAGCGAGATCTCATGCCCCAACGATGTGTCAGTTGGCCCCGTGGTTCGCATGATCTAGTTGTTGTTGCATACATTTCCACGTGATCCTGGCATGTGTAAAATGATGAGGTCAATTAGCACAGAGCACTTCATGACCTATATAAACAGATTATCCTTGATACTTGCATCATTCTTGTAAGTAGAATCTACGATGTTCAACTTCATTTCACAAGTGTCGAGGTCCTAAATTGAGTTTGTCATATAAATGCTTAGAGATAGTGGATACACTAGCACCTAGATCGTGTAAAAGCATTGATTTTGTTTCAAAACTATACCAATATTGATCATAGGCTCCCATATGTCAACTTGTCTAGCGGGGAGCATTTTAGCCATCTCCCATCTTGGTGGATTCAAACTCTAGCTCCATGTATGTTTGTGCTCTTCACAGATTATGAATAATTAGGATCCTTGTCATATTGGGCTTTTGGTATCTTTAAATTTAGTATTCCAATAAAGTCTTCCAAGAGTATTCAAATGGCGATCCATCTGCATGCTCCTCTTCTTCATATACTTGCATGGCTTGGGTGGAGCTCTTCGTCTTGATTTACTAACGGGGTTGGGCTCTGGCTTGCCTGCAACTTGGGTAAAATGAGAACTTGACTCTCAATGATACTTACGATTTCAATGTTATTTGTCCCTTTTCTGCAGCATTTCCACATCAGAAGTAAGAGTTCCTAAATTACTAGCCAATTGGATAAACAAAAGTCGCACACTATATTTTTTAGTGAAAATATTATTCCGCTTCATCTGAGCATTTAATTGCTTTGGCACGTCTTGCACACTTTGGCGGTTTGGAGTGTCATTGTTGTAGCCGTTTGAAGTACATGCGTGCATGGACAACATACAACTTTCAAATTTGCCATCATAAGAATAGAGTTCTTCCACCATCGTTAAAATTACTGCTACCTATAAAATTAACATCATTAGAAGCATAATCAACAATAACATTAATGGAGATTAGACTTGAAATATCCATGCTTATCAATTTTTTAGTGATATTTCACTATTACTCGCTAGTTTTCTTCACCTTCGATAACATTTTTTTGTATTGTCATGGGCGTTGGTGCCTTCTCAACATGCCATTGGATATGGTTCTTAGTCGACATTCTACAACTTGATAGCTTCCACTCGCATGTTTACCCCTAAATGCTACACACATGGTAGTTCCAAGCATATTTTCAGAAATAGGGTGCAAGGCATGGTAAAAAAGTGTGGAGAATGAGCCATTCTTACATCCCACAATCTAGGCAATTTTAGGTGGCTTACTCCACTTTTGTTTGCCGAGCGATGGCAAAGGTTCGTGATTATTTCAGCAAACACTATAATGTTAACACACAACTGCATGATTTAGTAAGCTAATTGGGATCAAAACCAAATTAACCCGTGCGAGTGTTAATTTCAAAAGGTCATGTCAATGGTGTGCTTTCGTCCGCTAATGGCTTTATTAATTTATAAAGCCGCACTCTTGTTGAGCTTTTTTAATAGAAGAAAAATGAATGTAATTATGAACCATGTGATAAATTTGAGACCCTGATAAATGCCACACGTGTGGCATGAACACACGACTGGAAATGTTTTTGATAGTAAGTTTAGTGGCGCATGGATGACAATTTTAATTGTCAAGCATGACAATTTTCTTTTCGTATGACAAATTTCAGTTTTTTTAGTTTGTTTTTTCTTACAACTTTAGTTGTAAAAAAACATCAGGGCCGGAGTGCTTCATGCCACATGTGCAACATTTATTGTTTGGGTTAATTTGTTCATAGTATACCTGGCCATGGGATACCTGGCCCGAAAAATCCAGACTTGACCCGGCCCGATCTTGCTCACGGGCCGGGCCTGTGCCTAGGTTTTGAGCCCGAAGGACACGCCGAGCTGGGCCCAAGCTTGCCATATTTGCGTTTTAGGGAAGAGGCCAGGCCCAAAGCCCAATGGGCTTTCTCGTTAACGGGCCGGGCTTGGGCCTAAAAACTAGGCCTGGCGGCCGGCCGGCCCAGGCCCAGGCCTAGGTTTTCTGCTTCAGGCTTTGTTAGGCCCGGCCTGGCTCGGCCCGACAGATGGCCAGGTACAGTTCATAGGAAAAAATGGACCCTGCTCGGAAATAAACCCCTCCGAGCCCAAACCCTTCTCAGTCCTCTCCCCTCCTGAAAAATCCCCCAAATCTGACCGGCCAAAATATGGACGGCGATGGACCGCCGCCGGCGGCCGCGGCCCCGGCCCCATCGGTGGCGTCGGTGCTCGGCGACGACGACCTCTTCCGCGAAATCCTCCTCTGCCTCGGCTTCCCCAACCTCCTCGTCCGCGCCGCCCTCGTCTCCAAGCGGTGGCTCCTCCACGCCTCCGATCCGGTCTTCCTCCGCCGCTTCCGCGAGCGCAACCCGTCACGCCTGCTCGGATTCTACGCCGGCTACCCCGGCCGGTATCAGTTCGTGCCACTCCCGCAGCCCCCGGAGCTGGCCGCCCTCTCGCGCCGCCCGGCCTCCCCCTGCGACGGCGCCTTCGCCCGCGGAGCCGAGCGACTCATCCACTGCCGGAACGGCCGCCTCCTCACCGCGTTCCGCAGCCGCTGGCGCCAGCTACGCGGCGGCAGATTCAAGCACTATCTCCTGGCGCCGCTGCTCGCCGGGGAGGCCCCAAACGTCCTCCCACCGGCACCGCCGCCCACCCATGAGCGCGCTCAAGCGAGATTCACCCAGATGTTCCTACCCGAGGATGGTGGCCGCGACGGCATCACCTTGGTGCATCTCTTGATGGTCAGCCGAAAAGTCTATGCGGAAATATACGCCCTGGGATCCGGCGGATGGGGCGTCCCTGGCACCGCGGTGATAGAGGTAGAGCACCCGCATGCCACAACCTTCCTGGAAGAATTGCTGCCGCCCGTTCATGGCAAGGTCTTCATGGTGACCACCTCTGGGTACATCCTGGGTCTTGATTTGGCCACGTCAACCTTCTTCACCCTCCAGCTCCCAGTTGGAGTGCGGCGCAGTTACCTGCTGTCATGTGCGGAGGATTCCGGGCTTTATCTCGTCAGTGCAGACGGATTTCAGCTCAGTGTGTGGTTGAATGGGATGACCGGTGACGGCCATGGTGCAGCTGGTTGGTTGCTGGTGGATACATTTAGTATCCGTGAGGGATGCACACGTTTTGCTGATCAAAATCAGACTTCGATGCCACAAGATGGTGATTTCCTTCGTGTTGCTGCAGTCGGGGACAATGCCGAGTTTGTATTCTTGGATTATGCAACATATGGTGTTGTCCTTTATGTTCATCTGGGGAGCAGGGTGGTTGAGAAGGTGTATGAGCATGCACCATATGGCCATGGTAATGTTCATATAAGCCGCATACATATCTCTCCCTTTATGATGATGTGGCCACCTGTTTTCCCTGCATTGAACAGAGGACATGATAAAGAGCAATTATCTCAGCGTGTTTGATCTTTGTTATATCGTCACTGGGTACAACTTCTATAATAGCAAGCTATGTTTCTCTGATGAGGTACTGAAATGGATGACCAATTTATGTATTCAGATGGTTTTGACTGCATCTCGTCTAACTAATGTATACTACCATGTTACTGTGTTTACTCCTTTTGTATTTCTCACTCATTACTCTGCAATCAACTTGTGTAGTTCCTTCTGCTATTTGGGCAATAAGTATGAGTAATGGACATTTGTGCCATGTCATATAAGTATATAACACTATATGTTGTACTTGGTTCCGAGTTTGTTAACAAATATTAAGATTAACATTGCAAATGTGTAGACATTCGTGATATGTCATATAACACTGTATGTTGTAGTCATTTAAGTTGGATCTTAAGAACTTGAAGTTTGCAGAAGTGCATTGTAAGTTATCCAGCAGAATTACACTGAGTCTAGAGTCTTCTGAGATTGACCACAGTGTGTATAAGATATTACTTATATGACCACTCAGTCATTAATAACGATTCTCTGGCAATGATTACTTGATTAGTGCACGGATGGCCAAACGCAACTGGAAGAGAAATAACTGAAAAGTACAACTTGTGGCACAAGTGCTCATATAGGTTCCCGGTCGTAGCTAACTGTATGCTTTTTGGTCTCTTCCAAAAGCTAATACTTGGTCTCCCCGATTTGCCACACCTCACAGTGATTCCCTTACACGTCAATTAAGCCTGAAATACTGCACCTAACACTTTCTCCTCAACTTAATAGTTTTCCATAAATGCTGGGCCATCTGCCTCACAAAGCTCAAGAAATAACAGCATATTACTAGCTCAAATAAGTAAGCTGATCAGAGTTTGGATCTGAAGAGTGTATGATTCATGGACTTGTTAGGAACATGAAGTATTGACAATGTTTGGCAAGTTCCTTAGCTCTACATGATTGTTGAAACTAATCCCCCTTGAGCTGTTGACACTCCAATACTAATGCCTCTTCTCAGAAACAAATCCAGGAAAGAAAAACTACGAGCTACGTACTAGTCTCATCTCTGGTGGGGAACAACAACCACTACTTACTGGTAAGAACTTCCATCAACAGTGAGCGGGGAATATAGATCTAGCTATTCAGTATTTTGGTTCATCTCATTTGTGATTTCCTGGAAGACCTGCAGGTGGTTCTGCAGCCCCCATTGTATTGTGCTCGCCGCGTTCTAAACCAGCGGTTGGTGGCCTTCGATGTGACTAGCACCCGAGAGTTTCTATTGTCAGCAAATGATACATGACAGTGGAAAAGTGAACGCTGAGCTGCACTGCTGCTCCATGGTGTTTGCTCGGTGCCTTGAGCTTTCTCACCGAGATGAAGGGTGTTAAGACTTTGGCAGACTCGATTGCTGTGATCTTGAATTTTCTGCCACTTCCATGTTGGAGCGGTCCTGACAAACTTCCCGTTTGTGTTCTAGTCTTCGAGATTCTGGAATCATTGCATCTCCATGAACCTGGTGATGTGCATATTACTGCATTTCTGGTTGAACATAAATATGATTTGTATCAGGGAAAAAAATCTTGGTTAAATATTCATGCAAAACTCCATTGTGGGTTAATTATTAGCTCATGACTTTTTCACATGGGATTGCGCAATATACTGAACTCGTTCATTGTCTACTACTCCCTCCGTTCCTAAATATAATTCTTTCTAGGGATTTCAATATGGACTACATTCGGATGTATATAGACGTAGTTTAGAGTGTAGATTCACTCATTTTGCTCCGTATGTAGTCCATATTGGAATCTCTACAAAGACTTATATTTAGGAATGGAGGGAGTAGTATAATGAAACCATGAAACTGGCTTCGGCAGAAAGTAAGCTTATATGTATAATTTTTTTACAGGACTGAGATACTTTGTACAGGTCAAGACTAATACTTTTGACAGACTCCTGAGCTTCACCGGGACAATGCTCATGGAAGGATCTTTGTCATTTTGATGGCCTCCTGCCTGATCTGCTTTTGAATAACTGCCCAGAACACTACAAAAACACAGGTAACATGGCAGGAAACATTTTCAGCATACAACGTTGATAATAGCATAACTTCAGGCGAAATGAGCATCTGTTGCAGCTACTAGTTAGAAACAAACATAAGGAAGTACACATTATCAAATCTTGTCACGCAGTTTCGATATAATCTTTTGATATAACAGATTTTTGGTAATAAGAGGCATATCCTCAAACCAGGAATTCTCGGAAACAAGATCGGAAGATCCTTTTCCCAGCTACTAGTTGGCTTTTCCTCGGTTCAATTACTGCTCTGATCCCATTTTGACTTGACCTCTGCCCTAGAGAAAATCAATGCACCTAGTCATGTAGAAGGGTTAACACTTACGTATCACTTTGCGCTAGTGTCAATTTTTTTAAATTTACCCAAATGATAACGCCCACACGTATATGGCCCAAAGGCCTCCATTACCATTCATTTTGCCACGTTAAAACAGACGACATCAGAGGGAATCTTTTTGATTTTTGGCTTAAAAAAGTTTTATCTTCTAATTAAAAAAATCTAATTAAACTTTTTCACCATTAAATCCGTCTCGACGAGATCTTCAAAACTAGATCCCATGTTGATATGTTTTGACGCTTTTTTTGCTAAAATTTGCCATGATGTTTACACTGTAGTTGCCATAGTGTTTACACTAAAGTTGTCATGTGGCAATTTTAATTAGTTTATAGATCATTGCAATGTTAGTGTTTTGACCATGGCAATTCCGGTACTTTGACCATAGAAATTATTTTTGTATGAACCATGGCAATTTTAAGTGCATATATCATGGCAATTTTAGTTTATGATTCATGGCAAGTCTAGTTTCTTAATTCCCGTTTCATAATATGTCAAAATTGAAGAAAAAATAGCTGAAACATATTATGACAACTTTAGTGTAAACACCATGGTAATTCATGTGTAATACACATGGCAACTTTTAACCCCCAAAAAATATCGTCGAAACATATTGATATGAGATCTAGTTTCGAAGATCTCGTCGTGATGGATTTAATGGTGAAAACGGATCTTCAATTGGATTTTTCATTTAAGAGATAAAACATTTTAAAAATTGGAAATCCGAAAAGATTTTGGGAACGATAACTGCCGAACATTCGGATTTTCTGGACCTGCAGCCGAACGTGCTTGTAGCCGTTGCACGAATCTTGATGGTATCCCATTGCCACGTCAGGGACGCGTTCGGGTTGAAGGCAAATTCCCCCGAATGTTTTTTACTTGCGTACCTTATCCTTTCCCCTACAATCACTGCTTTCACCCACTTCTCGAGTATCCCTCACCTTATCATTACGGCGACATAGCTGGCGAGGCCTTTCGGCGGTTGGAGCAGCGGCGTGCGGGGCGCGAGTGCTGTGGGAGGGCGCCGTATGCGGGCACCACGCTGTGAACCTGCGGGAGGAGGCGGCGGCGAGGATGGCCCGCGGGAGGAGGCGGCGAGGTTGCGACCCGCAAGGAGGGGCCAACGACGAGTGCGGCTGCGAGGATGCGGCCCGCGGGAGGAGGCGGCGAGGTAGCGTGGCGCTCCTGGTCCGCGCTGCCACCCACATCCTGGGCGCTTGCCGGTCCCTCGACGGGCGCCGTCGGTGAGACCCGTTCAGCATCGCTTGCCGGGTCGCGCAATCTGGCGGCAAGGATGCGACAGGGCTGCATCTGGCGGCTACGTAGCCTGTAGATATGGAGGCTGACGCGGGACACGAGGGAGGGAGTGGCTAGTGATGGGGGTGAGGGACGACGCCGCCACGGCCAGCATGTCCACGGGACGCCGGGGTCCTGCGAGGTGGACTCCGCCAAGACCGGCGGCAAGGGCTCCCGCGGTGCACTGAGCAGTTTGGTAAATGGGAGGCACTCGGGGCGCACAATCTGTCAAAACATGCAGGTGAGGATGACATCTACACTGCATTGCTTTCGTTGATGGTACCGGGTTCAGATCGGCTGGTTGGTAGATCTTCATGGTACTGGAATGTTACTCGTATTCTTTTCGCATTTCAGTAATCGGATAAAACAACACTACCTTTTTCCGATCAATATGCCCTTGTGGACTCAGAATAGTGCCACTTCAATTAGTGTCAATTCTTTAGCTCAGTTACTACTACATAGCTTCAGCTGGCATAGGTTGCAGTTTCAGATTCACATTTAGTAAACTAGATGACACCCCGCGCGTTGCTGCGGGATCTCTTTGTACTAATTAAAAGTAGCATTGAAACTAAATAGGACCCCAAATCAGCACTGAATTTTCCAAGGTCAACAATCTAACAGCAAAGAGAATAGGTTCTTCACTGGTAGTACACAGGCTCATGTGGGTGCATGGCCAGAGTATAGATATACATATTCGATCCTATTGTATGACCAATTCTTAGAACATGATTCCATATATGTGGATTGCAACAAAATAGGGTATCAGAGTATTGACGTATGTAACAGTACCTCGATACTAATGAAGACTTATTTCAGTTTTCCCCTCTGAATTATGGGGGTTGACTTTCCGTTCAAATTGATTAAGAAGAACTTGTCAGTTTTGTAGCTTCTCACAGAACAAATTCAAGCAAACAATGGACTTTATCTGAATCGATCAACAAAGCATGGGCCAATGAATAGCAACTTAGGCCCCGTTCGGAACTCCTTTGGCTTCTCCAAATCCATGATTCCAGCTTCTCGTACTCACCTTTGCCTTCTCTCATGGAGCTAGGTGTGTTCGGCTGCGAAAAATTCTTCTCAGATCCGTGGAAGTGAAGATGGGTTGCATGTGGTGGGCTTAAGGCCCATTTCCTTGAAAACAGCAGCAGCCCACGGCGTGGTTTGGCTGGGAGAACGCGGGGCGAGGCATCAATCGACTGGTATTTCTAATTGAGCGAACCGTTATTCACTTGGCGGTGGCAATCCTGATGTAATTTTGTCAAACTTCTGCTTCGCTGTTCCTGGGAGCTGCACTTCTGCTGCTCCACGATTTTACACTGGAGAGGGATCGTCCCCGCGGAGCTGGCTTCCTGGAGCTGCAGCGTTCGGGCTAGCTCCTTGCGCGGAGCAGGAGAAGCGCGGATTTGGAGAAGCCAGATGAGTTCCGAACAGGCTCTTAATAAATAGTAGTCTGGGATTAAACTGGGTGACAAACATAGCATCTATGGAGATCAAAAGATTAATAAGGTGAGTGACTGTACAATTCTGAAGATATTTGGCAAAAGCAAAAGGAAAGAACATCTTTGAATGCTACCCTACGACCATTGTAGTCAATTAAGTAGAATTGTTCTTTTTTCAAGGGAAAACTACAGTGGTTTGGAATAGAAACTGCTCGATGATACATTTGTTGGAAACATAACTAAGACAAACACATGTTAAATATTGTACTTTCCATAAAACTGATGAAGAAACCTCTCCGATTGAAAAATACCAGTTCTTGTCAAATCTCTCACTTGGATCGTAAAGCACAACCTGCAAAGGTCATATCTGAGATCACTTTAGGCCTTTAGGGAGGCGCAATATCGTTATTAATCATTGATAAATGCATCAAATATTCAATGGGCATACAGCCACGAGTCATAATACAACGATACACATATTGTAAATATAAAAAGAAAACATCAATCCAGATAGCCCAATTGAACTTATCTATTTTTTAAAATGTCGAGAACATACCTCCATCTTGTGTACTAATAACTACATGTGACATAAACCTTCAAATAGTCAAACAATTAGGAAAATAATATTTTGCCCAAGCCACGTATAACCAGCCATTATATAGGGAACATGAGGAGAACAGACATTTCAATTTAATTTGGCTAGATCTGTAACAATGCCTCGCCTGCAAACAACATGGAGAGAAGTACATGTCCACTAAAGTCAAGTTATCCTGGCTGGATCTGTAACATCGGCTTGCTGCAAATAACATGAAGAAAAGTACAATTCCACGGAAGTTCTGTCATCCAAATAGCAGATCAAGATGAGCAATAGTACTTGCTAATGTATCATCATAAAAACTATTATCATTCACTGTGCAGGCTCAGGGAGATGAACATGTGTCCTGTAATTTTGAATTATTGCAAACACAAAAATCAATACGAAATTGTACTGAATTAAGCGTGGACGGGAAAACTGACCACTTCCTCCTGATAAATACAAAAGGCTGAATCTGGTACATGAGAATCTAACACTAACCTCTTTCTTGTTGACATGCACATGACAAAGGAAAATGGAAACTGCATACTTTGGGGGATTTGAGGATGTGATAACCATTGCCAATCTAGGTCTTCGTGGTCAATCTCCCCATGTACAGTGTACTCCTTGCCGAATGGAGGCGATGAATAGTACCAATGCATTGGTGATGAGAGGCGGGGGATGACGATGAGATCAATAGATGCCGCTTACACAGGACAGAAGAGGACAGAAGAGGAGCCGATCGTGGTCAATCTCCCATGTACAGTACGCTCCTTATGGCCAAGCTTTGTATGATAAAGGAGTTTGAAAGAGGGTTAGCTTGTTTGATTTGGAAACGCAAAGGTGAAATCTGACTTCCTCTTTTGGGGAAAACAAAAAAATGCACTATCTTGCTGCAATCAGCAACAGGATTGGTCCGTACACATGCAATTCAGGGGTCATAGCACCAGAAATTTCCACTTCAAAGGAATCAAAACATTCACACTGCGCAGCCATAAATGTATTTCTACTCTACGAAACAATCCAAAATAATCAGTCGGAAACATCGCAAACCCCGGGTTGCCGTATCCGCATAGGTGCTGCGGGAGATGATGAGGCGGTGCAGAAGGTTAGGTGCCGCCCATGGCCTCGACGACGACATCGGAGAAGGCGCCGGGGCCGAATCCCTCTGCCTGGACGTGGTCGGAAAGTGCCACCACGTTGCAGTCCACGGGGCGGAGCTCCGCCGCTGAGTCCGCGAGCTCGTACAGCTGCGGCGCCCCTACCGGTGCGGGCAGGGCTGCCGTCCCCTCCGCTGGCACGGGCGGCAGCGGGTGTGGATGCTGCGCCGCTGACATGGAGGTCGAGGGGCTAGGGTTTTAGTTGGTCGCGCGTCTGTGCGATGGGGACGAGAATGGGATCGATCGGGAGGAGGAAGAAAGCCTGCTTCGGGGGCTTCACAGTTTACTGCCTTTTATGTTTTTTTTTCTTACGTTACAGCCGGGAGGTGGAAACGAAAGGTATGGCGTGGGGACAGACAGTTGGGCTTCTTTTTTCTATTTGCCTATTGAGACCGTTGGGCTTTGGTCTGTATTTAAGTCTGCACATAAAATGTCGATAAAAATTAGTTAAAAAGAAAATAATTGTTGATGTGGCAGTTTGCTGAGGTGGATAGGCCGCATGCATGTCAAGAGAAATAGGTTAGTGGGGATGAACTATTTAGGTATTATAAATGACGATGGCAGTTATGCATGGCAACATTTTTTAAATTTCCAGGATGATGACAATATTTAGTAAATGACAATTTGTTACCAGAAAAGTTGCCATGGGAAATTTGTAGAGTGAAAAAAATTCTAAGTTTTTATCAAAAAGTTGCCGTGGCAAATTGTACAGAGAAAATAATTCTAATTAGTTATCAGAAAAGTTGCCATGGCAACTTAAGATGCTAAAAAACATGGCAAAATTATAGATGTTTAAAAACATGGCAAACTTGCCATGGCAATTTAAGACGTTCAAAAACATGTCAAACTTTACGATGTGCAAAAACATGGCAAACTTTTTTAATTAACATGTTAAGAACATGCAAATTTGCCATGGCAAAGTTATAGATGTTCAAAAACATGGCTAACTTGCCATCGCAACTTAAGATGTTCAAAAATATGGCAAAGTTTCAGGTGTTCTAAGACATGGCAAACTTGCCATGTCATTTTTTTAAATGCTCAAAACCATTTGAAACCTGCCACGACAAACTAAAGATGTGCGAAAACATGACAAACTTTTTTTAATTAAGTTTGTACAAAAACATGGCAAACTTCTTTAACTAAGATTGTCAACGGCAAACTTGCCATGGCAACTAAAGGTGCTAAAAAACATGGCAACCTAATATGCTCAAAAACATGGCAAACTTGCCATGGCAACTAAAATCAACATTTTTGTTTACAGTTGTGTTTTTTTCCATGGCAACTAAATGCATTTTTTTTTCATGATTCGTTGTGTCTTTTTGTCATGTCCATCCAAAGAATGTTTGTCATGGCCATTACAAATTATTTTGAGTTTCTCACAAATTGACAATGGCAAATTTAGTAATTGACCATGGAAAATTATTTATCATTTGATCTTGACATTTTTTAGTAAATGAGAATGGCATTATTTAGTAAATCACCATGCAAGTTTTTAGTAAATGCCGATGGCATTTTTTAGTAAATGGCCATGGCATATTAAGTTTACGATTCATGGCAATATTTTACTCTTCTAGTTTTTCAAGGCAAATTTACCTTTTTTCCTAAGACGATGACAATTCTTAGCAAATCACCATGGGAAGTTTAGTTGAAGAATCATGGCAAGTTTGGTTAACGAATGATGGCAATTTTATTTTCATAGATCATGGTAGTTTTTAGTAATTGACGATGGCAAATTTAGTTCATAGACGACGGCAAATTTTATATTTTCATTAACTCACCATGGCAAATTTATTCCGTTGATCATGGCAAAATTAATAACTAGCCATGGCAAATTTTAGTAAATGACCATGGCAAATTAAGTTTATGATTTCATGGAAAATTTGATTACTTAACCATAGCAAAAAAATAAAATTGATGCTAAATTTCGTAATTGACCATGGCAATTTTGAGTTTATAGATCATGGCAAATTTTTGTTCCATGTATCATGACTAATGCCAGAATTATTCACTCATAATAATATTTGCTTTTTAAAAAAACACGTTAATGCATGGGGTAATGTGCGTCACAGTAAAATTAAAACAACAACAACTTTACATCACTTTTGGCCACCATTGCCAACCTTTGTCATCTTTGTTTTGCCATAATGCGTGCTTTTTTATGAGCATGGCATTTTTTTGCTTCTTTGTGCAACTTGTCAAATTTACTTCTTATGCGCCCATGGAAAATTTAGTTTTATGGTCATGGCAAATTTGTCTTTATGCATCACGACATTTTTTAGTGTACAAACCAGGGCATTTAATTTTTAATTTATGTAGCACGGCAATTTTATATTTTCGTTGCACCACGTCAATTTTTTTATTTTCGTAAAGCATGAAATTTTTGCTAGTTGTCATCTATCATTGCATTTTACTTTTTTCTATAGGTAGTGTGTGGTAGTTTTAACAATTATGACAATTGATGGCAATTTCTAGATTTTTGTGGCATTTTATTGTACTTTTTTTCTCAATTTTTCAGCTGGTTTTTCTTCAGTTTTTTGTGTTTTTACTGCAATATCATTTGTTGATTTATATTTTTATGTACATAATAGGTTGTGACTGTTTTCTTTGTCACTTTTGTTTAATTTCTTTTTGCAAAGGGAATTATTTGGGCTAGCAGGCCTAACAGAAGGTCTAGGTAACGTGGGGATGGAACGTTCGGGATGGAGGATTTTTTGGCCGAACAAATTTGTTCGATCGATGGACCATCCAGTACGAACGACTCGTTCGGTCTAGGAGACCCCCAGACCGAATGTACGGTACTTATCGACGTCCAAAGATTTTCACATGCATGCGGTGACGTGGCACAATCTGTGTGTTGTAGGTCGTATGGGCGGGTGTTGCTTCCACTATACGTGTGGGTATTATCAGGGTCCTAAATTTATCCTATGAGTAGTATTATTCTGGAGGTAGACTACCTTCATCTTTGTCTATTTTTTTTATTAGGTATGCTACGGGAGCCAAATCTTGTAATTATGGTGATTGCGATTTTTTGAGGGAAGGTGTGACGCCTAGGGCATATAATAATGATGATTGCAATTTTTTAAAGGGAAGGTGTGACGCCCATTGAATCATGTAATTATGATGATTGAATCGAATCATCAGTTGCCAACCGGGAAAAAAAGATGGGATGGATGGACGAAGGTGGGCAGAACGCGGTCGGTCGGCAGGAAAAGGAACCTTAGGTTCTTTTTAGATAGTAGAGAAACTGAGGCAAAAGATTTGCCTCATCCATTAATTAAGCAGAAGAGAGTTGCCTGGTTAACTAATGGAAAATCGGGCTAAAATCGCCACAATCTACCCGTGTGTTATCATCATCTCTTCTCCTCAACAGGTGTCATCGCCCTCCCTAAACTCCGAGGAACCGACTTTGACTTCGCGGAAGACGAACATCGACCCAGTCGTCACCGTAGAGGTTGTGTGGAAACACAAGAAGACCTGTGCCAGCCACCCGCATTGAGGGCAACGCAACTCCGACTTTGATGGAGAGCTCCGAAGGAGGACTATGCACGGCTGGCGCTGCAGATGACCTCGCAGAGGCCACCGGCTGCCAAAACAGCAGCCTCCAAGCCAGATCCTTCAGAGCCACCGGGTAGCAAGCGCCGCTGTACCCTGTCAGGACCCAACTGAAGGATCAACAGCAGTCCGGCTAAGTTTAAATCCCCTGCCGTTGGCGCGAAGCTCCCCGGGCCGTCCATCGCCCATCGGACGCTCTTCCTTCGTTCGTACCGCTTCACGAAAGGAGAAGCTCTGGATCACGTCGAAGTGGCATCGGACGGCTAGCATCAAGGCTCGGGTCGCTGTTCACTTTCCGGCAAGGACTTACAAAGGTTGCCCCAACTGTTTTCTGCTTCACTTTCTTACTTTTTCCCCCAATTTGTAAGGCTATAAAGCCAAGGATTCCTGCTCGTTGAAGGGCATGAAATTGTTAGGGTTTCCCCCTTCCACCGCCAGTGTTCCTGGCTGGCCTTAGGTTCCTCCTGATTTGTACTAAAACTCCCTGAATTAAGCCAGTAAATCGAGCTAGTTTGAGTGGAATTCACCCCCTTTTCTCTGAATATTGTTCTTCAGACTCCTCTGGGTCTGACAAGTGGTAATCAGAGCAAGGTTTCTCCTTGGCGGCGCGAGATCCGGTGCCGAGGTGGAGTTGGAGGCGCCATAAAATCCTCCACTTCCTACCGGCGACGTTAGGCGGCGGTGGATCTCCGGCGGTGACTGGCGGCGGTGAGAAATTCGGTACAGGTTTGGGCGCGGGAAGAGGTTGCAGAAACACACCGTCTCTGTGGTAAAATCCCTCCCTCCCTCCCAGATCTGGTGTACTTCGAGAGGCGCGGCGTTGGCGGCGGTGCTGGCGGCGGCAGGATCGAAGGCCAAGGTCGGGTTGCAGCTCCGGCTGTGGTAAAATTCCTCCCTGCGCTGGCTGATCACACACAGCGAGGTTACTTGGCACTCTGCTAGTTGTAAAACCCCTCCCTGTGCTCTGTTGGTGCAAGCATGACGGGCCCTACGGATTCCTCCTCTACTGCAAACTTGGAGTTCCAATCCTTGCAATTGGATGTCAAAACCCTGCAGCAGAACAGAGAAACAGACAGACAAGACTTTGAGGATTTCAGAGACCACGTTTCCACAAATTTTCACTCACTGCAGAAAACCTTGAGTGAATTGCAGGGCTCACTGAACAGCTTCATTATGGGCTTTCCCAAACCTGTGGAAAATCCTCCAAAGTCCTCACGAGCTGGCACAAGGTAGTGGCCAACAACAACAAACACCAGAAGGCCCAACTCATGCACCAGCGGCTCTCCTTCAAACTCCTCCAACTGTGGGTTCTGCAACATTAGTGGACAAAAACACTGGCAAAGAGCTGAACTTGGATGGAAGCAGCAAGGCCCCTTATAGGCATCCACATTTTGCTGCTAGTAAACAACCTGCTCCTGAAACCAGAGCACCCACTGTTGTAAATCAAACTATGAATGCTCAGCAGATAGTGCAGCTGGACCTGGAGCAAGTTGAACAAGTCCCACAACAAGAAACCAGAGGTGGAATAGGGCAGAGAGACCAAGGATTGGACAACAGAAGACCTCTACCAATAGTCAAACCAGCAAAGTACAACATTCCTGAATTTGATGGCACTGGTACTGATTCCTGGATACAGACAATTGAGCTGTACTTTGAGGCTGCTAGAACCCCACTTGAGCAGAAAACAGAAATTGCAGTAACATACCTTAAGGGCCCTGCAATAGAATGGTGGAGAGGTACTGGAATTGTACCTAACACCCTACCTTGGTATAGGTTCTGTAGGCTCCTGGGTGACAGGTTTGCAGAAACCTCTGTTTATGACAATGTGAGATCCTTTCATGCACTCACCCAAACAGGATCTGTAAATGACTACATCCTCAAATTTGAGCAGGCCATGAATTTGATGAGAAGAGATAACCCTGCTCTGCCCCAGGATTACTACAAAACCAGTTTTATCTCTGGACTACATGACAATATACAACACCATGTCCAGTGTCATGAACCTGCTGACTTACAAAAAGCAATCTGGCTTGCGAGAAGAATGGAACAAGCACAGCCACAGAAGAAAACCGTTATACCTAACAACAGTTTTCCTCAAGTGAGAAGACAGGTGCAATTTGATCCAGGAAAACCTAGACCCACCAACACAGCTACAATCATACAACAAGCTAGAATGAAGGGCATCTGCTACAAGTGTAAAGAACCTTGGTTTCCTGGTCATAAAAAGGTCTGCAAACTGGCAAATCAAGCTCAGATTCAAGCACTACAAGCTGCTTGCCCTGATGATGCTGAATTGGTCTACTATACTGAAGTTCTGGATGAAACTGATATCCCTCCCCCTGTGGAAAGTGATGATACCCCCCTCCAAATTTCTATGCATGCTCTTATGGGTATCAAATCAACTAAGAAGCTCAGCTTTACAGTCACAGTCATGCTAGGAAACACTCCAGCTACTGCCCTCATTGATAGTGGCAAGATCGCTACATTCATCACTCCTAAGATTGCCCACCTAGCTAATTGTGCTCTCACTCCCACCAGAAAAAGGAAAGTGGTGGTAGCTAATGGAGAAACTCTCTGGTCAGAATTTATTGCACTACAATGCCCATTCTCACTGCAAGGAACACAATTCTCCACTGATCTCAGAGTACTACAACTTCAGGGTTATGATGTAATCCTGGGGGCAGATTGGATGGCTTCTTTCAGCCCAGTAGAGTTGGACTTTGATGAAATGCATGTGAAGATCACTCTGAAAAATGGTGAAAAGAAAATTTTCAAAGACGAGAGCCTACCTTCTGTAGCTGTGCAAGAAGGGGAAACTGTAGATGATTTCTCTAAAGAGCCTGTTTGTGGAGCTGTCTTACTCTTGAACAGAATTGCTGTTCAAGGACCAGTAGACACTGTAATTCCTGCTCCTGTCCAGCTGCTTTTGGACAAATACTCACCAGTTTTTAGCACTCCAACTGATCTCCCTCCAAAAAGAACTGTGGATCATGCCATACCTTTCAATCCTGAGGCCAAAATAATCAACCAGAGACCTTACAAACTTCCACACCACCAGAAAGATGCTATGGAAACTATAATCAAGGACATGATCAAGACCAAAGTAATCAGGGACAGTTCTAGCCCTTACTCTTCCCCTGCTCTCCTTGTTAAAAAGAAGGACATGACTTGGAGATTGGTCAATGATTTAAAAAATTAACCACAGACAAGAAAGAACAAGTCTCCCATCCCTGTCATAGAGGATCTCTTGGATGAGTTGAAAGGTGCCACTGTATTTACTAAACTGGATCTAAAAAGTGGATATCATCAAATCAGAATGCAGGAAGAGGATATTGGAAAAACTGCTTTCAGCACTCATTGTGGCCACTAGGAGTATTTAGTTATGCCCTTTGGACTTACTAATGCCCCAGCAACATTTCAGATGCTAATGAACACAATCCACGGCACCCTATCTGAGGAAATTTGTGTTGGTTTTCTTTGATGATATCCTGATATACAGCAGAAATATGAAAGAGCACTTGCTCCATCTACAACAAGTCCTTGAAGTTTTGCAATCCAACCAACTATATGCAAAAATGAGCAAATGCGCTTTTGCACAACCCCAGGTGGAGTACTTGGGCCATATTATAAGGGATGATGGAGTAGCAACTGATCCTTCCAAGATTGAAGCAATCAGCCAGTGGCCCACTCCTGAAAATGTAACTCAGCTGAGAAGTTTCCTTGGCCTCACTGGTTACTATAGGAGATTCATCCAAAACTATGGATTTATCTGCAAACCCCTGTTTCAATCTTTGAAAAGGACAACTTCAGATGGGAGAATGAGCAACAAGAAGCTTTCAACATACTGAAACATAAAATGACCCAAGCCCCTGTCCTGGCCTTACCTGATTTCTCTCAACCTTTCATCTTGGAAACAGATGCCCGTGCTTATGGAATTGGGGCTGTGCTCATGCAGGAAGGTAGACCAATCTCCTACTTCAGCAAAACCATTGGCCCTAAAAGCTTCTGCCCTTTCCACTTATGATAAAGAGGCCATGGCCATCATTGAAGCATTGAAACATTGGAAACATTATTTTGCTGCTTCTTCATTGATTATAAGAACTGATCAGCAAAGTTTAAAATACATACAAGAACAAAATCTCATTGAGGGCATTCAACACAAGTTACTGGTCAAGCTATTGGGTTACAATTTCAAAATTGAATACAAACAAGGTAAGAATAATAAAGTTGCTGATGCTCTTTCTAGAGTGAAATACAGGTTACAATCACTGGTTGCTACTCAAGTGAAACCTGCCTGGATATCTGAATTTATCTCAAGTTATACCCAGGATCAAAGGTGCAAGGACCTTATTGCACAGTTAGCAACTTCTGCCACTGCTGTTTCTAATTATGCTCTTCAACATGGAATTCTGAGATACAAAAACAGAATAGTCATTGGCCAGAATTCCAACCTCAGAAATCAGTTGGTGTCTGCTCTACACAATTCTGAACTGGGGGGCCACTCTGGCCACAGAGCAACATACCAGAGAGTTAAACTCCTCTTTCACTGGCCTGGCATGAAGCAATTCATTGTGGATTATATTAAACAATGCCCCACATGCCAAATCAACAAACCAGAGCACTGCAAGTATCCTGGACTGCTTCAACCTCTCCCTGTCCCAGACTTTGCTTGGTGTCACATTAGTATGGATTTTGTTGAAGGCCTCCCCACCTCTCAAAACAAAAATATGATCTTAGTTGTGGTGGACAGGTTCACCAAATATGGGCATTTTATTCCAATGCAACACCCCATCACTGTCAGTACTGTCGCCAAAGCATTCACTGATAACATCTTCAAGTTGCATGGACTACCTTCAGTTATAGTTACTGACAGAGATACCATCTTCACCAGCAATCTTTGGTAGGCACTGTTTAAAAAGCTGGGCATTAAACTACACATGAGCACTTCTTACCACCCTCAATCAGATGGCCAAACTGAGAGGGTCAATCAGTGCTTGGAAAACTATTTAAGGTGCATGGCTTTCCTACAACCTAAGAAATGGATGAACTGGCTCTCTTTGGCTGAATGGTGGTACAACACTAGTTATCATACTGCTCTGCAGATCACTCCATTCCAAGAACTGTATAACAGGCCTCCCAACATGATATCTGAAGCAGCTCTCTACCCCACTGAGCAGGTCCAGGAATTCTCCTCTGTCCTCACTGCTGAACAAACAGCAGCTCAGATCAAGGCTAATCTGCTAAAGGCCCAAACCAGAATGAAGCATTATGCAGACAAAAAGAGATCTGAACGAACTTTAGAAGTGGGTGACATGGTCTACCTTAAACTTCAACCCTACAGACACACTACATTGAGTGTCCATAGCTGTCTCAAGCTTCACTCTAAGTATTATGGCCCCTTCAGAATAACAGAGAAAATTGGCCCAGTAGCTTACAAACTACTGCTACCTGAAGATTGCAAACTGCATCCTACTTTCCATGTCAGCCAATTGAAAAAGCACCTGGGGCCACAAGCAATCCCAAACCCCAGACTGCCACTCATCAATGCTGATGGTACAATTCTCCTAGAACCGGAAAAGCTCTTGGAGAAGAAACTCATTCCCAGAACTCAAGGAGATATCCAAATACCAGTAGTGCGCTGGCTTATCAAATGGTGTAACATGGACGAGAAAGATGCTACTTGGGAGGATGCAACGTTCATACAAAAGGTTTTTCCTGGATTTCAGCCCCGAGGACTGGTCTGAAGTCGATCGGGGGGAGTTGTCAGGACCCAACTGAAGGATCAACAACAGTCCAGCTAAGTTTAAATCCCCTGCCGTTGGCGCGAAGCTCCCCGGGCCGTCCATCGCCCATCGGACGCTCTTCCTTCGTGCATCGCTTCACGAAAGGAGAAGCTCTGGATCACGTCGAAGTGGCATCGGACGGCTAGCATCAAGGCTCGGGTCGATGTTCAATTTCCGGCAAGGACTTACAGTGCCCCACTGTTTTTCGTTTCACTTTCTTACTTTTCCCCCCAATTTGTAAGGCTATAAAGCCAAGGATTCCTGCTCGTTGAAGGGCATGAAATTGTTAGGGTTTCCCCCTTCCGCCGCCAGTGTTCCTGGCTGGCCTTAGGTTCCTCCTGATTTGTACTAAAACTCCCTGAATTAAGCCAGTAAATCGAGCTAGTTTGAGTGGAATTCACCCCCTTTTCTCTGAATATTGTTCTTCAGACTCCTCTGGGTCTGACATGCCCTGACGAGCACCGTGACGGCAAGGAAGCAGTGGAGTACCACCCGAGGCTGAGGACCACCGCGGTGCCAAGCGTAGCCTGCACTGGACGCATCAACGCGTGAGCACGCCAATGATCGAAGACGCCAGATCCTCCGGGCCACGCCTTCAAGCCAGGCAGAGGCCCTCACCCCCGCCCGCCGGAGCACCCTTGCAGTCCGCACGACAGAAGGACGCCGCGCAAACCTGCCTCTGACCATCGAGCTATGCCGATGCGCACCAGATCAGGGCCGCATGTGCCCCATATGTATGCCACAACTCCTGGCTGTCCCTGGGCTTCCGCCCCACACTGCGTGGCTCCACTCCCGACCGCGCCAGCCCACGCACCTTGCGCTGCCTCGCCACGCCGCCAGTTTCCGTGCGCCCAAGCTCCCTCCGATGCGACCAGCCCACGCCGCTCGACCTTGAGCGACCGAGGAGCGTTGCTCTCAGTGGGGATAGTTGGTATTCATTACACCATAATATTCTTTGTCTATTTTTGTGTAGCTAAAAGAGATCCTGATACAATGGAAGATGCTATGGAACAACCATATAATTATTTTTGATTGAAAAAAAAAACTATAGCTTCAAGGCTGCTGCATCCTTCTCCCTGGTTACCACTCTTGGATCAGATCGATTTAGCATCTCACGAGATTCAGCAAGCCGCAGTAGTCACTGCAGAATACCATTACAACACAACTGATAGAATAATAATATTAGGTTCATTGAAGATAAAAGTTGACCAATTGAGTCACACAGATCAGGAAGACTACTCCTCCCGTCCCAAAATATAAGATCATTTTTGGCACTTGATAGCGTAAAAAATGATCTTGTTTGGGACAGAGGGAGTAGATGCTAATGAATTTCCACAAGAGAGCGTTGTAGTATTAACAATTGAGGCAGCCTGGTTGTATTTGATCTTACATGTAACTGTGCAAGTCAAGGAATCCAGAACTAATTCTTATCAGCGGTACACTGGGGGGAGACGTTATATGCTGTGCAAATCAAGTTCTCTCAGATATTTCAGTATCTCCTAAAGTTCAGTGCACAACCATTCTGCAAAAAAGATGCCACGTTTCCCTAGTTCCCTACACCCAACCTAGATGTACAAGGCTGGAGTTTCTGATTAATATAGAACCTAAGTTGTTTGAGTGACTCAAATGGCTCACTCAAACACATTTGTTCCTATTTCTTATCACGATTATATTCAGGTGGGAGCTCCCGGTGATTTAAGAAAAAACACATTTGTTGTTACACATGAACTGATGTTGACGCTCAAAGGCACAACACACCCACATAGATCTAAAATTATTCCCCATTTTTCATATTAAATTTGGCTATAAAACCTTAACATGAATTAAATTGATCCGAGGTTTCACTTGCAGCTTGGACAATAGGGGAGGGGAGGAGCGCCAGCACACAAGGATACCTCCAAGGAAGTAAACAGCACCCACATGCATGGCCATCAAACTTGGAAATTATCAGGTTGATCTGGTAGCATCATAAGAACTCTCGGGACACAGCCGCTCCTCCTCGCGGGACCCCTCCGACGCTCCTCCGAGTCGTGGGGGTGCGGGCACTGGGCCCCTCTGACGAGACGGTCCGCGCCATGCTGCCGGCTGCCTCCCCCACCTCCTCGGCCGAGATGAGCGACATCTCCAGCGTCAGCCTCCTCGTCCTCCCGACATCTTCGCCGCGCTCCCCCTGCTCTACTCCTGCGCCAGTCACCTCGCCTTCGGCCCCGGCCGAGCTGCCCCCGGAGCTGGTGGCTCCTCCGACGACCGAGATCCCCCCCATCGCACCCCCTGCCCGGGACCCCTGGGGATGCCTTGCCGCTGCCCTTCCCCACTCCTCCGGACTCTGCTCCCGTCCTGGAGGGCAGCGTGCCGGCCCCGGACCTACCCTCCCACGACCGGTCGGTGTCCGGTGCCCCGCCGGAGTCTCCTGTGCCTGCTTCTCCAACTCGACTGCTCCTGGGGGCCACCGACGACGTGGTCACCCTCGTCGCCTCCCACCCGCCTCGGACGGTGTCGTATGCCCGACGGGCCCGGGCTTCGTCGACTCCGGTGACTGTCTCCCACCGTGAAGTGCCTGGCCCTCGACAGCCGACCTGGCCGGCTTCCCCTGGCGCCCATCTCCGGCGTCTTGAGCTCTGGCTGCGGTCCGGAACCTCGAGCCAGGTGCGACCAACATTCCCTCCAGTTCTTCCAGTTGTTCGTTTTCTGCACTTGAGGTTGTTCCGCTTGACCACCTTGCTAAGGTGGCCTCAGACTCATCCATCTTTTTCGGGGAGGTTGGCCTCTTAGAGAAGATTATGCTATTCAGTTCATGAGATCCTTGACGGGAAACTTGCCGAGACCCGGGCCCGACTCCTTCGCACACAGGCACCCCAGCCTCCTGCAGGATGCCGGTCAAGGAAATCCGTGGCCGTACTCGCTCCCGCACTGCCGCTCTCAGAGCCTGCAGCGCCTCCACCGTTCTGGGGTCAAGCAGCCCCCCAGTGGCAGTCTAGATGTGTGCCCACTTTTGGAACATCCGCAGCTTTGGCCATGTCGGCCGCCGCCGCCAACTCATTGAGTACATGCGTGACAAACACATTGACATCATTGCCATCCAAGAAACCATGCGTATGTAGTTTTGCCTCCCTGAGCTTGATAGTCTTAGCCCCCACCTGTTCGCCTGGCATTGGCTCCCTTCTAGTGGGACCACTGGGCACTTGGGTGGCATCCTTCTAGGTGTGAAGGATGCCACCTTTGAGGTGGGCGGTATGGACCGGGGCGAATTCTTCGTTAGTATGGAGATCTTTGAACAGGTACTCAACTTCAAGTGGGAGGTCGTCATTGTCTATGGACCGGCGGACACCGTCGCTCCCCGGGCTTCCTCGCCGAGCTGCAACAGAAGATCTCCGCTTCCCTCCTCCCGGTAGTCGTGGGAGGAGACTTTAACCTCATCCGCTCCCCGGATGAGAAGAGCAATGACCGGATCAACCGCCCCCGGATGCAGATGTTCAACAACTGCATCGCGGAGCTCGGCCTGCATGAGCTTGAGCGGACAGGGGCCAGGTTCACCTGGACAAACCGTCAGGCGGACCTGACGCGATCCATGCTGGACCGCGTCCTAGTTTCTCCGGAATGGGAACTTAGATGTCCTTTAGCCTCGCTGCGGGCGATCACCCGGATTGCCGGATTGGGTCCGATCACGTCCCTCTCCTCCTCTCCACCACCGACGAACGCCCCCCCATCACACCGTGGTTCCGGTTTGGGCTCTTCCAACTCAACCAGGCGGGATTTCTCGAGGCCGTCATGGCTAAGTGGACCACCGCGCACGCATCTCCCCACCGCTCCATGTCCGCAGTTGACTCGTGGCAGTTTTGCGCCAAGCTCGCCCGCCATTATGAAGGGGTGGGACGCGAACCTTGGCCGAGACCTCCGCGAACGCAAGAAAGCCCTCCTGATTGCCATCCAAGCCCTGGACACCAGCGCTGACACTTCCGGAATCTCCCCGGATGAGTGGATGCTGAGATATGATCTCGAGGATCAGCTCTCGACCATCTACATGGACGAAGAAGCATACTGGCGGCTCCGCGGCACCCAACGGTGGGTGCTCCGTGGAGACGCTAATACGGCTTACTTCCAGGCGATCGCCAATGGACGGCGACGACGGAACTCCATCCATTTCTTGTGGGATGGAGATGTCCAGCTCGTTCGCCCCTCGGACATCCGAGCCCATGTAGATGGCTTCTATAAAGCCCTATTCTCCCCCACCCGTCGGGGTGGGGCTGCTCTGGCCCCTGATACTTGGTCGATGGGCCAGTTAGTATCCGACGAGACTAATGCCGCCTTGGTGGCCCCTTTCTCGGAGGATGAGGTCCTCGCAGCGATCAAGGGTACGAACCCCTCCTCGGCCCCAGGTCCGAATGGATTGCCAGTAACGTTTTTCAAAACATTCTGGCAAACCATCAAACCTGAGGTCATGGCCCTCTTCAACGAATTCTTTTCAGGGACCATGGACCTTGGGCGCCTAAACTAAGGGGTCATCACTCTCATCCCCAAAGTTCTGGGCACCTCTAACATTCGCCAGTTTCGTCGTATCACTGTGATCAATGTGATATTCCGGATCTTGTACGTCAATAGGGTGACCCTTCTAGCTGACACCGTCACCCACCCCAACCAATCCGCCTTCATTCAAGGGAGGTTTATTTTGGATGGGGTTTTGGTCTTCCACGAAGTCCTTCATGAAGTCCGGTCCAAGCACCACCGCGCGGTCTTCCTGAAGCTCGACTTCCATAAAGCCTATGATACGGTTCACTGGCCCTTCCTTCGGGAAGTCTTGCTCCGCAAGGGTTTCGATGACCGGTGGGTGACCCGAGTTATGTAGCTCGTCTCCTGTGGTCGGACCGCGGTTAACATTAATGTTGAGATCGGGCCATACTTCCCCCCTCTCTGTGGGGTTCGCCAGGGTGACCCGTTTTCCCCATTTCTGTTCAACATGGCGGTCGATGCCCTTGCTGTCATCCTGGATAAGGCCAAAGCCTCTGGCCATATTCACGGCTTAGTCCCTCATCTGGTAGGAGGGGGAGGGGTCTCCCTCCTACAATATGCAGATGGTACCATTATAATGGTGGAGGGCTCCGCGTCCGACATAGCCAGCCTGAAGTTCCTCCTCATGTGCTTCCAACAGATGTCTGGGCTCACGATCAACTTCGATAAGAGCGCGATGATGATCCTTGGCTATCCTCGGAGGAGGCCCGGACCATAGCTGACTGGCTGAACTGCCGCTGGGTTCCTTCCCCACGACTTACTTGGGGATACCCATTAGTGACTCACGGCTCACCGTGGCTGACCTTCGCCCGTCTGTAACCCAGATGCAGCACCGGGTTGAGCCTTGGAGGGGGAGGTGGCTCTCGAAAGCGGCCCGGGTAATCCTCATCAACTCCTCGCTTGCTAGCCTACTCTGGTTTCTCATGAGCTTTTATAGCCTTCATGAGACTCTCCATCAGGAGATCGCCAAATACCAGTCTGGGTTTTTTTGGGCTGGTGAGGGTGACAAGCAGAAATACCATATGGTGAGCTGGCCAGACATCTGCAAACCCAAGGACCGGTGTGGTCTTGGGATCCTGTCTTCTCGGCTCATGAACATTGCTCTCCTGACCCGATGGCTTTGGCGTATCGCCAATGGGGAGGGAGGACTCTGGCTTACCATCATCCGAAATAAGTACCTCAGGGGCCAACCTCTAGCTTTCCGTCAGCGCTCTGCCGGCTCCCAGTTTTGGCAGGCTGTGATCCAGCTCCTTCCCATCCTTCGCATCGGCACGTCCATCTCGGTTGGCTCCGGGTCCTCGACCCTGTTCTGGTTCGATCAATGGTTTGGGGATCCCCCCCCCCCCCCCGGCTGCTCAATTCCCGGAACTATTTGCCATAGCGGTTGACCCTCGGTCTCTTTCGAGACGACCCTTATTTACTTAGGGCTTCTCGCTTTCCGGCGCCCCTTCGCCCCTCATGAGGTGGCCGCTTGGGACTCCCTCCTCCAGGACATCGCCCTTCTGCCGATGGACGTCGAGGGTACCCCTGATTCCTTCACTTGGCGTCTGGAGCTCTCTGGCCGCTTCTCCACTAAGTCCTTATACGCAGCCATCCCACCCTCGTCAGCCCCTGAGCCCTTTAGCCTGATCTGGGACATTCGCCTGCCTCTAAAGATCAGGATCTTCCTATGGCAGTGGATCCGTGGACGTCTCCCCTTTGGGGTTGAGGTCCTCAAGCGTAATGGGCCAGGAGATGGGATGTGCCCCATGTGCGGCATGGTGGAGGATGCTAACCACATCTTCTTCTCGTGTTCCACTGCCTAGTTCCTATGGGCCTGCTTCCGCGAGACGGTCGGTGGACAGTAATGCAACACCAACTTCCCCGACTTACTTGCAGAGATCCACGCCTCCTCCCCTGGCTACCGCCATATTAGATGGCTGTGCGTTGGGGTCCTTGCCTGGACGCTTTGGACCATCCACAACAAGCTTGTTATTCAGAAAGTGCTGTGTTGAGTGTGTGTTTTGTTCTCAGGGACCCTTATAATTACTCTGTGCGCCTGTGAGACCTGTGCGTGCGTGCGTGCGTGTGTGCGTGCGTGCGTGGGTGCGTGGGTGCGTGCGTGCGTGCGTGCGTGTGTCCAAACAGACATTCACTGGTAATTAAGCTCCAAGATATGTCTTTTTTGTGATTGTAAGACCTATCATGTTTTTTCTTGTTTACCTAGCCTGTTGTGTATCTTGAGGATTATGTGTTGTCCTGGTGTTTCAAAATAGATCAACTGTATCAACATCCAACTTGTAGGCTGTAGCTATGTTAAACCGTATCGATTTTATCATAGAAATGTTTATTGTAGCAAGAATGTTTTTCCCCATTAGAGCTGTCTTTCAAATGAACATCGAACGGAATGCAAGAATGAACTGTACAATGTTTTTCCCCAATGAATTAACAAGTAATATTGCAATAATGTATCCAAACAATGTTCATTACAGATAAATTGTAAATTATTACCAGAAAGAATAACCATAAAACAAACTGTCCGGCTCAGACCGTGTCATTGGATTTGGATTTGCCAGTTTGGCGTTGCCGAAATTTGAGCCTTAAGCCACGACAAGTTTGGCGAAACTTGAGCTTCAAGATAGGCCATTTCGCTATGAACATAGTAAGAAAGGGCACTAAACCTACCACAGAGCAAATCCCAATGGCCAACCAGTGAGTACGCGTGGCCAGCACTGTGTACAAACCAGTCGCAAAAGCTGTAATTGTTGCCATGTATGCAAACCAAGTAAGCTTCTTAGTAACGGAGATATAATAATTTGTGATGTTAGCATCCTCCCACCTTCCCATGAGGCATATGAAGGCCGCAACAAATGAAGAGCACATTGCTAAGGTGTCAGAGACCAAGAATGCTTGAAATGCAATCTCTTTAGACATGATGGGAAGTCCCGCACTTCCAGCATCACTGCTATATCCTCCAGGTAGAGTGAAAGCAGCGGTGAAGGTTATTGTCGCAAGTAGGATTGCCACAAATGACGTGTTGTTTGTGTATTTTTGAGTTTGAGATTGCCTCTCCTTCCTTGATTCAATAGTTTCCCGTTGCTTGGCTACCTTGCTTAGATTATACAATGAGATGTCATCATCATTGGGATCAGCTCCTCGCATAAGCACGTGCACTTCCTTCTGCATGGATTCAATTAAAAACAAGGAACACAACAAATTAATAAGGTCTACAATAATAATATTATATGATTCAATATGTTTATAGCATATATGTACCCAGTCTAAAGGCTTGTCTTCATCTGTAATGCTCGATAATTGCGAAGCCGCTGAGTTACCATGGTTGTCGAGAATTGTTGTGTCTATTATATCGTCATGAGCCAGTAATGCAGCAACAAGTTTAGGATCACACTGCTGGATTGCGTAATGTAGAGCAGTTTTTCCATCCTTGTCTTGCATGTTAATGAGTTTCCGAAGTTGCGGCCTCCTCAAGATAAATTCGACAAACTCTAGATGACCGTTCTGTACAGCTATGTGAAGGCATGTCAAACTTTTTCCAATTGCCGTACCATCTCTGAGTACCGGGCAATAAAAAGCATCTGGGCAATAGAGAAGAAGCACTCGAGCAACATTAACTTGACCCCGAGTAGCGGCTGAACAGAGGAGAGGATAACCACTCTTGTCGGTTTCATATGCTAAAGAAGAATCATGTTGCAGCAATGTGATCAGCACGTCAGACTTGTCATGAGATACAGCCATTCGTATTGGAGTAATCCCATCCGAGTCAGCTTCTCTGGCCAGGTGAGGACGTTTCTCCAAAATTTCTTCCGCAATATCTGAAAGCAAGTCAAGACATGCATGAACGATGGGTTAAGAGCACAGCGATGATGCTAGGACAAGTCTTTGGTACAAAAAATGACGTAGCAAGATCGACTATTCGACTGTTTAGTTTAGTAGTGATGATATATAACACAATATTATAACACATGAACTACACTAGCTCTGAATAATTCCAAGTTGTAAATCCTAGAGCTAGTTTGCTGCACATACATATATAATTCTATATTTAACTTGTAATCCACAGGTCTCACCTTCATTTCCATTTCTAGCTGCAGCATGAAGAGCATGGTGGCCATACTTTCCCACATGGGAAGAATCAACAATGGCTAATAGCTTTTCGGAAACATCTGCAAAATTCCTCATCACGGCCATGAACATGGGCGACTCATTGTACCTGGTCACGGCTTTAGACAGGGCGGGCTCTGCTTTTATCAACTCCAGCGCGAGCTTCTGGTAGCCGTTGCGAATGGCATGGTGAAGTGCGTTGAATCCATACCTGTCTTGTTGCAAGATTGTCCGCCTCAATTCTTCTTCTTTGGGGCAGCACTCGAGTAAATATGAAACCAAAGATGCATGGCCAAGTGTTACAGCGATGATAAGCGGCGTCTCGTGCTCGCAGTTGACATCTGAAAGGAGAGACGGCTCTAGTTCCAGCACATCCATGCAGAATTTTTTGTGCCCATGGATGGTGGAGATGTGGAGGCAGTTGTTCCCTTGTGGGCTTGTTCCAAGCAGAATGCCTGGATTCTCCTTGGCCCACTCTTTAATTGATGAGGAATCACCATCGGTGGCTGCTTCTAGGATCCGTTCGTCCATCCGTGACTGTCCTCCTGATACATCAGTTGTCGTTGTATTGTTTGCCATCTATCTGTTGCGTTTACTGCAGCCAAGATGGAAGAAAGGTGATACTTGCATCCTTGATTTTGATGTTCTTTCACTATTTATTTATTTTGTGAAAGAAATAATGGCAATCGTAAGCAACATACAATCAAGGCTGATGTGATCTTCGAACCAAACAGAATCTAAACTAGACTAGACAGACCACCACATGCATTGCAACGTTATTAGGCACAATAGAAGAATCCTGATAGATCAAACTCAAAATGGAGACAAACGAGCTAATGGCAGCAAAACATGGCCATAATCTAGGTGAAATAGTTCCTACTCGTACGTACCTCACACAGTAGCAGAGATCAAGTACACAGTCACACAACGAAGAGCGGCTTGTGCTCCACTGGATCGGATGGCACCAACTTTTATGGACGCTGGAGGTAAAAGGCACCAACTCACTTGCTCAATTTGATTATTCATTAGCCATGTGTGTGATATTTGCTACCTTTGATAAAGTCCTCGAAACGGGGAACCTTTATAAAGTAGTAGTAATCTGATTACTTACCATTAATTAGATAATACTATCACCCATACCCTTTTAGGATTAGGCATGTGATGGAGCTAACCTTTAAGATTGATTATCTAGCACACAAGATGCATGCCTGCCTTCCTGCCTAAGTTAAATTGGAAGTTGCACTGTCAACTTTAGTACCTATTCCTATGTAGTGGCCTTGCTAAAGAGCTCCTTGCGAAGATCAAAGACGCTTGCATTAATGATTTTTGTGAGGAATCACGGGGTGAGGGGTGTCGGTGTCAAAACCGGCGGATCTCGGGTAGGGGGTCCCGATCTGTGCGTCTAGGCTGATGGTAACAGGAAGCAAGGGACACAGATGTTTACCCAGGTTCGGGCCCTCTCGATGGAGGTAAAACCCTACTTCCTGCTTGATTAATATTGAAGATATGGGTAGTACAAGAGTAGATCTACCACGAGATCGTAGAGGCTAAACCCTAAGAGCTAGCCTATGATGGTATGATTGTAATTGTGATCGGCCTTCTAAGGACCAACCTCTCCGGTTTATATAGACAACGGAGAGGGCTAGGGTTTACATGGAGTCGGTTACAAGAAAGGAAACACAATATCCGGATCGTCAAGCTTGCCTTCCACGCCAAGGAGAGTCCCATCCGGACACGGGCCGAAGTCTTGAGTCTTGTATCTTCACGCTTCAATAGTCCGGACGTTGTACATAGTCCGGCTGTCCGGATACCCCCTAATCCAGGACTCCCTCAGTAGCCCCTGAACCAGGCTTCAATGACGATGAGTCCGGCGCGCAGTCTTGTCTTCGGCATTGCAGGGCGGGTTCCATCTCCGAATACTCCAAAGTACCTGTTACGACGAATAGTGTCCGGCATCCCATCAATGTTGTACTCCTCGGCTTCAGTGTCTCAATAATGACCAACTCCACGTGTCGAGCGAATGCGAAGAGTCAAGGCATTTTTGCATTTGCCACCTTCAATCCTCCGGGCTGACCGTCTATTTGAAGGGACGGGGATTCTCAGATCCAAACCTCACTCTCCCTCCCTGAGCTAGCATCCAACAGAGCGCTCCGCGAAAAACCATTCCAACATGGCTGGTTGTCGCAGCTCTTCCGCTCGCCCTCCTCGTTCAAAGTCGGGGGATTGGGGAGAGTGTTCGGTTCCTCATAGCCGTTTGAAAGAGTTACAAACCCAAGGGTTTCTCCCACCGGCGTTCATGGTCCCTGTCCGAGCCGGAATAGCCACTTACGACGGAGGGGAACAAGCGGAGGGATCTCCAAATCCATCTCCAGAGGAGCGTATATGCCTCATCCCGCATCTGTTAAGGGGCGTCGGGTTTCCCATCCACCCGTTTCTTCGCGGGCTCCTGGAGTTCTACGGCCTCCAGTTGCACAACCTTACCCCTGCCTCCATTCTGCATATAGCGGGGTACGTCGCCCTTTGCGAGCTGTTTTTAGGCTCCGAACCACACTTCGGATTATGGAGGAAGATGTTCTGCCTTGTCCCCCGCACCCAGGGAGAATCCCTATGTCAAGTGGGCGGGGCCGAAGTATGGTGCATTGCCGAGACCGGATACCTGTCCGGCACTCCTAAGAAGGCACCAGAAAACTGGCCTTCAGAGTGGTTTTACATTGATGACGTTCCCCTTCCGGATCCAGTCCGAACAGGTCTCCCCAAGTTTAGTAACACCCCGCCGAGGGCACGCCTAAGCTGGCGCCCCCGGGGTCCTCAAGAAGAGGATACGAGGGAAATACACTTCCTGATGAGCAGGATTAAGTTACTGGCCAAGTCCGGACTGACGATAGTCGAGGTGACGGCAATATGCATAAGGCGGGGAGTGCAACCGCTTCAATATCGGGGGAAGCACATGTGGCACTTCAACGGGGAAGACGACGCCACCCGCTGCGGCCGTAAGGGTCCGGACTCCGCCACTGCTTTGGCAAGGATATTGTCCGATTTATACAAAGGGGAAGAGGAGGAATTCCTTCACATTAAAACGCGGGATGGATTCTCCATGTACAACCCCCCAGAGTGGGTAAGTCGTCATTCCTTTCTCTGTTTTACTTACTTTAGCGTCCTTCTGCTAAGACTACCTGCATCGATTTTTCCGCGCAGGAACTGAGGAGGGCCGTAGAAGGAATCTTCAGCCCCTCCCCGCAGCCAGAGGACCCCGGAAGGGCCCTAGATCCAGGACTCAAAGAAGATACGGATATTACCGTGGGGGCTTGTCAATGGGGTATTTTATCAAGCTTAGCCGATGGTGCCTCGATGGCCATTACGGCCGACTATCCCGGACTGCTCCCTGTGTCGCGTGTAAGCCGAACTAAAAACTCTATCCTCCGAAGAGGACTCCCCTCAGGTATTATGATTTACCCTTGAGGCGTCGTGCTGTTTGTAGAGACGACGGTCGGAGCGCGGGGCCGAGCCCCTAGGGACTCGTCGACCACGGGCGTCCGGATCGGGCAGGCTCAAGAGGAAGGCGGTGAGGGTTGACACACCGCTGCAGAGGTAAAGTAATAACCTGTCCTGCGATTATAGTATTTGAAATATGACGGCGCCTTTTGTGTCGGGCAGGAAGAGGAGCAGCCGGACTATATCCGGGAATCCTGCCAATCACGCCTCCACCAGCCGGGTTCCGTAATCGGTTTCGAAAAGGGAGGCGATGACGGGGCCAAGATGCATAGTTCTCCGACGGAGGATGCGGATATGTATTCGCCACGAACTTCAAGTGGAGAGCGCCATGAATCACGGCGCCGGAGGGCCGTGGCTTGAACAACATCTTTTCTCAAGAGGCTTTTAATGCCTTCAATTCGGCAGACGATACGTCCGAAGCTGCTCAAGGCGGGCTTGCCCAAGCGATTTAACCAAGATACCAAAGATACACGGGTGAGAAATTTTGACAAGTATGTATAGCGGTAGCCTCTCGAGACTTGAAATAGTTGGAACAACTGTTTGAAGAATCAATTTATGCATGTGTTCTTGTGGATAAGAATGAACAATTGGCTCGGGAGCTGGAGGAATGTAAGGCCCAGCTAAGGGACGCGGTTGCCAAGTTAGAGGAATCCCAGAAGGCCTCCTCTGGTAACATTTGTCTCAATTGTACGCAGATGTGCCAGTTAGTAAATGGCTAGTATGACTAGTCTAACAGAAAATTCTGCAGAGAATCCCGGGGTGAATCCGGAGGGCGTAACAGATGAGGACTCGCATCTCAAAAGGCAGCTAAAGGCTGGCGAGCGCATCCTTACACAAGTGAAGCAAGAGAAGAACAATCTTCAAGATGCCAATATTCGGCTGGACGTGGAATTAAAAGACGTCCACGCTCAACTGGCGGACTCCGTGAAGGAGAACAAAAGGCTTCGACGCGGCATTTGTGGTGAGTTCCCAGACGAACAGTATGATAGTTCGGCGAGGAAGTAATTTGAAAGAATTTTGCTTGCAGGAATGTTAACGGGTCGCCCTGAAGAGGAGATGCCATCATCTGCAAGTGATTTACTGCAAAAACTTTCACAGTTGCACGGGTGATGCACGGCGTTGCTCAGGCCTTGTGCCCATCAAGCCTCCTGCCGAATGGCATGGGGGAGCTTGCGGACCTGCTTCAAGGAGCCCGGTGGCGCTTCCTGCGTGGAAGATATCAGCATGCGGCAAGGTGCAAGAGAAGCCTGGGCAATGGTGAAGACGCTACACCAAGCTGGACCCGAACCATATGGTCAAGTAGGATCAAGGCGGGGCCCGATGGGCAAGAAATTCCCGTAAGTCTAGTATATGACCAGGTAGCGTTAGCCGCTAAGTATTCTCAACAGGATTGTAAGCTAGATAGCCTGTTAGATGGTATAGAGGAGGAATATAGTCAGTCCAAGTGACTGTGTAATTCAATGGGCATGAGTAGCCCCTAGCCGGATTAAAATCATTTGTCATGGCGGACCTTTTCTTCAGCCCCGGATCCTAATCCGGGTGTGTCCAATACCCGCCGCTTATACAAAACGGGGGTATGCGTGGAGACCAGGCATAGGGGTCATAAGTGCTTGAACAGACAAGTACCCAACTAGTTATGTTATATTACATGGATAGTAAGAAACATCTTCCAGGGAGAATAGTTCCGTTAGGGGTTCCTTTCCCTGGGTATGCATGCGGCAATGCGCATGTCCGGACTGCAACGATGGTGCAGGATACAAGACTTCTGGGGATTTATGTTGTAATAAACGAATACGTCTTTTGTTCACCGATCGAATATTCTCTTAAGGAAACTAGCTTTCGGCTTCACCCAGTCTGAGGTACACATCCGGCTGAACCGGCAGTAACAATCGCAGAGGTGCTCCCCTTATGCCCTAGCCGAATTAACGGGAACGTAGGGCATAAACACAAGAGCTAGGCAACCCAGCTTGGCCACATCTTAAGTCATATCGATGCATATAATGGTGAAGAAAAGGCACATAAGAAAAAGAAACTCATATGTGATGGGCAAAAAGCCATTTGCGTAATTGTTTTTAGCTTCCGTATAGGAAGCCCCCAGGTATTGCTTACACACATAGTGTGGCCGGAGTAATCTGGGAGTCCGCACTGTATTAAGTATTTTGTGTGAAGAGAAAAAAGGTCGGGAAAGGAAAAGTGGGGTGGAGCATAAGTAAAAGGGAGGGAGTAAGGAGACGAACACTGAGTTCGGCGTTAGGCGTAGAATCTCCGGAGTCTGGCCGCGTTCCATGGGTTCGGCTCGAGTCTGTTATCTGATGCATTACGTAAGCGGTACGCTCCTCCGGTGAGAACTTTGTCAATGACGAAGGGACCTTCCCACTTGGGTTTGAGTTTGTCCTTCTTCTTCTCCGGTAGGCGTAGAACGAGTTCGCCAATATTGTAAGTTTTGGCCCGCACTTCTCTACTTTGATATCGTCGAGCCTGCTGCTGATAGAATGCGGAACGGGCTTTTGCGACATCGCGCTCCTCCTCCAGGGCATCCAAGTTGTCCTGCCGATCTAACTCGGCTTCCTTCTCTTCGTACATGCGTACACGTGGCGAATCATGTATTATGTCGCAGGGTAATACTGCTTCCGCACCGTACACCATGAAAAATGGTGTATATCCGGTGGTGCGATTTGGTGTGGTCCGCAGCCCCCAGAGTATGGAGTCGAGCTCCTCCACCCAGTGCGTATCCGATTCTATCAAAGATCGCACTAGTCTGGGTTTGATGCCGCTCATGATGAGACCATTTGCCCGTTCGACCTGACCGGTAGTCGAGCTTAATGCCCATTTTGCCGCACCAAGTTTTCACTTCATCGGCTGTGAAATTTGAGCCATTATCAGTGATGATGCTGTGGGGGACACCGTATCGGTGTACGACCCCGGATATGAAGTCTATTACTGGTCCGGATTCGCCGCTTTTGACTGGTTTGGCTTCTATCCATTTGGTGAACTTATCCAAAGATGACCAATAAGTATTTCTTCTTATGGCTTCCCCCTTTAAGAGGTCCGACCATATCCAGCCCCCAGACCGCAAAGGGCCAAGTTATGGGGATTTTTTGGAGAGCGGCAGGGGGCATGTGACTCTGATTGGCGAAGAGCTGGCAGCCGACGCAATGTTGGACGAGGTCCTGTGCGTCTGCCCGGGCCGTTGGCCAATAGAAGCCTGTACGGAAGGCCTTGCTGACGAGCGCTCGAGCCACGGCGTGGTGTCCGCCCAGTCCGGCATGGATTTCAGCCAAGAGTTGCCGCCCTTCCTCTTCGGAGATGCACCTTTGGAGCACTCTGGTCGAGCTTTTCTTATAGAGTTCCCCTTCATGGACGTTGTAAGCTTTAGAACGCCAGGCAATGCAGCATGCTTCATTTTGGTCTTCGGGGAGCTCCTGCCTTATTAGGTAGGCCAAGAAAGGCTCAGTCCACGGGGCGATTACGGCCATGATTTCGTGAGCCTCCGATTGTGTCTGATGGTTCGGAATCTAGGGGTGTGTTCGGATCCGTGCTGGTATTGCCGGACTCCCCTTCCCATACTACGGATGGCTTGAACAACCTTTCCAGGAATATGTTAGGTGGGACAGGGTCGCGTTTAGCGCCGATGCGGGCGAGGACGTCCGCCGCTTGATTGTTTTCTCGAGCCACATGGTGGAATTCGAGCCCCTCGAACCGAGCTGACATTTTGAGGACGGCATTATGATAGGCCGCCATTTTCGGATCCTTGGCATCAAAGTCTCCGTTTATTTGTGATATTGCGAGGTTCGAATCTCACAAGACTTCCAGCGTTGGATGCCCATAGAGATCGCCATCCAAGACCATGCAACAGGGCCTCATATTCGCTGCATTGTTGGAGTCTGTATAATATTTGGAGGACGATCGACCATGTCTCCGTGGAGACGTCAGGACTACACCTGCTCCCAATCCGCCAGCATTTTAGAGCCGTCGAAGTGCATGATCCAGCTTGGAGTACGCGCTGCATTCTTTAGGGAGTTCGGCTTCCGTCCATTCAGCGATAAAGTCAGCCAGTACTTGCGACTTGATGGCCCGCCGTGGTTTGTATATTATGTCGAACGGAAGGAGCTCGATGGCCCATTTAGCAATCCGGCCCGTAGCGTCGCGGTTATTTATTATGTCATTGAGTGGTACTTCGGAGGCTACTGTAATCGCACACTCTTGAAAGTAGTGTCGCGGCTTCCGGGATGCCATGAAGACCGCGTATGCTATTTTTTGATAGTGTGGGTATCGTGATTTGCATGGGGTGAGGACCGTAGATACGTAATAAACCGGCTTTTGGAGCGGGAATTTGTATCCGGCCAACCTCTCGCTCGACGCATTTAGCACCGCTTACAACTTGATGTGTTGCGGCTATATGCGATAGCATAGGCTCGCCGATACTTTCGTATTTGTTAGGGACTGGATTACTGGCCAAGAAGGTCTTTATTTCATCGAGTCCGCGACGGCTGCATCCATCCACACGGTGTTCGGTGCGCCAAGGACGCGTAAAGAGGTAATGCCTTTTCTCCTAACTCGGAGATAAAGCGTTTAAAGCAGCCAAGCAAGATCCGGCTAGTTTCTGGATGTGCTTGAGGTCTGTTGGTATAGCCAACTGCGACAGAGCTCGGATTTTTGCCGGATTCGCCTCGATTCCTCTATTGGAAACAATGAAGCCCAGCAGTTTCCCAGAGGGGACGCCGAAAACGCATTTTTTCAGATTCAACTTGATGTCGTATGTCTGGAGGTTGTCGAATGTAAGCTTCAAGTCGTCTATTAGGGTTTCGACGTGTCTTGTTTTTATGACCATGTCGTCCACATATGCCTCCACTGTTTTGCCGATTTGTTTTTCCAGGCATGTTTGAATCATGCGTTGATAGGTTGCGCCGGCATTCTTAAGCCCGAAAGGCATAGTGTTGAAGCAAAAAGGGCCATATGGCGTTATGAAAGCTGTTGCAGCTTGGTCAGACTCTGCCATCTTTATTTGATGGTATCCAGAGTATGCGTCGAGAAAACACAGCGAGTCGTGTCTAGCTGTGGCATCGATGATTTGATCGATGCGAGGGAGGGGAAAGGGATCCTTGGGGCAAGCCTTGTTGAGGTCTTTGAAGTCGATGCATAGGCGCCACGATTTGTCCTTCTTTGGTACCATTACCAAATTTGCCAGCCAATCCGGATGTTTAATATCTCTGATGAATCCGGCCTCAAGTAGCTTGGCTAGCTCTTCCCCCATTGCTTGTTGTTTGGGTTCTGAGAATCGCCTTAGGGTCTGTTTGACAGGTTTGTATCCCTTTAGTATGTTAAGGCTATGCTCGGCCAATCCATGCGGGATGCCCGGCATGTCCGATGGGTGCCAGCCGGAAATATCCCAAATCTCGCGTAAAAAGTCTCGTAGTGCGACGTCCATTACGGGGTTCAACTGTGTCCCGATGGAAGCTGTCTTCGTGGGGTCCGTTGGATGGACTTGGAATTTGACTATTTCGTCTGCGGGTTTAAACGAGGTGGACTTGGGTCGCTTGTCGAGTATCACGTCGTCCCTGTCCACGGTGGCCCGTAGCGTTGTTAATTCTTCGGCTGCTAGGGCTTCGGATAATGCTTCCAGGGCGATGCTGCGGTTTTGTTTTCGGCATGAGTGCGGCGTCCGCATCAACTGGCTAGAGTGATGACTCCATTGGGCCCGGCATTTTAAGCTTCATGTACCCGTAATGGGGTATGGCTTGAAAGTCAGAACGCTGCCCGCCCTAAAAGGGCGTGGTATCCGCTGCTGAAAGGAGCCACTTGGAATGTGATTTCTTCGGACCTGTAATTTTCCGGGGTGCCGAATACCACATCGAGTGTGATTTTTCCCGCACACCGCGCTTCCCGACTAGGGATGATTCCCTCAAGGTGGTGCATCTTTGCTCAATGCGGCCTTTATCAATTTCCATTTTGTTGAGCGTTTCTTCATAGATCAAGTTCAATCCACTTCCGCCGTCCATGAGTACCTTAGTGAGCCGGAAGCCGTCCATGATTGGGCTAAGGACCAGAGCGGCCGGTGCCCGGACAGTCTGGAATCGAGGTTCATCACTGGCATTGAAAGTTATAGCAGTGTCGTTCCAGGGGTTTATCTTTGCCACATGGCAAATTTCTGCGGAGCTTCAATCAGTTTCGCTTGCGCCTATTGTTTGAGGCGAAAGTCTCAAGACGATCAATACCGCATTGTGTTCGTTGGCGGAATGTTGTTCTCGCTCTATGGCTTGCAAGAAGATCTTCGCCACCTTTTGCAACCTGCGGAGTATCCAACATGCTCTAAGGCTATGAGTTGGTGTCGTGTCCGGAGTGCTGTGGAGTTTACATGGTCCATTGAGCCATTCTTCCAATACGGTTCCCCATCCTAGGGTGTGAGGTCTCTTGGGGACAGGATCGGCCGACTTACGGGAGTTCGCCTGTTTAGTTCGGACAAAGGTCTTGGTGAGAGCCGTACTGTCCCAAAATTCTGTTTGGGTTTTCCAGGTGCTTTCCATTGCGCAGTACTTCTGTACTATGATTGCCAAATTCGCGAAGCGCACTATGTCGCGGCGGCTTATAGCATTAAGGAGTCCTTTGTCCGTGCAGTTTTTGCAGAAGAGTAAGACTATGTTCTCCTCGCGGCAGTCCTTGACCTTGTTAAGCGCAAGGAGGAATCTGGCCCAGTAGCGATGTACAGTCTCCTGGGGCTCTTGCCTGATGCGGGAGAGACGGTTTAAGTCCTGGGGGTGTTGTTAGCTGAATCCCGATTCTGATCCGATCTAACACCCAGGGGCGTGGGAGGTCCCGAGCCTGACAGCTCGGGATCCGGAGTGCCGCCCAATTTCTTCGGCCCGATGCCCGGTTCTAAGTCCGGGACTTGGGTTATGTCTTCCTTTGAGCAGGTATTCGGCTCAAGGAGTTCGGTGATCCGGACATAGTTCATCCTCAAAGTCGAGGGGCGACCCATGTGTTGTTCCTCCACTACTACTATCTCATGGGTGGCCGGCGGGGATCTGATGTCCCTTTGGTCGGGTTTAAGCCCGATCCGGTCATAGTCTGTAGCGACTCCCAAAGTGGCGATGGCGCGATCCAAGAGCTCATTAAGGGAGGAGAGCTCCATCGGATCTATCTGCTCGGCGAGTTCGAATCGACGCCGAAGGTTACTATTGATGACCCGAGAGGCCATCGTCGGCGCTACCGCTGATGGGGCGGCCATGATAAAGCCGCCAAGCCGGAGAGTTTGGCCTACAGCCAGAGCTCCCCCCGAGGTAATGTTGTCTTTGACGACGAGACGAGCCATCCAGCCTTGCGGCGACGACACAGAGGAACTCTCAATGAAAGCACCAATGTCGGTGTCAAAACCGGCAGATCTCGGGTAGGGGGTCCCGACCGTGCTTCTAGGCTGATGGTAACGGAAGCAATGGACACAGATGTTTACTCGTGTTCGGGCCCTCTCGATGGAGGTAAAACCCTACTTCCTCGCTTGATTAATATTGAAGATATGGGTAGTACAAGAGTAGATCTACCACGAGATCGTAGAGGCTAAACCCTAAGAGCTAGCCTATGATGGTATGCTTGTAATTGTGGATCGGCCTTCTAGGACCAACCTCTCCGCTTTATATAGACACCGGAGAGGGCTAGGGTTTACATGGAGTCGGTTACAAGAAAGGAAACACAATATCCGGATCGCCAAGCTTGCCTTCCACGCCAAGGAGAGTCCCATCCGGACATGGGCCGAAGTCTTGAGTCTTGTATCTTCACGCTTCAATAGTCCGGACGTTGTACACAGTCCGGCTGTCCGGATACCCCCTTATCCAGGACTCCCTCAAGGGGTGAGGGAGTTCCCCCACATGAGTATATTACTCAAAATTGGCCATACACTAAGAGAGTGATCTAGTTTATAAGGGAATCCAGACCAAAAGCCTAAACAAGTTGATTCCATTTATGAGGGAAACCGGGCCGAAGAACCATATGAGCAACAAGAAGAACAAAAAAGAAGATTAAGTACAAAGTTACAACACAATACAAGGATCAACCATTAGATGGCCGATGAATGCGGCACCATTTATCTAACTTTTGTGGGCATTTTGCGTTTGTCTCTATCACAGAGCCCACCAAAGTTGATGAAGCATTCATGGAGCCCGCGTGGATTCAAGCTATGCAAGATGAATTGCATCAATTCAAACTCAATAATGTGTGGGAGCTTGTCAAGCGACCAGACCCAGGCAAGCACAATATCACCGGCACCAAATGGATCTACCGCAACAAGCAAGATGAAAATGGCCTTGTGGTGAGGAATAAGGCTCGTCTTGTAGCTCAAGGCTACACACAGGTTGAAGGAATTGATTTCGATGAAACTTTTGCATCTGTTGCTAGACTTGAGGCTATTGGCATATTGCTTGCTTATGTTAACCATCATAATATCATCTTACATCAAATGTATGTGAAAATTGCATTCCTCATTGGTAAGCTTGAGGAAGAAGTATATGTTGCTCAACCACCAGGTTTTGAGGATCCAAAACTTCCAGACCATGTCTTCAGACTCAACAAGGCCCTCTATGGCCTCATGCAAGCTCCTCGGGCGTGGTATGATACATTGAAGGAATTCCTCATGAAGAAAGGCTTCAAACCCGGTTCACTTGACCCAACTCTTTTCACCAAAACTTATCATGATGAATTATTCGTGTGCCAAATATATGTTGACTATATTATCTTTGGTTGTACTAACCAACGTTATAGTGACGAACTTTCCTATATGATGAGTGGGGAATATCAAATGTCTATGATGGGAGATTTCAAATTCTTCTTAGGTCTTCAAATTCGTCAACAACACAATGGGATATTCATATCCCAGGAGAAATACCTCAAGGATGTGTTGAGAAAATTCGGCATGCAAGATTGCAAAGGCGTCAAAATCCCTATGCCCACAAATGTCCATCTATGCACCAATGAAAATGGTAAAACTTCGATCGAAAGGTATACCTCTCCATGATTGGCTCTTTATTGTATCTATGTGTGCATCTAGGACGGATATTATGCTTAGTGTTTGCATGTGTGCCCGATTTCAAGCTACATCGAAGGAATCACACCATAAGGCTGTGAAGCATATTCTTTGATATCTAGCTCACACTCCAACACTTGGATTATGGTACCCAAGGGCTCGGCTTTTGATCTCATTGGATGTTCTGACTCTGACTATGCTGGTGATCGGGTGGATCGCAAGTCAACATCAGCCACATGTCATTTCCTCGGACGATCATTGGTATGTTGGTCCTCGAAGAAGCAGAACTGCGTATCACTCTCTACTGCTGAAGCTGAGTACATTGCTGTTGGATCTTGCTGTGCTCAATTGCTATGGATGAAGCAAACCCTCAAGGACTATGGCATCAATGTGAAGAATGTGTCACTCTACTGCGACAATGAGAGAGCTATCAAGATTGCTCACAACCCAATTCAACACTTGAAGACAAAGGACATCCAGATTCGTCATCATTTTCTTCGTGACCATGTGTTGAAGAGCGACATCTCCATCGACCACGTAAATACTGAAGATCAACTGGCAGATATCTTCACAAAGCCCTTGGATGAGAAGAGATTTAGCAAGTTGTGGTGTGAGCTAAATATCTTAAAATCTTCGAATGTTCTTTGAAAAGGACACACATCCTAACACTTATGCAAAATTGATGACTTAGATGTGCAACACACGAAGTAACGTTTTTCTTCAATCAATGAAGACTAACCCTCTAAGTGTGAAGAAATTAATGAAGAATTTGATTCTCAGAACCCTACGACAATTGTACGCGGTGTCTGAAATCATCATTCTTATACGGTGGGTTACGCCACCAACCAAAGTTGAAAATCTTCAATTTGAGTTTTAGCAATTTCTTTTTTTTTCAAAATTTTCAACTTTGCAATTTCCTCAGTCTTTCTGACTATGTTCTTCATTGCTACATATTTATTTGAGTTTTTCATGTCCTCTACATCATTCACTTGTAGCTAATTCTTCAAGTTGCTTTTTCATCTAAGTGAATGTGATCGGACCCGTTCCCCCTCTATGCTAAACTCAACACAGTCTGTTCAAAATTCTTCATGTGCGTTCTATTTGAAATCCGTTCAAAATCTTCACTGTGTCCTTGACAGCTGAAGAATTTGCAAACGAAACATGAAAATTTCCAATTCTAATTTTTTGGTTTTTGCCGCTCAAATCCTTCCGCATCCCACGATAGGATTAAACTACTCACACATGATCTCCTCTTCTTAGTACATGGGTGACACATGTCGCTAGGATAGCAAGGGTCAGGGGCATGTTCGTCCAATTTCCTCGGACGAGCGGTTTTTCCACTTCGGCTATAAATACCCCTCCCCTTTCCCTGAGCTCATTTACTCTTCTCGATCTCTCTCCCTCGCTCGAGCTCTCTGACCTAGCACCGACACTACATTCTATCGTCGCCAGTGAGGAAGAGCTTTGCTGCCTCGACCTCGTCGCCATCGTACTCGCGCCGGCCGCGGAAATCTTCACCTCCGCCGCCGCCGTAGTTGTCTTCCTCTGCCAAGTTAGGGCGTCGAAGATCTGAACGTTAGTTCGTCGTGTTCTTCATCAAGGGTAAATAAAATTTACTTTTACTGCCCTTGTTGATTCTGATGATTTACACAAAATCTTCAAATGGTGTTTATTCTTCAACTTTCATATCCTTAAACACCACAGTTGCTTCTGTTCTTGATTTGTTTCTCTAAGATGTATTTTTCTTCAAGATTCCTCAATTCTGTGGATTTCGAATCTATACAACTCTGGAACCTAAGATAAGAACTCATAGTGAAATTGCTCAAGACTCCCCTGGTCAAATTCCTCAAACTTGATTCCTTTTAAAAACAAATTCTGAGAACCCATATGACCTCTCCAAATTCTTCGCACCTATACTCTGTTCACAGGTACACATGCCTGCTGCTGAATCACTAGGTTCTCATCAACTTAACTCATTTGGAGCATTCCTCGAAGAAAAACTGCATACCTCTTCAGAGACATCTATTGTTCAGAATCCTCGGGTGAAGAATATGGTTGATGGAAAGCGTCCTCAAAAGGGAGGAAAACGGCGTGAAACTAACACTTCCTTTGAAATCCTTGAAGGAATATATGAAGAATAATGTACTCCTGATGAATACACACATGGCAAGGAAAACAAAAATCAGCGCAAAGTGCGCATTCAGCCGATCGAACGCAGATGGACAAGAGAATGGAGAGAATATCGCTATGTCACTCCAAAGTATATGAAGAAATTCGTTGTCAATCCTCCATGCCCAAGACCTCCATTGGCCCCAGGCCAAGAAGCTGATCCCACAAGCATCAGAAGAGGAATTTCCCAAGGAATGGGCAAAGCACCAAAGGAAATTGGCCAAGGTAGCAAAGGAAGCAGTGAAGAAATTCAATGAAGACACTGCTGCTGCTGAGGCCTCTGCTAGCAAACCCAAGATGGCTATGCTGAAGAAATCTGCTGTGAAGCCACCTTCTTCTTCTGCAATGCCCTCACAGCCCAGGTCATCAAAGCCCTCACGGCCATCTGCTCAAGCAACACCATCAAGTGCAGCACCTGCTCAAGAAAAATCCTCAGCTACACCTACAAAGTCCTCAGCACCAGTGCATCTTGCCACATGCCAAAGGACCGTTGGCATCTCTATTGCTTCAGGAGCTTCAGCTAGTTCCTCAGCTCAGCCTCAGTTGCTGAAGAAAAAGGCTGCTGCTGGACGCGGCACGAGGCCAAGTCCTCACAAGAAGCAGGTTCCTTTTGAAACTCCGTCAACTAACGACGAAGCTGATGATGATGAACTTGCTGAAATCATTAGAGACCGACAACATCGGGCCGCTAGTGCCAAAGGCAGTACTGTGCCACTTCTGCTGGATCCGAAGAAGATCCTCGATTTCATAGATCTATGGCACAAATACCCTAAACACCTTTGCCTTATCTGAACCTCTCACTTGGAGAAAGTCACATGCTGACTGCCTTTATCGCTGAAGAAAAATGGAAATTTGATAAGTTCAGGACAGTGAAGAAAGCTCAGTACAAGAAGGAGCACTTTCTGAAGAGAAATGTTGTCAACATGTCTACTGAAGACCTTGTAACACTTCAGTCTGAGATCAAATCTCTCAGTGATGAATTTGACTCAAACTGCTTTGATTGGCTAGGCGCCAAGGTCGATTCATCAAGCTGGGGAAAGGCTTCAAGGCCAATGTTGCTTTGAAGTGCAAAAAGAAATTCCTCAGGGTGAAGCATCCGCTCACCCCAATCAAGAACATGCTAGTACAACTGATGAACATCAGGCTGTTGATGATACTGAGAGTGACAGGGCTGCTGAAGAAATTCTAGCTCCTGATGAACCTGCCAGGGAAACTACATCAGTTGTGCCTGAAGAATCTGTGCCTCTTTCATCGGCTCCTCCCGCAAAGTCATCACAGATGAAAAGCATCAACCTACCTTCTGCATCAGAAGTGAAGAAGAAAAAGGTTGCAGAAATGGCAGTTGTGAAGAAAAGGAAAACATCTTCTACCTCAGAGTCTTCAGCTCCGAAGAAAGTGAAGACTTTGACAAGCATGCCATCAAAGGAGATTGATGTTGTTCCTCTGTCAAGCATGCCATCAAAGGAGATTGTTCCCTTTGGTGAGGAATATGTCATCGCTGATGACATTGATGAAGAGAATCCCTCTGCTGCTACGTCAGAGCAGTTGGATGAAGAAATTGAAGTGCATGCAATCCCTTCACCACTACAGGTATCATCACCCGTGCCTCAGTTCACTGCTGAAGAGGCAGACGTTGAAGAAATTGATGCTGAAGATGAGGATGTGGACATCGGGTCTACAACTCCTGTGTTGAACGATAATTGAGGGAGTCCCAGACTAGGGGGTGTCCGGATAGCCGGACTATCGTCATGGCCGGACTCCAAGACTATGAAGATACAAGATTGAAGACTTCGTCCCGTGTCCGGATGGGACTTTACTTGGCGTGGAAGGCAAGCTTGGCGATACGGATATTTAGATCTCCTACAATTGTAACCGACTGTGTGTAACCCTAACCTATCCGGTGTCTATATAAACCGGAGGGTTTTAGTTCGTAGGACAACAACTTCATCATCAACAATCATACCATAGGCTAGCTTCTAGGGTTTAACCTCCTTGATCTCGTGGTAGATCTACTCTTGTACTACCCATATCATCAATATTAATCAAGCAGGAGTAGGGTTTTACCTCCATCGAGAGGGCCCGAACCTGGGTAAAAACATTGTGTCCCTTGTCTCCTGTTACCATCCGCATAGACGCACAGTTCGGGACCCCCTACCCGAGATCCGCCGGTTTTGACACCGACATTGGTGCTTTCATTGAGTGTTCCTTCCGGGCGTCGCCGTGGTGGGATGCCTCGCCTGCGTCTTTAAAGACGACACCTTCGCCAAAGAAGCCTTGGCCGCTGGTCGATTTCTTCGCTTGGCGGTTTTCTCATGACCGCCAGCCGCCTTCGCTACCGACGATGACCTCTCGAGTCATCAAATCCAATCTTCATGTTAGTTCGAACTGGTCAACAGTTAGATCCGATCGAGCTCTCCTCCATAAATGAGCTCTTGGATCGCATCGCCACCCTGGGAGTCGCCACAGATTACGACCGGATCGGGCCTAAAACCGATCAAAGAGAGATAAACTCTCCCCAGGCTACCCATCATGTTATTGTGATAGAGGAGCAATGCGGGGATTATTCCCCTACCTTAAGGACTGGTTACGTCCGATTCCCGATCCCTCCATGCCGGACTCGCGGAGGGGCGGATGTTGATCAAGCCTCGACCCTAAAGTCAGCGGCGGGCTGACTCATTGGATTGCACTCAAAAATCCAGAATTCGAAGTTCAGAAACTTCTCGGCCCTTGAGTCCTAAATTGGACGGGTTCCGGATTTAGTGCCACCCGCCACCCAAACATTGGCGATCTCTCGAATTTGGCAAGAGCCAGCTGAAATAAAGACATCATTATCGGGCGATTCCTCCTGGTTATGAACAGGATACAGGACTGCCGAGAGGAGGACGCAATCCCAATTTTTTGCAATAATTGCATGGACAAGGGAATACTAAACGCCATAAGCCGTCACCAAATCACACGCTTTGCTGACTTGGCGACCATAGTACAAAAATATTGTGCAATGGAGAGCGCTCGAAAACCGAAAGTAAATTTTGGGATAATCCGCTGAATACATCCCTAGTCCGGAACAAAAGGGTGCACCATTATCAAGCACCGGGTTGAATACCAAAACCAAAACCCCTAAAGGGTACGGAACTGCATCGAGGGTTGGCTAAACGGACCTTGCAGAATTCATAGCACGTAGGGCGCCGCCCAACTCATAGCCTTCGAGCATGTTGGATACTACGGCAGTGGCCAAAAGTGGCGAAGAGCTTCTAGCTTCGTAATCCCAGCCCAAAGAACACCAAGACGGTCTTAACAGTCTTTGAGACTTTCAGATCAAATAACATCCGAAACGACAACTCCGCAACCTTGTCAAGTCTACCAAGTAGCAACAATGAATCCATGGAGTGACACGGCTATTACCTTCAATGCCAGTGACAAACCTAAATTCCGAACTGCCCGGGCACCAGCCGCATTGGTTCTCAGCCCGATAGTAGACGGCTTTCAGCTCACTAAGGTACTCATGGATGGCGGCAATGGACTAAACCTCATCTATGAGGAAACTCTCCGAAAGATGGAAATAGATCGAACCGCATTGAGCTAAGCAAAGACAACCTTTAGAGGAATAATCCCTACCGGAAGTATGCCGCACAGGAAAAATCACGCTGGATGAGGTGTTCGGCTCGCCGGACAATTACAGGTCCGAGGAGGTCATATTTCAAGTGGCCCCATTCAACAGCGGATATCATGCGATACTAGGACGAGAGGCATTCACAATTTTCCAAGCTATACCCCATTACGGGTACATGAAGCTTAAAATGCCCGGTCCGAACGGAATCATCACTCTCGCTAGTGATCCGAGCATAGCGCTCCGCGCCGAAAATAAGACAGCCGCACTAGCCCTCGAGGCACTATCCGAAGCCCTAGCGGCCGAGGAACTCACCGCGATGCGCTCCACGATGAACAGGGACGATGTGATACTTGATAAAAGATCCAAGTCCACTTCTTTTAAACCAGCGGATGAAATAGTCAAATTCCAAGTCCACCCAATGCAGACGCAGAAAGACGGCCTCCATCGGGGCACAATTAAACCCTGATGTAGACGCCGCACTACGAAAATTTCTACAGGAAAACTGGGACATCTTTGCCTGGCACCCTTCAGATATGCCAGGAATCCCACGTTAGCTGGCCGAGCACAGCCTAAATATCCTAAAAGGATTCAAGCCAGTCAAACAGGCTCTTCGGCGCTTTTCCGAACCCATGAGACAGGCCATGGGAGAGGAGCTAGCCAAACTTTGGAGGCCGGATTCATCGAGATATAAAACATCCGGACTGGCTAGCTTAACCTGGTGATGGTACCAAAGAAGGATAAATCCTCGGAGCCTATGTGTTGATTTCAAAGACATCAATAAGGCTTGCCCAAAGGATCCCTTCCCTTCCCGCTAATTGATCAAATCATTGAAGCCACAAGAGGACACGACTCATTGTGCTTCCTCGACGATACTCGCTACCACCAAATCAAGATGGCAGAGCTGCACCAAGCTGCGCAGCATTCATCACTCCATACGGCCCGCTCGCTTCAACACAATGCCCTTTAGGCTCAAAAACGCCGCGCAACATATATCAGCGCATGATTCGTACATGTCCGCCAACCAGATCGGCAAAACGGTGGAAGCATATGTAGATGACGTGGTCGTCAAAACCAAACACATCGAAACTCTAGTAGACGATTTGAGGCTCACATTCGACAATCTTCAAAAATATGACATCAAGCTCAATCCGGAAAAATGCGTCTTCGGTGTTCCAGCCGGAAAGCTCCCGGGCTTCATTGTGTCCGGTAGAGGAATTGAAGCAAACCCAGCCAAGATTCGAGCTCTTCACAATTAGATATTCCAAACGACCTCAAACAAATACAAAAATTGACAGGATGTGTAGCGGCTCTAAGCCGCTTTATCTCCCGTTTAGGAGAAAAGGCATTACCTCTTTACCGCCTCCTCCGCCGCACCAAACACTTCGAGTGGACGGATGCCGCCACGGCCGGACTCGAAGAAATAAAGGCCATTCTGGCAACAAATCCGGTCCTGGCTGCGCCCAACGCGGGCGAACCAATGCTATTATATATCGCCGCAACACATCAAGTTGTCAGCGCGGTGCTCGTCGTCGAACGAGAAACGGACGGACACCGGTTCCCTGTTCAAAAACCGGTCTATTATGTGTCCACTGTCCTCACTCCATGCAAGTCCAGGTACCCCAACTATCAAAAGATAGCATATGCGGTGTTCATGGCATCCCAGAAGCTACGACACTACTTTCAAGAGTGTTCGATAACGGTAGCCTCCAAAGTACCTCTTAACGACATTATAAACAACCGCGACGCGACGGGCCGGATTGCTAAATGGGCCATAGAGCTCCTTCCATTCGACATAACTTATAAGCCACGTCGAGCTATTAAGTCACAGGTTTTGGCCGACTTCGTGGCGAATGGACTGAACCGAACTCCCTAAAGAGTACGGGCGCATACTCCAATTGGATCATGCATTTTGACGGCTCCAAAATGTTGGCTGGCCTAGGGGTCAAGGCGTCAGCCTCTGACGCCCCTAACGGGACACAGTCCAATACGTCCTTCAGATAATATATACGGACTCCAACAACGCAGCCGAATACGAGGCCCTTCTGCACGGCCTCCGGATGGCGGTCTCCATGGGCATTCAACGCCTAGAGATGCGCGGGGATTCAAACCTCGCAATATCTCAAATGAACGGAGACTTTGACGCCAAAGATCTGAAAATGGCAGCATACCGCAATGCGGTCCTAAAAATGTCAAGACAGTTCAAGGGCTAGAATTTCCTCATAGAGCCCGGATAACAACCAGGCGGCGGATATATTGGCACGCATCGGCGCAAAGCGCGATGCCGTCCCACCCAATATCTTTTTGGAACGGCTGTTCAAGCCATCCGTACTATGGGAAGGGGAGTCCGGCAATAATAATCCGGACCCAACCGCACCGCCCGATGCCAAACACTCTGACACAACCGGAGGCTCTGCCCCCGAGATAACACCCTCTGCTCACGAAATAATGGCGGTTATTGCCCCGTGGACGGAACCATTCCTAGCCTACCTAACTAGGCAGGAACTCCCCGAAGACCAAAATGAGGCCCGCTGCATAGTACGGTGTTCTAAAGCCTATAAAGTCCATGAGGGAGAGCTTTATAAGAAAAGCACTACCGGAGTCCTTCAAAGGTGTATCTCCGAAGAGGAAGGGCGAACCCTCCTGGCTGAAATTCATGCCGGACTGGGTGGGCACCACACCGCAGCCCGGGCCCTTGTAGGCAAGGCCTTCCGCACAGGATTTTACTGGCCGACGGCCCGGGCAGATGCGCAGGACTTAGTCCAACGATGCGTCGGTTGCCAGCTTTTTGCTAACCAAAGCCACATGCCACCCACCGCCCTTAAGACTATACCCATCACCTGGCTGTTCATGGGTCCGGGGCTTGACATGGTTGGACCCCTTAAGGGAGGAACCCACAAGCAGAAATACCTATTGGTCATGGTAGATAAATTCACCAAATGGATAGAGGCCAAGCCTGTTAAAACAGCCGAATTTGGACCAGTGATAGACTTCATATCAGGGGTAGTACACCGTTACGGTGTTCCCCACAGTATCATCACCGATAATGGCACCAACTTCACAGCCGATGAGGTCAAACTATGGTGCAAAAACATGGGCATCAAGCTCGACACGCCTCGCCTATCACCCTCAAACTAATGGTCAAGTCGAACGGGCAAACGGTCTAATCATGAGCGGCATTAAACCCAGACTAGTGCGGTCCTCAAGGAATCTAACACGACCGGGTTGAGGAGCTCGACTCCAGACTGGGGGCTGCGGACCACGCCAAATCGCGACTACCGGATTCACACCATTTTTATGGTGTACGCGCAGAGGCAGTCTTGCCTGCGATATAATTCATGACTCACCTCGAAAAGCGCATGTATGAAGAAAGAGAAGCCGAACTCGATCGGCAGGACAGTTTGGACGCATTGGAGGAGGAGCGCGACGTGGCAAAAGCTCGTTCCGCATTCTATCAACAACAGGCTCGAAGATATCAAAACAGGGAAGTACGGGCCAAAGCTTATAACGTTGGCGAACTAGTTCTACGCTCACGGACAAGAAAAAGGACAAACTCAAGCCCAAATGGGAAGGTCCCTTCATCATCGACCAGGTCCTGACCGGCGGAGCATACCGTCTACGAAACGCATCTGATAACCGACTTGAGCCGAACCCATGGAACACATCCCATCTACGAAGATTCTACGCCTACGTGCCGGACTTCAAGTTCGTCTCCTTCCTCCGTCCGCATTCTTTACTTTCGTTTTTTGCTGTCTTTATTTCTCTCCTTCCTCCTTCTTATTGTAGCCTTTAGAGGCACGCTTATGCTTTTTCCGCACTCATTATACTCGGGGCTTCTTTAATGAAGCTTATTTATACGGGCTTCATGCCCAAAGCACATGTGTTAAACTTCCGCATGTACCTTTTATTCGCCATTATATGCATCGATATGACTTAAGTTTTGGCCAAGCTGGGTTGTTCGGCTCCTGTGCTTACCCCTACGCTCCCGATTGTTCGCTAGGTGGTAAAGGGAGCACCTCTGCGATTATTGTTATCGCCGGTCACCGGATGTGTACCTCAGACCGGGTGAAGCCGAAGCTAAGCGTTCTTAAGGGAATATTCGGTCGGTGAATTGAAAGATGATTTTTAACTTTTACCCATCTGCCCAGATGATTTTCTGCTTTCATAGCAGCTTTGACATGCACTTTAGGGCATGCACCCCAAATGAAAGGAACCCTTAACGGAACTATTCTCCTCGAAGATGCTTCTTACTACCCATGTAATATCGCATAACTAGTTGGGCACTTGTCCGATACAGCAACAATGACCCCTACGCCTTGTCTCCATGCATACCACGGTTCTTATATAACCACAAGGGTATTCGGACACACTCCGGACTATTGGGTCCGGAGGTTGAAGCGAAAAGGTCCGCTACGACAAACGATCTACAATCCGGCTAGAAGACATTTCTTTAATGTCATATTTTTACATAGTCAATTCGACTCATTGTATTCCTCCTCAATGCCATCTAATAGGCTATCTAATTTACAATCTTGCTGGGAATACTTGGCGGCCAATTCTACTTGGTCAGACACTAAGCTTACAGGGATCTCCATCCCATCCGCCCCACAGGTCCGACCTCGGCCATGTGGTTTGGGTCACTCGGTACCGTGTCTTCACCATGGCCTGTGCCTCCTCGGCGCCTTTGACGGCAGGCCGATATCTTCCATAGCCGGAAGCGCCGCCGCGTTCTTTGAAGGCTTCTCCGCCAGCTCCCCAATGCCTTCGGGCAGGGAGCTTGATGGCCACAAGGCTTGACCAATGCCTTTCATCACTTGCCGGACTCGTTCGTGCAGCTGACGAAATTCGGGAAGGAGATCACCCGAAGAATTGGGCATCTCCTCCTCAGGACGACCTATGAGCAAACCTACACACATGTTTATGTTAGTCGCCTTCCTCGCGAACTCTTTCAAAGTTCGCTCAAGCACTTATCGAAAATGCCGCGACGAAGCCGTCGATTCTCCTTCACGGAGTCGATAATCGGGCACGAACATCCTTCAGTTCCACACCCAGCTTGGTGTTGGCGCCTTGGAGGTTATTCTTCTCCTGCCGCACTTTGTAAGCACGCTCTCGCCAGCCTTTAATCGGGCGCAGAAGAGCTGTTGTTGTCCGGATCCAGTCCGGCGACATCTGCAATGTTTTTGTCAGCTTTACACACACGCCGCACTTCCTAAATTATTTATCTTTTGAAGCATATCTTACCAGTGGGGGTCTCGGTAGCTCCCCCTGCAGAGGCTAGTGCGGCCTCAAGTGGGCTTTGCACTCTTTGAGCTCCCGGACGATCGGGTATTCTTTTTCGTAAGATCCTCAGATAACAAATGATCCTTAAATCAGTTATTCTAACTATTTTAAGTCTCGGGCCCTCTTGGCATATATAATCGCTGTCAAAATTATCGACCGTATGTTCTTCACATACTGCTCCGTGGCTCTGGCTAGTCCATCTTGAGCGGCACGGAGGTGCGCATCTCCACTCAAAGGCATTCAAGGCCTCCGGGGAGAAACACGCGTCACGAAGAATTGTCCGGCGGCGCTTGTGGTTCAAGGCGCTCTCCACCTCGGAGTTGGTGGCGGACAACCTGTCGGCATCCTCTGTCATAGGAACATCCGACGCACGTCTCGTGCTCGCCTCAGCCTCCGGACCCGGCTTTGAAGCCTGTCCGGCGAAGGTTTGATCGGCAACCTCTCCGGATTTAGTCCAGCGAGCGCTTTTTTCTCGCAAAGCGATATCGGCGTTAGTTCGCCTTCCAGGAATCAATCCTGGGTGTATGGTGACATGCCATACCGTTGCGGCGGAGTTTCGATCCGGACCGCACTTCTATTTAACCTGCGGGGCCGCACTGCCGTTTGTTGGTCGGCCGCCGCAGGCTCGGCTTCCTGCCTCGAAGGTACGCCCTGCGAAACACCATTGGTATGCGGTGATCAAAAATAAAGCATGGAGGGGTCGTTATCAGGATTTTGGGACCTCGGTCTCCTTTACCTGTGAGGCTGGAAATATTCCGGGGTAATCCGCCGTAATGGCGACCAACGCGTTGTCGACGCTAAGTTGGTAGAATACCCCATCGATCAACTCCACCTTTATATCCGGATCCTCTTCGGAGGTCGGATCGAGGGACCATTCCGGATCCTCGGGTTGTGGAGGCGGGCTGTGTATCTTCTCCACAGTCCGGCGCAGGTCCTGCGCAAAAACAAAACCATGAAATAAGATATTTAACTATGGGAACATGGATCGGATAGATCGCAAAGATGTTTGCTTACCCAGCTTCGAGGATTACTCGAAGAAAACTCCTTTAGTGGGTTGAGACGGAGGAAGTCCTCCTCCTCTCCTTTGTACATGGCAGACAAGGTCTTCACCAGTTCGGTGACCGATTCCGGCCCTTTGCGGCCATGACGGGTGGCGTCGTCCTCTCCGTTGAAGTCCCACATGGGGTGGCCTCTGTATTGAAGCGGCTGCACTCCCCTCATAATGCAGATTGCCATGACCCCTGGCATGGTCAATCCGGCATGAGCCAGTAACCTTATTCGACTCATCAAATAATGGACGTCCTGGTCATCTTCTCTCCGGAGGCTCCGAGGGCGCCAGCTCAGGCGCTTCTTTAGAGGAGCGTTGTTGAACTCCGGAAGGCCGATCCGAACAGGATCCGGCAGCGGGACGTCCTCCATGTAAACCATTCAAGGCGGGTCTTGGACGCCTTCTTCGGGGTTCGGACAGGTATCCGGTCCCGGCGATGCGCCATAGCTCGCTCCGCCCACTTGATATATTGACCCCTCATGAGAACGGGGAACTAGGCAGAATATTCTCTTCCACAATCCAAGTGAGCCTCAACGCCCAAGAATAGTTCGCAGAGGGCCACAAAGCCCGCGATGCGTGGATGGAGGCAGGAGTAAGATGGTGCAATTGGAGGTCAGAGAACTCCAAGAGCCCCGGAGAAAGCGGATGGATGGGAAATCCGAGGCCTCGTACTAGATAAGAGATGAAGCACACCCGCTCTCCTTTAGAGGGATTGGGAACGCTCTCTGCTTGCTTTCCGCCCTTGTAGGTGGCAAGTCCGGCTCGAACCAGAACCAAGAAGGCTGGGGGAGAAACCCCTTGGTTTGGAGTATAACTAGCTCGTTATGCGGGACTGAGCATCTCTCCCAATTTCCTGGCTGAGGGCTGGGAGCACGAGAAGAGGAGTCGCGTCGACTGTCCATGATGGAATGGACTGGGGTCAGAAGCGCTCCGATGAAGGCTTGCAGAGGGGGAGATGGTGTGACTCAGATCTAGATCATTGCCCTTTTATGGGCGGCTCATTTATGCCGGGCTAGGGGGTAATTGTAAAATACTGGCTGTTCGCATTCATTCAAACACGTGGAAGATTGCCATTATTGGGCGAGAAGCTCAAGAGCGCAGCATTTATCGAGAAGCGGACACTATTTGACAAGTATATGGAATTTGGAGAAGAACCCGCCTCGCAATGTCAAGACGATTAACGCTACCGGACTCATCGTCATTGAAGCCTGGTTCGGGGCTACCGAGGAGTCCTGACTAGGGGTGTCCGGATAGCCGGACTATCGCCACGGCCGGACTCCAAGACTATGAAGATACAAGATTGAAGACTTCGTCCCGTGTCCGGATGGGACTTTCCTTGGCGTGGAAGGCAAGCTTGGCGATATGGATATGTAGATCTCCTACCATTGTAACATACCGTGTAACCCTAACCTATCCGGTGTCTATATAAACCGGAGGGTTTTAGTCCAGAGGACAACAACTTCATCATCAACAATCATACCATAGGCTAGCTTCTAGGGTTTAGCCTCCTTGATCTCGTGGTAGATCTACTCTTGTACTACCCATATCATCAATATTAATCAAGCAGGAGTAGGGTTTTACCTCCATCGAGAGGGCCCGAACCTGGGTAAAAACATTGTGTCCCTTTTCTCCTGTTACCATCCGCCTAGACGCACAGTTCGGGACCCCCTACCCGAGATCCGCCGGTTTTCACACCGACAATGATTATTGGGAAAGACATCATCCCAATTCTCCTCTGACCACTCCTCTCCAGTACTTTCCTCAGTCCCCAATCAAAAGTAAAGAAATTCATACGGGTTCTGATGAACGTCAAGCTTCATTTCATTCTATTCCAGAAGAAGTTCCAGCCACTAGTGCTAATGAAATGGAGAACTTGACTGCAGAAGAAACTGCTCCTGAAATTCCTCAGCCCGAGGCTGTGCATCAAGAGGCTGTGAAGACTTACACTGTAAATCTTCAGCCCAAGAAACAAAATCCTCACTCCAAGAAGCAGAAGTTCAAGGCTGATGTCTTCTTTGCTGAGCATCATTTCTTCTCTGACTTCAATCCATATGGCTCTGCTCGACTTCGCCGCAAGCATTTTTGGACTGCCACTCGGATGAATTTCTATTCCTCATTTTTGTTTGATAAGGACAAAGTTTTTGACCATGAGCACCTTCCTCATGTGGATATTGAGTCCCTTCCGTGTTTCACCCCAATCCTCAGTGTTCATGACGCTGGTCTTCTCAACTTCTGCATCGACATCTGCGATTCGAATGAAGAACTCATTCTTCAATTCTATGCTACTTTGCATCTCACAGACAATGTTGATGATGTGAATTCATGGGTACTGGACTGGATGACCGAAAACACTCATTACAAAGCTCCGGCCTTTGAATTTCTTCATGCCGTCCTAGTCAGTCCTCCCGTTGAAGGAGCTCTAAAACTTTATGAGGAACCTGGATTGTCAAATCATCTGATGCAAGTACTGATGAAGCCTTTGAAGGCTGGCCAAGCTCCAAGGACCACTTTCCTCGTCAAGGATTTGCTTTATGTGCCAAGAACCGTTTATTGCATTTTGTCCAAAACCCTCAGTCCAATCAAGGGCCACAACTCTGAAGAAGAAGAAGTTGTTGGCATCATGAAGAATCTGCTTTTCAAAATCATGCACGGTATTCCTATCAATTAACATGATTTCTTCATGAGGACTTTGGCCAATGCTGCTCGGTCACCTTTTGAGTTGAAGCCTTACGCTCCATGGATCATGAAATTCATCAGATCAAGGTCTTCAATTCATTACAAGGCTGACTTTCAGAATCATCTCAGCTATTTGCCCCCAATTGAAGTCGTCAAACGAACTATTTCCTCAGCTGATGAGAAGGGAAAGACTGCTATTATTGATGAAGGCACTCGTCCTCTGGATGGTAAATTTCTCAAGGCTGCATCTTACTCAACCAATGATGACTCTGCCACACATGACACTTCTGCAAATGCTTCAAAGCAAAATCCTCAAGCCACTGCTCCGCGTATAATGACTGATCGTGAGCTGCTCCTCAGTCTTCATCAGAAAGTGGATACAAATCACAAGTGGGTCAAGCGTCAGTTTGGTGCAATTCTTCAGAACATGACCGTTACTCAAAACACTGTGAAGAAGAATCACCATTATCTGCATCAAGTCTTCGATCGCACCTGGGCTATTCTTACGCATGTATACACTGATGATGAACTCAAGGAGATGGACTTCTAATAGGACTTTGACTGGTCTCAGCCTCCATCGAAGAAATTCAAGAAAGTCAAAGTTCCTCAGCTGGTCGTCAGTTCATATTCTTCATCACGCGAGACAGACGAAGCTGAAGATTTGGACGATACTGTGGCAGGCCCTACAATAACGGACGACCCCAACAACCCTGGCGCTCCTCCATCGACATCATGATGATATTCTTCAAGGGCGTTAGTCCTCATCTTTCGTCCCTTTTGGTCATTTGATGACAAAGGGGGAGAAATTTGAGTTAGTCTTCAAGCGGGTCTATTATATGGGCGTTTTTTTGCTAAGTTACAACTCTTGTTCTTCTGAAGTGTTTGATTCGCTGAGTTGTAAACTTAAGTCCTATGGTGGTCTGATACTTTTGACTACTTTCTGCATGCTTATTTCCGCAAGTACTTATTGCACGCATGGTGAATTTCGTTAGACACCATATTTCATCATGCATTTCAAATTCTTCATATTATATGTCAAATGCGTGTACGAATTACAAGATATAGGGGGAGATCTCCATGATATTACTCAACAATGTGCATCTGATATCTAAAGCAAATTCCTCAAATATGCACATCTTCAGGGGGAGTTCTTCTATATCTTGCTATCAAAATCCTCAAATTTTAGCACTGTTAATTGGTATGTTTATCCCCATTGAAAACTTAACCTATTTGTCATTAATCACCAAAAAGGGGGAGATTGTAAGTGCATCTAGTGCCCCTTAGTGATTTTGGTGTATTGAAGACTTATAGGTTAAGGGACTAATATGTTTGTGAGTGTACATAGTCTCTATAAGTCGATGAGGAGTTTGATATTTATGATGAAAGTCGACCCCTAAAAATGTATGTCTTCAGCTGAAGACTTTGGCTCTCCTGAAGATTTTGAAAGTGAAGAAATTTGTGTGACCTTGAAGACTCGGATATTCATGCGAGGATTATGAAGTGTGAAGACTTTTGTTTTCATAGTTTCATTTTCTCTTTCTTGAGTCATAGGAAACACCGTACTATTAAAGGGGGTCGATGTAATACTAAGGAAAGTGATTTCCATGTGATGCTCATCTCAAAATCCTACACCTCCCAATCCTTTCGAGTGAAGCCATTGGAAATATCATATCAATTCAGTCAATTTCTTCAGTGACAGAGACGAAGATCTTCTAGTATCTGTGCTTGTTTTCATTTCATCATGATGACTGCTTTTGCTCTGTTATGCTTATACATGAGTACTTATTCCACTGCTAGTGTGTCGTTGCTTAGGAATTTCTTCACCTAGAAATTCCTCAGTGATGAATTTGTAAAAATCGCCTATTCACCCCCCTCTAGTCGATATAACGCACTTTCAGGGGTCTTGTCTTCTCGCGGCATGAACATTGCTCTCCTGACCCACTGGCTCTGGAGAATCGCCAATGGGGGAGGGGGACTCTGGCTTACCATCATCCGGAACAAGTACCTTCGCGGCCAACCCCTAGCTTTCTGCCAGCGGTCTGGTGGCTCCCAGTTCTGGCAGGCCGTGATACAGGTACTATCAGTACTCCGCATCGGCCCGTCCATTTCGGTCTGCTCCGGGTCCTCGACCCTGTTCTGGTTCGATCATTGGGCGGGGGTCTCCCCCTTGGCCGCTTGATTCCCGAAACTTTTCTCCATAGCGGCCGACCCTCGGGTCTCTGTCGGGACGGCCCTTATCGACTTAGGGCGTGTCGCTTTCCGGCGCCCCTTCGGCCCCCTCGAGGTGGTCGCTTGGGACTCCCTCCTCCAGGACATCGCCCTTCTGCCAATGGACGTCGAGGGCGCTCCTGACTCTATCTCTTGGCAACTGGAGTCCACTGACCGCTTCTCCACTAAGTCCTTATACTCGGCCATCGCTCCTTCGTCGGCCCCTGCGCCCTTTAGCCTGATTTGGGACATTCGCCTCCCTCTGAAGATCAGGATCTTCCTGTAGCAGTGGATCCGGGGACGCCTACCCTCTGGGGTAGAGGTCCTCAAGCGTAATGGACCAGGAGACGGGATGTGCCCCCTTTGTGGCACGATGGAGGATGCTAATCACATCTTCTTCTCATGCTCCATGGCCCAATTCATGTGGTCTTGCTTTCGCGAGACAGTCGGTGGACAGTGATGCAACACCAACTTCCCGGACATGCTTGCTGGGATCCACGCCTCCGCCCCCCGCCACCACCATATTAGATGGTTGTGCGTTGGGGTCCTCGCCTGGACGCTTTAGACCATCCGCAACAAGCTTGTTATTCAGAGAGTGCGTCTTTGACGTGCGACTGACGCGATCTTTAAAATGTGTGGTTACCTGCAGCTTTGGCGGCCGCTTAGCCGCCCCCGGGACCGGGACGCCATCAACACCCTCCTTGCTGACCTTCGCTCGATGGCTTTCCGCGTGGCGCCCCCGCTGCCGCCCCCTCCTCCGGAGCCCGATTAGGCCTGCTGTTCGGGTTGCTGGGCGTGTGCGTGTGTTTTGGATTCAAGGCTTTTTGAGCTGTGCCCTCAGCATTTAACCCTTGTGTTGTTATGTGCGTTTGTGGACCTTGTGTGTGTGTGAACCTTGTTGGATGTTTGGCTTGGGCGGTTTGCTTTATCTATAAAGCGGGATGAAGCCTTTTTCGGTAAAGAAATCTCAGAAAAAGCCAGAGTGTTCAAATCCAAAACTACTACGGTGTAAACGGTGGCGGCATTGCCATTAGATGAGTTCAAACTGTTGAACAAGTGTACATGTACGTAGGTCTGGGTTCTGTATGCAGTACCTGTAGTATCTGTCTCCCTCTGTATGTACGTGTATCTTAGGAGACAAGATACCGGTCACACCCCTTGTACCTATATATATGTGCCTAGTGCACGATCAATCAATCATTGATGCACCAAATCATTCTCTACATGGTATCTATCGCAAGTCGATCTTCCAGCTTCCGCTAACCCTAGCCGCCGCCGCGACCTCCCGCCGCCGCTGCCGCCCCAAGCCTCCGCCACAGCCCCTCTCCTGCCCACTCCCCCACTGCGCCTTCCCTCCCTGTCAAGGCCGCTTTTTCCCGCCAAGGTCACCGCCTCACGCCGCCACGCCGCCTCTCCTCAGCTGCGCCGCTGCCTCCCATCCCACGATCTCGCCGCCATGTCGTCTGATGTCTAATACACAACCTTCTTCTTGTAGACGTTGTTGGGCCTGCAAGTGCACAGGTTTGTAGGACAGTAGCAAATTTCCCTCAAGTGGATGACCTAAGGTTTATCAATCCGTGGGAGGCGTAGGATGAAGATGGTCTATCTCAAGCAACCCTGCAACCAAATAACAAAGAGTCTCTTGTGTCCCCAACACACCCAATACAATGGTAATTTGTATAGGTGCACGAGTTCGGCGAAGAGATGGTGATACAAGTGCGATATGGATGGTAGATATTGGTATTTGTAATCGGAAATAATAAAAACAGCAAGGTAATAAGTGGTAAAAGTGAGCGTAAACGGTATTGCAATGCTAGGAAACAAGGCCTAGGGTTCGTACTTTCACTAGTGCAAGTTCTCTCAACAATAATAACATAATTGGATCATATAACTATCCCTCAACATGCAACAAAGAGTCACTCCAAAGTCACTAATAGTGGAGAACAAACGAAGAGATTATGGTAGGGTGCGAAACCACCTCAAAGTTTTTCTTTCCAATCAATCCGTTGGGCTATTCCTATAAGTGTCACAAACAGCCCTAGAGTTCGGTACTAGAATAACACCTTAAGATACAAATCAACCAAAACCCTAATGTCACCTAGATACTCCAATGTCACCTCAAGTATCCGTGGGTATGATTATACGATATGCATCACACAATCTCAGATTCATCTATTAAACCAACACATAGAACCTCAAAGAGTGCCCCAAAGTTTCTACCGGAGAATCAAGACGAAAACGTGTGCCAACCCCTATGCATAGGTTCATGGGCGGAACCCGCAAGTTGATCACCAAAACATACATCAAGTGAATCATGTGATATCCCATTGTCACCACAGATATGCACGGCAAGACATACATCAAGTGTTCTCAAATCTTTAAAGACTCAATCTGATAAGATTACTTCAAAGGGAAAACTCAATCCATTACAAGAGAGTAGAGGGGGAGAAGAAACATAAGATCCAACTATAATAGCAAAGCTCGCGATACATCAAGATCATGCCAAATCAAGAACACGAGAGAGAGAGATCAAACACATAGCTACTGGTACATACCCTCAGCCCCGAAGGTGAACTACTCCCTCCTTGTCATGGAGAGCGCTGGGATGATGAAGATGGCCACCGGTGAGGGTTCCCCCCTCCGGCAGGGTGCCGGAACAGGGTCCCGATTGGTTTTTGGTGGCTCTGGAGGTTTTGCGGCGGCGGAACTCCCGATCTATTCTCTGCTGGAAGTTTTAGTGCGTGTGAGTATATATGGGTGCAGGGAGTACGTTAGTGGAGCTTCGGGGGCCCTACGAGGCAGGGGGCGCGCCCCCCACCCTCGTGGGCACCTCCCTTTGCTCCTGACGTGGGGTCCAAGTCCATCCGGTAGCTTTCCTTCCAAAAATAACTTCTCCAGTTGATTTCGTTCCGTTTAATTCGCTTTGATATTCCTTTTCTTCAAACACCTAAATAGGCAAAAACAAGAACTGGCTGGGCCTCCAGTTAATAGGTTAGTCCCAAAAATAATATATAATTGAATAATAAAGCCCAACATTGCCCAAAACAGTAGATAATATAGCATGGAGCAATAAAAAATTATAGATACGTTGGAGATGTATCAAGCATCCCCAAGCTTAATTCCTGCTCGTCCTCGAGTAGATAAATGATAAAAAGATAATTTTTGATGTGCAATGCTAGTTGGCATAATTTCATTGCAATTCTTCTTACTTGTGATATGAATATTCAGATCCGAAAGATTCAAGACAAAAGTTCATATTGACATAAAAGCAATAATACTTCAAGCATACTAACTAACCAATTATGTCTTCTCAAAATAACATGGCTAAAGAAAGTTCATCCCTACAAAATCATATAGTTTAGTCATGCTCCATTTTCGTCACACAAGAATGCTCTCATCATGCACAACCCGATGACAAGCCAAGCAATTGTTTCATACTTTAGTAATCTCAAACTTTATAAACCTTCACGCAATACATGAGCGTGAGCCATGGACATAGCACTATGGGTGGAATAGAATATGATGATGGGGGTTATGAGGAGAAGACAAAAAAGGAGAAAGTCTCACATCAACGAGGCTAATCAATGGGCTATGGAGATGCCCATCGATTGATGTTAATGTAAGGAGTAGGGATTGCCATGCAACGGATGCACTAGAGCTATAAATGTATGAAAGCTCAACAAAATGCAACTAAGTGGGTGTGCATCCAACTTGCTTGCTCACGAAGACCTAGGGCATTTGAGGAAGCCCATCGTTGGAATATACAAGCCAAGTTCTATAATGAAAAATTCCCACTAGTATATGAAAGTGACAAAACAAGAGACTCTCTATATGAAAAGCATGGTGCTACTTTGAAGCACAATATATGAGACTCGCTATATGAAGAACATGGTGCTACTTTGAAGCACAAGTGTGGAAAAAGAGATAGTAACATTTCCCCTTTTTATTTATTCTTTTTTTTGGTCCTCTTTTTTTTTTCTTTTGGCCTTTCTCTTTTTTTGGGGACAATGTTCTATTAAATGATGATCATCACACTTCTATTTATTTACAACTCAATGATTACAACTCAATACTAGAACAAAGTATGACTCTATATGAATGCCTCCGGCGTGTGTAAAGGATAATATGCAATGAATCAAGAGTGACATGTATGAAAGAATTATGAACGGTGGCTTTGCCACAAATACTATGTCAACTACATGATCATGCTAAGCAATATGACAATGAGGAATGTGTCATGAAGAACGGTATGGTGGAAAGTTGCATGGCAATATATCTCGGAATGGCTATGGAAATGCCATAATAGGTAGGTATGGTGGCTGTTTTGAGGAAGATATAAGGAGGTTTATGTGTGAAAGAGCATATCATATCACAGGGTTTGGATGCACCATGAAGTTTGCACCAACTCTCAATGTGAGAAAGGGCAATGCATGCATCAAGAGGCTAGCAATGATGGAAGGGTGAGAGTGCGTCTAATCCATGGACTCAACATTAGTCATAAAGAACTCACATACTTATTGCAAAAATCTACAAGCCATCAAAAACCAAAGCACTACTCGCATGATCCTAGGGGATAGATTTGTAGGAAAAGACCAACTCTATTCCCCGACAGCCACTCATAAGGATGAAAATCAAATAACACCTCATTTTTCAAATTTGTTACATACCGTTTACCATACGTGCATGCTACGGGACTTGCAAACTTCAACACAAGCATTTCTCAAATTCACAACTACTCAACTAGCACAACTTTAATATCACTACCTCCATATCTCAAAACAATCATCAAGGATCAAACTTTTCATAGTATTCAACACACTCATAAGAATTCTTACAAATCTTTTATGCTTAGCATATTAGGATTATTTAAGCAAATTACCATGCTATTTAAGACTCTCAAAATAATAATATAAGTGAAGCATGAGAGTGCATCTATTTCTTCAAAATAAAACCACCATTGTGCTCTAAAAGATATAAGTGAAGCACCAGAGCAAATGACAAACTACTCCGAAAGATATAAGTGAAGATCAATGAGTAGTCGAATAATTATACAACTATGTGAAGACTTTCTAACATTTAAGAATTTCAGATCTTGATACTTTATTCAAACAGCAAGCGAAGATAAAGAAAATAAAACGACGCTCCAAGCAAAACACATATCATGTGGTGAATAAAAATATAGCTCCAAGTAAAGTTACTGATGAACGAAGACGAAAGAGGGGATGCCATCCGGGGAATCCCCAAGCTTAGGCTTTTGGTTGTCCTTGAATTTTACCTTGGGGTGCCTTGGGCATCCCCGAGCTTAGGCTCTTGCCACTCCTTATTCCATAGTCCATCGAATCTTTACCCAAAACTTGAAAACTTCACAACACAAAACTTAACAGAAAACTCGTAAGCTCCATTAGCGAAAGAAAACAAAACACCACTTCAAGGTACTGTAACGAACTCATTCTTTATTTATATTGGTGTTAAACCTACTGTATTCCAACTTCTCTATGGTTTATAAACTATTTTACTAGCCATAGAGTCATCAAAATAAGCAAACAACGCACGAAAAACAGAATCTGTCAAAAACAGAACAGTCTGTAGTAATCTGTAACTAACGCAAACTTCTGGAACTCCAAAAATTCTAAAATAAAATGGTGGACCTGAGGGATTTTTCTAGTAATCATCTGCCAAAAGAATCAACTAAATATCACTTTCCAGTAAAACGTTCTAGCTGATCTCGTGAGCGCTAAAGTTTCTGTTTTTTACAGCATGATCATAAAGACTTCAACCAAGTCTTCCCAAAGGTTCAACTTGGCACAAACACTAATTAAAACATAAAAACACATCTAAAAATAATCTAGATGGATTATTTATTACTTAAACAGAACCAAAAAGCAAGAAACTAAAATAAAATTGGGTTGCCTCCCAACAAGCGCTATCGTTTAACGCCCCTAGCTAGGCATGATGATTTCAATGATGCTCACATAAAAGATAAGAATTGAAACATAAAGAGAGCATCAAGAAGAATATGACTAGCACATTTAAGTCTAACCCACTTCCTATGCATAGGGATTTTGTGAGCAAACAACTTATGGGAACAAGAATCAACTTGCATAGGAAGGTAAAACAAGCATAATTTCAAGATTTTAAACACATAGAGAGGAAACTTGATATTATTGCAATTCCTACAAGCATATATTCCTCCCTCATAATAATTTTCAGTAGCATCATGAATGAATTCAACAATATAATCAGCACCTAAAGCATTCTTTTCATGATCTACTTGCATAGAAAATTTACTACTCTCCACATAAGCAAAATTCTTCTCATTCGGAATAGTGGGAACACACTCAACAAAACAACTATCATGTGATTGAAAATTAAGATCAAGATGACAAGTTTCATGGTTATCATTATTCTTTAAAGCACACGTGTCATCACAATAATCATCATAGATAGGAGGCATGCTTTCATCATAGTAAATTTGCTCGTCAAAGCTTGGGGGACAAATAATATCATCTTCATCAAACATAGCTTCCCCAAGCTTGTGGCTTTGCATATCATTAGCATCATGGATATTCAAGGAATTCATACTAACAACATTGCAATCATGCTCATCATTCACATATTTCATGCCAAGCATTCTATGTAATTCTTCTTCTAGCACTTGAGCACAATTTTCCTTCCCATCATTCTCACAAAAGATATTAAAAAGATGGAGCAAATGAGACAAACTCAATTCCATTTTTTTGTAGTTTTCTTTTATAAACTAAACTAGTGCTAAAACAAGAAACAAAAAGATTCGATTGCAAGATCTAAAGATATACCTTCAAGCACTAACCTCCCCGGCAACGGCGCCAGAAAAGAGCTTGATGTCTTGTACACAACCTTCTTCTTGTAGACATTGTTGGGCCTGCAAGTGCACAGGTTTGTAGGATAGTAGCAAATTTCCCTCAAGTGGATGACCTAAGGTTTATCAATCCGTGGGAGGCGTAGGATGAAGATGGTCTCTCTCAAGCAACCCTGCAACCAAATAACAAAGGGTCTCTTGTGTCCCCAACACACCCAATACAATGGTAAATTGTATAGGTGCACTAGTTCGGCAAAGAGATGGTGAGACAAGTGCGATATGGATGGTAGATATGGGTATTTGTAATCGGAAATAATAAAAACAGCAAGGTAACAAGTGGTAAAAGTGAGCGTAAACGGTATTGCAATGCTAGGAAACAAGACCTCACTACAAAAAAAAGACACATCCGTGACATTTTGGGCCGAACAAATTTTTTCTGTCATACATACTTCTACGACGATAATTGTGACAAAACCCGGTATCATCATAGATGTGGTGGGATCCTACTTCTATGACAAAAAATCATGACAGAGAATGGGCTTTTCGTCCTGGGCGGGCCGGAGACGCAGCTGCATGACATTCTTTGGGCCGTCCATGACGGAAAAACCGTGGTAGAAGCGAGGGGAGGAAAATTTCGGGAGTTGCCGGTTACGGTGGGAGGTCGGGGCCGGCGATGCGCTGCTTTCTCTCGTGACACGTGCAAGGCGTTGGCTCTAATCAACCCGAAGCGAGGCGTTGGGCTCTAATCGAACCCGGCGATTGCCGCAGGCTACGTTCATCGAACCCGGCGACCGATCGATGGCTGTTAATCGAACCCGATGGAGCGATTCTTCGCCATCGCTGCTAATCAAGCCGATCGATTGGATGAACAGTGAGCATTGCGGGGAGGGGGTTGGATGAAGAGTGAGCGGTAGCGTTGCCTCTGGATGAACAGGACCGTGGTGTGGAGGGCTGGATGAGCGATGAGACGGTGGAGGGGTGGCCGTGGAGGGTGGGTTGAACAGGACCCCGTGGTGTGGAGGGCTGGATGAACAGTGAGACGGTGGAGGGGTGCCCGTGGGAGCGGTGGTTGAGCGATGGCCGGTGGAGTAGCGCGGTGGAGGCTGGATGAACAGGAGCCCGTGGAGGCTGGAGGAGGTTGACAGAGCCCGTGGAGGCTGGAGGAGGTCGACGGTGGAGATGAACAATATCCGTGGAGTCCCGTTTATGGCACGCCACACCCCTCCCGATGAACAAGACCCCGTTGCCACCATAGCGGCTCCAACACAAGTCCGTTTACGTCCGCTTTGCGGTACGCCACACCCTCCCGATCAACTGGACCCCGTTTCGACCGTAGGGAGGTCCGCTTCTCTGCTTTTGGCGGTACGCCACACCCCTCCCGATCAACAGGACCCCCGTTTCGACCGTAGGAGGTCCGTTTCCTCCGTTTTGCGGTACGCCAGGCCCCTCTCGATGAACAGGATCCCGTTTCGAACGTGGCCGGTCGAACACAAGGCTGTTTCCTCCATTGTGCGGTACGCCAGGCCTCGTTTCCATCGCCTGTTCCATCCAAGCCCTCCCGATGAACACGACCACACATTCCGTTCCAACCCAGCCGGTTGGCTCCCCATGAACACGACGACGACGCTGTTTATCCGTTCCGACCCAGCCATGTACATATGCGCGATAGGCGTTCAAGACCCTGCCCGTATGTACGACGTGCGCGTCAGATTTTCTTTCTTGCACCCTCGCCGATGCGTAATGCGTGTACATGCTACGTGCGGCGCCTCTACTACGACACGCGGCGCCTCTACAACGACCGGTATATGCGTACACGTTCGCGACCAGAATGACAACGCCACGTGCGCTTCGACCAGGTGGGTCCCGACCGCCGTGCACTTCCTTGCTGCGAAGATGTAGCTGGTGGGTCCCGTGATCAGGGGACAATCGTTTGTTTGTTTTGCCCGGACGCACTTCCTTGCGTGCGAAGATGTAGCTGGTGGGTCCCAGCAGTCAGGGGGAAACATTTTTTCACGAAATAAGGTGGCCCGTCCGGTGGGTCCCTGCTATCAGGTGGAGGAATCATTATTTTGCACGTAATAAGGTTGCACTTCCTTGCAGCCGCCCGTGGGACCCAGCTTGTCAGCCCCTCCACGCATAGTACTCTTTTCGATGGAAGTCGGTCGTTGACCACATTGACCACGCCGCGCGGAGAGCAACACGACGGTGGATTACGGCGAGGCCTAGGAAGGGGACGACGGAGCCGGGAAGACGCAGCAGTGGATGCCCGCATGAAGAGGAGTACGAGGTGAGGCTGTCGTCGCCGCAGAGTAACAGTGGGTGTGGGTGAGTAGAGGGATGGCCTGGCCAGCGGTGAGAGTAGTAGGGGGCGGTGAGGCCTCCGGCATCACACCCGCCACGGGAGGCAGGGAGCATGCGGCACGACCGGGCGCTTTGGGCGGCCGGAGCACGAAGACCAGAGGTTGAAGAAGCACTACGGCCGTTGGATGGACATCGTACGGTCAATGGAGCTAGAACCATTCATATTGACTAAGTTGACAAAGCCCTCCGTCCTCGTAAACTTAGTAGGCCCACAAGTCAGCCTCCCACCAAGGTGAGTCCCAGCTAGTGATGTCTACTACACAACATTCTTCTTGTAGACGTTGTTGGGCCTGCAAGTGCACAGGTTTGTAGGACAGTAGCAAATTTCCCTCAAGTGGATGACCTAAGGTTTATCAATCCGTGGGAGTCTTAGGATGACGACGGTCTCTCTCAAACAACCCTGCAACCAAATAACAAAGAGTCTCTTGTGTCCCCAACACACCCAATACAATGGTAAATTGTATAGGTGCACTAGTTCGGCGAAGAGATGGTGATACAAGTGCAATATGGATAGTAGAAATAGGTTTTTGTAATCTGAAAATGTAAAAACAGCAAGGTAACCAATGATAAAAGTGAGCGTAAACGGTATTGCAATGATAGGAAACAAGGCCTAGGGTTCATACTTTCACTAGTGCAAGTTCTCTCAACAATAATAACAAAGATAGATCATATAACAATCCCTCAACATGCAACAAAGAGTCACTCCAAAGCTACTAATAGTGGAGAACAAACGTAGAGATTATGGTAGGGTACGAAACCACCTCAAAGTTATTTTTTCGGATCAATCTATTCAAGAGTTCGTACTAGAATAACACCTTAAGACACAAATCAACCAAAACCCTAATGTCACCTAGATACTCCATTGTCACCTCAAGTATCCGTGGGCATGATTATACGATATGCATCACACAATCTCAGATTCATCCAACCAACACAAAGTGCTTCAAAGAGTGCCCCAAAGTCTCTACCGGAGAGTCAAGAACGTGTGCCAACCCCTATGCATAGGTTCATGGGCGGAACCCGCAAGTTGGTCACCAAAACATACATCAAGTGGCACGTGATATCCCATTGTCACCACAGATAAACACGGCAAGACATACATCAAGTGTTCTCAAATAAAGACTCAATCCGATAAAATAACTTCAAGAGGGGAAACTCAATTCATCACAAGAGAGTAGAGGGGGAGAAACATCATAAGATCCAACTATAATAGCGAAGCTCGGGATACATCAAGATCGTCCTTTTAGAGGGAACACGAGAGAGACCACGAGAGAGAGAGAGAGATCAAACACATAGCTACTGGTACATACCCTCAGCCCCGAGGGTGAACTACTCCCTCCTCGTCATGGAGAGCGCCGGGATGATGAAGATGGCCACTGGTGATGGGTTCCCCTTCCGTGAGGTGTCAAACGGACTCGAGAGGTTTTTGGTGGCTACTGAGGCTTGTGGCGGTGGAACTCCCGATCTATCTTCGTTTTTGATGTTTTTTGGGTACGTAGGTATATATAGGCGAAAGAAGTCGGTCGGGGGGTGCTCGAGGGGCCCACGAGACAGGGGGCTCCGCCCTGTGGGGGGGGGTGCCCCCCTATCTCCTGGGCTCCTCGAGGGTCTTCTGACTTGATCTCCAAGCCTCCAGCATGATATTCTTCCAAAAAATCACGATGCCGAAGGTTTCATTCCGTTTGGACTCCGTTTAATATTCCTTTTCTTCGAAATACTGATACAGGCAATAAAACAGCAATATGGGCTGGGCCTCCGGTTAATAGGTGTAGGACCTTGAAGTATGTCTAGAGGGGGGGTGATTAGACTACTTGACCAATAAAAACTTAACCTTTTCCCAATTTTATAGTTTGGCAGATTTTAGCTATTTTAGGACAAGTCAAGCAATCATCACACAAATCAAGCAAGCATGCAAAGAGTGTATAGGCAGCGGAAATTAAAGCATGCAACTTGCAAAAGGTAAAGGGAAGGGTTTGGAGGATTCAAACTAATTGGAGACACAGATGTTTTTGGCGTGGTTCCGATAGGTGGTGCTATCGTACATCCACGTTGATGGAGACTTCAACCCATGAAGGGTAACTGCTGCGCGAGTCCACGGAGGGCTCCACCCACGAAGGGTCCACGAAGAAGCAACCTTATCTATCCCACCATGGCTGCCGCCCACGAAGGACTTGCCTCACTAGCGGTAGATCTTCACGAAGTAGGCGATCTCCTTGCCCTTACAAACTCCTTGGTTCAACTCCACAATCTTGTCGGAGGCTCCCAAGTGACACCTAGCCAATCTAGGAGACACCACTCTCCAAGAAGTAACAAATGGTGTGTTGATGATGAACTCCTTGCTCTTGTGCTTCAAATGATAGTCTCCCCAACACTCAACTCTCTCTCATAGGATTTGGATCTGGTGGAAAGAGGGTTTGAGTGGAAAGCAACTTGGGGAAGGCTCGAGATCAAGATTCATTTGGTAGGAATGGAATATCTTGGCCTCAACACATGAGTCGGTGGTTCTCTCTCGAGAAATGGTAAGTTGGAAGTGTAGGTTAGATTACGATGGCTCTCTCCACGAATGAAGAGGAGGTGGAGGGGTATATATAGCCTCCACACAAAATCTAACCGTTACACACAATTTACCAAACTCGGTGGGACCGAATCGTTAAACTCGGTCGGACCGATTTAGTAAACCTAGTGACCGTTAGTGATTTTCGGTGGAACTGACATGCATCTCGGTGAGGCCGATTTTGTTAGTGTTAGGGCATAACGTAATCTTGATGAGACCGATTACACAAACTCGGTGAGACCGATTTGGTAATAAGCTTTCCAGAGAGTTGGTCAGGTAAACTCGGTGGGACCGATTTGCTCTTTTCGGTGAGATCGAAATGTTACAAAAAGGAAACATAGAGTTTACATTGCAATCTCGGCGGGACCGATCGCTCACTTCGGTTAGACCGAAACATTACGAAGGGAAACAGAGAGATTGCAACCCCATCTCGGTGAGACCGAGATCCCTATTGGTAAGACCGATTTGCTTAGGGTTTGTGGCAGTGGCTATGACTTTTGGAATCGGTGGCGCCGGATAGAAAGAATCGGTGTGACCGATTTTGGCTTTTAGGTTTAGGTCATTTGTGGATGTGGGAAAGTAGTTGAGGGTTTTGGAGCATATCACTAAGCACATGAAGCAAGAGGCTCATTAAGCAACACCTCATCCCTTCTTGATAGTATTGGCTTTTCCTATAGACTCAATGTGATCTTGGATCACTAAAATGTAAAATGAAGAGTCTTGACTATTCGAGCTTGAGCCAATCCTTTGTCCTTAGTATTTTGAGGGATCCACTTTCATCATCCATGCCATGCCATTCATTGAGCTTTCCTGAAACAATAGTCTTGGAATAGCATTAGCTCAATGAGCTATATGTTGTTATGAATTACCAAAACCACCTAGGGATAGTTGCACTTTCAATAGGTTAGTCCCAAAAGTAATATAAAAGTGTATAATAAAGCCCATAATCATTCAAAACACATAGTAATATAGCATGAATGCTTCATAAATTATAGATACGTTGGAGACGTATCAGCATCCCCAAGCTTAATTCCTACTCGTCCTCGAGTAGGTAAATGATAAAGAAAGAATTTATGAAGTGTGAATGCTAGAAGGTGCACAAGTTTGATCGATGATAATTTCAATCACCTTTCCTAGCATGATAATATGTCATAACAGTAGTTCATCTCATAAAAAATTTCATAATCAAGTAACAAGCAATTCACAAGTTAAAGCATAGACCATAAACTTTCTTCAAAACTAGCAAACTTCATTCTTAGTCATCAAACAATTGCAATTCATCCTATTTTCAGGAAGGGTCTATGTCAGAGCTTTGATTTAGCAAACTTCACATACTCATCTATCATATAGTCTTCTACAATTGCTAACACTCACGCAATACTTGTGGTTATGAAGTTTTAATCAGACACAGAGAAAGATTGGGGCTTACAATGTTGCCCCCAAGCGTATTCACCTTTGGGTGATGTCAACAATAATAGTTCATGCTAACGTACATCCAATTGGATCTATATATCAGGATCACCCTAACACAAAGTGCTTGCCAAAGGATAAAATGAAAAAGGGAAAGGTGAAGATCACCTTGACTCTTGCATAAAGTAAAAGACATAAAGTAAAAGATAGGCCCTTCACAGAGGGAAGCAGAGGTTGTCATGCGCTTTTAGGGTTGGATACACAAAATCTTAATGCGAAAGAACGTCACTTTATATTGCCCCTTGTATATGGACCTTTATTATGCAGTCCGTTGCTTTTATTGCTTCCATAACAAGTTCATACAAAGCTTATTTTCTCCGCACTAATAAGTCATGCATATTTAGAGAGCAATTTTTATTGCTTGCACCGATGACAACTCACTTGAAGGATCTTACTCAATCCATAGGTAGATATGGTGGACTCCCATGGCAAAACTGGGTTTAAGGATATTTGGAAGCACAAGTAGTATCTCTACTTGGTGCAAGGAATTTTGGCTAGCATGAGGGGGAAAGGCAAGCTCAACATGTTTGAATGATCCATGACAATATACTTTAACTGAGATGTGAGAAAACATAAACCACTACGTTGTCTTCCTTGTCCAACATCAACTCTTTAGCATGTCATACATAATGAGTGCTCACAATTATAAAAGATGTCTATGATAATATATTTATATGTGAAATCTCTCTTCCTTCAATATTCTTTCATGAATTGTTCAAATGACTAATACAATGCTTGCTAATCGTCAATAAAGTTACAACCTCTACTTCTTAGATGTGAAGTCAATACTCCCCATGGGATAAGCAAATGAGGCATATATAGTTTCAGATTTATGACATTGAACTTATTCAACCATTTACTCAAAGGATATAAGTGAAGCACACGAGTAAATGGCAAACTACTCCAAAAAGATATAAGTGAAGATCAATGAGTAGCTAAATAATTATGTAATTATGTGAAGACTCTCTCCCATTAAAGAATTTCAGATCTTGGTATTGTATTCAAGCAGAAAGCAAAACAAAATAAAATGACATTGTAAGGATAGCACAACTTATGTGAAGAAGCAAAAACTTAGGCTCAACCGATACTAACCGATAGTTGTTGAAGAAGAAAGGTGGGATGCCTACCGGGGCATCCCCAAGCTTAGATGCTTGAGACTTCTTGAAATATTATCTTGGGGTGCCTTGGGCATCCCCAAGCTTGAACTTTTGTGTCTCCTTAATTCCTCTCATATCATGGTTTCTCTTTTTATCAAAAGCTTCATCCACACCAAACTCAACAAGAACTCGTGAGATAGGTTAGTATAATCCAATGCAAAACCTTATCATTTTCTACTGTAAAAAATCATTAAAATTATTATTCAACATTCCATACTAAATGCCTCTGCATATTTAATACTCCTATCCTCAAATAGAATCATTAAACAAGCAAACATATGCAAACAATGCAACCATAACAGCAATCTGTCAAAACAGTATAGTCTGTAAAGAATGCAAGATTCATCAAACTTCCCTAACTTCAAAAATTATGAAATAATATTCCCAATGTAATAAATTTATCAGAGCTCAGTATGCAAAAAAGTTTCAACATTATAACATTCTCTGACTTTTCTGAGGAATTTTTGCAACAGCGGTAAACTTTCTGTTTTCAAACAGCAACATGTATACTAGCAAAATAAGCATGGCAAAGGCTATCCTTGACTTTTTTATTGAAACTAAAGATGCAAAACATTATTCTAAATAACATAAAGCTAATACTAACAAAAGAAAATGACGCTCCAAGCAAAACATATATCATGTGGTGAATAAAAATATAGCTCCAAGTAAAGTTACCGATGAACGAAGACGAAAGAGGGGATGCCTTCCGGGGCATCCCCAAGCTTAGTTGCTTGGTTGTCCTTGAATATTACCTTGGGGTGCCTTGGGCATCCCCAAGCTTAGGCTCTTGCCACTCCTTATTCCATAGTCCATCGAATCCTTACCCAAAACTTGAAAACTTCACAACACAAAACTCAACAGAAAACTTCGTAAGTCTCCGTTAGCGAAAGAAGACAAAACACCACTTCAAGGTACTGTAATGAACTCATTGTTTATTTATATTGGTGTTAAACCTACTGTATTCCAACTTCTCTATGGTTTATAAACTATTTTACTAGCCATAGATGCATCAAAATAAGCAAACAACACACGAAAAACAGAATCTGTCTCTGTAGTAATCTGTAACTAACGCAAACTTCTTGAGCTCCAAAAATTCTACCAAAATAGGAAGTCTTAGGCAATTTGTCTGTTGATCTACAGCAAAACAAATCAACGCAAAAGCACTTTTCTGTGATTTACTAAATTTTTTCTCGTGCGTGCAAAGTTTCTGTTTTTCAGCAGAATCAAATTAACTATCACCATAGGTTATCCTATAGGCCTTACTTGGCACTTTATTGAAACAAAAGCTATAAAACATGATTACTACAGTAGAATAATCATGTGGACACACAAAAATAGTAAGGATACATATTGGGTTGTCTCCCAACAAGCACTTTTCTTTAATGCCTTTCTAGCTAGGCATAATGATTTCAATGATGCTCACATAAAAGATAAGAATTGAAACATAAAGAGAGCATCATGAAGAATATGACTAGCACATTTAAGTTTAACCCACTTCCTATGCATAGGGATTTTGTGAGCAAACAACTTATGGGAACAATAATCAACTAGCATAGGAAGGTAAAACAAGCATAAGTTCAAAAATTGAAGCACATAGAGAGGAAACTTGACATTATTGCAATTCCTACAAGCATATATTCCTCCCTCATAATAATGTTCAGTAGAATCATGAATGAATTCAACAATATAACTAGCATCTAAAGCATTCTTTTCATGATCTACTAGCATAGAAAATTTACTACTCTCCACATAAGCAAAATTCTTTTCATTAATAGTAGTGGGAGCAAACTCAACAAAATAATTATCATGTGAAGCATAATCCAATTGAAAACTAAAATCATGATGACAAGTTTCATGGTTATCATTATTCCTAATAGTATACAAGTCATCGCAATAATCATCATAGATAGCAACTTTTTTCTCATAATCAATTGGAACCTCTTCCGAAATAGTGGAATCATCACTAAATAAAGTTGACACTCTTCCAAATCCACTTTCATGTTCATCACAATAAGATTCAACATCCTCCAAAATAGTGGGATCACTACTACCTAAAGTTGACACTCTTCCAAACCCACTTTCATCAATATAATTATCATAAATAGGAGGCATGCTATCATCAAAAGAAATTTTCTCATCAAAGCTTGGGGGACAAAATATATCATATTCATCAAACATAGCTTCCCCAAGCTTGCGGCTTTGCATATCATTAGCATCATGGATATTCAAGGAATTCAAACTAACAACATTGCAAACATGCTCATCATTCAAAAATTTAGTATCAAACATTCTATATATTTCTTCTTCTAGCACTTGAGCACAATTTTCCTTTTCATCATACTCACGAAAGATATTAAAAAGATGAAGCGTATGAGACAAACTTAACTCCATTTTTTTCTTGGTAGTTTTATTTTATATACTAAACTAGTGATAAAACAAGAAACAAAAATATTCGATTGCAAGATCCAAAGAAATACCTTCAAGCACTCACCTCCCCGGCAACGGCGCCAGAAAAGAGCTTGATGTCTACTACACAACCTTCTTCTTGTAGACGTTGTTGGGCCTGCAAGTGCACAGGTTTGTAGGACGGTAGAAAATTTCCCTCAAGTGGATGACCTAAGGTTTATCAATCCGTGGGAGGCGTAGGATGAAGATGGTCTCTCTCAAACAACCCTGCAACCAAATAACAAAGAGTCTCTTGTGTCCCCAACACACCCAATACAATGGTAAATTGTATAGGTGCACTAGTTCGGCGAAGAGATGGTGATACAGGTGCAATATGGATAGTAGATATAGGTTTTTGTAATCTAAAAATATAAAAACAGCAAGGTAACTAATGATAAAAGTGAGCGTAAATGGTATTGCAATGATAGGAAACAAGGCCTAGGGTTCATACTTTCACTAGTGCAAGTTCTCTCAACAATAATAACATAGATAGATCATATAACAATCCCTCAACATGCAACAAAGAGTCACTCCAAAGCCACTAATAGCGGAGAACAAATGTAGAGATTATGGTAGGGTACGAAACCACCTCAAAGTTATTCTTTGGATCAATCTATTCAAGAGTTCGTACTAGAATAACACCTTAAGACACAAATCAACCAAAACTCTAATGTCACCTAGATACTCCATTGTCACCTCAAGTATCCGTGGTCATGATTATACGATATGCATCACACAATCTCAGATTCATCCAACCAACACAAAGTGCTTCAAAGAGTGCCCGAAAGTCTCTACCGGAGATTCAAGAACGTGTGCCCACCCCTATGCATAGGTTCATAGGCGGAACCCGCAAGTTGGTCACCAAAACATACATCAAGTGGCACGTGATATCCCATTGTCACCACAGATAAACATGGCAAGACATACATCAAGTGTTCTCAAATAAAGACTCAATCCGATAAAATAACTTCAGGAGGGGAAACTCAATTCATCACAAGAGAGTAGAGGGGAGAAACATCATAAGATCCAACTATAATAGCAAAGCTCGGGATACATCAAGATCGTGCTTTTAGAAGGAACACGAGAGAGAGAGAGAGAGAGATCAAACACATAGCTACTGGTACATACCCTCAGCCCCGAGGGTGAACTACTCCCTCCTCGTCATGGAGAGCGCCGGGATGATGAAGATGGCCACCGGTGATGGGTTCCCCCTCCGGCAGGGTGCCAGAACAGACTCCCGAGAGGTTTTTGGTGGCTACAGAGGCTTGCGGCGGCGGAACTCCTGATCTATCTTTGTTTTTTATGTTTTTAGGGTACGTAGGTATATATAGGCGAAAGAAGTCGGTCGGGGGGTGCTCGAGGGGTCCACGGCGGGGGCAGCGCGCCACAGCAGGGGGCGCGCCCCTATCTCTGAGCTCCTCGAGGGTCTTGACTTGATCTCCAAGCCTCGAGGATGATATTCTTCCAAAAATCACGTTGCCGAAGGTTTCATTCCATTTGGACTCCGTTTGATATTCCTTTTCCTTGAAATACTGAAACAGGCAATAAAACAGCAATATGGGCTGGGCCTCGGGTTAATAGGTTAGTCCCAAAAGTAATATAAAAGTGTATAATAAAGCCCATAATCATTCAAAACACATAGTAATATAGCATGAATGCTTCATAAATTATAGATACGTTGGAGACGTATCAGCTAGCAGGGGGAGTATTCATTTGTTTTGTGCGTAATGAGGAGGCATTTCGGTGGAGTCCGAGCCGACAATGGGGAGAGCGTTTTTTCAAGAAATACGAGACCCTTCCGGTGGGTCCCAGCTATCGTGTGGAGGAATCATTATTTTGCGGCGTAATAAGGAGGCATTTTCTGTGGCAGGCTCTTTACCGCCGACCTCTTCCGATGGCTGTTGTTTGTTGACCATGTTGACCTCGCCGCGCCGAGAGCACAAACGCGGTGGACGAGGGCGAGGCCCAGGAAGAGAACCACCCGGAGCCGGCGAAGCCACCGCAGCGGATGCCCATGCTGAGGGGAGTACGAGTGCTGACTGGTCGGCTGCGGGGTGAGGCTGATGTCGCTGGAAAATAACAGGATGTGTGGGTGGTTAGAGGGATGGCCTGGCGGCCTGACTGACCACGGGAGGAGGAAGGAGGTAGTCCCGCCGGTGCATGGTTTGGGCGGTTGGAGCGGAAGATCAGAGATTGAAGAAGCACGGCGGCCGTTGGATGGACATCCAACAGTCACTGCTGTGTGTTGACTAAGTTGACAAAGCCTTGCGTACGCGTCAAAAAAAATTAGGACAGCGTCATCGTCAACCTAGTAGGCCCAGAAGTCAGACTCCAAATCTGTGAAAAACAGCATACAGCCCATTAGCCATTATTTTCAATAATTTACAGCCCATTTGCTAATTCTTAAGGATATTTGAAGCCCATATTCTTTTTATTAGCATTACAGACCATATATTCAGGCAATCGCTAAAAAATTCAACGAAATTTTGCATATTTCGGTGGGGTCCGAACTCTTTTAATCACGAAATTTCGAGTCACGTTAAAAATAATTTTCAAAAAATTATATCAAAATAAAATTAAAAAAACAATTCTCCGCAAAAAAATGAATGAAATTTAGAATCTTAACTAGCAAGATGCCCGTTTGTTGCACTTGTAGATGATATTTTAAAAGAGTAGTTTATCTTGTGGGAGAAAAGATGATATTTTAATGTAATTGCCAGTTGGCTTTGGTTTTTATAAGAGTAGAGAGTAGAGAAATCCTGAAAAAATGATATTTTAATGCAATTGCGGGTTGGCTTTGGTTTAAAAATTTACAGCCCATTTCTTACAACTTATAGCTAGAGAAATCCTGAAAAAATGATATTTTAATGCAATTGCCGGTTGGCTTTGGTTTAAAAATTTACAACCCATTTCTTACAACTTATAGCCCATTTTCTGGGGAAGCCCATTTCTTACTACTTACATCCCTCCTCGTCTTGAAAGATTTGCAGCCCAGCAGGGCTGAGAAAAGCAAGTAGGCCTCGGATTTGGTATTCTCCAAAAAAAGAACTGGGATAGCCAATTTTAGAAAGAAAAAAAATATATCACTGGGCTCGTCAGGTGCTTAATAAAAGCGTAAGCGTGGGCTAGGCAGACACAGACCCGCCTGGCCACAGCAGTTGAGCTCCGTCTCTAAAACTGAAAAACAACTGGGCGAGCTGCTGGGTCCCTGGTGTTATCCGCTCGTTGTGTAATTTTGTCGTTTATTGACTACATTGACAATGGCGTGGAACCTAGTTGTCAAACAATTAGGATCAAGTATTTTTTTTGGCTTGTAATAACGAGGCACCTGCTTGCGAAATGCAATGAGCCTGGTGGGTCCCTACTATCAGCCTCCTCCACGTACAGTCATATCCTGATTCCTCTTGGTTGTTGACCATTGTGACAACGTCAGACGGCGGCGGGCACAGCGAGCTAACCAAGGCGGAGAATGACGGCAAGGCCTCGGACGGGAACGAACAGCAGCCATGGAAGATGCGGCAGTGTAGTGGCAGGTGGAGGGGAGTACGAGGGCAACAACATGCAAGTCAAGCATACAAATGGTACAAAAAGCCCAAGGATTAATTGTTCATCAAATTTTTAGACAAAACCCAGATTGAACATGACAGTAACATCTAACCCAACCACTCTTTTTTGCAGTCACAAACAAATGGATCGGTCTGATCCATAAAATCAACATCCTGTGCAAAAATATTTATTTCATGATGTCTACAACTTATTGTAAATATAAGCCGAGCACGTTTAGAAGCCCATTTGTCCACCTGAAACTTCCTTTTTTGCTGTTCAACATGTTCGTCCGTGAGAAATATCTTGCTGTAAAAATTAAGCCTCATGGACAATAGTAACCTCGCGTTCAACAGGAAGAATGTGACAAAGCTTCTGTTTGCCTGGTTGGATGCATATCGTCCCATCGTTATCGTCCTCAAACGAATGTCATGAGAACTGAGAAAATCCTTGTGCTTATTACGCCAACGATTGGTTATATGTTTTTCTCCATGTGGTTCTCCCTAAGTAGACATGAAGATTGAAAACAGTTAAGGTCTGAAAAAAGAGTATGTCGAAAGAACGACAGCTGAACAGTTAATTCTAGTACAATATATACGGGCTTTCAATGTGCATGAAATCATCACCTCTATGTATAAATTCTCCAGAGATCGAAAGCATCGCAGCAAGCCAATAATTATGTCCATATCAAAACTATACATTCTGATATATATGATCTTGACATAATCCAGCAGCATTGATAGGCTATCAATGGGCCGAACTCTTCATTGAGCATATAACATAATATTAGTACCCAAAGTGTACTCCAAGATGATATAAAACTTATGCGCACAAATGAAAAATGCAGCATGTGATTACAAATGTGTAGATGATAATATACGGTACTGAAAAAGTGAGGAGCCAAACACCAACTCCTTGTGATTATTAAACGGGTCACGAATTACACCCAAGGTCTCCAGTTTAGCGCAGAGGCGACAATTATTTACGAAGGTGTATAACAACTATGAAGGAGCAACCTTTCAAGTGAAGGGGCATCTTCGATGATGAGCTGTTGTCCTTTAAAACAAATTCCAATGCTTTTAAGGTGAGGCGACTTTATTTGGAGACAACCGATACCGATTTCTATTCCCAAAACAATCAGCAAGCGCTCCAGGGCAGGGCAATTGGAGTGGATGATGTTCTGCAGTGAGGCCTCCGACAGATAAACCACCACAAGCGGAAAAAAATTAGAAGTGGGAGTAGAAGCATTTGTACCAGATCGTCTGGTAGATGGCACCGGGCGAAGGTGGCGGTGTGGAGAGAGGAGGAAAACCGCGAGATGGACAACAGTGGTGTGGGCACGAATTTTTGGTATGTTCGTGGTATGGAACTTTCGTGGTAATGGTAGAACTCAAACTGCTGGAGTTTTTGAATTCGAGGGATGTCGCCAAGGCCCACCTTGCGGGTATGGACAGGTAGCTTGTCGGGATGCACGAGAGGCATTGAACTGGGCCCCTCTTTGGTGAGAAGAGACGATGGCTCGATGAGATCAAATTCAGGAAGGACATATATCGGCGACGATCGAGATTGAGGGGCGCGGTGCGCCATAGAGGGCGCCACCGAGTTGAGAGGACTTGTGTGCGGCAGCAATCCTTGGTGGGGAGAAACAAGATGATCTCCTCAAGGATGACACCCGGGAGATCGCTGATGCGGTCCACCAGAGATTCTACCGGTTCCTCAGATCCGGGTGGGGGCTCGCCGCTTCTCCCCGCGATGCCGGGTGCAGGATCTACAACCGGCATCGCCGCTGGCGGGAGCCTCATCTTCTTGGTGCTGGGGCCAGCCGACTCCATTTTCCTTGTGGGCGTCGCGCTGAGCTCACGGGTTTGAGTAGAGTAGCCATAGACGAGCCTAGTGGCAGTGCGAGTGGGGAAGTAGGAGGGCTGGGGATTTCTGTAGGAGTGGAAGAAGAGGAGCAGGCGTTTTCTATACGAGTGAGGAAGAAGGTGAGCGGGGAGATTTATTTTCTCTGTGTGCATCCACAAAATTAAGGAGATTTATTTTCTCTGTGCATCCACCAAATTAGAGGATGCGTGATCTTGTGTCTGAACACTCACATTAAACTAACATTAGGAAGAACAAAAGTTCAACATGTCTATGCATCTCAATGATTCACCATACTATAACCAATATACAAAGTTGTGAGAAGGTGCGGAAATAAAGAAAATCGGTCGATGCTTCTCGAGCAAAAGGGCCTCCTCACAAGACGCATTAATTTCCTAGGCATGCTTGTTTCTTCTCAATGTTACAGCACTTTGAGCATGTTGGCAACTCCACAGCTAGCTACCTGCCTCATCTTGCAATTGATCTTTGACACATTTGCTGCAAACACATGAGGCAATAGAGATGACTCAACATGGGTCCATATTGTGCAGTTCCCCGATATCATATTCATTGTCACGAATCTGAAAAGATAGGAAAACAGTAGCTATACTTAAACGGTGTTGCAAAACAGTAGCACATATCAATAGCTCGGCATGACAAAACACGATCATCTGGATGAAGGGATACTGACCTACGAGGAAGATTACATATAATTTCATAAGTCCTTGGTTGATTTCCACCTTGGCTGCACTACTTGTTTGCTCCTCCACACATGACAGGATCGTTCCGCATTTGCATTCAGCAAGTCAACGTCTGAATAAGCTAATTTCATCTTGCGGTGGTCATTGTACCTAGTTACGAATGTAGGAATACCGGAGCACCATGAGGTTAGTGACAAAGCAGGTAGATGCATCCATATAAATTTTGTGCGGTGCTACCAAAATTGAGGTTTGTATCCTTCCGTTATGAGAATTCTTCTTGAAGTTGGTAGAATGTGACGGCTTGTTCTTTGCATCAAACTTGCCTTTCCCCTGAGATTTGTTCTCGTTGTCTTGGGGCTGGTTGGGCTGGAAGTTCTTCTCGTGTACCATGTGGGCACTAGAAGCTCCCTCGGCGACCCGAGCACGTGTGTCTTTTGCTCTCGCCTTCTCCTCAAAATCAAGAGTGCTAATGAGATCCAAAACAGAAAACTCATGTATCTTGTTTTTCAGAGAAGTAGCAAAATCGTTCCACGAAGGTGGAAGCTTGACAATGATGGTCCCATCAACAAATTTTTCCGACAACACACACTTAAAGTACTCAAGTTCCTTAGAGAGTGACTGTATCTCATGAGTCTGCTGAACAACAGAGCGCTCATCAGTCATCTTGTAGTCACAGAATTGCTCCATGACGTACAACTCGTTGCCAACGCCCGAGGGCCCAAACGTGGCCTCGAGTGCAGCCCATGTGTCTTTGCCGCTGTCAAACGACATACATGAATCCACAATGGAATCGTCAAGAACACTCAGTGAGGCGGCTTTGAAGAGGGTATCCATGTTACGAAAAGCTTCGCTGTGTAGGATTAAGATCGCCCTCGGGCTTACCCTTAGTGGCGTCATAGAAGTACATGATCTGAAACCAATATACTGCTCTTGTGTGCCACCTTTATATTGCACCCTTAAAAGTAGGCGGCTTCAAAAGCGCAGCAAAACAACTCGGAGTAAATTGCCCGTGATCAGGTTTTTGGATTGGATTGTTGAATATATGAGCAATTTAGTATGAGATTTAATCCGAAACAGCAGTAAATAGATCATGACGACAATTGCAAACATCAAAGTAATGATGCGGACTAAACCAGGAGGACAGAATCACATACTGTACAGTGGGAGCAGAACCGATGTGGTTGATGTTGTCAGTCATGTCGTTGATGAAGAGGTTACCAAGGTCGGGGAAGAAGGCTATCGTTGAGGAAGTCGTCGCTGGCAGCAGTCACAGGAGTGTGCTCCCCAAAAACCTGATCGCCCCTCTCACGTACAGGATCACGAAAGGCGGGGTTCGGAGGACTACTGTCCCTTCTCGCGGTGCATGCTGGAAGGAGGGCTGGAGAAGAATTGTGTGGCGGCGCTAAGATCTGGAACGGTGCGAAACCATATGATACTGTTGGCGGCTAGGGTAGAGCATGTCAGTCGGTCGTCGAGAGTATAATAGTAGGCCTTTGGCCCCCAAACCCCACGCCCAAGTCAATAATAGCTCAAAAAAGTCAATAATAGCCCCACCAAGGTTTGTCTCAAAAATGGAGTAATTAAAGGCGTCTGTTAGTCCCTTTAGTATAAATACAATATCATTAATAATGGCCCCACCTTTTGTCTCACAAAGTATGTGGGAGTACAACTGCTACTACGTTTACAATCCGCTTCTCTTCTCTCTCCTCTTCTCACTCCTTCAACTAAGCACAAATATTATATTTAAATCCTTATAGCCTGCTTATGTCATCTAATTGTAGTACTTGCTCTAAAGTTACTATCCATCGTGTAGTCTGAAATGTCAGGCGTGCAGCGTGGCGGTGCCCTCGGTCGCACGCCCGGTTCAACGGCGGAAGTGTGAGAGGTCGCGTACGCCTGACTTGCCATCAATGTGGAGCGGCGGGCTCGGTGGCCAGGCGGGAAGCGCCTGAGGGGGGGGAGGGGTTTTTGTTGGGCCAAGAAGGTTAGCAGCCAAATTGGGATCGGTCCGGACGGGGAAATATCATGTGCTCCCATACTCTGCATATGACACTAGTCTAGTAGTATGTTACTACTCCCTCCTTTCCGGTTTATAGAGATGTTTAGAGTAACATAGTAATATGTTACAGTACAAGTTACTCCCCACTATGACCAGCCTTGGCCTCTCCCAGTGCTCCACCATGTATAGCTGCTAAGCACGCCACATAGGCATAAAATATGATGTGGCACCAATAAACTAAGCACCTATGCATTGAAGACTTGAGTTACTAAGCCATTTAATGCACTTAGCACCTCATCTAAAGAGCATTAATAGTATAGCCAGCTGCTGGCTATAAGCTAGTGCCATGTCATCTACAGCCCATCTTATAGTCAACATGTACAATAGTAGATCAAAAGAGTGTACTACTACTTTTTTGTTCTGTGGCCTACCTTTCATTCTCACAAAGTGCCAAGGAGCACGTGCTAGAGCTGGCTCTTCACGAAGAGCCCACTTACCTTCTCTCTCCTCTTCTCTTTCCTCCAACTAAGCAGAAATATACTATAGTTTATTCCTTATAGCCCGCCGACTCAGCTCTATTGTACTTGCTCTAAGCACTTACTAGCACCCCCTTGACCGTGGACCTTGACGGTGTACGTCACCTTGTGTCTCATAATTTTCCTCGTCATCATCTGAGTCCTAGAAGATCTCACCCACATCATCATTAGCATGGAGCCGCGTTGATAGACAACGTACGCAGAAGGAGTAGAGGCGATCGGGACGCTTTCCACCACCACGTCGTGGGCACTCTGTATGTGCTCGTGTGCGTGCAGCGTGCGTGTTTTTCCCTCGGTGCTAGCTCTAAGGCCGAGGCTGCGGTCGTCTTCGTCTCCGACTAGTAGTTGAGCAACGACGGCAAAGAGGTGTTGCAAGAGATGCGTATGCGCCGTTGCGTGCAAGCTTCGTCGTAGCACGACGAACCGGACGTCACCGCGGATGGCCATGCCTCCATGCAGCCGAGTGCGTGCGCATGCATGTGTTATTCACGTGCATTCTGCGGCCGAGCGTGTGTGCATGCACGTCTTGTGTACGTGCGTTGTGTGCTCCATGCTGTGCGCGTATGTGCATGAGTTGGATCGGATGGAGTTAGTGCGTTGGCTTGTGTACATGCGTGGCTGCATGCGTCCTGTACATGCGTGGCTTGTTGCATGGTTATCAATAATTCAATATAAACTACTCCCTCCGTTCCTAAATATAGACTACAACATACGGATGTATGTAGACATATTTTAGAGTGTAGATTCACTCATTTTGTTTCGTATGTAGTACCTTATTGAAATATCTAAAAAGACTTATATTTGGGAATGGAGGGAGTATAAAACATCTTCAACTTAGCATCCTGATGTACCGTTTCTAGTGGTTAGCGAAAAGTGTATGTTCTTTTAGTTGTTTATACGTGGGCGGTGACAAAAACAGGGGAAAAACGCGCAAGGTTCCTTGCAGACGCTCCACCGCGAGGTTCCTTGCTCCTCCTCGGTCGTCGGGAATCTATGCTCTTCAACTCTTTTCTTTTACGTGAGCTTTGTTATCCTTTTCCCAACATGCGAGACATCTAGCATCAAGGTGCACGTGTCATACAATAAAATGGAGATAATTAGATAAGCAGTGCGTAAGTGAGTCGTGCGGGGAGAAAGCGGGGGGAAACCCTTTTTCGTAAGTGAGTCGTGCACTTCGATGGCACCCTCGCAATATTTTTTCTCCTCGATGGCACGTGAATAGTGCACGATACTCAACGACGGAGCACGGGATGGTAGCAATGACATGGTCAGCCCTTTTTGGAGAGAGTATGTACTACTAGTAAATAACTTTGATGTGTCCCGTCAACTCGCGAGCAGCGAGAAGCTTGATTACGCCTTCTCCCTCGCCAACGTGCGCGGTGGCTCACAAGACGAGGAGAAACTTTTTCTTACAAGCGGTGGACATGCAGCAGTTCATTTCTTTGTCGATTGCCGTAAGCACTCTTGTAGAACCATCGACTTCCGGAAGAGGCGAAGAGCCAAGCGCAAGGTCACCTACTAACCTTAGGCTAGGCGTAGTGGGAGTAACATAAGTAGGGTACCTCCTTTTTTTATTCTAGAAACAACCACACACGAATATCAAGGTGCTGGTTACGTAGAACAAATTTCCTGCAGTCCGTGCTTAGCCCTCCTCTATCTCTCTTCTCAGCCAGCCAGCGGGCCTTGTGGAGCCCATCGTCTGCTTTGCTCACATGCGGCCCCACATGTCGGTGAAAACGCAAGAGGACCCAATCGAACTCCGCACATCTTTCACCTCGACGTCCGGTGATGAAAAACAAATCCAATAAAGATCTTCGGTGGCCGCTTTTGGAGTTACTCAAGAGTAGTAAGATTCTATTTATATTTTAACCCAAGATGCACATCTCGTGGCTTCAACTACCACTCTATTTTCTTTCATGACATGACCTGGATGCTGTATGTCCCACGTGTCGGCAAAAGGAGGAAGAACCCGACCAAATCTTCAGTTGTGCTCTCGGATTAGACTAGACTAGTTGTGCTAACTTAAAAGTTTTATTGTGTACTCCCTCCGTTCCAAAATAGTTGACTTCCATTTGTCCAAAAATGGATGTACCTATATACTAAAACATGTCTAGATACATATATATTTTGACAAATAGAAGGCATGTATTGTGCAACGGAGGGAGTAGAATGGATGCAAGTTTTTGTATTGCGAAGAAGAGTACATCCATATATTGATAGAGCGTTGGAGTTGGCCTTACAAGTGGGACCGCATTTGAGGAAACCGACTATCGGCAAACCCCCACCTCGCCCGCCGCGCGATGGCTAAGTTAGAGAAACGATGAGGTTGAAGAGATTGCTCTAGCACGGACTCCAAGAAATATGGTGTCAGATGGAAGTCGTGCTGGTGGCGTGTGCGGTACTCCTGGACGTGAATGCTTGTTCTAGCCCATGCCACCCTACTACTTACTATATAGTACTAGTATCGAGGATTCGAGGTGCTGGTTACGTAGTACAATATGGCTGATAAAAACACCCATACGACGCCTTGAAGCATGTGAAGCTAGTACAAATAGTGTACTACTTCCTCCGTTCCTAAATATAAGTCTTTGTAGAGATTTCACTAGGTGGACTACATACGAGCAAAATGAATGAATCTACACTTAATATGCATCTATATACATCCGTATATGGTTCATAGTGAAATCTCTACAAAGACTTACATTTAGGAACGGAGGAGTACTATTGTTGATTGGCCTCATCCGATAACCCGTTGCAATGCATGTACAATTATGGAGGAGGGAGAGGAAGAGCGTATTGACAGCGAGTTCCAAATCGAGAGGAAAAGGCGAAGAGTCGGTGGGCGGTTGCCGGTTGCCACAGTTCACGAAAGGGTACCCGGCCTACACGTCGGTTCGGAAATACTCCTACTACTCGCCGTCGTCGATTGATATGTTGGAGCAGGACCACATGTCAACGAAACATGGTGTGTAATTTCTCGTGTAAATGCGATCGGCGCGTTGGCCCGAGGTGCCGCATTAGTTTTTTTTAAAGTTTGCCGCATTAGTTATCGACCTTTACTTTTTTTAACATGCAATCTGAATGGATAGCTCCTGTGGTCATCACACATGAGCGGATATAGTGGTGGTTGATTCGCCCGAGCAACTTATTACTGTGGAAATATGGGAGTACCAGCGGATTCAAGGAACAGAGAAATGATGGTTGCTTCGTCCGAGCAACTTACTGTCGCGAAGGTGGAACTCTGTGATTTGACTGCTCACTAGTCATTACTACTGCGGGACAACGACCGGGGTGAATCTTTCCCTGAAGTTGTGTTGTGCACTCAGACTAGCCACAATGGGTAGTAACATAGAGTACTAACATGCCCATGTTATTACTCTATGTTACTACCTCTATAGTGGGTAGTAACATATGTGTGGTAACATGCAACACTTCATTTATTATGCTATAGACTCATCGTGCCTTGATATGTGTGATGTTACTCATACTAGTAGTAACTAGCTATGTTACTACATGCCTCTCTTTCTTCATTTATTTCTTGCCACATCATCTATTTTATCTAGATATGTGTGATGTTACTACCTATGTTACTCAATATTGTTGCATGGCAGGTGGAGCCGGATGAAGGATGTCCAACATGTCGGCGAAACGAAGTTGAATTGTTTCTGGCATTGCTATCAATCCTTCAGGATTTGTTTATATGTACGCATAATTTTGATGAAATTGTATTGTGATGCTATGAAGGTTTCAACTTCGGTTCCCGCAGGAAAAAAAAGGTTTCAACTTGGGATTCATGTGTCTTGCCTCGAGATTATCTCGTTACAACATTCAGTTCCATCAAATACAAATGAAACTACCATGGCTAATGCATCTCAATGGTTCGCAGATCAGCGCCAATATTCACATCACAACTGAAGACAAAGTTGTGAGAAGGTGTGCAAATAAAGAAAAAATATATAATTGATCGATGTTGTTCGTAGGCATGGCTCCATTTCCTTGGCACAGTGTTCATTGCTTGGCAGCTAGTTTCACCCAGCTCTGTAGCCAAAAAAGAGGTGTATGAAGGACACCACAATCTGATCATTTTGTGCAGCTCCACTAAAATCGAGCGGACCATCCCTGTTTGCAAAGATATCCAGTCAGTGTGATTACAATAATAGTGGAACTAGATGATGAAACATAACACACATAAATAGAAGCCGATCACCTCTACGATCTCAGACTAACTTCTTGTTGGAGAAAGGTTAGGCACGGAGTTGGATGAGGAGGATAGCAAAACCAATCTCCCTTTCCCAGTCCCACAGAAATGTAAAAACGTTGCCCGTGTGACATTTTGGCGGAACTGCACAAAACACTCTTCAGAAAAGTGATTTGTGCAGTTCACTAAAAGGTCGCAATAGCAACGAGGTGAAAATGGATAGCCCTGTTTGCAAAAGGAGGTCGAAAGGAAACAATTACTGCCCAATAACACGAGTTGAAGACACATACGCCGACAAAAAAGAAGCATGTTCCCTGTAAAAGGGAAAGATAGCACATGGTGGTTTATCAAATTGGTTTGAGGACGAGATTGCAAGATTGAAAGGACGCCGGCCGAGATACCATTTAAGCAAACAACTACAGAAGATCCATATGCAGCATAGTGGGAAGATGGGCAGTGGAGCAATGCCTGAGGAATCTGTACATGAGGGTCGTCGGGATGTTACTAGGAGGCGCGCCGGCGGGATCTGCCCATACTGCGGCAGCGAGCAAGTGGCGAAGGCCCTACCGCGCCGGAGCTTGGTCAGAGAGAACGGCGGGTACCGCAGATCGGGACGAGCTGCCTCAATGCCATCGAACGGAGAGACGATGCACATCCTCCCTTTCCGCCGGCGGACGGGATGCAGCCGGATCACTGACCAACGCTGAGAGAGAGAGGCCACGGCGGCCTTGTGTGAGATGGTGTGACGAGAGACAAACCCATTTTTCCATTTTCCCCACGGCAATCGTTTTATATTCTAGGCGTGTTACCCGACCCTCCTTAGAGTAAACAACCGCTACACGCGTCAAATTATCACGTGGGCTGCCTTTTCCTACAGAAACGAACTCCACCGTGTACCTGCGCGGGTGTGGCCGGGAATGAGACGTGAGTACGTGCGTCCTGCGTGCACTTCTTCTTTAGGTGCAGGTACGTATGTGGGTGGGTGTGAGAGAGATGGTTTGTGCGGAACAGAGGCAATGTGTTAATGATATCTCAATCAGAAAAACGTAACATATGCAATGTGTGTGAAACGGAGTCATGGACGTGAGATATCGATAGAATTGAAAACAGGGATGAAGTGTGTGGCTGCGCGATCAATAAAGAGTGCTATCGAATTTGTGTTTGCCCACGTCAAAGATACGGGGCGGTGGCCCTCTTGGAATTTGAGAGGCGGAGGTGCAGTTCTTCTCCATGGCATGGATACCTACCTACAACGTTCGACTATCGGTGTGGGGGGGGGGGGGGGGTAGAGACCGGTCGACTAGTATATGTGTGGGGAAGGAGAGAGACCTAGCTATGTATTGAGGGAGATCGATCGACATCCATGGATATGTGTAGCAGAGGAATAAGGTTGGGGAAAAGACAAAGGTAGAGCGTCGGAGGGTTGGTGGTGGAGTGGCGTCTCACAAATGGTGGGAGAGGCCTGCTAGACAAACGGAGGATATGAGTGCAATATCAATAAGAGAGGGCGGGGATGTCTGTCTGCATCTATGCGTGCGTGTGTGAGAGGCGGGTCGGGGAGGTATTCAAGGATGGTGAGGGGAGAAGATATGGTTGTGGTAAGCATGCGTAACTACATAGGAAGATCAACCGTTGTGTGTCCGAGAAAAGGAGAGACATAACTAGCGAGGTAAGTGTATCGGTGCTTGGTGAAAATGAATTATAGTCGACCTGGCTATATGTGGGGAGATCAGTTCATATACTGCCTTTGCATGTGTTAGAAGCAAATAAGGTCGGAGAGGCGGGGCGGGGAGAGGGTGTGGCTAGGAGGTGGTGCGAGAGGCCTACCATGTCGAGGGGAGGTGTGCGAGCATGTGATTATTGAAAAGAGGCGGGAGTGTGCACCTGTGTGGAATCGTATTGGACATATGGGGGCATGGACGGTGAGAAGAGAAGAGGGGAAGTATATATGTGTTTGTTGTAGGCACACTTGGCTAGAGAAGTATATCGACCGGTGTGTGCCAAAAGGAGCAGGGGCCTACACACACCGCTTGGTGGACGACCTAAAGAGAAATAATGAGCGTGTGTGATGGAGGGGACGCTAAGGGTGTGTGAGGGGGCGTGCGTGGCGTGCACGATAGAAAGTTAAGCGCTAGCTAGCTACAAATAGAAGAGGATCGTGAAGGTGTAAAAGGCGAACAAAGATCATAATTCATTATAAAAAAAGTGGATACGGATACTTGAAGAAGATATCATAATGTAGAACATTGATTATAATTTGGGCTAATGTGTGGCTTTTGCAACTCAGGTCTAAATACTTGTCATAATGTAGGGGGCGGGGCACTATACTTTGTGTGATAAACACGGTGTACGTATGGGAACATGGTTTAGATTATGAATATATAGTTAGTACATCAAATGTACTATTATTTGGAATCAACATCAAGTGTATTCAAAAAATAGAATTCGAGTTCATGTAGTACACATAGTTCATATCTATCTCTATAGCAATCATGTGGTGTGTTATTAAGGTAATACACGAATGATGGTTGAAGTTGGCAACAATCATGATTGTAGATTCTTATTGAAATAGAGAAACTAATTCAAATTTAGTTCGAATTGTAGCGGTAGTATAGACATTTGGAATGCACTAAAATGTTGGTATGAGTAGGTTACATGCATTATACAGCAAGCGAAAAAATTTAATCGGACATAACATGGATTCATACTCCCTCCTTCCATCTATATAGGGCGTAATGAGATTTTTAAGACCGCCTTTGACTATTGACAAGATTAATAGTACATGACATGCACAATGTGAAAATTATATCATTGAAAGAACCTTTCATGCACGAAGTTAACGGTGTGCTTTGTGTAAGTTGCATGTCATATATCATTGCTCTAATATTTGGTCAAAGTTAGCATCGAAAACGCATTATGCCCTATATAGATGGAAGGAGGGAGTAGCTTTGAATAGCATTTATATAGTAAAATGGGGCAAGACTCTCTCTTTGTGTGGTGTGAGTAGTTTTATTTTTCGTTTTCTTTTTGGTTGAGGGAAGTGCGACTTGATTTGCAGTGCGTACAAGTACAATATTACTACACATTAGGCTTGTCCCTAAAATTCAACCAGCGTCTTGTTATATCCGAAAATTCAGATATCGTGCTCCCAAAACTGGCGCCTTCACAACCCGCGCCTTGCTATCCCGAAATTACAACGCTGGCGAAAACTCCCTCCACCGCCAAATCCCGACCACGAAATCCCCTTCTAACCCTGAGCCGAAAGGGCCGCTAGTTCAAATCGGTGGGAGGGGGGTACTTTTGTAACACACCCTACATTTTGGACAAGCACGTCCCTAAGTCATGCTTCACCCCCACCCACCGCCCTTTTCGCCATTCAAATCCCGAGCCGCCATAACCTCTCCGCTCCAGCCATGAAACCCCACCTCCTCCGTCCGCCCACATCACCGCTGCCCAGCCGGAGCCTCTTCCCGACGAGCGTCGTCCACCGCAACAGCTCGACGTCCCTCGTCCTCCTACCTAGATGAGGTTCCGTCGTCAATCTCGTCGTCGCGCCGGTTCAGCCTCCCCGTCCTCCACCTCCAAGGTGCTGCTCGACGATCGCCTCGTCTATCGCGGCTGCTCCATCCCCACACCGCCGCCTTAACCTGCTTCCACCGGAACGCAGCATCCTCACCGACTCCTCGGACGAAGCCGAGGCCTACCAGCGCCACCAAAGAGGTTGTACACTCATCGCATCGCACCTTCTCCTTAACTCGACCTCCGGCGCCGACGGTGCTCCATCCCGCACCCCATGAAGCGGCTACCTTGAGCCGGCGCCATGGCGACATCTCCACAGCGGCTCTCCCCACCTGCGAGGCCCCTTGGCGGGCGGCGTCCCTACCAACCGGATCTGCTGCTGCTGCTCCGGCTCTCGCTCGCTCGCTCACGCTACTGCTGCTGCTCCGGCTCTCGCTCACTCGCCCAGCTGCTGCTGCTCTCCCCTCGCTTCGTCTTTGCTTTCTGCTCCGATTAAGTCACACTTGATCGTTGAATCGATTTTGGGTCGATCGATTGGGGTTGGGGGCTCACGGAGTTAAGGAAGAACCACCCTTGGCCGGGGACGGGGCTCACGGAGAGGTACCCCACTATCTATCTTAGGGTTCAGGGTGGGGGCGGGGCCTAGAGGGCTGGCAGGCGGCGATGGCGAAGAGTTGTTTGGCGGCGAGCGCCCAGCTGGGGCAGGCAGTTCGGCCGGTGGTGGTGGCGGCTCGGGGTGCAGGTTGAAGATGAACTGCATACCCTCCCTAAACTACATGTCAAGTGCCTCTCTCGCTACCATTATGCGTTCAGTTTCGACGGTAGCATATCAGATTCCTGATAAATTTCAATTTCGGCCAGTTAAGTTCAGAGTCAACAGTTTTTACCTCATCTGTTGTAGTCGTGGTTTTGGTGATGTTAATTTTACATCCATTTTACATCATCTATTGGTGATGCTATTAGAATCCCACTTGAGATTGACGATGTACGCCTCTTGTGTCTTTGCTTGACGCCTTACTCTGGCTCACCGGAGCTGCTCCAACGAGCGATCCATCACAACAGTGAGCAAAGGCTCGGACGCCGCTCTGATTCCTCAGATCTTCCTCCACACCTCCTACAGCCACCTCTTGCCTCAAGCTGCTTGACCAACCCAATGATGCTTTGAGGTCGGCACGGCCACTGACAAGAGGTTGTACACTTGTTGCATCACTTATTACTATACATTCACGTCGATCCATTAGGGCTATTTTTGGTTCAACGGAAAAACATAGCAATAGGGAATTTTCCAATGGCACTCTACTATTCAATTATTCATGCATTTTGTTGAAAGGAATGAAGCAAAACATCCACATGGACCTACTTTTCAAAATCCTATGCATGAAAATAAGACCAAGTGCATTAGTGCCAGAATAACATTCTAACTATACACGCTTTCATATGGTTTCACTTTATTTTGGCCATGTTTCTTTGCATTCCTCTGCTCTTCCAATTCCTGTAAACCAAACACCCAAGTTAACAGAAATCTTGTGTTTACAAATGCTGTGTTTACCATGTGCATTTTCCTATCCTATTCCGTTGTTTTTCCTATCCCTGCGTTTTAAGAATCATGCAAGCCAAATGAGGCCTTACAGAATTACTTCAGTTATAGGTACGTGTCGATGGGAACTTTGTGTGGTTTGTCCTGCTCTGCCCATGACGTCGTCCACCTCACCTGAGCTGCTCCATCGACAGAAGCATCCACCAAACCAGACATCACGACTCCTGACCGTCTTTCGCCGCCTCAGATCTCCTTCCCTGCCGCCGGCACCCACCGCAACAACATCACCATCATCGACTCAGCAGATGAACTTTGAGGAGTACGGGTCCACAAGAGAGGTCGCACTCTTTTGTTTCGCTTATGTTATGCATTGCTTAAACTTACCTGCTACTTTATCGTCCTGTTCAGCTCTTGGAATCCCAAGTCAGGTCCAAATTAATGTTCAAACTTGAGTTCTAAATTAGTTGTGGGGCACATATCGAGGCAGCAATGAATAGTATGTATGTCTAATAACTGGTTCACCTAGGGTATGCCTATGTTGTTCATCTTGGGTGGGAAACAAATAGTAAAGCAATCATCATCTGTCATTTTATTAATTTAAAGCAATCATCATCCTGCTATCATTATTTTTGGATCCATCCTTGGTTTGTTACCATCACTCTAAATTTCTGCATGCTCTCCGTACATAATCTCACCATATTTTTTCGTATGCATGGCAGATAGTGTACACAGTCATGCTTGAACATGTAGGGAAAAAGAAGAGTTTTATGCTGGCAATACAATGTCATGCAAACATTGCTCCATGGTGGGTTCAATGGCAAACCCTCCCCACCCCTCTCCAGATTGTAATCCAGAGGAAGATATCTGTTCCGAGGCGGATTCAGACGCCGCTGACCACTCCTATTTACCCCCCAAGGTGTTTGCTCTACCTTGGCATGATGATGTTAGTCATATCATGCATATGTTGCCTTGCAGTGCCTACTTTTGACATCATATATGTCATACGCTTAGTTTACACATGTTACGTAATGCCACTGTTTAGTTTCTATATCATATATGGGAATTATGGGTCTCATGTCTTTTAGCCAGCCATAATATATGTGAATGTGCAATGCCATCCTGTTTAACCAATCATCATATATTTGAATGATATCTTTCCCATCCTTTTCTTCATTACATTTCCATTTGTCGACAATGTTTGTACCTTATACTACTCTTCCTGTGAATCAGCCATTTTGGTGGGAGATGGAAAAATCTGGAGTGAAAACAAGGCCTTCAGAGCAGATAGTGCCACCTGTCGAAGCAGATCTCTTGTTGGGTCCTGATAGCTCCTCAGAGATGGATTTACAGACAGATGACCAGTCATATTCCCCCACTGAGGTGTATGCTCTAACTTGGCACGGTTATATTGCTCATATCATGCACACGGTGTCTTGCATTGCATAGTTTAGACATCATATACACAATATTCAACACCATGTTCTTAGTTCAGACATCATATCGAATGCCCTCTGTTTAGCATATAAATCACATATGTGAATTAAATGATGCGATCCTGATTACGTAGATAACATGTAGGTGAATTATGTCATGCGATCCTGTTTAGTTATTCATCATATCTTTGAATTATGTTATGCTATGCTATCGGTTTAGATAGACATCATATATGTGAAATTACGTCATGCTATCCGTTTTAGTTAAACAATATACATGTCAACTATTTCATGCCCTCTTTTTACACACTATCTATTGCATACATCTCTCATACAATATACGCACAATCAACTATGTTTCCTGTTTATCATCCATTTGAATTGGAGCGGGTGATGCGATATCTAGCGGACTAAAAACACGGTCTTCAAATAAAAGCAGTGCTACCTCTTGGTGGAGATAGCACCCGGTTGTACATGCACAAGAACCAGCCCTACCACACATAACCCAAACTCTCGCAGATTGTACCCCTACTGCGATGATGGACAGAGAATCGAGCTTCACCCAATCTAACCCCAACCCCTGTAGATAGTAACCCGAGTTCATGTTGGCACGGCACCATCTCCACCACAGAGCTCTCAAACAACGGCGGTTAGTAAGGCAGCTCCGATTGCCCAAAGGGCCAGTACTATCACAGCGAACCCCAACTCCACCCGGAAGTACGCCTATTCCGGTGGAGGACGCACACCCCGCTAGTCGTAGGTTAGCATCAATCGCATTTGATGTTGTTAAATCGTATGCGTATCTTCCCATCTTGGAAATATTATCTTGAAGATGAAGGAAACTGCCGATTGCGGTGTGTTTGTCCAGGAGTTATGTGTAAGTAATGTTATTCATGGCAATTACTTTTGCTTCGTCCCATACATCCTACCTCCATGATGGTTATAATACAGCAAATTTTCCCATTTTTCTCTATAGAGAAGGACCGATTTGGAAACTCAGGATGAGGTAACCTTGTGCTAATACCTCTGCTATCTTCAATAATGCTTGGTGGCGATATCGGAATTACGAAGAAAACGTACTTCACCGGCAAAGAAACTCATCAAATTCCCTTACGTTCTCCACGAGACACATTCTTTGGGCGATGTTGGGAACGCCTTGTTCTATCTTGGTCCAGAACCAAGAATTTGGTAAGGTCTATGAGCTCATTTCCTATTTTTAAGTATTATATTCTTGCGTCTTACTGTACTCTGTTCATGTAGAACAAGTGCCTAAACCTGAAGAACAACTGTTCTAATTTAAGATTCCATTGCTATCATAGTTCAATAAAGCGCGTGGCGTTAATTGTGCATTTTGCCACCGCCTTGCGCTTCTTGACCAAAGCGCATGCTCATGCGCGGTATGCACTGATTAAGCGTAGTAATGCGCAATGCGTTTTGCTTAGCGCCTAGAGCCTAGGGCGGCGCTTAAGCGCCGCAGGCACGCCTTTTTTAACTATGATTGCTTTGCTCTTTTATCCTTGTATTTCTTGATACAAACTTATTTTTAAATTGAAGGATCCAATCGAAACTCCAATGGCACAGCGGTATGTTCACGCATGTTTCTTTAACAGGTTTGCTCTTATCAATAGTTCTTTTGATTTCAATTTCAATTGTGTATACTGATTGACTTTCATATCATGCACATTACTAGCATCACAACAGATCCAATAGTGTTGTTGTACATGTAGACCCGTGGTACCCATCCGAAATCTTGTTGTGCCGTGTAGTTTCCCACGCTTTGTATTCTTTCAACTTTGCTGCTTTGTATTGAACTGATATGATTTGAACCATGTCTCTATTTTGATTTGGCAAGACAATGCAGTGAACATAGGACATAGATATATGTTTGTTTGATGCTTTTATTATGTACTAGTACTTGGCAATAGAAGACTTGGTAGTTTAATCCTGTCCACCTTACTAATGAACTGGTTCACGAAATGAGTTTCATATACTAGTACATGCTAAACCTGTTATGTATGCCTTGTTTCTTCTTTTAGAATCTTGTGAGAATATTGGGGAAGAGTGCCTTATTAAGCAATGGTAAAGGAAGTAATGCTGAGATAAGGTTCAGGATAGTGACACATCCTTGTTGGTCTCCAACAAAGCTGATAAAATAGCTAAGGAAGACTATCTTGAAGACAATGAGACAACCCCAAAGTCTGTCTTGGTTTAGTGTTCGAGTTACTAGCCACTACCGCTTGCACAAGCTATTCAAACTCACTTTATGCGAATCAGTTCGGTTTCTTGAGTCTCAACTACAAGATGAAAGACATCGATCGGTTGTCTTTGCGACAAGAAGCGGAAGGGCTGGAAGTCCACGGAGCATTCAGATGCATACTTTCCGGTGTAATGACAAGCGTTGGAGGATTTTAGCGCCAAAGCAGGACAAAGCTAATCAGCTTGCTAAGCTTATTGCCGACATGGTGGATATCGAGGATAACGTTTCTTGAGCTCTTACGAAGTTATTTCAGTTATGCTCTTGTTTGCTTTGCCAGCGTTTATTTGCCTTTGGTGGCCAATTTTGGCCGAGTGTATGTAATATCTTGCTTTGTTCCCTATATTTGCACTTTGGTGGCGAACTTTGATGCCCAGTGGATGTAATATGTGTAATAGCGGTAATAGGCTAGCGTTAATTGCTTGCTTATTTATTTTCTTATTGTCTTGTTTAGTTGTTTGCTTGTAGTCACTGCAGTTCTTTTTCTGTGTTTTTCTAGTGGCCACAATAGCCTATTTTTGGTAACTAGGCCACAATAATCATGCCAACACACTGCAATTTGTTGTAACCATGGGCCTCCTGCAGGCCGTATGATCCATGGGCCTTCGTCCGGCCGTAGGATCCATTGGCCTTCTATACGGGCCGTGGGATCCATCGGCCTTCTATACGGGCCTTAGGGTCCATGGGCCTTCTACGGGCCGTACGATCCATGGGCCTTCTACAGGCCATACTATCCATGGGCCTCATACGAGCTGTAGGATCCATGGGCCCTCTATGGGGCGTATCATCATTTCGCCAATCATGGGCCATACTATTCGTGGACCATAACGGGCCGTTAATAGGCCGTGTTGATAACTCTATGAAAACAGCCCAGCAGGTTTTTTGACATGAAAGCGGCCCTACGTATTAACGGTCCACAAACGGGCGGCTGTAACGACGGGCTGAATTTGGCCCCAAGCGAGAAAATAGCGATAATGGGCGTATGTAACCGAATTCTGCAAATGAGCCCAAGAATCAATGGGCCCTGAGAAGGCCGAAAGATAACTTGGGCTGAAAACGGCCCAATGGAATAACGGGCCGTTAATGGGTATAAAGTGATACACTGTTCATTACGGGCCAATTTAACCACGGGCCGTTAATGGGCCAAGAGTTACAAAGGTCCTCATATGGGTCGAAAGAAGCCATGGGCCACACATGGGCCGGAAGTTAAAACGGGCTGAATCATATGGGGCGGCCGGATGACGCCATCTGGGCCTAATTCGGATAGGGTGTAACGGGCCCTGGGTTAGCGGGCTGTAAATGGGCTATATGCGAACAGGCCGTTAACAGGCTTTCCATGGGCCGGGCCGCCAATTTTTGACCAAGTCAAATGGGCCGGCCTTTTCACAGGAATGGACCTCTGTTGGGCCCTGCCACGTGTCACCGTATCATAGGCGACTTCGGTCCAATGAACGGATGACATCTGTCCCAACGGTGAGCCGACAGGTGTTTCCTCCAGCCAATGATGATTTTACACGTGGAAAATCCCAATTGGTCGGGGCTATTAACAGGTTATGGGATCCAAAACCCGACCCGATAGCTTAACGGCGTTCCGTTACGGTGGATGCCACGCGTGTCGGTCACCCTTGATGAAAGCACTTACGGACGCGCGATTTATCGTCATGGAAGTGGACACTTCCGTGATGATAATTTTGGTAATGTCATGGAACACTTCTACGACAAAGACGTGTATGACTATCTTGATTACGTCATAAATTTGTCATGGATGTACATGCATGACAAAAAACGCGACCTACTGTGACAAACACGTATCATCACGGAAGTGTATTTTTTTTGTAGTGCCTAGGGTTCATACTTTCACTAGTGCAAGTTCTCTCAACAATAATAACATAATTGGATCATATAACTATCCCCCAACATGCAACAAAGAGTCACTCAGATGTCACTAATAGTGGAGAACAAACGAAGAGATTATGGTAAGTGCAGAAACCACCTCAAAGTTATTCTTTCCAACCAATCCGTTGGGCTATTCCTATAAGTGTCACAAACAGCCCTAGAGTTAGTACTAGAATAACACCTTAAGATACAAATCAACCAAAACCCTAATGTCACCTAGATACTCCAATGTCACCTCAAGTATCCATGGGTATGATTATACGATATGCATCACACAATCTCAGATTCATCTATTCAACCAACACATAGAACCTCAAAGAGTGCCCCAAAGTTTCTCTGGAGAATCAAGATGAAAACGTGTGCCAACCCCCTATGCATAGGTTCATGGGAGGAACCATAAGTTGATCACCAAAACATACATCAAGTGAATCACGTGATATCCCATTGTCACCACAGATATGCACGCAAGACATACATCAAGTGTTCTCAAATCTTTAAAGACTCAATCCGATAAGATTACTTCAAAGGGAAAACTCAATCCATTACAAGAGAGTAGAGGGGGAGAAGAAACATAATAGCAAAGCTCGCGATACATCAAGATCGTGCCAAATCAAGAACATGAGAGAGAGAGAGAGAGATCAAACACATAGCTACTGGTACATACCCTCAGCCCCGAGGGTGAACTACTCCCTCCTCGTCATGGAGCCTTGGGATGATGAAGATGGCCACGGTGAGGTTCCCCCCCTCGTGAGGTCTTAGGAACAGGGTCTGATTGGTTTTTGGTGGCTCACGGAGGTTTTGCGTGGCGGAACTCGATCTATTCTCTGTTCTGGAAGTTTTAGGGTACGTGAGTATATATGGGTGCAGGAAGTACGTCGGTGGAGCTTCAGGGGCCCCACGAGGCAGGGGGTGCGCCCTAGGGGGGTGGGCGTGGCCCCCACCCTCGTGGGCACCTCCCTTTGCTCCTGACGTGGGGTCCAAGTCCATCCGGTAGCTTTCCTTCCAAAAATAACTTCTCCAGTTGATTTCGTTCTGTTTCGACTCCGTTTGATATTCCTTTTCCTCGAAACACTAAAATAGGCAAAAAAATTAGCAAATCTGGGCTGGGCCTCCGGTTAATAGGTTAGTCCCAAAAATAATATAAAAGTGAATAATAAAGCCCAACGTTGCCCAAAACAGTAGATAATATAGCATGGAGCAATCAAAAATTATAGATACATTGGAGACGTATCATCGTCCAACGCCTCCACCTACTCCAACCCCTTCGCCGTCGACCCTGCCGAGATCCGCGACATCAATGTCCATGCACGCGTCCCCGTGATCCTCGACGCCTCCAACTCCACGTACTTCGCGTGGAAGACGTACTTCACGCTGCTCTTCCACGAGAACAACCTCGTGGACCACGTGGATGGCACCATGGACTCCCGCGCCATGGCGGACGACGCCGAGTGGAACGCGATCGACGCCATGATCATCCGGTGGTTCTTCACCACCATCTCCAAGGAATTGTTCCACACGGTCGTGAGTGCCGGCGACGACGCCCACGCCATGTGGGTCAAGCTGAACGTCCTCTTCACCGACAAGAAGCTTCAGCGCCGCATTTTTTTGCAGCAGGAATTTTTTGAATGTCACCAGGATGAACAGTCCATCGATGACTACTACCGCCGCCTGAAGACGTTGGCGGATGAGCTCCGTGACATTGGAGCCAAGGTGGACGACGACCTCCTCCTCAGCACGCTCACCGCCGGCCTCAACGGGGACTTGACGCGCCGCCTCCAACCTCACCTTGATGCCGGAGCCCTCCTTCCCCAAGTTTGTGGCGTACTTGAGGTTGGAGGAGCGCCGGATGAAGGGGGTTAAGAAGCGCGTGCAGCACCACGCCCTCGCCGCCGGCACCTCACGCGGCGCCTCAGTGATCGCCCGGCGCCCGGCCGCCGCCCCTGCGCCTCCGGTACTTCACCCTCCCGCCCGTGCCTCCCGCCCTCCGCTGCCCCGGCAGCGGTGGCGGCGCCATAACCGGCAAGGCGGCGCAGCGGCAGCGGTAGCGGGGGCTCGTCGGCAGCGGCGGTGACTCCCATGGACGTCTGGCACCAACCCGTGGACCGGCGTCATCTGCGTACTCCATGCCGGTCCCTCGGGCTCCGGCTCACGGGCATCCTTAGGGCCCGCCCGGGTCACCAGCCCTCTTCGTCGCAGAACGCCCGCTCCCTACAGCTGCTATGGTGCCCCGCCCGCACCCGCCTACAGGTGCGCGCCGGCCTATGGCGCCACCGCCGCGCCGGCTTATGGGGTCGCGCCCGCCTACGGCGCCGCCGCCGCTCCGGCCTTCGGGGCCGCTCCCGCGCCGGCCTACGGAGGGTTCTACCCTCCTCAGGTGCCGCCGCCGTGGGACCCGGCCTTGTTCACCGCACTGCACTCCACCCCGTCACCGAGCTCATATGGTGGCGGTGGTGACCGGTACATGGACTCGGGCGCCACTGCTCACATGACTGCTCATCCCAGTAACCTCACGTCTGCCACTCCCATTCATACTCCCACCCGTATCACCGTTGGTAACGGTTCCTCCCTAACCATCACTCACGTCGGTCATATGTCTTGTCCTTCTACTTCCACTCCTGTGCATATGTCTAATGTTCTTGTGTCTCCTGACTTAGTCACTAATCTCATTTCTGTTCGCCACCTTGCTCGTGAGAATCCTATAACTGTTGAATTTGACGATATCGGTTTTTCTGTGAAGGACGCTCGTACACGGATGGTGCTCCACCGATGTGATAGCCCGGACGAGCTTTATCCAGTGCATCCCTCCGGCGCCACCACCACCCGTTGCCACGCCTTTCGCCGCCCGATGTCGATCTTTGGCATGCCCGTCTCGGTCATCCCAACTCCACCGTTATCGTCCGATTCTTCAGAGTTTTTCCTTCTCATGTAATAAGGTCGACGATCACACTTGTGAGGCTTGCCGTCTTGGCAAGCACGTTCGTCTTCCCTTTAGCGAGTCTACAAACATTTCCACCTTTCCGTTTCACTTATTGCATAGTGGTTTGGACGTCCCCGGTTGCTAGCAACACGGGCTATTTATACTATCTGGTGATATTGGATGATTTTACTCATTATGTGTGGACCTTCCCTCTCCGTCGCAAGTCCGACGCTCTTGCCACACTCACCGCCTTTTATTCATATGTCATCACACAGTTCGGTCGTCCTATTCTCGCCTTGCAAACTGACAACGGCAAGAAGTTTGACAACGTCGCCATCCGCAATTTACTTGCGTCCCACGGCACCATCTTTCGCCTCACCTGCCCCTACACGTCTCAGCAGAATGGTCGCGCCGAGCGCGTCCTTCGCGACGCTTAATGACTGTGTCCGCACGTTGCTCTTCCACTCTTACGTGCCTCCTCGGTTACGGCCGGACCTTTTCATCGCCAGCCTCCTCATTAACATTCGCCCCTGTCGTTCCCGCTGGAACTACACCCCACTTCGGTTGGCGACAGCGAGATGGAGGAGTAATCTGCATCAATTCTGGTGGTAGTTGAGTGTGAATCTTCTTTTAGCATAAGTTTGTAAATATGCTCTTATTACCCAATCTTAATGAAAATGACAAGCAACGGTTGTTGCTTTTTCTTGAGAAAAAAAAAATTCGTTCACCACTGTCCATAGCCGCCCCGAACACTGCGAAAATGCAGGTAGCATGTACAGAAATACTTACAGCATATAACATGTAGATCATAGCGAAACTTCAGGTCGTTCTCTGGTAATTAGGCAAAATGAGCATATTTTAATGTCGTTCAGTATATAACATGTTGAAAACAGATACTAGTGGGCAACAAACATAAGGCAAAATCAGCATATGTTGCAGATTTCCGGTAATAGAGCACCTAGTCATGTAAAAGGGCCAACACTTACGTGCTACTTTACGTTAATATTGTTTTCTCCAAAATTATTCTATTATTAGTACAGTAGCATTATTTCTGCCAGGGAGTCTGTCTTCATCTTTTTCTATTTTTGTCCAGTTAAAAGATACCCTGATACAGTGGTAGATGCTATATGGAACAACCATACAATTAATGTTTTTTTGGGGGGTGGGGGATACCATTACAACACAACTGATAGAACAGTGTTTTTTTTCGCGGGGATATACCAATTTAGGCTCACTGAAGATAAAGTTGACGAATCGACTCACACAGATCAGGTCTATAGTCACATTTATTGCTATTTGCTCTGAAGAAACTGGATGCAGATGGATTTTCACAAGATAATTTTGTAGTCTATACCTTGCCTGATAGTTTTTTTATTAGTTTTGATGGGAAAGAGAATTTGGATTGTGTGATACATCTTGCCTAAAAAAGAGACGTCGATAACTGTCACATGTGTGATAGGAAAGAAGACGCACCACATGTCTCTAATGTAAATTGATTGCCATGTTATCGCATGCATGCATACGAGAATCTTTTCGGATTTTTAGTTTTTAAAATGTTTTATATCTTAAATGAAAAATCCGATTGAAGATCCGTTTTCACCATTAAATCCCTCGCGACGAGATCTTCAAAACTGGATCTCATATCGATATATTTCGGCAATTTTTTTTTTGGTTAAAAGTTGACATTTCTATTGCACATGAATTGCCATGATATTTACACTGAAATTGCCATGATATGTTTTAATTATTTTTTTATATTTAGAAGTAAATTTTAACATATTATAAAACGGATAATTAAGAAACTAGACTTGCCATGCACCATAAACTAAAATTTCCATGATACATGCACTTAAAATTGCCATGGTTCAATAAAAAAATATTTTCATGGTCAAAGTACTAGAATTGCCATCATCAAAAAACTAAAATTGCCACATGGCAACTTTAGTTTAAGCACTATGGCAACTATAGTGTAAACATCATGGCAACTTCAGCGCAAAAAAATTCGTCGAAACATATGAACATAGGGTCTAGTTTTGAAGATCTCGTCGAGACGGATTTAATGGTGAAAACGGATTTTTAGTTTGCTTTTTCATTTAGGAGATAAAACATTTTTAAGCCGAAAACTAAAAAGATTTCTGCTGATGTCATCTATTCATACGTGGCAAAATGAGTGGTGACGGAGGCGTGTGGGCGATCTGCAAACGCCCACACGTGTGGGCGTTAGTTTTTCCGAAAAACTATGGTTATGTGGTCCAATTTCCGAAAGGCTGCTTATGTTTGACTAATGTCTGGAGGAGTGGGTTCTTGATATTTACTCTTTCTATTCTTTTCACTAAATAACTCTGAGAAATTTTTGGTTTTAAAGAAAGAGCATCTACCTAGGCTGCGTTGCCATTGCAGTGGATTACATGTTTGTCCAGTATTTTTTTAACTACTTTAATGTTTATTTAAACCTTTTTCGTATACTTTTGTCGCTAATTTCCATGGCAGGTTACGAAGGAAGTATAACATTGCAATGCAATGCAATTCAGTAACAGTATAATTCATATAAGGTCTAAGGATATTTAGGTCAAAATTAATCTTCTTTTTATTCTACATTTTTTTCGGCAATTGCATCCCTCTCATGGAGAAAGTAACAAATACATTAGTCTTATATGTACCAAAGTGTACAATTATTTTCACTATCAAGTTTGCATGCTAGCTAGTTTAATAGTGTAATAATGCAATCTTGGTGTCAATGCAGAAGAGTTGGACGGTTTTATTGGTAAGTTTACCCATATTTGTTCAAAGCACCATCTGTAAACTCGTGGCACAACCTATCATCACATCTTGAACTAAAGCTTTCTTGACAAGTCCCTTTTGGTGCAATGACATAATCATGAAAGCACAAGTGTCGTGTATACCACAGGAAAAATGGCTAAGGGGCGACTGGAGGCAATTAATTCGGTAGGCAGCTGCTAGGGTTAGGGTTGTCTCCACTGGGGGTGTTGTCTTCTAGTGGTGCATGGGGCTGCGGCGACGTTGTCCTCTACAAGATCGGTGGTGGTGATCATCCTCTGCTATGCGGCGATGGCTAACAGCCAAGGCGTGGGGATGCGACTCTGACGAAGAAGGCTACTGATAGAATGACGAGTCGGAACTCGGAAACCACCTATGTTACCGGTGGACGGCAAGGCTCTTAGCGAGGCTGGGAGATGTAATCATGACTATCGTGACGGAGAAGGAACCTGCGGGCCTAATCTTCATGGACCATCGGATATGCCCAGACCAACTAAGCATGCAAGGTGTGCTCTCCCCAGGATGAACATCAAGCTTTTGAAAGGGCTATGCAACGAGCATGGGGTTTGCACCATGAAACGTAGTTCAAGGACATCGGAGGTACTCCCTCCGTCCCATAATATAAGAATGTTTTTTACACTACTAGTGTCAAAAACGTTCTTATATTATGGGACGGAGGGAGTAACATCTTTGTTGTGCGGTTTGACAACAAAGGTAACTGGAAAGATGCTCTGCATAACGGACCCTAGTAGTTTGATTTCAATGTGGTTGTCTGAAGGATTACGATGATCAAAACAGACCGTTAGATGTTTAACAAGATTGAAGCTTGGGTAAACGATCTGATGCTTTTGGGAAGGCTCTAGATAATTGGCTGGATGAGGTTGTAAAGGTTTATGCAGAGAAGGATGGATTTGCATGGGGTAGACACTTGAGGGTGAGAGCAAAATTCTCTGTGTTTAAGATCCTCCGTTCTTCTCAGGAAGACGAGAAGGGACTTGGTTTGCCTTTTAAGTAGGAGAGAGAGATATTTGAGAATGATCAGGGCGGTCTTTATTTGTAAGTTTGTACACATATTTGTTGAACTAACGGACCCTAGTAGTTTGATTTCAATGTGGTTGTCTGAAGGATTACGATGGTCAAAACAGACCGTTAGATGTTTAACAAGATTGAAGCTTGGGTAAACGATCTGATGCTTTTGGGAAGGCTCTAGATAATTGGTTGGATGAGGTTGTAAAGGTTTATGCAGAGAAGGATGGATTTGCATGGGGTAGACACTTGAGGGTGAGAGCAAAATTCTCTGTGTTTAAGATCCTCCGTTCTTCTCAGGAAGACGAGAAGGGACTTGGTTTGCCTTTTAAGTAGGAGAGAGAGATATTTGAGAATGATCAGGGCGGTCTTTATTTGTAAGTTTGTACACATATTTGTTGAACACACTGTACTGTCCTAATTAGGTTTTCTTAAACAAGTCTCCTTTAGTGCAATGACAAAATCACGAAAGCACAAGTGTCATAAATATCCATTAAAAAGTTACTATCTTCAGTTGGTATCTCTGTTTTCGAGTCGCTCGACTAGTCGTCGACTCGCAGTTCCAGGGCCGACTCAGCCTCTTGACTTGACTCCTAGGAAGAGTCGAACGACTAGTCTCGACTAGTCGTTGTTTCTGGGTCGAACGACTCAATTATTTTGGGCCCCCACCCGCCATATGTTTTTATAGTATTTGCTTGCCCATCCCCCTGGAAACCTAAATCTAACCATTCTCCCCCCACCCCCACCCAATCCTCTCCTTGGCAGTCGCCGCCACAGTTATTCTTCTTTGGCGTGCTCCTCCTGATTCTTTGTTCTTTGGTATGCTCCTCCACAGTTGTTGTTGCTGCTAGTGTGATCCTCCCCTCCTCCCTTGGTTGATGCTGCTACTGTTGTGCACTTGTGCTCCTCCCTTAGCTGCTGGTGGTGGTGTGCTCCTCCCTCGGTTGTTGATGTTGTTGGTTTGCTCCTCCCCTCCTCCCTTGGTTGTTGTTGTTGCTGCTGTTGTGCACTTGTGCTCCTCCCCTAGCTGCTGCTGGTGGTGGGCTCCTCCCTTGGTAAGTACTATCATAGTATCATGTATCATTTCTTTTCCTTTTGATCTGATCTAGATCTAGACCTCTAGTGCTTCTGCTAGGTAGCTTAGGATCAATTTGGTGAAAAAACAACTAAGTGGAGCTATCTTACTTCCATCACAGATTCACAGTAAGCACCATGTCCTCCCAGCCAGAGATATCCCAAGTTGTTCGATCAGCTCAAGTTGTAGAAGAAGCTAATGATCACTATGATCCATTCAAAGATCCTAAGAGGAGGCCAGCAAGGATCCAGCATGGAAATATGCATTCTGGCCAGATCTTAACAAGAGGTTGTTGCTGCAATGTAATTTGTGTGGCAAGCATATTACCTCTGTACATTGTAGAATGAAGAAGCACCTTCTTTGGGGGTATCTGATTGTGACCATGTGCTCCAAAACAACCCCTGAAATTCGAAAGGAGATGCACGACTACTTGAGGACTCACTCATATAGTTTCAAAAATATTGATGGAGATGAAGGTGGTGAAGAAGGTGCTGAACAAGACAAGGGTGATGCAAGTTCAAAAGCTTCCAACACCAATGCCTCCAAGAAAAGGAAATCAAAGGGGATTACTCATTTGGCGGAGACAGTGGTAAAGAAGCAACGGAAGATCATTTCAGATCAGATACAGAAGACACTGGAAGAGGTGGTTGCCGAGAGACGTATGTCAAAGGGCACTCAAAAGAACATGAAGGATTACAACAAGAAGACAAAGGAGCAAAAAGATGTTGTAGATGATCATGTAGCTGACTCCTTGTATGAGAATTGCCTTCCAGCCAATATTATCAATTCAAGGAGTTAGGAGATTATATTGGAATCTATAGGGCAATATGGTTCTAATCATATATCTCCTTATCATCAAGTGGGGGAACCATTGCTTGATAAGGCAAAGATCAAGACTGACAACTTGAGAGGGAAGCATGAAGTTGCATGGAAAGAATATGGTTGCTCACTCATGTCAGATGGCTGGACGGACATGACCGGGCGACACTTGATCAACTTCCTCGTCAATAGTCCAGAAGGTACGTACCTTCTTCTAAGGGACAACCAATGTTTCTTCTGAAATAGTTGATGCAAATCTGGTGGCAAAGTTGTTGAGCGAACAAATTGATGCAATTGGCCCTGAATTGGTAGTCCAAGTAGTTAGCGATAATGGATCTAACTACAAGGCAGCCAACAAACTTCTAATGGAGAAGTATCCTACAATGTATTAGACACCTTATGTTTCCCACTATTTGGATCTTATGCTAGAGGACACCGGAAAGATCAAAGAGTTCAACCGTTGCATTTCTAAAGCAAAGAGAGCATCCAGATTTATTTATTCCCATGGAAAGGTTCTTGAAGCTTGAATGGTAAGCAAGAAATTGTGAGGCTTAGAGCAACTCGTTTTGCTACGTCATTCCTTACTTTGGCCAACATGTGGAAGCAAAGGCAAACATTGAAAACTCTCTTTGTTAGAACGTAATGGTATGCAAACAAATTAAAGGACAGCGAAGGAGGGAAGGCGGCTGAAAAGTCTCTCCGTGTCATTTTGGAAATCGGTGGAGTGTTGCATGAGAGTTTCACAACCACTTCTTAGAGCTTTGAGGATCGCTGATGGTGATGAGACTCTAGCTATGGCAGAAATGTGGGCAGCTAGGATGTTGCAAAGACACATATAAATTAAGGAAGCTTTGACACATAAGCCAAACTTCCTAGGTCAAGTGGTAGCTATTGTTGATAAGATGTGGGATAATTAGATGGAACAAAAGCTACATGGGGCTGCTTTATTCTTGAACCCAAATAAATTCTTTGTCATTAAGGAGTCCAACAAAAGACAAGCTTCCCATCTTCGTTCAATGTTTAATGATGTGATATGGAAGATGGTGCCCAATGATGAGCAACAAACAACTACAAGTAAGGAAGCTGGCGACTATGAGCTGACGGAAGGTGAATGTTTCTCAAAGCCATTGTCAATTAAAGACCGTGACAAAAAATCCCTCGTAAGTATAAATTTTATGGAAGCTTGTGTCTTGTTGTTCAACTATGCTGGTTATTTTGGCCTTCTCTTTAATGTTAGACTTGTTAATTTTGTAGTTCTTTGGTTGAATGCTTATGGTGGCCCTGCTTTTGACCTCCAAACTCTTGCAAAGCGAACCCTTGGTCTATGTTGTTTAGCATCCGGCTGCGAGCACAATTGGAGTGTATTTGCTCATGTAAGTAGAAATTAGTTGGCTAGTTTCAGCAACCTCTCACATTTTTGTGTGCTTGTAGATCCACACCAAACTGAGAAACCGTCTAGAGTATAAGAGATTGAACAAGCTGTCATATGTCTCGTACAACCAGAAAATGGAAGCTAGGTTTCAGAATCTGCGCGAGCAAGGCTCTATATCAGCGAAATCTAATCCACTTATCCTAGAAGAATTTCAATGGGATAATGAATGGGTTGATATCAATGCTGAAATGGTCCATGAAGATCAAGCTCAAGTCACGGACGGTGAAACACCACTACTTTGGTCTCAAGTTGATGAAGCTATGGGTGAGTTGACTTCTCTAGCAGGCTGTAACTATCCTAGGAGAGCTTGTGGTGATCCTGGAGTCTATTGCACGACCCATAGGCCCTTATATCACCTACACTCAGAACCACACAAGAACAAGGTTTGTTGTGGATGATGAATAGTTGAGGGCTGAATTAGAAGCGGTAGAATATGACAAAGACATGGAGAGCAATGATGAAGACGATGATATTCACCAAATGATGAAGACACCGATTTGCATCTTGAAGACATGAATCTTGAGGCTTGATTGCTTGAAGATGTGTTGTTCTTGTTTCTATCTGCTATTCATGTTTTGGTGTTGAAGTGTTAAACTTATTTACTCGCATTTGGATGTAGTTGCATGTAACTTAATGTTGGATAATTTGTGTTTTAATTTCATCAGTGAACTTCACTATTTGCTACCCTATCAGTGCTATGTTTGATACTATTGGAGTTGAACTTCATTCTTATGCATATCTGATTAGTTTTATTGTCTTGTAGGCTGCTGGTTCATGGAGAAGAGGAAGGCCCTAGACATTATATGGAAATGCTCAGGTTTGTAGTTTGTATTACATTGTATGGTAAATTTTATTGTATCTACTACCTACTGCTTAACTCACGTCAACTCATCGACCGTGAGTCTAGACTAGTCACGACTAGTCTAGAGTCACCCCCTCCCCCGAGTGACTCATCGACTCAAAAACATTGGTTGGTATAACATCAACAGAAAGTTTAAGGAAGTTATGTTGTGTGTGTACCGTATGGTTGGTGATTACATTCAACCCAGAGTTCGGTCTTTCACCCAAGTTCATGACTTGCTTAAAAACAAGATTTTGGCCTCACTTCAAGAATGCCATTGGGGCAATAGATGGAACACACATTGAATGTGTTGTGCCTGCAAGTGGGCAGCCCAAGTATCATAATAGGAAAGGTCGACAACTCATAATGTCACGGCAATTTGTGATTTTGGTATGAGATTTATGTTTGTTGTTGCTGGATGGCATGGATCTGTTTATAACACATGTGTATTGAATCATGCAAATGTTGAATATTTCTACTTCCCACGGACGGTAATAACTTGTACATGCATTCTTATGCTCTAATGTTTTTGCATTAACTAACTAGTTTTGGTTTTCTTTATTACAATTCACACAAATACTATGCTGTGACTCTGGATATCCAAACAGAGTCGGATATACCATACAAAGGACAACGCTACCATGTACCTAATTTCCGACAAGTACCACCACGAGGGAGGGATGAGGCCTTCAATCATCTACATTCATCACTATGGAGCGTCATTGAACGATCATTCGGTTTTATGAATATGAAATGGTGAATCCTCCGAAGCATCACACGGTACAAACCTGCTATTGAAACAAAGATCATTACTGCATGCTCGTGTCTTCATAACTACATCCGCGAGACCAATCTGATTAGCATTTTGACATGGTTGAGAATGAATCTTATGCTCATGAGGAGAGCCTTTCTATCAGTTTGCACCCATGGTACTATGGGCTCCATCATTGATGCTATTACTGCAAGTGTCTTCTCTTGATGGTTAGCTCTAGGGTGTATACTTTTGTTGGGAGAACTATGTAATAATTTGAAGATCTTTTCTATACTTGAGTGACTTCGGTGGAGGTGCTACTTGAACACTCGATCTCGAGCTCCGGGGTGAATGCCTAGGTCTGACCTGAGTTGGTTATACCATTGCTTGGATATGTTCGGATTGATTATTCAGGGTGAAAACCTAGATTCTAGCCTTGATGGTCGGATCTGGTGACGACGGCGTTTGAGTGTCGCTACCTGCCTGAAGGCGTTGCTGTTGGAGAACCTTGTTGTCTGTGCGATGTCATGAGATGGTTGGTGCAAATATGGTCATTGCTGTAGTTTGCCAATCACAAATATGATTGCCTTGGGACTTTTTTTTCCATGCCAACGCATAGTTTTGGTCTTATATGACTTTGCTAGTTGCTGGCGTGTTTTTTTTACGTTGATGTGGGCTGTGTGCATCTTAACTATGCAGAGGCCGAGTGTGTGCTTAATGTGTTATGTATCCTTTTGATGCTTCATTTTAAGCCAATAAAATCCACCCTTTACCGAAAAACTCATACTCCTACGCGAGAAAATGATGCATGTATGGTATGTCAGTCAATGATCTTTCTTATGTTTGGTTACAACATATTGTGGTGTTTGGAAGTCAAATTTATATTCACATGGGTAGCAAAAATGATACAAAATAATGTGATATCATTTAATCAAATCAACAATATAGTCCAAAGGCGTTACAGACTTTTGACAGACCATCCCACAGATAAGCTGGAAAATAGGCATTAAAAATGAATTGCTAACTTATTATCTGAAGCTTATTTCGATAGAACCTTATTTATAGATTATTTCCACATGAGATTATTTTCACAGCATAGTTCAAAAGAACTAGCCCTAAAACATGGTCTAGAAACAAAAACGCAGTCAAATGGTATGAAGCGAAGAACTTTTTTTAGGGGGTGAAGATAAGACCTAAAATAGTATATATTGAACAGTATATATATAGACCCAAATGATAAGTGTCATACGAATGACATGAAGCAATCCACGTATTTTACAACTAATGTTGTCATCCAAAAAAAAAAAACAAATAAAAACACTGAAATTAGCCATCCGAAAAGAAAGTTGTCATGTTTGACAACTGTCATCCTCGCATCACTAAACTTGCCATAAAAACGTTTGAAATTGCCATGTGTCCATACCACACGTGTGTCACTTATTATTTTTTATCGAGGAAACTTATCACGAGTCCTAAAGAAAACAGTATATATAGAAGTCGACCCTTGAAAAAAAAATAGTTAAAATGGGCCCATCTCTACTGCTCTGCTTCTACACCGAAGAAACCCCTCTCCCTCTGCAAAAATCCCCCAAAAATATGGACGGCGATAGGCGGCTCCCGGCGGCGGCGGCCGCATCGGCGGCATCGGTCCTCAGCGACGACGACCTGCTCCGCGAGATCCTCCTCCGCCTCGGCTTCCCCAACTGCCTCGTCCACGCCGCCCTCGTCTCCAAGCGGTGGCTCCACCACGCCTCCGCCCCGCCTTCCTCCGCCGCTTCCGCGAGCGCAACCCGCCCCGCCTCCTCGGCTTCTGCCTCTGCTACTCCCTAGCTCACCAGTGTCAATTCGTGCCCCTCCCGCAGCCCCCGGAGCTCGCCGCCCCTGCACGCCGCGCAGCCTCCTCCTGCGACGACGCCTTCGCCCGCAGAAGCCTCCGAATCAAGCACTGCCGGAACGGCCGCCTCATCCTCGAATCCTTCCACCAAGACTTTCTTGAGCATGCCCTCCTAGCGCCGCTGCTCGCCGGGGAGCTCGCAGCCGTGCTCCCGCCTGCCCCGCAACGCAACCGTGGTTTCGAGGACCGCACTCAGAAGGGATTCACCGGTATGTTTCTACCCGGGGATGGGGGCTGTGACGGCATCACCTTGGTAAATCTCTGGAAGGTCGGGCGAAAAGCCTATGCGGAAGTGTATGTCCTGGGATCTGGCGGATGGGGCGTCCCTGCGGGCTCCGTGGCAGAGGTAGAGCTCCCTGACAATACCTTCCTTACCAAAATGCTACCACCCGTCAATGGCAAGCTCTTCATGGAGACCAGCTTTGGGTGCACCCTGGGTCTAGATCTGGCCGCGGCGAGCTTTTTCACCCTCGAGCTCCCAGCTGGAGTGCAGAGCAACTACATGCTCTCATGTGCGGAAGAATCCGGGCTCTATCTTGTCAGTGCAGACGGGTTTCATCTCAGTGTGTGGCTCCATGGTAATGGTATGACGGGCGGCGGCGATGGTGCCGGCGGCTGGCTGCTGGTGGACACATTTTGTTTCCATGAGACACCCACACGTCTGCCTCATGGTAATTATGTTGATGTTGTCGCGGTGGGGGACAATGCCGACTTTGTGTTCTTGGATCATCCAGCAAGTGGTCCTGTCTGTTATGTTCATCTGAAGAGCAGGGTAGTTGAGAAAGTCCATCAGAGGAAGACAAGAGAATTTGCTACTTCCCGGATAGATATCTCTCCCTTTATGATGATCTGGCCGCCTGTCTTCCCGGCACGGAATGTAGGGCATGATCAAGAGGAATGAACCCCCTTGCTTGCGTTTGATCTTTGTCATATCTTCACTGGGTATGAGTATGACTTGTGTAATAGAAAGGTATGTTGCTGATGAGGTGATGGAAATTGTTGAGAATTTTTCTATCTGGATGGGTTTGATTGCATCAGTAGGACTGAAAATTGGAAATTGAAAAGGTGTACCAGTGGGAAGCAGATGATGAATGTATGGTTACCCGTAGGACTGAAGGTCCCATACGTATCTCTCCTGTTATGATGACCTAGGACATGATCAAGAGGAATGACCTCCCTGTGATTGATCTCTGTAATATCTACACTAGGTATGACTTCTGTTATAAAGGAAGGCGTGTACTTTCAGTTATTTCTCTTCCTAGAACACTAGATTTTGCAACCAGACTAGATGTTGCGGTCATGTATGTTGGATATTAAGAACATCTGTTTTTCTTTGTGGAGCCATTAAAGTTTGGCAAGCATTCAGCTGATACTAGGAGTCTGAACATGATTCTCTGTTCTGATATTTGGTATCTCCTTTTTAACCAGCTGCTTTAGTAGTTTCTCAAGCACAGACTGTGGTGTGGCAGCATCATTGTACAGTCTAGAAAGATCTTGGTAGTCCTCCACACATCGATCATTCCTCTATGCATCAGTAGCAGCCATGATTTATGGTTCTTTACGCCTCTTCGACTGAGTTATCAGAAACGGAAGCACTTGTGAGTTGCAATCCTCGTGCTTCTCTGTACCTGCCGGAAACTGAAATGAGAGAGTCTTAATAATTCAGTTGAGCTGAAGTAGACAGTATTTGTGGCCCTGGATATTCAAGGTTATCCATGGCAGTAGCAAGCAGAATCCATGAATCTTAGGCTTCATCTGAGTTATTATGGGACAAGGGAATGTTTGTGACTCAAGCTCCCTAAGCATGTAGCCCGGGTAACAGATCTCGCATGGTTTTCATCATTGCAGTTGTAAGGTAAGCTTGGAGAATGTATTTAGCTTCACCTTTCCAATCTTCATCATGCAGATTGCTAAACTACACCCTTTGCTATAATCAAATCTGTAGCAAGAGCTTGCCTGGGTCAAGTGACAAATGTCGAGTCAGCACCAGCTAGATTTAGTTTAGTTGGGTGTGCTTTATTGGAAATAATGTATGGGTTTATGACATAAAAAAGAATTCACTTCTACTAGTTTTTTGACTTCGAACCTGTAGGAATTTCTTCCCCAGAGCATTTTTTTTAGATTTTTTAAAAGTATATAGTTATGCACAAGAAAAGAAAAAGCTAGGCCTACAAAGTACAAAAAAATAAGAAACCACAATAAACAACTGAGGCCTGCCAGTGCATGCTATCTGAAAGATTGAGCCCAATCTGAGAGTGTATCCATGGCAAATGACAAATGAAGCATTGTGTTCAAGTTACTAAGCTGATCCTGAATCCCTTCTGACAGAGGAGACCAATTGGGGCAAACATATTTCCAGCAGATTTGTGCAAAATCAGTGGTAAAATAGACCGTCTTTGGTTTCTAGGACATACTGATCAGTGATCACACATGACATATATGTAGTCCTGAATGAAGAAATTCTTCCTTTGAACGAGCTCTCTGGTGTTCAGCATGTTGTTAATCAACAACCAGAAAAGTTTCAGTTGAGTGCAGGCTTTCTAAAGCCAGGCAAGGAATTGTTGTAGTCTCCGGAATGAGAATTTTATAGGCCTTGGCAACTGTGAAAGTCATGGCACCAGAGGGGTATTGCCAACTGTCAGATCGATCAAATAGGACCATCTCCTGAAGAAGGATTTGCATGTCTTGGTTTTTACAAATAACACCAAACACAAGATTGAGAGTTTCAGGGGGACAATACCAATCATGTGTAACGGAACTCATATCAATTTTATTTTAAGTCCATACCCAGCATAGATATACATGTAGAGCTTCCTCTTGGTTCTCAGGCTGCATATAGGTCGGGCCGGGTGAGGTTACCCAGCAACCTTCCTGACAAAGCAGAGCCATAGAGTGGTGTTTGCAGAGCCTTAGTCTGTCGGCATTTCAATCTGCTCTTTTGTCCTACTGCATTTCTGGTTTAGCATAAGAATGATTTATATCATAAAAAAAGGTACTTTGTTAAATAGTCATTCAGAAACCCTGTGTGGTCCTGTAAAACTGATGACTTCTTCACATGGATTTGCGCAATACACCAAACATGGTCAAGATCCATATCTTTGGGTGCATTCTCAGTTCCCTCGCCACAGTTAATAGCCGTCCAGAACACCAAGAAAACAGAGGTAACATGTAGCAAAACTTCAGGCAAAATGGGCATATGTTGCAGCTATTAGTGAGAAACAAACATAAGGAAGTACTCCATCAAATCGTACCAAACCGTTTTGATGTAATCATTCGATACGAAATATTTCTCGTAACAGAGCCAACACTTTTGTGCCACTTTACGCCTATGTCATTTTCGTTTCCAGAATTATACTATTTCTGCCAGGGAGTTTGTCTTCATTTTTCTCTATTTTTGTGCAGTTGAAGGAGATCCTACTACAATGGAAGGTGCTGTGGAACAACCATATAATGGTTTTTCATTGGAGAAAAAAAGCTTCAAGGCTACTAAATATCCTTCTCCCTGTATACTACTCTTGAATCAGGTCAATTTAGCATCTCGCGAGGTTCAGCAAGCCGCATCTGATAGAACACTGTTATGTTCATTGAAGATAAAAGTTGATGAATCGACTCATACAGATGAGTTCTACATCGCATATTTATTGGTATTTGCTCCCAGAAAATTGGATGCAAATGAATTTTCACAAGAGAACATTGTAGGCTTGACCTCACATGTTAGTTTTTGGTTTTTTGATTAGTTTCAATTGTGTGATGCATCCTGCCTAAAAACCATGGAATGTGATAAAATTTCCAAAAGGTTTGGTCACGTGTGTAACTAATATATGCCCGGAAGAGTGATTTCCTTGATATTTAGTCGCTTTTCCCCACCAAATTCTGATTTTTTGTTTTGTTTTAAAGGAAAACCATCTACCTTAATGTTTGGCGTTGCAGTGGATTACTCGTTTGTCTAGTAATTTTGTATCCACTTCAATGTTTGTTTAAACGCTTTTTTTATACTTTTGCTGCTAATATTATGGCTGATTGCAAAAATAAGTATACACCATAAGGCAATGCAATTCGGTAAGCAAACTAAGTGGATTTAGAAGTAGTCGATATAAAGGTCTTAAAGATATGTTAGGTCAAAATTAATCTTCTTTTATTCCACATTTCTTTGGGAAATTTCACCCCAATCACAGGGAAAGTAATAGATACTCCTTTCGTTTCATTTTAGTCTGCATATAAGATTTGGTCAAAGTCAAACTTTGTTAACTTTGACTAAGTTTATAGAAAACATATCGAGATTTACAATATGAAATCAATATCGTTAGATGCATCATGAAATTAATTTTCATACAATATAGCTTTAGTGTTGTAGATGTTGATATTTTTGACTTTGACAAAATTTTATATGCAGACTAAAAAGAAACGGAGAGAGTATGTTAGGTCTTATATGTACAAGTGTTTTTCACCATGAAGTTCACACGCTAGCTAGTTTGACAGTGTAATGTGATCCATATTTGTCGAAAAGCACTGTCCGTGTCCTCATGCCATAGCGTATGATCGCATCCTAAACTAGATTTTTTTGACAAGTCTCTTGGGCGCAATGACAAAATCATCAAAGTGCAAGTGTCGTGTATATATACATGTCAATGAAAATTCCATAAAAAAAAGGAGAGTTAGTAGAATCTTCGGTTGTTGCTAAAACATTTGGTCTAAGAGCATTTACAGCCCGCCGCCTCAAACCTGCCTCATATGCCCGGCGGGTTGGCCGGTCACTGTCCGGTCGCGAAATTTTGACCAGCGTCTCAAACGGGCCTTAAACGTCCGGATTGACCGGCACCCCTCATATCCAGCCCTTTGGGGCGGTATGGGACGCCCGGGCACGTCCGTCATGTCGGACCCGGCCTACGCTGGCTCACCCAACCCCATATATATTTCTCCTCATCCGCTCGCCGGACCAAACCCTAACTACTTCACTCCACTCCTGCCACCCAAGCTCGTCCCCGGCACCGTGCGGCAGTCTCTGGCATGATGGGCAGTGAATCCGAGTCCTTCACCTCCAAATCCGTCGACCCCGAGCTCATCTCACGTGGCCTCAAAGAGGAGATGGCCGTCCGGCTTGCGCTCCGCCGCTCCCGGGAGGAGGCCCATGCACGACAGCGCTCGGACTCCTTTCATTGGGAGTCCATTGCGTCCGCCCAAATGATGCATGGATCCGGCGCTAGGGCAGCCACCACTGGCTCACCGGAGCCGGTGCGGTTCGTCTGGCGTCCGAACGCGGTGTCGGATGCACAACCCCTCCGTTGGTGCGCCTAGACCATGGACGCACCGTGGGCGTCGTCCGACACAAACATGACACGACGTGCCCGCCTTGCGCGGTAACGGGCGCGGATGCGCGGGCGTGGGCGTCGGGCGGCGAGTCGCATTCTTCGCACCGCGACGGTGCACCCGATGCAGGCGCGCCGCAACCGCGTTGTGGTGGACGTCCTCGGCTCGTCTTAGGACGGATCCATCATCGATCTAACGTCCACCAGCACCCAACGGGTTCCGGGCTCCGACGAGGAAGAGTACGGCATGGGAGACGGCGGCGCCTTGAGTCCCGTGAGCAGGTTCATGTCCCATGCCCTACTCTACCTTGCTGGCGACCAGGCCAACAATCCGAGGAGTGCAGCCGGCCGCCGGACATGGCCAGGGCGACCGGACGAGCTCTGTTTAAAGATTGCTATGTTGCATGTAATAATATGGATTTAAGGTTTCTAATTTGACGTATCCGGATGTGGATTACATTATTTGACGCGTGACCGGTCAGTGTCCGCGAATGCGCGGCACGTCCGCGGGCGTTTGAGGTGTCGGATTTGCAAAATGGGGCCTAAGGATTAGAAAAAAAAACTCTGGTTTATATAAAGGAAAAAATGGTAAGGAAATAATAAAATACTCCTCTGCTTGCTAAAAATGTCGTCACATTCTGCTCTGCTCCCACACCGAAGAAACCCCTCTCCCTCTGCAAAAATCCCCCAAAACACATGGACGGCGATAGGCGGTCTCCGGCGGCGGCCGCGGCCGCATCGGCGGCATCGGTGCTTGACGACGACGACCTGCTCCGCGAGATCCTCCTCCGCCTCGGCTTCCCCACCTGCCTCGTCCGCGCCTCCCTCGTCTCCAAGCGGTGGCTCCTCCACGCCTCCGACCCGGCTTTCCTCCGCCGCTTCCGCGAGCGCAACCCGCCCCGCCTCCTCGGCTTCTGCCTCCGCTGCCCCGACGGGTATTCTTTCGTGCCGCTGCCACAGCCCCCGGAGCTCGCCGTCCCCATACGCCGGGCGACCTCCTCCTGCGCCGCCGCCTTCGCCAACAACATCCATCGAATCAAGCACTGCCGGAACGGCCGCCTCATCACCAACTTCTTCGACGGCTGCACACATCATCATGCCATCATGGCGCCGCTGCTGCACGGGGAATCCGCAACCGCCCTCCCGCCGATCCCGCTACACTCCCGTGACTGGGCCAGGCGCGCTCAAGTGAGATTCTTTGAGATGTTCCTACCCGAGGATGGGGGCCTCGACGGCATCACCTTGCTGCATCTCTGGATGGTTGGGCGAAAAATCTATGCGGAGGTGTGCGTCCTGAGATCCAGCGGATGGGGCGCCCCTGCCACCGCAGAGATGGAGCTCCCTGCTCAAAGGTATGACGAACCCTTCCTGGAAGAATTGCTGCCGCCCGTTCATGGCAAGGTCTTCATGGTGACCACCTCTGGGACTGGGTACGCCCTGGGTCTAGATTTGGCGACGGCGAGCTTTTTCACCCTTGAGCTCCCAGTTGGAGTGCAGAGCAACGATAAGCTCTCATGTGCGGAGGATTCTGGGCTCTATCTTGTCAGTGCAGACGGGTTTCAGCTCAGTGTGTGGCTCCATCCGATGATCGGTGACGGCGATGGTGGAGCCAACTGGCGGCTGGTAGACACATTTTGTGTCCATGAGACATGCACACGTCTTGTGGATCGTTATTGGGTGCCCCTTTATAATTTTATTTCTGTTGATTTTGTCGGGGACAATGCCGAGTTTGTAATCTTGTATCATCCAGCAAGCTGCATTTTCTTTTATGTTCATCTCAGGGACAGGGTGGTTGAGAAGGTGTATCAGAGGCCGACGCCTACGGCTATCAGTCCGGTCTATGGCCGCTTCCATATCTCTCCTGTTATGATGACCTGGCCGCCTATCTTCCCGGCACTGAACAAAGGACATGATCAAGAGGAATGCCCCTCCTGTGTTTGATCTTTGTAATATCGTCACCGAGTATGTACTTTAAGTTATTACTCTTCCTAGAAGACTAGATATTGCAGTCATGTATGTTGGATACTAAGAACCTCTGTTCATTTCAATAAAAAAGCCTTCCTGAAGTTCGCCAAAGTGTATTGCAACATATCCAGCAGAACTGCACTGAATCTTTTAAGCTTCAACGCAGTCTGTATAAGATATTGCCTATATGAAGACTTGCTGGTAACGGTTGGTGGTGCATAAAAACGTTTACCTATGATGTGTTTTTAGAAAACTTCAGAGCATCTACCTGTGATGCGTTTGACATTGCAAGGAATTACCTGTTTGTCTAATAACTTTTTGTCTACTTTGATACCTGTTTAACACATTTTTGTCTACTTCTGTTGCTGTTTTTTCATAGCAGATAACAAAGATGTTCTACATTGCAATGCAGTTGATCTTCTTTTCATTCTACATCCTTTTCACAAATTTTGATCCCTATCATGGAGAAAGTATGAGGTAGGTTGGGGCTTTCGCGCGCAACAAAGTTTTTCCAATATCAAGTTTGTGTGCAACTGTCACCGACAATGTGGCTACTTTGAAAGTGTCCTAGGATCCTGATATCCATGTAGAGGATTAAAGCAGTTTCCATTGGAATTTTTTCACCCATGTTTGTTGAAAACGTTGTCGGAGTCGTGATGGTGTAGCGCATCATCGTATCCTGCTATGGGTTTTCTTGCCAGGTGGTAGCTCCTTCGTGGAATCACAGAATCATGAAAGCAAAAGGAGAACTTGTCATGTATATATACATGTGAAATGAAATTTCCAGGAAAACCGTTTCATGCTGAACTCAAGTTCTTACAGTTTGGTATCTACAAACCTCTATTTTGCCGTGAAGTGAAGAGCTAGAACAGTATTTCTTAAAAAAAGAAGCAGTAGTTAAGAAAGAGGTTAAAGTGGGGCTTCTGCTTGCCACATCATTGATAAAAAGCTTCTCAACTTATACAAAGATTCAGTGACTTTACTGCTCTTTTACAATGCAAATGTGTAGATTTTGGTGTACTGCAGTCATGCAACTTAGATCTTAAGAACCTCTGTTCATTTTTCACTAAAAAGATAGTAGAAGGCAGACAACCTGGTCCATGGACACAACTTGTACCCATTTCCTTTTCCCTGTACAGAGAAACTATAGATCTTGTAAGTACGAACTGCAACGTACTTTCATACATATATATCCTTAATAACAATGTTCTTCTCCTACTCCTGTGATACTCTTTTTTGACCCTGTCACAATAATGCGCAAAAACCATATATCCTTGTTGTAAACTATTACCTGCATAACATGTGTATTCTTTGATTTTAAGATAACTCAAGTGAGACAGATGCGAATAAACAAACTAAGATTGGTCACTGTTTTCATGAAAATATCTCCAGTTACATTTTAAGATAACTTCTCTTCCTGATCAACAAAAAACTAACAGGCGTGGCTACATGGCAGCTCCCACATGGCATGCGGAAAGATTAATTGGGTTGGATTGGAATTATACAAAATTCTTATTTGCAGGCGTGTGGCCTGTGTGGGAGCTGTCATGTGGCCCAGGCCTGTCAGTTTTTGTGATTAGTTTGATGGCAGAGAGAATTTGGATTGTGCAATATATATATCTTGCCTATATAACTACGGCTATGTGATGAAATTCCTAAGAGCATTTTGTGTGACTAATGCCCTGAAGAGTGGATTCCTCCATATTTGCTCTTTTCTTTTGAACTAAATACTTAGTTCAGAGAAGTTCTATTATATCGAGAAAACTTCAGAGTACCTACCTATGATGCATTTGACATTGCAACGAATTACTTGTTTGTCCAGTAATTTTCTTGTCTACTTTCATATCTTTAACCCATTTTCGTCTACTTTTGTAGCAGATAGCAAAAAAGTAATACATTGCAAAGTGGTTGATCTTTTCATTCCACATCCTTTTCACTAAATGCTTACGCAACAAGGTGACTCCAATATCAAGTTGCCGTACAACCATCACCAACAATTAATATGGCTAGTTTGAAAGTTTTCGTAGAATCATATCCATGTAGAGCACGAAGCAGTTCTCATTGGAATTTTTTTTACCCATATTTGTTGAAACGCCGTCGGAGTCATGATGGCATAGCGTATCATCGTTTCCTGAACTGGGTTTTCTTGCCAAGTGGTAGATCCTTCGTGGAATGACAAAATCATGAAAGCAAAAGGACAACTTTTTTTCTTTCTAAAAAGGAGGATAAAACCCCCAGCCTCCGCATCACTCTTATGCACACAAGCAAAAGGAGAACTTGTAGTACATAAGGAGATGAAATTTCCATTAAAACCGTTTCATGCTGAACTCAAGTCCTTACAGTTTGGTGTCTACAAACCTCTATTTTGCCATGAAGCGCAGAGCTAGAACACTAGTTAAGTAAAGGTTAAAGTGGGGCCTCTGTTTGCCACGTCATTGCTAAAAATAGTCTTTTACGATGAGATCTGTTCTAGATGTTGGTTACATGGTATTTTGGATGTAATTTGGGGGCTAACTTGTTGGTACCGAAGTTGAGTGACAGGCTAAAGAATTTCAGTGTCAAGTGCTAGAGAATTTCAGTGATGTGCTACAGAATTTCAGTGTAATCTTTAGTTTTTGCCTTATGCAATCAGTTCAGTTTTTTCTTCAGCAGTCAGCTCAAGTGCTAGCCGTTTTATGCTACGCAATTGTTCAAAGTTTCCTTGTGTAATCGGTTCAGCTTTTGCCTTTATAATCTGCTCAAAATGTTAGTTTTATTATGCTACAGAATAGAAGTGCTCGCAGTTTACTTTTATCGTAACTACAATGCTGAAAGAGGCTAATTTAGAATTGTTGAAAATTTGTGTGTGTTCAAGTGATGCAGTGTTATGATACATAATAGAATCGTTTGCAGTTTGTTGCTTTCATAACCGATGGACCGGAGCTGGTGGACGCCCGAATCAGCAGCGGCGGCGGAAATGGGTTGGCGGAGGTGTGTGCTACGGTTTGGGGGCGCAACACCAACATTTATAGCCGACAGTGGTTGAATCGGGCGGCGCGCCGGCGTTCGGCCATTCCTATGAGAGGCGAGTGGTTGCTCATTTATCATGAGACTTACCCTAGTTGGAGGAAAAGTAGGGAAGTAAGGCCAAATCGTGGAGGCGGGGGGAGTCATACTTATGGGAAAATACGGTGTCAGGGATAGGGATCTGGTAGAAGCGATCTAATCCCTTAAAACAAAAATGTTGCCCTCAAATATAACTTTTGAAGAATACACACTAGAGATGCCATAGTAGAATTGTTTGCAGTTTTGCTGCTTTTCCTCAGAATCGAAAGAGACCAAGTCTTTTTGATCACCACATTCTCAACGAAGCGCTTTGTTGCCACCCCGAGAGAGGGGGCTGAAGGGAACCTTAGCTGCCATCGCCGCTCCCCGACCCTCCTTCCTCTTGCTCCCCCACTGTCATCAGAGGAAGTCGGTGAGCAAAGCTCGTCCAGCAGACGATGGTGGTGGGCTCGCCTCCTTCCTCCTCAAGGGGGCCTTCGGTTGTTCTCGCGATGATGTCCTTGGATCTTCGATGCCTTGCATGAAGGCAGAGCCTGGGTGCTGGGCAGCGGCTCCAGGGGCCTTCACTGTGGCTACGTCGCCATGACTGCGGGGGCAAGTTGGTGATAGGCAGTGGACGGTGGATTAGGGCTTCCCCTACCTAGATCCGTCTTGCCGGGGGTGGGTTTGGCCCAGGCGTCGGGAGGAGGTAGTTGTTTCGCGTCTGGTGGTTGCGCGATTCTCTTCCCGCAGAGTGCTTAGCGGTAAGGTGTAGCAAAGTTCTGGAGGCGATCGTGGTCGGCCAGGGGTCCTGGGCTTGCCCGACCTAGATTTGGATCTGGCCAGCGTGGCTTGGTCAGTAGCTGCCGGCAAGTGTGGTGACATTGGGCCTCGGCGACTGTCGGACACCATGGTGGTCCTGGCGGTAGCGCCAACAGCTCAACGTTGGGGTGCTGACCATTTCCAATTGCGGTGTTGGTGGGGTGCAATTATGTGGCTTCATCGATGAGGTGCTGGGATGGTGGCGGAGCGAACCAACATGGATGGCCTGCCCCATTTCCGATGGGCAGGGATGCATGTGTGCAATGATTTAGATGAAAGTCCTGCCCATCTTTGATTGGTGCCAGTGGTGACGGCGCCTGTGGGTGTCGTCCCCTCCTTTGAGGCGTCGATGTGGTGTGGCAACACCTCACTCTCCCTCACTTGGTTGGTTGTCTCCCGCGTTAAAGTCTAGGTTCAGTTTCAGATTGGCAATGGTGGTGTCCCCGGGGTCGTTCCTCTGCTGGGAGCATTATTTGTGGAGACATGAGTTGGAGGTTTTATGTTGCATTCCTTTTATGCCTGCTGAGGGAGTCCTGGATTAGGGGGTCCTCGGATGGCCGGGCTATGTGACATGGGCCGGATTAATGGGCTGTGAAGATACAAGGTAGAAGGCCTTTCCTCGTGTCCGGATGGGACTCTCCTTTGTGTGGATGGCAAGATTGGCGCCTGGACGTGTAGTTTCCTTCCTCTGTAAACCAACATTGTACAACCCTAGTCCCCTCAGGTGTCTATATAAATCGGAGGGATTAGTCCGTAGAGGCTATCAGAATTCCCACAAGCTAGACATCTAGGGTTCAGCCATTACGATCTCAAGGTAGATCAACTCTTGTAACCCCTATACTCATCAAAGTCACAGGAAGTACGGTATTACCTCCATTAAGAGGGCCCGAACCTGGGTAAACATCGTGTCCCCCGTCTCCCGTTACCTTTGATCCTCAGACGCACAATTCGGGACCCCCTACCCGAGATCGGCCGATTTTGACACCGACATTGGTGCTTTTATTGAGAGTTCCTCTGTGTCGTCAATAGAAGGATCGATGGCTCGCCTTGTCGTTAACGACAAAATCACCTTTGGAAGGGTCCTAGCTCCTGGGCAGATCCTCCAGCTCGGCAATTTTACCATGCACTACAAAAAAAAGACACTTCCGTGATGATACGTGTTTGTCACAGTAGGTCATGTTTTCTGCCATGCATGTACATCCATGACGATTTTATGACAGAATCAAGATAGTCATACCTGTGCTATCGTAGAAGTGTTCCATGACATTACCATAATTATCATCACGGAAGTGTCCACTTCCATGACGATAAATCACGCGTCATGGAAGTGCTTTCGTCAAGGGTGACCGACACGTGGTATCCACCATAACGGGTCGCCGTTAAGCTATCGAGTCCGGTTTTGGATCCGATAACCCGTTAACAGCCCGGACCAATGAGGATTTTCTACATGTAAAATTGTCATTGGCCGGAGGAAACACGTGTTGGCTCACCGTTGGGACAGATGTCATCCATTCATTGGACGGGAGGCGCCTATGATAGGTCGACATGTGGCACAGCCCAACAGAGGCCCATTCGGTGAAAAGGCCGGCCCGTTTGACTTGGTCAAAAGGTAACGGGCCGGCCCACGGAAAGCCTGTTCCTATATAGCCCATTTACGGCCCGCTAACTCACGGCCTGTTACGGCCTATTGGAATTAAGCCCAGTAGCTTCATCTGGTCCGTCCAATATGATCCTAGCCTGCCCATGATGTCTTTCGGCCCATACGAGGCCATTTGTAACTCTTGGCCCATTAACGGCCCGTAGTGAATCTGGCCCGCAATAAACAGTGTATCGCTTCATACCCACCAACGGCCCATTATTCCATTGGGCCGTTTCCAACCCGTGTTACCTTTCGGCCTTCTCAGGGCACATTTATTCTTGGGCTTATTTCCAGCATTCAGTTACTTACGGCCCGTTACTGGCCTTTTCTGCTCATGGGCCAAATTCAGCCCATGGTTACAATCGACCCGTTTGCGGCCCGTTAATCCGTTGGATCGTTTTCATAGCGTCATCAAATACGGCCAATTAACGACATCCCGTTATTGTCCGCCCATGAACGGACGATTCCAAATCTAGCCCGTTTACGACCCATAATGCGGTCTGTTATTGGCCCATGTTTGGCCGATCGATCATACGGCCCGTAGAAGGCCCATTGATGCTACGGCCCGTAGAAGGTCCATTGTTTCTATGGCCCTTACAAGGCCCATTGTTTCTACGGCCCTTACAAGGCCCATTATTTCTACGGCCCGTAGGAGGCCCATGGTAACTACAGTAAATATGTAGCCCATGGTTATTGTGGCCTAGTTTTAAAAGATAGGTTATTGCGGCCAAACCGCGGAAAAAGAACTGCACTGACTACAAGCAAACAAATAAACAAGACAACGAGGAAATAAATAAGCAAGCAACTTACGGTAGGCTATCACGGCTATTACACATATTACATCCACTGGGCATCAAAGTTCGCCACCAGTGCAAATATAGGGAACAAAGCAACATATCATATACACTTTGGTTGTCAAAGTTGGCGACCGGTGCAAATAACGCTTGCAGCAAGAAAACAAGTCCAGAACTGAAACCACTTGAGAAGATCTCAAGAAACAATATCACGGGTACCCATAATGCTGGCAAGAGGCTTAGCAAGCTTATTAACTGTCTCTTGTTTGGCGCTTAAATCCTCCAGCGCTTGCTGTTGCACCAGAAAGTATGCATCTGAATTTTGCAGGGACTTCCTCAGTCCTTCAGCACTGGTGCGCGTCGGTCCTAAACAAACGGTTTAAAACCCCTTTCCGCGACGACATTTGGAACCGTCGCCAAGTGAGTGTGGGTGATAGGGGGGTCCTTCCCACATGACCCAGAAACCGTCGGGGATATGCCCTCCTGGCACACACGCTCGGCAAAATGAGGTCGTGTGCGACCGGCGAGCGCTCAAATACGGAAAAAATACGTAAAGTAGAGCTAAAAAATACAATTATATGGCGAAATTGTTTCCGGTCGCAAGTACATCCCACATAGTCAGTCCCCGCTAAACGTTTCTGTTCGTATGCACATCCCACACAGTGGCTCCAAGGAAAACATTTCCGTTCATAGGTACATCACACACAATTTTTTCCGTTAAATCGTTTGCGTTATTGAATGTATCACACACGGTCCGTAGAAGAAACTGTGTGGCAAAGGCTGTCCATCACACACAATTTTTATGTGGTAAACGTTTGCGCAAGGTGACATAACGCAAACAGTTTTCAAGAGAAAGTCATGTGTGGTTGTTCATTGATCCAACACGGTTTATTCCAAGAAACTGTGTGCGTTTGCTGAGGTCATCGCCCGCGGTATTTTTTCAACAACCGTTTGCAATAGTAAAACCCAATTAGCAGGCAAATTCGCCATTAGCAAGCTAATTATCCAATTGTTCATAATCCATTTATTAATCTAATTGACATTTCATATTAAGCACACAATATATTTCATTTCCATATTAAGGAAGCGGAATTTTATAATTAAAATACATCAGAGTACAACATGATATAGCTTCAACACTCAGCTACCCCATTACACAACTGCACCAGCAGCAAGTTCCACATGCAACATGTACAACCTTTCGAAATTAACATCATAGACGGTATATAGACAGATGCATCTCATCTGGAAAACTGCTGAAGCGGAAGGCAAATATTGAGCCTTCATTCATGTTGAAGGTCTTTGAAACTTTAGGCCAGTGCCCGTGGATGATTGACCGTCCGCCCTTCGTCCTCTTCAGGAACATTTCAATATTGAACCGTGGGTGTTGTATGAAAACCTTCCTCGCCTCTGACCATAGAGGTGGTTTGAGAGGTAATCATCGATGAACTGCTTTGGAAAGGCCTGAAAACAAGGATGTGCATAAATATCTTCTCTATATTGGAAATGGGGCAAAAGGAATAAAAAGGCAAGGTATAATAGTTAGTACCATCTTGTAGTGAACTGATGTCTTCTTCATTGTGTAGACAAAGATCTTGTTATTTTTTGTTGCTAATTTCTTTATCCTAACAATCTTTCTGAGTTTCTTGATTTGATTGATATTCATGGACAACTCATTTCCCCATATGCAAAAAGGGTTGAACAGTGGGTCAAAACCTCTAACAGCAGGACCTACATGTGCAAGACCAAATTGTAAATAACCTAAATATTAGAATGGTTCCTGCAATTGCACAATAATGTGCTATTAGACAACGACCCTGCACGTGCTAACCTCGATTGTAAACCTCAGTGCTTTCCATTGTTTCCCTGCAACACATATAAGGTAGTTAGTCATCAGGTTAAGCAAGGGTTCACATGCTATCAGTAAAATATGTTGATGAAAAATAATCACATTGCAGATTCATCAAATTAATTCAAGCCACACCGAAAACCCATTTATCCAAACCAAGCATGATTAAGAACTAGGAAATATAGCACTTGTATATGTTTCTCATGTATTAAGTGCAGCCAAATTTGATTTATTCCTCACATGCACAACAATACAAAATTCTACCCACAACAATTGGACATCGCATTGCAGAATTGAACCAAGCAGTTAACTAAACACCACAAAAAATGAACCAAACATTAACTAAGCACCACATTGCACAATATAACATACTCCTAACAGAAGATCAGACAGTTAACCAAACAGTTAACTATAGCCAATTGTAGCAATTGTATTTGTTTCTCATGTATTTACTACAGCCAAATTCAATTTATTCCTCACATGGTATACAATAACAGAATGCACCCACAATTTTGTAAAGATAAATTCAATTTATTTCTCACATGGAAGACAATACAAAATTGCAGCCTGAAGAATTGAACATCACATTTGTAGAATTGAACCAAACAGTTAACCGAAGACGACAACTAATTAACAAAACAGTTAATAAGTGAGCACCACACTACACGACATATAGAACATATACACTAGAGCAACAGATTGCATGGTAAAATTAGATAGCACAATTCACTAGAATTTGTGAAGGAAAGGCAGGAGCAACACACGCAACGGGTAAACTGAGCATGCTTAATCGGCGTAGGTAGCAAATGGCAAGGTGCTCCTTCAAGATCTGGGGGTCTGCAGGAATGGCAGCCATCGCGACCTCATCCGCGCGTGCGGCCGCGATTTGCTTCTCCGCTGCACCGGCGGTCGGGGCATGTGGGATGTGGAAGGAGGAGGAGGATGGGGGTCGGGTGTGGATTACCTGCCTGGATAGAGGAGGCCGAGCAGCATGAAGGAGAATTACGCAGCGAGGAGGCGGCGCTGCAAGCAAGGAGTGAAGGTTTCAACTTGGAAAGGAAGGCGGAAAGAGGGAAATGTGGCTTTTGGTAAGGGGAGGTATATATTTCATGAAGCGAAAATTGAATCGCTTCAGCGAAAAAACTGGTATTGAACCACGGTCCCTTATTGAGCGTGTACGATATGTGGACATCACAAGCGATTGAGATAGCTTAACCTGCGTGTGATGAGTTTGAACGTCAAAAGTTTTGGTTCGAATTTCCATGGTTACAGTGGTCATCCATGTCATTGCATAATTTGGGTACACAAAGGAGACTACAGCACACCCACACTTCTTAATTGAACAAGTTCAGCAATTAAACAAAGTTAGCTGACCTAAACATTACCCTAACAAATTAAAGACCGGCGCTCTTAGTTAAACAAAACAAAGAGTACTACTATGGCTGGTGCTCGTCGATCTCCGCCGCCGCCTCCGTGTCCAGCTCACGCCCGACGGTCTCCAGGGGAAGGGGCTCCATGGCATCCATCGCACCGTACTCGGCAAGCATCTCGCCATCCGCGTCCGCCATCTCTTTGGAAAAGGTTGCCACGAGCTAGGCGAGGGCAGACGCGATCTGGGCTTGGACGGGCTCCGTCGTCGCAAGGTAAGCGGCGGAGAAACGGACGGCTACTCGAACGCTCTCGGCGATTGCCAGCTCTTCGGCCATGGGTTGCCGACCATTGTCGGAGAAGCTTCGTTCGATCGCCAGGAGCTGGGCGTGGGCGGCCTCGACATGGTCGTGGGCGGCCTCCATCAGGGCTAAGGCCGCCGATGCGGAATGGATAGCTGCTGTGCCGCTCTCTCAAGTTGCTATCCCTGAGGCAGATGTTGCTGCCGCCACCTGAGAAGCAACAGCGGCCGTTTGGGCTGCCTTTGCCGCCCGGTCGTAGATTGCGGCCGCACTGATGCACCTTGTTAGCACGCGCATGGCGACTGCGGCCGCGCTCTTGCTGGAGTGGGCCATCGAAGTTGCCCTCACGACGCGGGTCCACGTGCCCATCTTGCACCGGCGACGATTGAACAGTGGAATGATATTTGGGGAATGAGCTAGTGTGCTTGAGACGCGGCTATGGACTGTAGCCGATGCACCTTCTCGCGTAAGCCATAGGCATATTATACACCGAAGGTGCTCCAGGATATTTTCTACTCCATCTCACACGATTCGCGATAATAAGCTGTAATGCGATCTACGTACTTGATTTTTCATCTTGATTTGAATTACATAATGGGGTCACAGCAGCAATGGACGGTGTTTGAATTGCTAGACCTTTTATCTGGAGTGAATATGCAACTATATGTGTGTCGTAATAGACTTAGAATTATTCAGGGTTCGTTTGAACATTTTATACATTAAATTGGTTTTCTAGCCATTTCAGGTGAACAATTCAAATTTGAACTACATGCACATGCTCCAGTGCATATAAATTGGTTGAAAAATCAAATCTGTGTCCTTGGGTGCATGCCTATAGGTCCCTTGCTAGAAATGGGAATGAATTTCAAACACCAGGGCACCATTGATTGCCGGCAAAACATTGAGATGCCTAGTTTTTAAATTCTAGTCAATCAAAAACTCATCTGAAATTCATGAAACTTGGCATGCTATCATGGAGCGGCATCAACATGCCCTGGTACAAATTTTGTCCCATTTGGGGCAGGTTTGGGTATATGCTTCTCACAAACCGGAGCTTCTCACAACAAGCATGATGGTTTTTGGTAGGGAACGTCCCACCTTTGGGGACGAAACGATATCCATTGCCTCCTATTGCTTTCGATATATTTTTTCGTGTCAACATAGAACAACAGGAGTGTTGTGTGAATTTTTGTGATTTTTCGGGGTTCGTTTGGGCATTTTTATGTATTAACTGAGTTTTCAATGCATTTATGTGCATAATTCAAAATTGAACTACATGCACATGCTCCAGTTCATATAAATTGGTTTAAAAAACAAATCTGTGTCCTCGGGTGCATGCTTAGGTCCCATGCAAGGAATGGAAATTAATTTCAATCACCAGGGCGCCGTTGATTGCCGGCAAAACATTGAGATGCCTGGTTTTTAAATTCTAGTAAATCCAAAACTCATCTGAAATTCATAAAACTTGGCATGCTATCATGGAGCGGCATCAACATGCCGTGGAAGAAATTTTGTCCCATTTGGGGCAGGTTTGGGTATATGCTTGTCACAAATCGAAGCTTCTCACAACAAGCATGATGGTTTTCGGTAGGGAACGTCCCACCTTTGGGGACGAAACAATATCCATTGCCTCTTATTGCTTTCAAAAAAAATTCTCGTGTCAACATAGAACAACAGGAGTGTTGTGTGAATTTTTGTGATTTTTCGGGGTTCGTTTGGACATTTTTATGCATTAACTGAGTTTTCAATGCATTTATGTGCATAATTCAAATTGGAACCACATGCACATGCTCCAGTGCATATAAATTGGTTGAAAAAACAAATCTATGTCCTTGGGTGCATGCTTAGGTCCCATGCAAGAAATGGGAATGAATTTCAAACACCTGGGCACCGTTGATTGCCGGAAAATATTGAGATGCCTGGTTTTTAAATTCTAGTAAATCCAAAACTCGGCTCGAAATTCATGAAACTTGGCATGCTATCATGGAGCGGCATCAACATGTCGTGGTACAAATTTTGTCCCATTTGGGGCAGGTTTGGGTATATGTTTCTCACAAACCGGAGCTTCTGACAACAAGCATGATGGTTTTTGGTAGGGAACGTCCCACCTTTGGGGACGAAACGGTATCTATTGCCTCTTATTGCTTTCAATTTTTTTCTCGTGTCAACATAGAACAACAGGAGTGTTGTGTGAATTTTTGTGATTTTTTGGGGTTTGTTTGGACATTTTTATGCAGTAACTGAGTTTTCAATGCATTTATGTGCATAATTCAAACTTGAACTACATGCACATGCTCCAGTGCATATAAATTGGTCGAAAAATCAAATCTGTGCTCTTGGGTGAATGCTGAGGTCCCATGCAAGAAATGGGAATGAATTTCAAACACCAGGGCACCGTTAATTGCCGGCAAAACATTGAGATGCCTGGTTTTTAAATTATAGTAAATCCAAAACTCGTCTAAAATTCATGAAACTTGGCATGCTATCATGGAGGCGGCATCAACATGCCGTGGTACAAATGTTGTCCCATTTGGGACAGGTTTCGGTATATTCTTCTAACAAACCGGAGCTTCTCATAACAAGCATGATGGTTTACGATAGGGAACGTCCCACAATTGGTGACGAAAATAAATCAATTGACTCTTATTGATTTAAAATTTTTCTCTCGTGTCAACATATAACAACAGGAGTGTTGTGTGAATTTTTGGATTTTTCGGGGTTCATTTGGACATTTTTATGCATCCACTGAGTTTTCAATGCATTTGTGTGCATAATTCAAATTTGAACTACATGCACATGCTCCAGTGCATATAAATTGGTCGAAAAATCAAATCTGTTTCCTTGGGTGCATGCTTAGGTCCCATGCAAGAAATGGGAATGAATTTCAAACACCAGGGCACCGTTGATTGCCAGCAAAACATTGAGATGCCTGGTTTTTAAATTCTAGTAAATCCAAAATTCTGTTAACCATTCACGTGACGCCACGTGTCTTGGTTTTAATGGTTGTAGGAGGTGCCGTGCGGACAGCTGCTTGACCTTGACTGAACGGGAGGCGTCTGGCGCCGTCCGGTCTGTGGTGACCGAGGCGTGTGCAGCTGTCCTCGAGTCTGTGAGCTCACCGGGAAGCTGCCTTGAGCTGTTCTTGTGCAGGCTCACTGGGAAGCGAGCCTTTGACTTCCATGGTCACCGCCTTGCTCGCATTCTCTCCATTAATGGCGCCAAGCCGCAGTTTAATTCGCTTTTTAAATATAAAACACTCGCCATAAGCGTTTTAGTTAGAACACCCGTATGCAAACCGACAGCTTCCCCAGGAAACCAAGAGAAAATGTGCCGAGCAGGATTTCTGCAGCTCTTGATCGCAAACGTTTTAGATAGAACACCGTATGCAAAGTGAGAGCAGCGCAGGATTTGTGCATCCCTTCAACGCAAACAGTTGTTTTGGATGACCCGCGTGCAACCACGTACAAACAATTTGGTAAGATTGGCCAATCCTTGTAACACTGTGATTTGTCAAAATATGAAGCTAAAATTCACTAGCAGTATCTAATTTTTGCAACTAAAATTCAGTAATTAAGCATATATTTAATTCATAGATTAAGCAGTCGTTCTTAATTTATACAAACAGTTCAACTTGACAGCTGAACAGACCAAACTTTTCCCCAATTGTTGCCAACCACGTACTGAAATAGTTAGTTCAACTATATATACTAGCTAATTTTAAGTACATTGTACAGTTCTGTTGGAAATATGCCCTAGAGGCAATAATAAAAGTATTATTATTATATTTCCTTGTTCATGATAAATGTCTTTTATTCATGCTATAATTGTATTATCCGGAAATCGTAATACACGTGTGAATACATAGACCACACTATGTCCCTAGTGAGCCTCTAGTTGACTAGCTCGTTGATCAACAGATAGTCATGATTTCCTGACTATGGACATTGGATGTCGTTGATAACGGTATCACATCATTAGGAGAATGATGTGATGGACAAGACCCAATCCTAAGCATAGCACAAGATCGTGTAGTTCATTTTGCTAGAGCTTTTCCATTGTCAAGTATCTCTTCCTTAGACCATGAGATCGTGTAACTCCCGGATACCGTAGGAGTGCTTTGGGTGTACCAAATGTCACAATGTAACTGGGTGACTATAAAGGTGCATTACAGGTATCTCCAAAAGTGTCTCATTGGGTTGACACGGATCGAGATCGATTTGTCACTCCGTATGACGGAGAGGTATCATCGGGCCCACTCGGTAGTGCATCATCATAATGAGCTCAAAGTGACCAAGTGTTTGGTCACGGGATCATGCATTACTGATACGAGTAAAGTGACTTGCGTGTAACGAGATTGAGCGAGGTATTGGGATACCGACGATCGAATCTCGGGCAAGTAAAATACCGATTGATAAAGGGAATTGTATACGGGTTGTTTGAATCCTCGACATCGTGGTTCATCCGATGAGATCATCGAGGAGCATGTAGGAGCCAACATGGGTATCCAGATCCCGCTGTTGGTTATTGCACGAGAGCCGTCTCGGTCATGTCGCATGTCTCCCGAACCCGTAGGGTCTACACACTTAAGGTTCGATGACGCTTAGGGTTGTATGAATATGAGTATGCAGCAAACCGAATGTTTTCGAGTCCGGATGAGATCCCGGACATCACGAGGAGTTCCGGAATGTTTCGGAGGTAAAGATTTATATATGGTAAGTCTTATTTTGGTGCGTCGAAAAGTTTCGGCGTTATCGGTATTGTACCGGAGTGCCGAAGGGGTCCGGGTTCCACTGAGGACCACCTGCCTGGGGGCCACATGGGCTGTAAAGTGCGCCTTGGCCTATATGGGCCAAGGGCACCAGCCCCAAGCGGCCCATGCGCCAAGAGAGACAAGAGAGGGGAGAGTCCTAGAGGGGGAAGGCACCTCCTAGGTGCCTTGGGGGGGATGGACTCCCCCCTCGCCGTGGCCGCACCCTTCCTTGGAGGATGGGGCAAGGCTGCGCCCCCCTACTCTCTCTTGCCCCTATATAACGGGAGGGAAGGGAGGGGCAGCCGCACCCCTCAAGGGCTTGGTGCCTCCCTCCTCCCTGCAACACCTCCTCCTCCTCCCGTAGTTGCTTAGCGAAGCCCTGCCGGAGTTCTGCTGCATCCACCACCACGCCGTCGTCTTTGCTGGATCATCATCAACCTCTCCTTCCCCTTGCTGGATCAAGAAGGAGGAGACGTCATCCGCTCCGTCACGTGTGTTGAACGCGGAGGTGCTTTGTCCGTTCAGCACTAGGTCATCGGTGATCTGAATCACGGCGTAGTACGACTCCATCATCCCTGCTCCATTGAACGCTTCCGCACGCGATCTACAAGTGGTATGTAGATGAAATCACTCTCCCATGACTCTTTGCTAGATGAACTCATAGATGGATCTTGGTGAAACCGTAGGAAAATTTTTAATTTTCTGCAACGTTCCCCAACAGTGGCATCATGAGCTAGGTCTATGCGTAGTTCTCTATTGCACGAGTAGAACACAATTTGTTGTGGGCGTAGATGTTGTCAACTTTCTTGCCGCTACTAGTCTTATCTTGCTTCAGCGGTATTGTGGGATGAAGCGGCCCGGACCGACCTTACACGTACGCTTACGTGAGACTGGTTCCACCAACTGACATGCACTAGTTGCATAAGGTGGCTAGCGGGTGTCTGTCTCCCACTTTAGTTGGAGCGGATTCGATGAAAAGGGTCCTTATGAAGGGTAAATAGAAGTTGACAAATCACGTTGTGGCTTTCACGTAGGTAAGAAAACGTTCTTGCTAGAACCCTATTGCAGCCACGTAAAACTTGCAACAACAATTAGAGGACGCCTAACTTGTTTTTGCAGCAAGTGTTTTGTGATGTGATATGGCCAAAGTTGTGATGAATGATGAATGATATATGTGATGTATGAGATCATGTTCTTGTAATAGGAATCACGACTTGCATGTCGATGAGTATGACAACCGGCAGGAGCCATAGGAGTTGTCTTTATTTTTTGTATGACCTGCGTGTCATTGAAGAACGCCATGTAAATTACTTTAATTTATTGCTAAACACGTTAGCCATAGAAGTAGAAGTAGTCATTGGCGTGACAACTTCATGAAGACACGATGATGGAGATCATGGTGTCATGCCGGTGACAGGATGATCATGGAGCCCCAAAGATGGAGATCAAAGGAGCTATATGATATTGGCCATATCATGTCACTACTATATAATTGCATGTGATGTTTGTTATGTTTATGCATCTTGTTTACTTAGAACAGCGGTAGTAAATAAGATGATCCCTCATAACAATTTCAAGAAAGTGTTCTCCCTAACTGCGGCACCGTTGCTAAAGTTAAATCGTTTGAAGCACCACGTGATGATCGGGTGTGATAGATCCTTACGTTCACATACAACGGGTGTAAGACAGTTTTACACATGCAATACACTTAGGTTAACTTGACGAGCCTAGCATGTATGCAGACATGGCCTCGGAACACAAGAGACCGAAAGGTCGAACATGAGTCGTATGGAAGATCGATCAACATGGAGATGTTCACCGATGATGACTAGTCCGTCTCACGTGATGATCGGACCACGGCCTAGTCGACTCGGATCATGTATCACTTAGATGACTAGAGGGATGTCAAATCTGAGTGGGAGTTCATTAAATGATTTGATTAGATGAACTTTATTATCATGAACAATAGTCTAAAATCTTTGCAAAATGTCTTGTAGATCAAATGGCCAACGCACATGTCACCATGAACTTCAACGTTCCTAGAGAAAACCAAGTTGAAAGATGATGGCGGCAACTATTCGGACTGGGTCCGGAACACGAGGATTATCCTCATAGCTGCCAAGAAACAATATGTCCTAGAAGCACCGCTTAGGTGAAGCACCATCGAGAGAACCAAGACGTCATGAACGCTTGGCGGTCTCGTCTTGATGATTACTCCCTCGCTCAGTGCGGCATGCTTTACAGCTTAGAACCGGGGCTCCAAAAGCGTTTTGAGCGACACGGAGCATATGAGATGTTCGAGGAGCTGAAACTAGTTTTCCAAGCTCATGCCCGGTCGAGAGATATGAAGTCTCGACAAGTTCTACAGTTGTAAGATGGAGGAAAATAGTTACGGTGGTGAGCACATACTCAAAATATGCAGGTTGCACAACCGCCTGCCCAGTGGACATTAACCTCCGGACGAGGCGGTCATTGACAAAATCCTTGATCGCTCCCACCAAGCTACAAGAGCTTTGTGATGAACTACAATATGCAGGGGATGGTGAAAACTATTCTGAAGTATTTTCAATGCTTTGAAGTCGCAGAGGTAGAAATCAAGAAGGAGCATCAAGTGTTGATGGTCAATAAAACCACTAAGTTCAAAAAGGGCAAGGAAAGAAGAACTTCAAGAAGGATGGCAAGGATGTTGCCGATAAGCCGATTGCCGGAAGAAGTCAAAGAATGGACCCAAGCACGAGATCGAAAGTGCTTTTATTGCAAAGGAAGGGTCATCGAAGCGGAACTGCCCCAAATACTTAGCAGACAAGAAGGCCGCAACACTAAAGGTATATTTGATATACATGTAATTGATGTGTACCTTACCGATTACTCGTAGTAACTCCACGGTATTTGATACGGTGCCGTTGCTCATATATGTAACTCACAGCAGAGCTGCGGAATAAGCGGAGATCGGTGAAGGATGAGGTGACGATGCGCTGGCGGGAATGGTTCCAAGGTCGATGTGATGCGCCGTCGGCATGCTACCTCTACATTTACCCTACGGGATTAGTTCTAAACCTCAATAATTGTTATTTCTGCCAAGTTTGAGCATGAACATTGTATCGGATCTCATTTAATACGAGATGGCTACTCATTTAAATCCGAGAATAATGGTTGTTCTATTTATATCAGAGAAATGTTTTATGGTCATGCTCCGATGGTCAATGGTTTATTCTTAATGAATCTCGAACGTAATGTTACACATTTTCATAGTGTGAATACCAAAAGATGTAAAGTTGATAACGATAGTCCCACATACTTGAGGCACTCGCCGCTTGGTCACATTGGTGTCAAGCGCATGAAGAAGCTCCATCTTGATGGACTTTTAGAGTCTCTAGATTATGAATCATTTGACACATGCGAACCATGCCTCATGGGCAAGATGGCGAAGACTCCGTTCTCCGAACAATGGAGCGAGCAACCAACTTATTGGAAATCATACATACCGATGTGTGCGGTCCAATGAGTGTTGAGGCTTTCATGGAGGATATCGTTATGTTCTCACTCTCACCGATGACTTGAGTAGATATGGGTATGTCTACTTGATGAAACACAAGTCCGAGACCTTTGAAAAGTTCAAGGAATTTCAAAATGAAGTAGAGAATCAACGTGACGAAAAATAAAATTCTTACGATCAGATCGTGGAGGAGAATATTTAAGTCACAATTTGGTACACACTTAAGGAAATGTGGAATCGTTTCACAACTCACGCCGCTGGAACACCTCGGCGTAACGGTGTGTCCGAGCGTCGTGTCGCACTCTATTGGATATGGTGCGATCTATGATGTCTCTTCTTGATTTACCGCTATCATTTTGGGGATACGGCTCTAGAGACAGCTACATTCACTTTAAATAGGGCATCGTCTAAATCCGTTGAGAGCGACACCCGTATGAATTATGGTTTGGGAAGAAACCTAAGCTATCGTTTCTAAAAGTTTGGGGATGCGATGCTTATGTCAAGAAACTTCAACCTTGAAAAGCTCGAACCCAAGTCGGAAAAATCGTCTTCATAGGATACCCTAAGGAAACCATTGGGTATACCTTCTACCTTAGATCCGAAGGCAAGATCTTTGTTGCCAAGAACGGATCCTTTCCGAAAAGAGTTTCTCTCAAAAGGAGTAAGTTGGAGGAAAGTAGAACTTCGATGAAGTACTACCTCTTGAACCGAAAGTAGTGCAGCTCAGAAAATGTTCTGTGGTGCCTACACCGACCGGAGAGGAAATTAATGATGATGATCAAGGTACTTCGGATCAAGTTGCTACTGAACTTGAAGGTCCACAAGGACACGTTCCGTGCAGTGAGTGCAGCAACCTATCTTTGGAAATCATGTTGTTAGACACGGTGAACCTTGAACTATGAAGAAGCGATGGCGGGCCCAGATTCCAACAAATGGCTTGAAGCCATGCAATCCGAGATAGGATCCATGTATGAAAACAAAATATGGACTTTGACAGACTTGCCCGATGATCGGCGAGCGATAGAAAACAAATGGATCTTTAAGAAGAAGACGGACGTGGATGGTAATGTTACCATTTATAAAGCTTGACTTGTCGCTAAGGGTTATCGGCAAGTTCAAGGGATTGACTACGATGAGACTTTCTCTCCGTGGCGAAGCTTAAGTCCGTCCGAATCATGTTAGCAATTGCCGCATACTATGATTATGAGATATGGCAGATGGACGTCAAAACGGCATTCCTTAATGGTTATCTTAAGGAAGAGTTGTATATGATACACCCGGAAGGTTTTGTCGATCCTAAGAATGCTAACAAGGTGTGCAAGCTCCAGCGATCCATTTATGGGCTGGTGCAAGCATCTCGGAGTTGGAACATTCGCTTTGATGAGATGATCAAAGCGTTTGGAGTTTATCTTGAGGCTTATGGAGAAGCCTGCGTTTACAAGAAAGTGAGTGGGAGCTCTGTAGCATTTCTCATATTATATGTAGATGACATACTTTTGATGGGAAATGATATAGAACTTTTGGACAGCATTAAGGCCTACTTGAATAAGAGTTTTTTCAATGAAGGACCTTGGAGAAGCTGCTTACATATTAGGCATCAAAATCTATAGGATAGATCGAGACGCCTCATAGGTCTTTCACAAAGCACATACCTTGATAAGATTTTGAAGAAGTTCAAAATGGATCAGTCCAAGAAAGGGTTCTTGCTTGTTTTGCAAGGTGTGAAATTGAGCTCGGCTCAATGCCGACCACGGCAAAAGATAAAGAAGAGATGAGTGTCATCCCGATGCCCTCAGCCATAGGATCTATTATGTATGCCATGCTGTGTACGGACCTGATGTAAACCTTGCCGTAAGTTTGGTAGGTAGGTACCAAAGTAATCCCGACAAGGAACCTTTGGACAGCGGTCAAGAATATCCTGAAGTACACGAAAAGGACAAAGGACATGTTTCGTTTATGGAGGTGACGAAGAGCTGCGTCATAAAGGGTTACGTCGGCGCTAAGCTTCGACACAGATTTGGATGACTCAAAGTCACAAACCGGATCGTGTATATGTTGAATGGTGGAGCGATGCTGGTGCAGCCGCAAGCAGAGCGTCGTGGCGGGATCTACATGTGAAGCGGAGTACATGGCAGCCTCGGAGGCAGCGATGAAGCAATTTGGGTGAAGGAGTTCATCACCGACCTAGGAGTCATACCCAATGCGTCGGAGCCAATCAAACTCTTCTGTGACAACACTGGAGCTATTGCACTTGCCAAGGAGCCCAGGTTTCACAAGAAGACCAGGCACATCAAGCGTCGCTTCAACTCCATTCGTGAAAATGTTCAAGATGGGGACATAGAAATTTGCAAAGTGCATACGGATCTGAATACTCGCAGATCCGTTGACTAAACGCCCTCTTCCGTGGGCAAAACATGATCAACACCAGAACTCTATGGGTGTACGATTCATCACACTGTAACTAGATTATTGACTCTAGTGCAAGTGGGAGACTGTTGGAAATATGCCCTAGAGGCAATAATAAAAGTATTATTATTATATTTCCTTGTTCATGATAAATGTATTTTATTCATGCTATAATTGTATTATCCGGAAATCGTAATACACGTGTGAATACATAGACCACAATATGTCCCTAGTGAGCCTCTAGTTGACTAGCTCGTTGATCAACAGATAGTCATGGTTTCCTGACTATGGACATTGGATGTCGTTGATAACGGGATCACATCATTAGGAGAATGATGTGATGGACAAGACAATCTGAGCATAGCACAAGATCGTGTAGTTCGTTTTGCTAGAGCTTTTCCAATGTCAAGTATCTCTTCCTTAGACCATGAGATCGTGTAACTCCCGGATACCGTAGGAGTGCTTTGGGTGTACCAAGCGCCACAACGTAATCGGGTGACTATAAAGGTGCACTACAGGTATCTCCGAAAGAGTCTGTTTTGTTGACACTGATCGAGACTGGGATTTGTCACTCCTTATGAAGGAGAGGTATCACTGGGCCCACTCGGTAGTGCATCATCATATTGAGCTCAAAGTGACCAAGTGTTTTGTCACGGGATCATGCATTACAGTACGAGTGAAGTGACTTGCGATAACTTGAGATTGAACGAGGTATTGGGATACCGACGATCGAATCTCGGGCAAGTAAAATACCGATTGATAAAGGGAATTGTATACGGGTTGTTTGAATCCTCGACATCGTGGTTCATCCGATGAGATCATCGAGGAGCATGTGGGAGCCAACATGGGTATCCAGATCCTGTTGTTGGTTATTGCCCGAGAGCCGTCTCGGTCATGTCTGCATGTCTCCCGAACCCGTAGGGTCTACATTAATTTAAGGTTCGGTGACGCTTAGGGTTGTATGAATATGAGTATGCAGCAAACTGAATGTTGTTCGAGTCCGGATGAGATCCCGGATGTCACGAGGAGTTAGGAATGGTCCGGAGGTAAAGATTTATATATGGGAAGTCTTATTTTGGTCGTAGGAAAAGTTTCGCGTTATCGGTATTGTAAGGGAGTGCGAAAGGGGTCCGGGGGTTCCACCAGGGGTCCACCTGCTTGGGGGGCCACATGGGCTGTAAGGTGCGCCTTGGCCTATATGGGCCAAGGGCACCGCCCCAAGAGGCCCATGCGCCAAGAGAGACAAGAGAGGGAGAGTCCTAGAGGGGAAGGCACCTCCTAGGTGCCTTGGGGATGGACTCCCCCTGGCCTTGGCCGCACCCTTCCTTGGAGGAAGGGGCAAGGCTGCGCCCCCCCTCCTCTCTCTTGCCCCTATATAAAGGGAGGGAAGGGAGGGGCAGCCGCACCCCTCAAGGGCTTGGCGCCTCCTTCCTCCCTGCAACACTTCCTCCTCCTCCCGTAGTTGCTTAGCGAAGCCCTGCCGGAGTTCTGCTGCATCCACCCCCACGCCGTCGTGCTGCTGGATCATCATCAACCTCTCCTTCCCCCTTGCTGGATCAAGAAGGAGGAGACATCATCCGCTCCATCGTGTGTTGAACTCGGAGGTGCTGTCCGTTCAGCACTAGGTCATCGGTGATCTGAATCACGAAGTAGTCTGAATCCATCATCCCTGTTCCATTGAACGCTTCCGCACGCGATCTACAAGTGGTATGTAGATGAAATCACTCTCCCATGACTCGTTGCTAGATGAACTCATAGATGGATCTTGGTGAAACCGTAGGAAAAATTTTAATTTTCTGCAACGTTCCCCAACAAGTTCCACCATATCTATAGTCAGATGAACTAAACAAAATAGCCCCTAAATACTACTACCACTACTACTACTACGGAGGGGCTTTGTACTACTTCCGGCTGCCTCTCCTGCACGAAAGGCCACCAAGAAGAGGCGGAGGAGGAGGAGCCTAACGACAGGCTGGGCAACCGCAATGAGGTGCACGCCGCTAATGCAGCCGGCGACTCTCACCTCGAGCGCCCTCTGCCGTTGCAGGCGACCCTCTCAGGCAGTGGTTCTCCTCAGAGATCTCCTGATTCCTCGCCTCTGAGGCGGCGTGTGCCTTGACCACGCGGCGGCGTAAGGCTCTTCGTGCTTGACGAGCGCTCCTCCTCCTCCCGGAGGAATTGGTGTAGCGCAAGGTCGTTGGCGACGCGTCAGGGCATCCACCTCCGCCTCCCGCCTTCGGGCGGCGGTGGCGGAGCGGGTGATGACCCCAGCGGTCGACGGTGGGCTGGCGGCGACGGCGGCCGACGACATCGTGGCGGCCACGACCACCACCTCCCGCCTTCGGGGCGCCGTGGCGGAGCGGGTGATGGCCACAGTGGCCGGCAGTGGGGTGGCGGCCACAATGGCCCCGCATGGCCGCTGGGCGGCGGGCGGAGCGGCGATGGCCACGGCTTTCCGACGATGGTGTGGCGGCAACGGCGTCGGCAACAGCTGCCGACGGGCACCGGCAGCGGAGCATGTGGTAGGTGTTCGCGTACACCCGGCAGGGGACGCCACGCACACTACACTATGTCGGGGACTTCGCCGCCGCCGTGGTGTAGTCTCCCAGCTGGAGCTATCCTCTGATGACAGCGGAGTGGCTGAGCGACGATGACAGACCGGTGCCATTGGCGATTGTGGGAGAAGCAGACAAGATAAGCTACAAGGATGGAGGGAAAATCGACATGGGACTCACTTGTTGTTAGGGTTTTATTGCAGGCGGTAAGCATTGGGATTTTGGGGATTTCACCGAGTCGATGGAAGCTAAGCGCGCGGTAACCTGCAAGGTTGCGCGAGGAACGGGCTCACCGACAATTCATTGGCGCCACCGTTTGGCAAAAGAACGCCCGGCGCTATGCAAGCTTAACGCTGTAAAGCCGTTGCTGACAGCAGGGTGACAAGACGTGCGAGAGGAGGACGAAAGGCCATGTACACATACGTTTAATAAAAAACATTTGCGATTTAATTACCTACAGTACCATCATTCTAGTTTAAAAGTATGATTTAACTAATAAAATACGAATGCATGTCACCAAAGATTATATAGTTGGATTTGTATTTGAACATAGTTTCCAATTTTATAATTTTTAAAACATGCGTTAACATTTTGTTGGTTAAACTTGAGGGCAAACTATGGCACGGAATATAAAGGAGACTATAGACTAGACGGAGGTGGTACCACACGGCTGCTCTCTACGCAGCGACACAACTGTCAGCCGGCTTGTAGGCGACCATTTCCTGTGTGTTCAACTGCTCTATGCGTGTGGTTGTTGCGGTTCAGGCGGCGCTGACAGCTGGCCGCTCTCGCGTTCCCTCCGGTGCTCTGCCCTTGTCCCTCCACGCATGCTTTGCCGGTGTTTGGGGCGGCGACGACGATCACGCTCGCGTTAGGTATGTGCAAGCGGTTGCGCCTTGTGGCGCGACGATCGATTACCGCTGCAAAAGCTGCCATGCGGACGCGCCGAGAATCCACACTTCTCGGCCCCCTTTTATTCCTGTGGCCATTTACCTTCATCTCTCGTCTCACACGACACAATAAGCACACCCACGAGGACACATACAGAGAGGACATCCAGCGGTTCCAATTGCGCTCCCCGTGGCTCCAATGGCGCTCCCAGCGGCCGGCGACGACAACGGTGGGCAGTTCACCACGCATCACGTAGTGGACACCCACGTGAGGGGGAAGGCCCTCTCAGTGGTGTACATGAACGATCCGGTCTCGGTGGAGATCTCCGTCCAAACTATGGAGCAGTTCCTTGCCGAGGACAAGTACCGAGTGGTCGGCTTCGACCTCGAGTACACCATCGGTCGTGCCGGGCACGATCAGAAGGTTGCCGTCGCCCAGTTGTGCGTGTGACATGACGTCCTCGTCTACCACTTCCACCTTGCCACAAGGCCTTGCGAGCGTTTCTCCAGGTTTATCAACAGCTCCGACTACAGTTTCGCTACGGTGGACACCACCAACGATCTAAAAGCGCTCAAGGTTTCGGACTTGAAATGCCCGAATCTTGTCAACATCCAGCACCACTACAAGGTCTGGGGCAGCGACAAAAACAAACTGAACTCCCTGGTTGACCTCGCGCCCTCGGCCATCGCCGACCCCTACTACGCAAAGATGAAGAATGAGAACAATAAGGACAAGAACGCTGGCACAGATGTGTGGCATAAGAGACTGGATGAACAACATGTCAAGAAATGCTGCCATGGACACATACACAAGCTACGAGATGTACAGCGGATCGTTGACATGAAGAAGTGTCTTCTTCCTGACAAAGACGAGGGATCGAGCCACATAGTGCGATGGCGGAGCGTCACAAGAAGTAGATGACTAGGCGATCGCTTTCTCCTACTTTAGAATGCATTCAATTTTTTATTGAGGTGTGAGCGAATTATCTTTATAGTCACTTAATTATTTTGATGTTTGTTTTATTTATATATATATATATATATATATATATATATATATATATATATATATATATATATATATATATGTATGTACATGTTATTCTCACGTGAAGCGGAAGCAATTACATACGGCTTATTAGGCAATAAATACGTGTTATTATTGGTCTTCGCACACACATTTTGATTACGGACCTGTTTGCAGCGTATCACACACATCTTGTTCAGTTGAACCATTTCCGTTGTGTTGCCTAATCACACACAGTTCATCCCAGTGAACCGTATGCTATATATCGCACACGCCTTCATCTGGCTGCCCATTTCTTTTGTTCCTCCTCATCCCAAACAGTTAATTGAGCTGAACCGTATGCCCTGCATCGCACACGCAACTAAAATCTGAACCGTGTTTGTTGCATCCGTCATCGCAAACGTTTGGCACCTTTTTTGACCGTTTTATTACACCACCGTTTGCAATTATGGCGTTGCACATAGTTTCGTCGAAGGGTCTCTGATTGGAGTGTCGCGTTTGGACCATCCTGCAGTAGTGCAGCTTCCTATCGCAACACATCTGATCGATGTCTTTCAACTTGAAGTTGAGACTCAAGAAGACAAACTGATTCAGGCAGCGAGTTCGAAGAGCTTGTGCCAGCAGTAGTGGCCAGTAACTCAAACACTACATCAAGACATGACTTTTGGGTTCTCTCACTGTCGTCAAGATAGTTTTTATCAGCTTTCTTGGAGACCAACAGGGATGTCTCACTATGTTGAACCTTATCTGCATTACTTCCTTTACCATTGCATAACGGGGTACTGTTCTCCAATATTTTGTCCGCATTCCAAAAGAGAAACAAGCAGACACATCACATGTTTACCATGTTGTATATGAAACTCATTTTCGTAAATCAGTTCAGTAGTAAAGTGGACAGGATAACAACATGAAACAAACATATATCTATGTACCATGGTCACTTTATGGTCTATATCATTCTAGTTTTTGTTGCTAAATCAAGATATAGACACAGTTTAAATAATATTTGTTCAAGACAAAGCAGAATAGACAGAATATAAGTGTGGGAAACTATAGAGCAATAACAACACTTGTAATGTGCATGACATGAGAACATAACTGTTTATTTAATTGAAACTGAAATCAACATAGAGCAAGTTACAACAAAGAACCAGTTAAAGAAGTAGGTTTAAAACATACCTGTTGTGCCATTGGAGTTTCAGTTCCATCCTTAAAATTTGAAAATAGTTGGTATGAGTAAATACAGTGATGCAAGAGCAAAGGAGTATGGACCATAGCTACAGAACCTGACCTGAGAACAATTCTTCTTCTCCATTAAGCATTGAGTTGGGATTCGGAGTGGTGCTCCTCGTGCTTTGGGCACTGCAGTTCCCTTACCAATTGATCGTGTTTGGGTGCTCTGTGGTGGAGACGATGCTGTGTCAACTGGAACTAGGTTACTATCTGCTGGGGCTGGGGTTAGAAGGGGTGTAGCTGGTTCTCTGTCCAACTGGGTAGGGGTACAATCTGCGAGAGTCTGGTTTATGTGTGGTGGGGTTGGTTCTTGGGCAAGTACAACTGTGGTTCTATCTGCATCAACTGGTAGCATTATCTTTTCTGAAGACCGTGTTGTTACTCCCTTAGATACTGCCATCACCCTCTCCAATTCAAATGGCTGATAAACAAGAAAAGTAATTGAATGTACATACATTGTATGATAAGACAGGTGCAATGGATAGTGGGGAATAAAAGAGGACATGAAATAATTCACATTTATTTTGTCTAACCAAACAGGATAGCATGACACAATTTCACATATATGATGACTAACTAAACAGGATAGCATGACACAATTTTACATTATGATGGCTAACTAAAAAAGATGGAAAGACATAGTTCAAAATATGATGACTATGTAAATAGGATGACATGATATAACTATATAATGTGTTTATTAAATAGGTTGGCATGCCATAATTCACATACATGCCGCCTATGGAAACATGCTAGCATGATATAATTCGTGGATAGAATGACATAATTCAAAATATGATGACTGTAAACACTAAACAAGATGAGATGATATAACTATATATGATGTCTTTATTAAATGGGTTGCCATGCCATAATTCAGATAGATGCTGTGTATGTAAACATGATGGCATGATATAATTCAAATATATGATTTATGTAGTAAGCAAGTAAGCAGATGACAATCCATATATGATGTAAAAACTAAGCAATGCAAGACAACATGCATGACATGGGTAATATAACCCTGTCAAGTTTGAGCATAGACCTCAGGGGGGAAATAGGACTGGTCATGGGTCTACGAATCCTCCTCTAAGGAGCTCTCTGAATCAAAGCAAGATGTCTACTTCAGCAGGTAGCATTGTTCCGCTCACGAATACCTTGTTTTCCTCCGGATACTTCCATCACCGCATCAAATGGCTGATGCACAGGGAAAGTAGTTGAATATACAAATGTTGTCAACAAATGGAACACGTAATACAAAAAAATGATAGCATGATATAATTCACATACATGATGATGGCTAAACAGCATGTCATTGGATAATTCACATATATAATGCGTTTGCAACAAGATAGCATTGCATAATTCACATATAAAATGTCTTGTAACAAGATGGAAATGCATAATACTCATATATGGTAATTAGACACTAAACAGGTGGCATTCACAAAAAGCATGTCTAAACTAATCAAATGACAAAGTAAAGCAAGACACAATAATCAAGATATGAGCAACAAAACCCAGCCAAGATAGAGCATACACCTGGGGGGGGATAGGACTGGTCATACGTCTCTGAATCCTCCTCTCGAGGAGCTATCCGTAATCGGCGAGATATCGTTTACGTCCGAGATAGCATAGTCTGCTCTAAAGACCTTGTTTTCACTCGAATTTTCCATCACCGTGTCAAATGGCTGATGCACCGAAGAAGTAGTTGAATGTACTAACATTGTTGACAAATGTAATACGTAACAAAAAAAAGGATGGCCTGATATAATTCAGATATAAGATGACTGGACAAGCAGGATGGCATTGCAAAATTCACATATATGATGCCTGGCTAAACAAGATGGTGTTGCATAATTCACATAAACGACGAATAAACTAAACAGATGGCATTCACACAAAGCATGTCTAAACTAAGCAGATGACATATTTGATGTATAAAGTAAGCAATGCAAGGCACCATATGCATGATATAACCAACATCAGCATGCCAAGTTAGAGCGAAGACCTCGGGGCTAAATAGGAGTGGTCTTCTCATACGAATCCCCTCGAGACAGATATCTTCCTCTCGATTACAATCCGAAATGGGTGGAGGGGGGCTGCCTTTGCGCCTACCATGGAGCGATCGCCCGCATGAAATTTTATTGCCACACAAGGCTCGTCTCTTTTGCTCTACATGTTCAGTTCCATTGTGTACAATAACTGCCATGCATAGGAATAAAACATAGTGAGATTATGTAAGGAGTGCATGCAGAAATCCAGAGTGATGGTAGCAACCTGTGGATAGACCCCAAACCAATGATAGGAGGCAGATAATGGCTTTAGTTAAAAATACAGATAATGGCTTCTTTCTTTGTTTGTTTCCCACCCAACATGAAACTCATAGTAGACACCAGAGATTAACCAGATAGTAGATAGATACTATTGATTGCGGCCCAGATATGTACCCCACAACCATTTAAAAACTCAAGTTTGACCATTAGTTTGGAGCTGACTCAGAGTCTAATCGGACACGAAATATTAAGCGATGCATAACGTAAGCAGGCACGAAAGAGTGCGACCTCTCTTGCGGACCCGTGTAGCCCTCGAGGTCGTCTGCTTGGTTGATGATGGTAATGCAGTTGTCATGGCTGCCAGCGGTGGGGTAGAAGATCTGAGGCGGAAAAAAGGTCTAGAGCGGATACCTGTGTCTTTGGACCCTTACATCGTTGGAGCGGTGAGCTGGGTGGACGACGGCAGCAGAGCGGGACAAACCACACAAGGTTTTCTTTGACAACTATCTGTAAGAGAAGTAATTCTGTAAGGGCTCGTTTGAATTGGAGGATTCTAACAACGCAGGATAGGAAATACACAGTAATAGGATAGGAGCATACGTGCAAAAGCAGTAGAATTTAAAACACAGGATTTCTGCCAATCTGGGTGTTTGGTTCACAAGAATTGGAAGATCACAGGATGCAAAGAAGCATGGTGAGATTAAGTCAAACCACAAATAAATGTACGGTTATGATGCTATTATGCTACTATCTCTTAGTCTTGTGCTACATGAATAGGAATTTGAAAAGGAGGACAAGTGGATATTAAAATTCCTATGGTTTTTCTTTCAAGGAGACACTAAAGGAACAAATCCTACAGTTTTCCTTTGCTCCATTCCTTTGAACCAAATGCATGAATAGTAGTACCATAGGAAAAATTCCAATTCCTATGTTTTTCCTTCACTTTTCCTTTCAAGCACTGGCGATTCTAGCAGGCAGGCTAGAGCAAGGAAAAGCCTACACTCAAAAAAATGTTTTTGTGATACTTCTACTACTTTGGACCTAGGCCCCTGCCCTACTAGCTCAACTCCGGGCCCATCGACAAATGCACAGCTCAAACGCGAGAGAGATAAATAATGATGGCGTTCAAGAGAGTCCATGACGGATAGCTAAGTTGCACTGGTACCTCACGCTTTGCTTGTCATATAGTAGGAGAAACTAATCATATTTCACATTCTTGCGTGTGCTCAGTGGACAATATATATAACATGTAGAGTAAAAAATAGATGCAACAAGTGTACAACCTCTTTGGTGAAGCCGTGTCGATCTCAGCGTGATTGGGTTGGTCAGTGAGGATGATCCGGCTGACTTGGCTGTCAGAGGAGGGGAAGAAGATCTTAGGCATCTTGAGATGGAGCCGAGTGCTTTGCTTTCTGCTTTGTGATGGAGGGTTTCATCGTTGGAACAGCTCCAGTGAGTTATACGACACCGAGGCTGAAGCAGGACATGAGAGACAACGTTAACCTGAGCGGAATTCTAATAGCATCTCCAATAGATGGCGTATAATACATAACCACAAAGTGCTAGATGTAAAATACATCAGCCGCTCATCTCTGAACTTAAGCTGTCAAACTGAATTTAAGCGTCAAACTGAACTTAACTCGTCGAAACTGAATTTTGCTTGTCAAAAAATGAATTGTCTTTATCGGCGAACGCACTAGTAGCGAAAAGCGATGGCAGCAACAACAACAACAACTGCGTGCGATCTTGTCGGGCAGCTGGTCGATGTAGCGGCATCGGTGAGCTACACATCGCCGATTGACTTTTTCATCTCTGGTCAGTCGATTTTCCAGCCGTTGGATACGAAATCAAGGGCCTGCAGTTCATCTTCAACCTCCACGCCCTGAGCCGCCAGCCACCACCGGCCAAAGAGCCGCCCCCGCCGCGGTTGGTGGTCGCCGCCTCGCCTTGAAACCACTCCCCACCGCCCGATCACGCCACCCCGACCATCCTCTAGGCCCCCCGTGCCGAAGCTTTTTCTCCCGGCGATCCCCACGCCATTGCCCCACCGCCGCCGCTGACCATCGCCCCCACCCTGAACCCTAAGATAGATAGTGAGGTACCTCTCCGTGATCCCTCTCATGGTGGCTGGTTCTTCCTTAACTCCGGAGAGCCCCCACCCCGAAAATTGATCGACCCAAAAAGTCGATTTAGTCGATCAAGTGTAGAAGCAATCGGAGCAACATCGCAAGCAAGAGCAAGAGCGAGAGCAGCGCGAGCAAGAACAAGAGCAATAGCAAGAGCGGACTCAAGCAGGGACCGAGAGCAAGAAGCGAGCAGCAACGTGAGCAAGAGCTAAAGCAGCGGCAGCTCCTATCGATGTGGACGCCGCTGCCGAGGGAGCGACGCTGCGGAGGAAGTGGCGGCAGCACTGCGGATGGAGCAGCGCCATGTCGGCTCGGGACCGGCGCCGGCGGCAGCACCGTGAGATCGAATCAAGAAGAAAATGCGGCGATTAGTGTACAACCTCTTTGGTGGCGCCGATTAGGCCTCAGCTTCATCCGAGGAAACGGTGACGATGATGCTCTTCCGATGCTGCAGGTGAAGACGGCAGTGTGGGAATGGAGGTGGCGCGAAAGACGAGGGGAACATTGGGTCAGCTCCTTGGAGGTGGAGGATGGGGTGGCTGAACCGGCGGGACGACAAGATCGATGACGGATCCACATCCGATATGGTGGATGAGGGACGTCGAGGTGTTGCTGTGGACGACGTCGTCGGAGAAGAGGCTCCGGCTGGGTGGCGGACTGAGGAGGGTGTGGGGCTTTGCGGGTTTTCACGGCCTCGGTGTATGAATGGGTGGGCGGATGTGATGGGAGTGGGGAACCATGGCTTAGGGACGCTTTTGTCCAAAATGTGGGGTAAGTTACGAAAGTACAATCACCGATTTGACCTAGGCGGTTCTTTTGGTTCAGGGGTATCACGGGCATTTCACGTGTTGGGATTTCACAGGAGGTGGGAGTTTTCGCGCGTGTTGTAATTTTGGAGTAGCAAGGCGCGGGTTGAGATGGAGGGAGTTTTCGGAGCACAACGAGACAAAGATATATCTTAAATATTTCGGGGTAACAAGGCACGGGTTGAAATTTCTGGACAAGCCTAACATGTACTATACCAAATCAATTCGCACTTCCGTCAACGAAAAAACAAAAAGAAATCAATTCGCAGCACACTAGAGAGTCTAGTCCCGTGTACTGTACCAAATCAATTCGCACTACAAATGTCATTCAAAACTTTGAATTCATGTTACTTCAATTAAAATGTTTCGCTACGTGTATAATGCATGCAACCTACTACTCAAATGAACGTTTTAGTGCATTCCAAACGTATATACTACCGCTTCAATGTGAACTAAATTTGAATTCGTTTCTCTATTTTAATAAGATCTACAATCATCATTATTGTCAAGTTAAACCATCGTTTGTGTATTATCTTCACAGCACACCACATGATTACTCTCGAGTTAGATATGAACTATGTGTACTATATGAACTCGAACTTGATTTTTTGAATCCACTTTATGTTGTTTTCAAATCACAGTACATTTCAAGCTCTAGCTAGATCTTCATAATCTAAACCATGTGTCATATCTATAATGTGTTTATCACATAATGTATGGTGCCCCGCCCCCTACGCCTACAAGTATTTAGATGTGAGTTGCAAACACCACACATTACCACAAATTCAAATGAAATGTGAGATTGTTGGATATATATTTAGATTGTTCGATATTTAGTTGTAAGCTGCAAACGCCACACATTATCACAAATTCAAATAAAATGTGAGATTGTTTGATGTATAGTATGGTTTAGATTGTTCGACATTTAGCTGTGAGTTGCAAACGCCATGCATTATCACATTATGGTATAACATGTGCAAAACCACAAAGACGCTTGGCGATTACCACTATATTCATGCATGCATATGTTTATAACACTATGATCTCCTCTTCAAATATATGAATCCACTTTCATATCAAATTATGATCTTTGTTAGTCTCTTACACCCACACAATCCTCTAACCTTTATAGCTAGCACTAACTTTCTCTCGTGCACGCACACGCCCTCCTCGCCCTCCCCCACCCCCTCCCTCAAAGATTCTATCCATCGCAGCACATTCATTTTTTTCTTTAGGTCGTTTCTCCCCACAGTCTCCACAACTCCTTTTCTCGACACACACTGATCCATAAACCTCTCCAGCGATGTCTGCCTACAACATACACACGCACCTTCCATCTCCTCTTTCTGTGTCCATGCCTCGTGTCTCTCATACGGTCCCACACACATGTAAACTCTCGCCCCTCTTTTCATCGATCTTACAACCGCACACTCCTCCCCCTATCTAGCTAGTAGCTCGGCCTCTCGCACCACCTCCTAGCTCCATTCTCTCTGTCTATCCATCTCGCTGGGCCTTATTTGCCTCTAACAAATGGATGTACATCGACCGATCTCGCGCTATACATATAGCTATCTAGGTCCTTATAACTCGTTTTTTTCCCACGCATCAGTCGATCTACCTCATTAGTTATGTCTCTCCCTTCCTCCGACAAACAACAATTGATCTACCGATCTAGTTAGGTTTGCTTACCAAACACATGGTTCCCCTTCATCATCCATGCATGCGTCCCGACAGATCTATCACGCATAAGCAGACACAGAAACACATCGCCACTCTTATTGATAATATTGCAGTTCTACCCTTAGTTTGTCTAGTAGGCCTCTCCCACCATCTTCGAGAAGCAACTCCATCACCCATCCAGCACTCTACCCCTCTCCCTCCCTCCCTCCCTCTCTCTCTCTCTCTCTCTCTCTCTCTCTCTGTCTCTCTCTCTCTCTCTCTCTCCTCTCTCTGTCCCAACCTATTTCCCATCCTTCAGTTATGTATGGATGTCGACTGCTCTCCCTCAAGACATAGCTGGGTCTCTCCATCTCAACACATATACGAGTCGTTCTACCTCTCTAGTTAGGCCTCTGCCTCCCCCTCCCCCCACCCCCCCACACACACTGATACATCGAGTGCTCTAGTCATGTCTTCCTGCCACACACAAACTTGCCCTGTGCCCTCTGACGTTCCAATAGGTCACTCGCCCTATATCTTTAACTTGCACACACACAATTTCGATGGATCTCTTAATCGATCTCGCACCCACCCACTTGATCCTCTCTTCGACTCTATTGATATCTATGACCCCTCCCTCTCTTCTCGTGGATCGCCCCCTCTATGTATTATATAGATAGGCCTCTGTTTCACACACATTGCATGCGTCAAAAATTTGTTTGAGATATCATCGACACATATTCCCACAAGTACATTCACGAAATCACCCCCCATAACAGAAACTCTCACGAACGCACACACCATCTCTCTAGGTTTGTATCTCTCTCACACACACCCACGTAGGTGGGGGACGTGCACGAAGAGAAGAGGTGCACGTACGGCACACATACTCCCATCTCTTTCCCAACCACACCCGCGCAGGTACACGGTGGAGCTCATTTCTGTACGAAAAGGCAGCCCACGCGGTAATTTGACACATGTATTGGTTGTCCACTTGATGGAGGATCATCTACCACGGGTGGACAAACAATTTGCGACTTGACACGTTATGTTAAAAAAGAGGCAAACCATGTGGGGCCTACCTTAGAGGCAAGGTTCTATACACTCGAGATGCTCTTTACGTATTACTTTTGATGCATCCCATTAACTCGCAGAACGAGGAGAAGCTTGCTTACTACGCCGTCTCCCCCGCCCACGGGCGCGGTGGCTCGCAGGACGAGGTGAAACTTGCTTACTACTACTCATTATATATTGGTTTATTGGTCCCCATTGTATATTGTGTCAAATTTTGACTATAGATTGAACTAACAAAACGTTCGTGCATGTTACCAAAAATTATATCATTGAAAACTATGTTGAAATACGAATCCAACGATATAATTTTTGTTGACATGCCTTAACATTTTGTTAGCTAAATATTTGGTAAAAACACTGATGTATATAGACGTATTTTAGAGTGTAGATTCACTCATTTTGCTCCGTATGTAGTCCATATTGAAACGAACTTAATAGTACGCACTCTCCCTCGCCCCTCGACCCTCATACGTGGTGGACATGCAGCAATTCATTCGGTCTCATATAGCCAGAGCGATATAGGCGGCGGTATTATTATTGCTCGACTTCCCGAAGAGGCGAAGAGCCAATCGCAAGGTTAAGTTTTGGAGATGCCAAGCGCCAAGGTTTATAGGAGAATGAGTAGTAGGTGCCGTCATTTATAAATAAAGTTTTTTTCTTGAGTGGCACGTACGTTAATATAAATAGGTTCATATGGAGAGAAAAGGAAACCGCTCCACTATATACATAGGCAGGACGAGCCTACACGGTTGCTTGCTGGGGTTGCTCTCTTCACACTCGCTTGCACAAAACGACTGTGGCCACATCTCTAACATCCCGGTGGATCACGTCTGCTGGGGGAAGGGGTGGATGCTTAGTGTAGATGCGTCGCCGTCGCCGCCAAAATAAAACCCATCGATGCGCCCGATCGGGGGTCCCCGCCGTTCTCTCTCACAAAGACGGTGAGGTTGCCTTCGTCCCTTGCTCACCGCCGCGACATGGGCGGTTGCACGCCTCCACCGCCTCGTCTTCACGTTGAGCTACGTCCCGACATCCCTCGGGTACAACTCCTTTACAGCGGCTTGCACCATCGCTCCAGCTGCCCACATCACTCCATGTGGATATTTCTCTACTTGTTTGCCCCGCACACACCTCTACTGGCTTCTACGTCCATCTACAACGGGTGCAAGCCAGTTTTGCACACGCGGAATACTCAGGTTAAACTTGACGAGCCTAGCATATGCAGATATGGCCTCGGGACACGGAGACCGAAAGGTCGAGCGTGAATCATATAATAGATATGATCAACATAATGATGTTCACCATTGAAAGCTACTCCATTTCACGTGATGATCAGTTATGGTTTAGTTGATTTGGATCACGTGATCACTTAGAGGATTAGAGGGATGTCTTTCTAAGTGGGAGTTCTTGAGTAATATGATTAATTGAACTTAAATTTATCATGAACTTAGTCCTGGTAGTATTTTGCAAATTATGTTGTAGATCAATAGCTCACGTTTTTGCTTTCATATGTTTATTTTGATATGTTCCTAGAGTAAACTGTGTTGAAAGATGTTAGTAGCAATGATGCGGATTGGATCCGTGATCCGAGGTTTATCCTCATTGCTGCACGGAAGAATTATGTCCTTGATGCACCGCTAGGTGATGGACCTATTGCAGGAGCAGATGCATACGTTATGAGCGTTATGGCTAGCTCAATAGGATGACTACTTGATAGTTTAGTGCACCATGCTAAGCGGCTTAGAATCGGGACTTCAAAGGCGTTTTGAACGTCATGGACCATAAGGAGATGTTCCGGGAGTTGAAGTTAATATTTCAAGCAAATACCCGAGTTGAGAGATATGAAGTCTCCAACAAGTTCTATAGCTAAAAGATGGAGGAGAATAGCTCAAGCGGTGAGCATGTGCTCAGATTGTCCGGGTACTACAATCGCTTGAATCAAGTGGGAGTTAATCTTCCAGATAAGATAGTGATTGACAGAAATTCTCTAGTCACCATCACCAAGTTAGTAGAACTTCGTGATGAACTATAATATGCAAGGGATAATGTAAGCGATTCCCAAGCTCTTACGTGATGCTGAAATCGGCGAAGGTAGAAATCAAGAAAAGCATCAAGTGTTGATGGTTAACAAGACCACTAGTTTTAAGAAAAGGGCAAAGGGAAGAAGGGGAACTTCAAGAAGAACAGCAAGCAAGTTGCTGCTCAAGTGAAGAAACCCAAGTCTGGACCTAAGCCTGAAACTAAGTGCTTCTACTGCAAAAGGGACTGCCAACTTTGAAGCGGAACTGCCCCAAGTATTTGGCGGATAAGAAGGATGGCAAAGTGAAGAATGGTATATTTGATATACATATTATTGATGTGTACTTTACTAGTGTTTATAGCAATCCCTAAGTATTTGATACTAGTTCAGTTGCTATGATTAGTAACTCAAAACGGGAGTTGCAGAATAAACAGGGACTAGTTAAGGGTGAAGTGACAATGTGTGTTGGAAGTGGTTCCAAGATCGATATGATCATCATCACAGACTCCCTATACTTTCAGGATTAGTGTTGAACCTAAATAAGTGTTATTTGGTGTTTGCGTTGAGCATGAATATGATTTGATCATGTTTATTGCAATACTGATTTATCCATTTAAGTTAGAGAACAATTGTTGTTACATTTTACATGAATAAAACCTTCTATGGTCATACACACCAACGAAAATGGTTTGTTGGATCTCGATCGTAGTGATACACATATTCATAATATTGAAGCCAAAAGATGCAAAGTTAATAATGATAGTGCAACTTGGTTGTGGCACTGCTGTTTAGGTCATATCGGTGTAAAGCGCATAAAGAAACTCCATAAAGATGGATTTTCAGAATCACTTGGTTATGAATCATTTGATGCTTGCGAACCGTGCCTTTTGGGCAAGATGACTAAAATTCTGTTCTCCGGAACAATGGAGCGAGCTCTTGACTTATTGGAAATAATACATACCGATGTATGCGATCCGATGAGTGTTAAGGCTCGCGGCGTGTATCGTTATTTTCTGATCTTCACAGATGATTTGAGCAGATATGGGTATATCTACTTAATGAAACACAAGTCTGAAACATTTGAAAAGTTCAAAGAATTTCAGAGTGAAGTGGAAAATCATCGTAACAAGAAAATAAAGTTTCTACGATCTGATCGTGGAGGAGAATATTTGAGTTACTGAAGTTTAGCCTTCGATTAAAATAATGTGGAATAGTTTCACAAACTCATGCCACCTGGAACACCATAGCGTAACGGTGTGTCCGAACGTCATAACCGCACTTTATTTGATATGGTGCGATCAATGATGTCTCTTACTGATTTACCAATATCGTTTTGGGTTTATGCATTAGAGATAGCTGCATTCACGTTAAAATAGGGCACCATCTAAATCCGTTGAGACGACACCGTATGAACTATGGCTTAGCAATAAACCTAATTTGCCGTTTCTTAAAGTTTGGGGTTGCGATGCTTATGTGAAAAAGTTTCGCGCATGATGAGGTCAAACCCAAATCGGAGAAGTGCGTCTTCATAGAATACCCAAAAGAGACTATTGGGTACACCTTCTATCACAGATCCGAAGGCAAGATCTTTGTTGCTTAATATGGATCCTTTCTAGAGAAGGAGTTTCTCTCGAAAGAAGTGAGTGGGAGGAAAGTAGAACTTGATGAGGTAATTGTACCTTCTCCCTTATTGGAAAATAGTACATCACAGAAATCTGTTCCTGTGACTACTACACCAATTAGTGAGGAAGCTAATGATGATGAACATGTAACTTCAGATCAAGTTACTACCGAATCTCGTAGGTAAACCAGAGTGAGATGCGCACCAGAGTGGTATGGTAATCCTGTTCTGGAGGTCATCCTACTTAACCATGACGAACCTACGAACTATGAGGAAGCAATGATGAGCCCAGATTCCGCAAAATGGCTTGAGTCCATGAAATCTGAGATGAGATCCATGTATGAGAACAAAGTATGGACTTTGGCTGACTTGCCCGATGATCGGCAAGCCATAGAAAATAAATGGATCTTCAAGAGGAAGACGGACGCTGATAGTAGTGTTACTATCTACAAAGCTAGAATTGTCGCAAAAAGGTTTTCGACAAGTTCAAGGTGTTGACTACGATGAGATCTTCTCACTCGTATCTATGCTTAAGTCTGTCCGAATCATGTTAGCAATTACGCATTTATGAAATCGGCAAATGGATAAAAAACTGCATTCCTTAATGGATTTATTAAAGGAGTGTTGTATATGGTGCAACCGTAAGGTTTTGTCAATCCTAAAGGTGCTAACAAAATATGCAAGCTCAAATGATCCATCTATGGACTGCAAGCATCTCGGAGTTGGAATATACGCTTTGATAAGTTGATCAAAGCATATAGTTTTATACAGACTTGCGGTGAAGCCTGTATTTACTAGAAAGTGAGTGGGAGCACTACAACATTTCTGATAAGTATATGTGAATGACATATTGTTGATCGGAAATAATGTAGAATTATTCTGCAAAGCATAAAGGAGAGTTTGAAAGGAGTTTTTTCAAAGAAAGACCTCGGTGAAGCTGCTTACATATTGAGCATCAAGATCTATAGAGATAGATCAAGACGTTTGATAAGATTTTGAATGAGTACATACCTTGACAAGATTTTGAAGTAGTTCAAAATGGAACAATCAATGAAAGAGTTCTTGCCTGTGTTGCAAAGGTAGAAATTTAGTAAGACTCAAATCCCGACCACGGCAGAAAATAGAAAAAGAATGAAAGTCATTCCCTATGCTTCAGTCATAGGTTCTATAGAAGTATGCCATGCTATGGACCAGACCTATTGTATACTCTGCCCAGGTTTGGCAAGGGAGTACAATAGTGATCTAGGAGTAGATCACTGGACATTGGTCAAAATTATCCTTAGTAGAATAAGGATATGTTTCTCGATTATGGAGGTGACAAAAGGTTTACGTAAAGGGTTACGCCGATACAAGTTTTGGCACTAATCGAGATGACTCTAAGTCTTAATCTGGATACATATCGAAAGTGGGAGAAATTAGCTAGACTAGCTCCGTGCAAGAGCATTGTAGACATAGAATATTTGCAAAATACATACGGCTCACTAATGTGATGCACCCGTTGACTAAACTTTTCTCACGAGCAAAACATGATCATACCTTAGTACTCTTTGGGTGTTAATCACATAGCCATGTGAACTAGATTATTGACTCTAGTAAACCCTTTGGGTGTTGATCACATGACGATGTGAACTATGGGTATTAATCACATACAGATGTGAATATTGGTGTTAAATCACATGGTGATGTGAACTAGATTATTGACTCTAGTGCAAGTGGGAGATGAAGGAAATATGCCCTAGAGGCAATAATAAAGTTATTATTTATTTCCTTATATCATGATAAATGTTTATTATTCATGCTAAAATTGTATTAACGGAAACATAATACATGTGTGAATACATAGACAAACAGAGTGTCACTAGTATGCCTCTACTTGACTAGCTTGTTGATCAAAAATGGTTATGTTTCCTAGCCATAGACATGAGTTGTCATTTGATTAACGGGATCACATTGTTAGGACAATGATGTGATTGACATGACCCATTCCGTTAGCTTAGCACCCGATCGTTTAGTATGTTGCTATTGCTTTCTTCATGACTTATACATGTTCCTATGACTATGAGATTATGCAACTCCCATTTACCGGAGGAACACTTTGTGTGCTACCAAACATCACAACGTAACTGGGTGATTATAAAGGAGCTCTACAGGTGTCTCCAAAGGTACATGTTAGGTTGGCGTATTTCGAGATTAGGTTTTGTCACTCCGATTGCTGGAGAGGTATCTGAGCCTCTCGGTAATGCACATCACTTAAGCCTTGCAAGCATTGCAACTAATGAGTTAGTTGCGGGGTGATGTATTACAGACGAGTAAAGAGACTTGCGAAGAACGAGATTGAACTAGGTATTGAGATACCGACGATCGAATCTCGGGCAAGTAACATACCGATGACATAGGAACAACGTATGTTGTTATGCGGTCTGACCGATAAAGATCTTCGTAGAATATGTGGGAGCCAATATGAGCATCCAGGTTCCGCTTATTGGTTATTGACGGAGACGTGTCTGGTCATGTCTACATAGTTCTCGAACCCGTAGGGTCCGCACGCTTAAAGTTTTGATGACAGTTATATTATGAGTTTATGAGTTTTGATGTACGGAAGGAGTTCGGAGTCCCGGATGAGATCGGGGACATGACGAGGAGTCTTGAAATGGTCGAGACATAAAGATCGATATATTTGGACGACTATATTTGGACATCGGAAAGGTTCCGAGTGATTCGGGTATTTTTGAGTACCGAAGGATTCTGAGAATACGTATTGTGCCTTATTGGGCCATACGGAAAGAAGGAAAATGGCCTCAAGGGTGGCCGCACCGTCCCCTTAGTCTGGTCAGAATTGGAATAGGGTAGGGGGGCGCACCTTCCTTCCTTCTCCTTTTCCCTTCCTCTTTTCCTATTCCATATGGGAGGTGGAATCCTACTAGGTCTAGGGAGTCCTAGTTGGACTCCACACTTGGCGCCCTCCTAGGGCCGGCCTCCTCCTCCTTGCTCCTTTATATACGGGCGGGGGCACCCCAGAACAACAATTGATCCCTTGGATCTCTTAGCCGTGTCTGGTGCCCCTCCACCATAGTCCACCTCGATAATACTATAGCGGTGCTTAGGCGAAGCCCTGCAACGGTAGAACTTCAAGATCGTCACCACGCCGTCGTGCTGACGGAACTCTTCCCCGACACTTTGCTGGATCGGAGTCCGGGATCGTCATTGAGGTGAACGTGAGCTAGAACTCGGAGGTGTCGTAGTTTCGGTGCTTGATCGGTCGGGCCGTGAAGACATACGACTACATCAACCGCGTTGTTATAATGCTTCCGCTATCGGTCTACGAGGGTATGTGGACAACACTCTCCCATCTCGTTGCTATGCATCACCATGATCTTGCGTGTGCATATGAATTTTTTTGAAATTACTACGTTCCCCAACATAATTATCTCTACTTGTGCAAATAGGGGTCTTCTTTGAAGATACATATATTTTAGTGGAACTGCACAAGACGATGTTGGAAACATTGAACTAATCAAGGAGTATATAGTAAGCATGGCAACCACAGTAGATAACCCACAGATGGTTCCGGGGAAGTGCTTGATCTGTATGCTCTACACAATAAGCCTCCTGACAAAGGTTGGTACTCGCCCACGAATTTCATCCATATGATTGAGCTTTGTCATCTCTATTGGTGTTGTGCTACTGTTTAGATACTTTGCCATGAGAAAGTGGTATTGTCCTTGAGAAGTGCTTCATCTGTTGTTTTAAATATTTCCTTTCCTTTTTTCCGAGCAAACAGAGATGCTAGCATTTAGTTGTCCTCTTGTCTTTGCACAACAGGATCATCCTCCTCTGAAGAACAATATGGAGTACGTGAAGTGACTAGTTTCGATTATGCCAGGATGAAGAAGCCCTGTCTGTCTTCTCATCGGAAGGAGCAGTTGAAGGATGGTTACATTACTCCCCACAAGACCAAACTAACTTCAGGTCAGAAGGACTGACATATCTCCATCTTTTTGTTGGGTTGCGCAAGTACAATATTGTTCTAGGATTCTTTCCGGTGAGTTCCATTTTTTTGAAGTGTGCTCTACATGGACCATGTAGGTGCATATTTAAACTGTCAATTCGTAGTACAGTTTGCTTTATACTAATCACTTTTTTTGTATTTGTGCAAACAGGGGTGCTCAGCTTGATTTCAATGGGAACTGCACAAAATCTTTATGAATACATCGAATCATTCATTTCCACCACAAGAAAGGAGGTGCCGATATGTTCAAGGCGTTGCAACATATAAGGGCGAAATCATACAAGCTACGCGCGAATTTGGTTGATTTTGGCGGAACTGCACAAAAAGAATAGCTGGTTTATTTAGCACGAGGTGCCATGTCATTGTCCGAACTGATGGCAAACCCTGCCCATTCCACTATCATAGGCATTTGATATTTCGGAATGAGAAAACCTTGTCAAAGTTTGCTTATTGATGTACGCAAAACAACAAGCATTTGACATTTTGGAATGGGACAACCTTGTCAAATTTTGCTGATTGATGTTAGCAAGAAGACATGCGTTTGATATTTGAATGGGACGCCCTTTGCTGTCAGCAGCGTCGATCTATTTTTCTTTATTCTTTAGTTGTGAAGTAAATATTGGCTTTGACATGTCAATCGCTGAAAACCTTGTCAAATATTGGCTCTGACATGTCGATCTATTTTTCTTTATTCTTTATTCTTTAGTTTTGAATGTTCTCTACGAATTGCCAGGCCTGTGTGTTCGATTGCAATGTACAGGAATGCTAAAAAGCTGCTCAAACTCTTTGTACTCCGGTCAAAGTAGAGATACTTTGACTGCAGACAAAACTTGTATGCAGACTAAAAAGGACCAGAGGGAGTACATGTGAAACTGCTGCAAACGAGGTGATCACCCTGGGAATAATGCTAGTACGTTTTGTTTTGCATGTTCATCCAATGCCGTTGATACAAGAATTTAACTAATCAAACTAAATTCATTCATGCACGCGGTCGGATTTCATATAAACATGCCGGATTTGATTACATTTCATACATTCTTCAACTAAAAAGGTGCTTGGTGGTATAATTAATAAACCAAAGCTACCCAGTGTCCAAATGAGCCAATGTAAGCTTATTCTCCAGCTTGATCGAAGCTAAGGATTTGAATCGCGATGTGCGCTGGCTAAGAATCGACATGTGGCCCAGATGCTTGTTGGGCCCATGTGTCAGTGAGCCAACTGCACCAGCAGTTAAGTAGAAGCAGCGTCCTTCTCCAACATAACTCTCCGACTCCACGTCGCCGCCAAGAAGCTAATCGGCCGTCAATGGTTAACCCACCTAGCTTGGCTTCAACCGGAGGGTAGCAGTGGTGGCCTTACTTGGACCCGAGCGGCGGCAACCTACCGTGTTCTACTCTTCCTCGTTTTCTATGTGGCGCGGCCTCGTTGGCAGCGGGCGGGCCTCGGAGCCGGGCGATGTCTTCTATCTCGTTGCCGGCGGGGCGGCGCCTCGGCGGAGCGGGGGAAATCCTCCCCCTCGTTGCCGGCAGGGTGGGGCCTCGGCTGAGCCGGCGATGTCCTCTGCCTCGTTGTTGGCGGGGCGGGGCCTCGGCGGAGTAGGGCCTCCGCCTCGGTGCCGGCGGGTCGGGGCCTCGGCGGAGCCGGCGGTGTCCTCTGCCTTGTTGTTGATGCCGCAGGGCCTCGGTGGAGCAGGGCCTCGTCGATGCCAGCGGAGCGGGGACTCGTTGGAGCCGGCATTGTCCTCTGCCTCATCCTTGGTCTCGCCAAACAGCGCCTCGCCCGCTTCATCGCCCTCTTTGTAGGCGGCCGCAGCCTCTGCCACCCGCATGCGGTATCGCCAGCGATCGAGGCGGCCCTTGAAGGCGGACCGGTATGAGTCGAGCAGCGCCTCCTGATCCGCCTGCTCCGCGGCGATCTGCTCCTCCGCCTGGAGGTGCTCCTGGAGGAGATGGTGGTTGTAGGCGGCGTCGGCCTGCGCCTCCCGGAACTGCTCCTCATGCTTCTGCCTCACCATGTCCATGTATTGGGCACGGGCCTCACCGATGGTCATGGTACAATGCACCGGCGAGGATGGCGTGGAGGAGGGGGTTGGCGCCGGATCGTCGACTACCATGTTCTCCATTGGGACGTTGTCGTCCTCCGGCTGCCTACCGGCCAGGCAGTCGGCAACAATGGATGTCATCTCCTTGTGGTCCGTCATCCGCACGTCCCAAAGAGCGCTGGAGCACGAGGAAGCCATGGTGCGCAGTAGTGGAGTGGACAGGAGAAAGGAACGGAAGCGGATGACTACGGCTATGGCCGGCGCAGCAGTTTATATAGCAATGGTGGGTGGCGGAGGGACGGACGTGTGGCGCCGGAGTAGCCGCCTCGGCAACCGCGTATCATTAATGTGGAAGGCAGACGGATGGACGGACGACACTTGTGTCATTTGAAGGCGGAGCAATCGCCTGCACCGGGAAGCGGGCTGGGCGGCGCTGACCGTTTTGGGCGGAAAGCGCGCGCGGGCGAGGGAGGCGGTCTGGGTGGGCTAGGGCAGTCAGACTCGTGCTTGGCAGCGGGTCGGTCCAGCAGCCGGACATGCTGGCTCGCCAGCGAGCTCGCTGAGCTGAGCGACGACAATCAGACGATGGACGTAGCTTCCGACCAGGAGCCGGCGCCACTGTCCAAGCCGGTTCATGCCGTGTTCACCATAGAGCAGGTGCAGCCGCACTTCGACGCCCTAATAGCGGAAGATCTACCAGCGCAGGAGGACCTGTGGTGCAACCTCCGTCTCGTCAACGAGCACCGGTGAACAAGCGAATGACAATGCCGTCGCAGACATGTGGCCCTATGATCCTGGCTTCCCGAATGAGCAGCGGGCGCTGTATCAGACCATCCGTAGGGCCCGCGAGGCCCTCTCCGTCGTCCTTCGAGTTGTTGCGCTCGCCGTGGCGCCGCCGTCTCGCGTTGTCAACATGTTCGACAGACATGAGGAATGAGGAGATGTGACTTTACTTGGAGAGGATGACAGTAGGGACCCATCAGGGCCATAGCCGCACGTACGCAAGTGCCTCCTTATTATATACTACAATTGTAATTTTTTGCTTCCTCCTGGTTTCTCGACATCACGGTCCCACACCATTGTCAACCTATGTAGTCAATAAGCAGAGAATTGTGCAAGGAGCGGCCGATACTGGGACCAAGCAGCTCGAAAGCAAGATTTGTGTTTTTGAGGTGCGAAACCTTTGCCGAGTTTTTCTTGAGCGACGTTTTCATTTTTTGAGACAAGAGCGATGTTTTCGTTGTTGTTCAGAGGAGAGCAGGGTATTAACTGGGCGGGCTGTGGCCCGTCTAGCCCAGGCCAGATATCCAGCCCAGATATTAATTTTTTTCAAGCTGAAAATGGCTAGCCCAGCTATACTTTTTTTAGGAATACCTAGGCAAGGTCAACTTGTTATTCTCCGCTTTCTGCGCTGCAAATCTTTCCTAGGAGCTATGCTTAGGCTTAACAAGAAAATTGGCTTTAAGAAATAATAAATGGGATGTAATTATAAAATCTGGGCTGTAACTATAAAAAATGCACCAATCACGTAATTAGTTTATAAAATATTATTTTTGGATTTTGAAAATTTTAATTTCATTAATTGTTACTTGTAGCAATGTTTCGTTGGATTTTTATGTAAGACAAATTTATATTGAAATTGTATTTAATCTTACTAGAAATTTAGGGATAAAAATATTTCGGATCCCATCAAAATTTGGGAAATTTTATTGAATTCTGTTTTGAACGGTTGGTTGAAATTATTAGTCGTTGTCCTAGCTAGAAAGTGGGCTGTATACTTTTAAGAAACTGTAAATGGGCTGTAGTAAATTCCATTAGAATTCAAAAATGGGATGTACATTCTTACAAATCTCAAATGGGCTATAAGTTCTCTACCACACACTTGTGGGCCTACTAAGTTGACGCGTCCCCTCAAAAAAATAAGTTGACGCGTATGCAAGGCTTTATCAACTTATAGTCAACACACGGTTCTATCAACAGTGGTCGTTGGATGTCCATCCAACGGATGTCGTGCTTCTTCTTCAATCTCGGATATTCTAGCTTTACCAGCCCAAAAAACGATTCCTCCCCCTGACATACTGTTTCGGAGGCTGAACTGTGGGCCTACTAAGTTGACGCGTACCAAGGGCTTTGTCAACTTAGTCAATATAAACGATTCTAACAGCAGTGGCCGTACGATGTCCATCCAACGGCCGTCGTGCTTCTTCAACCTTTGGTCTTCTTCCTCCAGCCGCCAAAGCAGCGTCGGTCGTGCCGCCTGCTCCTGCCTCCCGTGGCCGGCTGTGCTGCCGCGGAGGGCTCACAACCCCCTACTACTCCTACCACTGGTCAGGCCCTGCGGCGATGGCAGCCTCACACCGCAGCCGAACCAGTGAACCCTCGTACTCCTCTCCGTGTGGGCATCCAATGCGGCGTCTTCCCCGGCTCCGCGTCTTTCCCTTCCTAGGCCTCGCCGTTGTCCACCGCCTTGGTGCTCTCGGCGCGGCGTGGTCAACGAACGACATCCATCGGAAGAATACTGTACATTGAGAGGCTGACAGCTGGGTCCACGGCCGCAGCAAGGAAGTGCCTCCTTATTACGCGCAAAATAATTATTCCTCCACCTGACAGCAGGGACCCACCGGACGGGCCATCGTATTTCGTGAAAAAAATTGTTTCCCCCCTGACTGCTGGGACCCACCAGTTACATCTTCACACGCAAGGAAGTGCGTCCATATTACGGGCAAAAAAATGATTCGCCCCCTGACTGCTGGGAACCACCAGCTACATCTTCGCACGCAAGGAAGTGCCAGATAGTCGGGACCCACCCGGTCGAAGCGTACGTAGCGTTGTCATTCTGGTCGCGAACGTGTACGTACATAGTGGTCGATCGGTCTGTCTGCAGGCTGCAGCGATGAACCGTGGCCGTGTAAGGAAGGGCACGTGTCATAGTAGAGGCATGCATGTAGCATGTACACGTACATACAGCGGCCAGGGTGCAAGAAAGTAAATACCGCCACGTACATACATACGGGCGGGGTCTCGAACGCCTACTCGCGCATACGTATGACCAGGGCTCGTGTACATGGCTGGGTCGGAACGGAGAAACTGCGTCATCGTCGTGTTCATGGGGAGGCAACAGAATGCGTCGTGTTCATCGGGAGGCAACGGAACGCGTGCTGTTCATCGGGAGCCAACCGGCTTGGACGGAACAGCCGATGGAAACGAGGCCTGGCGTACCGCAGAACGGAGGAAACGGCCTTGTGTTCGACCGGCCACGGTCGAAACGGGATCCTGTTCATCGGGAGGGGTCTGGCGTACCGCAAAATGGTCGAAACAGGGTCCAGTTGAATGGGAGGGGTGTGGCGTACCGCAAAACGGAGTAAACGGACTTGTGTTGGAGCGCTACGATCGAAACGGGGGTCCTGTTCATCGGGAGGGGTGTGGCGTACCGCAAAACGGGACTCCACGGGAAAATGTTCATCTCCACTGTTGACTGCCTCCACGGGCTACTGTTCATCCACTGTCGATTGCCTCCACGGGCTCTTGTTCATCCAACGCCGACCTCCTCCAGCCTCCACCTGCGACTGTTCATCCATGGGCTCCTGTTCATCCAGCCTCCACCGCGCGCTCCTCCACCGGCTACTGTTCAACCAGCCCTCTCCACGGGGTCCTGTTCAACCACCCTCCACGGGCTACTGTTCATCCAGCCCTCCACCGACTACTGTTCAACCAGTCCTCCACGGGGTCCTGTTCATCCAGCCCTCCATGGGGTCCTGTTCATTCACCGGCCCGATCGATCAGGGTCCTATTCATCCAGCGGCAACAGCCTCTACTACCACGGGGTCCTGTTCATCCACCCCCCCCCCCCCGGGAACTGTTCATCCAAACCCCCCAACAACGCTCACTGTTCATCAAGGGAAGGAGGCAGCAGTGTTCGATCGGCTTCAGTTAGCAGGAGTAGCGAAGGAATCGCTCGATCGGGGTCAGTTAACATCCATCGATCGATCGCTCGGGTTCAGTAACGCATAGCCTGCAATGCAATCGCTCGGGTTCAGTAGGCGATCGCCATGCTCGGGTTCAGTTAGAGCCCAACGCCTCGCACCCATGCACCTACGTGAACGAGAGAAACGCGCATCGCTCGGCCTCCGACCACCCACCATAACCAGGAACTCCCCGATATTTTCCTCGCCCTCGCTCCTACCACAGTTTTTTCCGTCATGCACGGCCCATAGAATGTCATGCAGCTGCGCCTCCGGCACGCCCAGGACGAAAAGCCCATTTTCTGTCATGATTTTTTGTCATAGAAGTAGGAGCCCACCACATCTATTATGTTACCGGGTTTTGTCACAATTATTATCATTGAAGTGTCATAAGCATGATAGAAAAAATCCGTTCGGCCCAAAATGTCACGGATGTGTGTTTTTTTGTAGTGATGGGCGCCCGCTCGGCCGTTAACCGAAAGCGGTCCCCCAAATCGCCGAAAATCGTCTCAGCATTGGCCTCGAACACTCCGATAGGATGGATCCGGCGGATGTCTCGTCTTTGAACGAACTGCTAGATCGCATCGCCGCCCTGGGGGTCGCAACAGACTATGATCGGATCGGGCTTAAAACCCGATCAGAGGGAAATCAAGTCCCCGCCGATCACCCATCTAGTGGCGGTTGTGGAGGAACAAGCCAAAGATACCTCTCCCCCTATGCTGAGAACAAGCTATGTTTGGATCTCCGAGACCTACGAGCCGGATACCCATCTTCGAGAAGAGACCCTCTGTCCTCCATACATAGAACCGGGCGTTGAGCCTGAAAACTCCCAGGACACTCCGGATCCTGGGCCAGTGACCTTAGAAATTCTTTAAACTTCGGATCCCACAGTGGGTCAGGGTTTGGATTTAAGCCCGCCCACCCACCACAAGCAATACTCCCCAAGAAATTCCGGTCCTCCGGACATATTCGACCTAATGTATGTGAGGCGGCAACCTCCACTAGTGCAGAACCGGGCAATAGCTTGCAGTTAAGGTAAAATACTAGTGCGGTTCCATAACCGCACTAAAGTCAAGCACTAAAGCCCCCCCTTTAGTACCCTGGTTCAGCACGAATCGGTGCTAAAAACCCTGCGTGTACGAGCCAGCTCGGGCTGGAGCCCTTTAGTACGGTTGGTAAGACCAACCGGTACTATAAGGTTTGGGGTTTTCGTTTTATGATTTCTTTTTCATTTAATTTTGTGTTTCCATTTTAATTCTTTTTTCGTTTCTTTGGTATTTTTACGATACTACACATTGTACACGTTATGCATATAGAATATATATATATATATATATATATATATATATATATATATATATATATATATATATATATATATATATATATAGAATTTCTAGTAGAACCAATCATGCATATATATATCATCAATGTCTCACAAACCACCATATTAATTAATTCACACATACACACATGTATAGCTATATACAATTTCTCCTACATATGCATGTTGCCTTGGAGCCAGTGGCATTAGCCTAATTGGTGCCTTGAGCACGATGACAATAGGAAGTGGTTTTCATGGGGCGAAGTGGCGGGTAATAGTATTCTCCCTTGGATTTATGACCTGGTCGAGCAAAAATCCCGCTATTTCCTCTTGAAGTGCTTCTCTGGCGCTCCGTTCTAGGAGCTTCTCCCGCACCTCTTTGAAATGTTAAGAAGGAGATCAATATGCTTGTGTATTAGTTGTGTGACTAGATATCGATAATGGTGTAAAAATTGTGAATAGTGTTACGACAAGCGTACCCATTCACATCTTTGAGATCTGCTCCTTTCGGACGCCATCATGCGAATGTTCTCGCAAAGCATAGAATGCACAAAGATCAGTCCCATACCGCTTTGCTTGAGGCCTTTATGAGAATGGAATTTGATCAGATAATAATTAATCAAGCATGATAATTAAAGAGATGGCAGCTAGCTAGCTAGCTAGTACTACTTAATTACTTACCTTGGGTCGAAACCATTTAAGCTTTTTTTCCATTCGCCTTCCGTGATGCTGATGAACCTTGCCCAAGCCCTGCCCGCCGACAAAGAAAATGAATAAAGGGGTTATTAAATAGTTCATATCATGAAATGAGGAAATAAATAGGCCGAGATATATAGTTAATAATGATTGAAATTACATGTTGACTATCTCAAACAAGATGTTATAGTCAGTTTTTTCTTTGAGTAGTGAGTCCAGTATTTCAACTGTTCCGGCATCAACTTTAATGATACACAAGATCCAGTGAAATCTGCATGCACACACGTTTGCATGTCTTAATTAAGCGGGCATATGTAAGCAAAAACATGTAGCTAGCTAGTAGGCAAAAAACAGAGAATTTGTAGTACAAGACAATGTGACTCACTGGAAGTTGTAAGGAAGTAGTATATCTTCATTGTATTCGAGGCGCTTCAAGAACTCTAGCATGTTGTCCTCTACGGCCTTTTGATGATGTGGATTTATTAGCCATGTGTATTCATTAACGGTGTTTGGGTCAATGAACCCAATGCCAAAGCGTCCACCTTTTCTCATTTCATACATCTTCATCCTGCATAATATACCACAAAAAAGAATATAGTGAGGATAATTACAGGTAATGATTGATCAAAAGGATCACTACAGCTAGCCCGGACTTAAATTACGTAAAGAAATCACTTACAGACAATAGCAACTCATTTATAGATTTGTCTAGTGCGTCTTGATTGTATAACCGAAACAGTTGAGAATACTCAGCAGACGGAGCTTTCTCATGGAAGTAATGCTCCTCCTTGACATTCACCATGAGGGACAATCGATTGGAAATCTTGGTAATGTTCATGTACCATTGATGCAATTCATACATTCTCGTTGGGAGGTTCTTGACCTTATGCAGCTTGACCAAAGGTTGGCCCGGACATATTTCCATTTTATTTCATCCTCTGTAAGTTAATGTGCATGGGCTCGATCTCGAGGAGTTGTCCAACAGTGATGTTGAGAACTTCAGCCTGCATTATATGGTCCTTGGTTATTACCACATTGCCCACCTCGGGAACATAAACTGTTTGCCCACAATAATATTGGTAGGCGCGTCTTTATCACGTGTTGTTGGCACAACAAGCGAGGGGATCGATTGCGCTACCTTTGTTCTCCCAGCTAGGGAATGGTTTTCCGCATTTTTGACAGTTGCTTGTTGTTTGCTCGATCGAGCTCGCCTCCTTACGTAGACGTGCTCGATTTAACTTCACGATGTGGCGCTCATAGTCTGTCCGACAGGGCTTGGGAGCTCGTGGTTGAGCCATACGAATGAAGTGGTCAATCGTTTCCTCGTGCACTTTCTCCCTTGGCGGCGGTGGCGGTTTTGGTCCAAAATGGGCTTCCACCTCGGCCTTCGATATGGCTGCGTTTTCCTCCTCGGACTTGTCATAAGGCCTCTGCGGAAGAGGCGTGAGGCTTGGACCATATTTATATCGCTTGCCTTCACTTGTACTTCCTGTACTACCTCGACTCGTACCGCTACGCACCATAGCTGCGGGGTGTCTCTTTTGCGATTGGCCGAGGCGGAGACTACCGACGGGGCTGAGTTGGGCGAGGAGGAGTGGCCTGGGCTGTGCAGGACTTGGAGGAGGTGGCCTGAGGTTGTGCGGACTTGGAGGAGGTGGACGTCGGCGTGTGCCGGACTTGGAGGAGGAGGAGGCGACACTTTGCGGACTTGGAAGAGGAGTGGCACGACACTTTGCGGACTTGGTGGACTTGCGGAGGCGGGAGTCTGCTGACTCGGTGGCGGACTTGACGAGGAGTCGGCTGGACGGTGTCGGTGGCCTTGAAAGATGATGCAATCCTTTTTCCATAGGATGATACGATGTTTGGTCTCTCAGAAAGTGCTCGTCGTCACCTCCAGGGAGTGTCAAGCTGTAGCTCGAATATGGGTCCACCACCTCATCAGCAAGACACGAGCATAGCTCGCTGGAATCGGGTTGCAATGGAAGGTTGCCTCGGGGGGATTTGTAAAAGCAACGGCGTCCGCCACCTTCATGGATATGTTCTTCATTTGACGTGTAGCTCGCAGTTAGTGTTCTCCGTGATGTCATGCACGGGGTATCTATCCAGCATTGCGTCGTCCGGGGCGGAACCCACGCTGCTTCTTGGCATGGATGGGGCGGTGTTATCCAATCTTTGGATCATTCGCTGGTGATGCATTCTTGAGACCCCTTTGCTGGGTAAGTGAGTCGATCTGCTCCTGCTGCCGCTGGAATTTGTTGCCAATTCCGCTTGACTTGCTTCTAGGCCTTAAAGGCGTTCATAGTCCCGCTTCCTCTGCTCCTCCTCCATCTTCCTCTTCTTCTCCTCCGCAATCTTCTTTCTCGCACGGGTTCTGTAGTTGTTGTTCCAGTCTGAAAACCCCTCATACCACGGAATAGCGCCCTTGCCTCGTGTTCTTCTCGGGTGTTCAGGATTTCCCAGGCACACGTAAGCTCGTCATTCTCTGTTGGCTGGAACACCCCGATCGTGCCTCTTCTATTGCAACAAGTATCGCATCGTCGCTCCTTCGAGACTTGCCCTCGTCGAAACATTGCACATCTTGGTCCAACTCCCCCATGCGCATAGAACCAAGTCCACACTGGGGCCAGCTCTTAGTAACGGAGTGACAGCTGCATCCTCCATCTCTTTCTCAGACTTATCCCACTTAGGCATTGCCACCGCATAGCCACCTGGCCCCAGCTTATGGAATTTATCCTTTTTTTCAACATTCTTCTTGTTTATTCTCGACCGTTCCTTAGCTAATTCCGAATCCTTGAATTTCACGAAATCGTCTCAATGAGCACGTTGGTTCTCTAGTGTTCCCTCGAATCTTTGGAGTCTTCCTTCCTCCCTTGATGTACTTGTCCCATTCACGATTCCTGTGGTTCTTGAATGCAACCGCCATCTTCCTAAGAGCAGCGTCCTTGACTTTCTGCACATCTACTTCTGTGAAATGATCTGGTAGGGTGAAATGTTCCATGAGAGTATCCCAAAGCAGATCTTTTTGTCTTTTGTCGACAAAAGTAACATCTGGAAGTGGAGCAGCGTCCTTTTTGTCTTTTTGCCTTTTGTCTTTTGCTGGCTCTCTCCATTCTTGAAGGGAGATCGGGAGTTGGTCCTTCACAACAACTCCATGGCAGCCATTTAACGAACTTGTCCGCAATCTTCTTAGGCGCTAATGGTTCGCCATCAGGTCTGATTGCCTCGATATTGTACTTTACGCCCTCCTTCAACTTTTTGTTCGGGTCTCGTTTCGTCCTTTTGCCTGAAGATTTGCTCGATCCGGATGGCTGAAAGAACAAAGATCAATTCGCTAATATATCTTCAAGTCATTTAAAACATGTGATGATCACCAGATGCCTGCTTATATAAATATATATACATCGCCGGTCTTTGTTGTTTCAAGATCAACATTTTCTTCGTCATCATCATAATCATAGTTCATGACTTCATCAATTCGGTCGTCGCGATGGAATATCATATCACCCACTCCGGTGTTGTTTAGAAATTTGGAGCCATCATAATCTTCTTCATTCTGATCATCATCTGGCCCGTGAGGATGGCGTATCATATCGAACATGGCCTGTTCTCCCTCTCTGCCGGTATTGTCCGCCATAGCTTTTATTTAACTAATCCAAAAGAAATATAAAACAATTTAGTATTCAAATTACATCATCTTGAATAATAGATATAATCTCGAATACATCGTCTCGAATAATAGATATAATCTCGAAAAACATCGTCTCATTATAATAGATATAATCTAGAATATATAAGTCTCGAATAATAGATATAATCTCGAATACATCGTCTCGGATAATAGATATAATATCGAATACATCACTGGCTAGGTAGCTAATAAAGATCGAATACTACAGAAGAATCTAGGACACTCGCGGTTCTGCGGCGCGGGCGGTGGACACCCAAAGAGAAGGAACCCTCACGGGATCATAGCTGAAGTGAGATCATTGAAGAAACTGCCAGGTATTGGAGAACCTGCCGCCTCTAACGCAACCATGTAGCGATGGGCGTGCTCGTCCTCCTCCCACGACACGGCGATGTACCACCTCCGGCTGGGTCGGCTCCCTCCGGCAAAACTCGCCCCCATGCCTTGAACGCCACCAAACGAGATCGGGGTCGGCAGCGGGACCCGGGGCAGGGTTCCTCACTGCGCGCCGCCCCTCGAGCAGCACCTCCGGTGCCAGCCAGGCGGAGCCAGGTCCGGACATGGGTCAGCCCGGACGTCGTCAGCCGGGCGATGTCGGCGGCGAGGATGCGGGTCGAGCATCGTCGAGAACAAATACTAGCTATATGCCCGCAAAAAGTAACATTTTTTAATGATTGGATTTTTGATAACTAAAATTTCTAACATTTCTATATAACTAACATTTCTAACAATGCTATATATAACTAACATTTCTATAACATTTCTAATATTTCTATAACTAAAAAATAGAAAAAAAATTTAACATTTCTATATATATAACTACCATTTTTATAACTATTTCTATAACTAAAAAACAGAAAAATTTCTAACAATTCTAACTTTTTATAACTATTTCTATAACTAAAAACAGAAAAATTTCTAACAATTCTAACATTTCTAACTATTCTAACAATTCTAACATTTCTAACTATTATAACAATTCTAACATTTCTAACTATTTCTGAAAAACAGAAAAATTTCTAACAATTTCTAAAAACAGAAAATTTCTAACTATTTGTATAACTAAAAACAAAAAATGTATGTGTGTGTGTGTGTGTGGCAGCTCACATGAGGGCAGAAGCGGTGTGCGAAGCAGCTGTGGCAGGCGGGGATGACAGTGGCCAGCGCGGCGGCAACCGAGGATGACAACAGCAGGGGCGAAACAGAAGCGGCGGCAACGGGGCAGGAGACGAGCCAGGCGAAGCGGAGCGGCAACGAAGGGCGTACAGGGCAGCGCCCGGCAGCGGGGAGCAGGGAGCGATGCGGGGCCAGGCAGGGCGGCCTTGGCGGTGGCAACAAGGGGCAGCAGGGGCCAGGGGACGGCAGCGAGCGGCGATGGGGGCAGAGGCGGCGGCAAGAAGCGGCGGCGAGGATGGAGACGTCTGCAGAGGAGAAGAAGCGGATGAGAAACTGAAATTTTTCGTAAGTGTTGTTTATAGGAGGGCCTTTAGTACCGGTTTGTGCCACCAACCGGTACTAAAAGGCCAGTTTTGGCTAGCCCAAGCGGCGGGAAGCGACCCCTTTAGTACCGGGTGGTGGCACAAACCCGGTACTAAAGGCCCCCTTTAGTACCTGTTTGTGCCACGACCGGTACTAAAGGGTGTATTAGCATGAGTGCGGTCTTGACAAGTTTAGTCCCACCTACGCTAGCCGAGGGGCGACCGCACTGGTTTATAAACCCCGTGGCGGTCGCTCTCTCGAGCTCCTCTCCAAAGCAGGCCCTCACAGGGGCCTCACGTGTTCTTCTTTGTCGCTGTGGGCCCACTTGGCCAGCCTTCTTGGGCCTGCATCCTGGCCCAACAACAGGTTGGGTTTCTACTCGTATGCAGGCCGCTCTGGCCTAGTAGGCGGGCTTTTTTTGCTTTATTTATTTTTTGTGTTGTTTTTTGTGTATTTAGAGTTTCTTTGTGAATATTTTTGCTTTAGGTACAAAAATTACAAACTTTCTGTTAGTGCCCGTAGTTTTCAAAATTGAATAGTTTAAATTTTGAATTATTTGAAATTAGTGTGAATCACTAGTTTGTGAATAACTTAACTTTAAAAATCAGTAAAGGCATGAAAGAATTTGTTTGCACATAAAGTTTCTTCGCGTTTCAAATGCCAAAACACCGAACTACCCTAACTATTACAGAGATTCCCCTCTTGGTGTGAAACACAGAAGAAAGTGATGATAGTGAAGCCGATCACATCCCAGATCTTTGGGTGTGAAACTTTTTCTTCAGCGTGTGTCCCTTTGCGCGTAACCATGGAAAATCTTCATCATTTGACGGGATGCTCGGGTCAATATTCACTGTGAATGGAGCAATTTCATCAAACTTTTCATAATCTTCCTGACTTGTCTGTCTTGTAATCCACTCCCACGATGTTTCTCTTCCCGTAAAGAACTATGTGCCGCTTTGGCTCATCGTGACGATGCATTCGCTTCCTTATCTTTTCTTTTTCTTGGCTTGGTAAACATGTCCTTCACATAGAAAACCTGTGCCACATCATTGGCTAGGGCCGAATGGTTCGTCATGCGCATCACGCAAAGATTGTTGAGATCCACTGTTGTCATTCCGTATTGCGGGTCTTCCGTTACCCACCTCGTGTCATATTGACCCATTTGCACGAAACAAAGGGACCTTTAAACCACGCCGATAGTCAAGTTCCCATATGTCCTGTATATAACCATAATATGTTTCCTTTCCGTCTTGGTTTCTGCATCAAAGCGGACACCACTGCTTTTGGTTGGTGCTCTTCTTATCTTGGGCGATCGTGTAAAATGTATTACCATTTATCTCGTACCCTTTGAAAGTCATTATATTCGAAGATGGTAACTGGGACAGCAAGTACAGGTCATCTTCAATAGAGGTGTCATGCATGGTGCGATGTACGCAAACCGGTGGCGAAACTCCTGGTTTGTTCACGTGTAATCCGATCATCGAGACCGCTCACGGGTGTTTGGAGGCGTAGCAACTTCTTGTGTTCATCCATATACTGAGCCACCAAGGCGGAATTCTGTAGAAGCGTGTAGGTGTGCTTCGGTGAGAGAATGTCCGTCCATACATATTATTTATTCCCCTCCTATCGTGCCTTTTCCATCGATCTGCCCTTATGCATGATTCAGGAACACCAATCGGCTTAAGGTCAGGAATAAAGTCAATACAAAACTCAATGACCTCCTCATTTTGATGGCCCTTGGAGATGCTTTCCTTCCGCCTAGCACGGTTATGAACATATTTCTTTAAGACTCCCATGAACCTCTCAAAGGGGAACATATTGTGTAGAAATACGGGACCCAAAACGTTAATCTCTTCAAGCATAGGTGAACTAGGACGTGCGTCATGATGTTGAAGAAGGATGGTGGGAACACCAACTCAAATCGACAAGACATTGCACCAAATCATTCTGTAACCTTGGTATGATTTACGGATCGATTACCTTCCGAGAGATTGCATTGAGAAATGCACATAGCTTCACAATGGCTAATCGAGCGTTTTCGGTAGAAGCCCCTCGATGCAACGGAAGCGATTGCGTCATAATCACGTGGCAGTCATGAGACTTTAGGTTACGGAACTTTTTCTCTGCCATGTTTATTATTCCCTTTATATTCGATGAGAAGCAGACGGTACCTTATATCATCGACGGGCATTCAAAGAAGATTTCCTTCTCTTCTTTGGTAAGAGTGTAGCTTGCATGACCCTGATGTATGTCGTCTTCTCCGTGCATACGTTGCTGGTCCTCCGTGCCTCGGGTGTATCTTTTGTCTTCCCATACACGCCCAAGAAGCCAAGCAGGGTCGCATAAAGATTCTTCGTCACGTGCATCACGTCGATTGCGGAGGCGGACCTCTAGGTCTTTCCAATATGGCAGGTCCCAAAATATAGATTTCTTCTTCCACATGGGTGCGCGTCCGTCGGCATCCTTCAAAACAGGTTGTCCGCGGGATCTTTCCAAATATCACCTTCAAATCCTTGACCATATCATGTACATCAGCACCGATGCGGTGGCGAGGCTTCGTCCGGTGATCCGCATCACCTTTGAAATGCTTGCCTTTCTTTCTTACAGGATGCCTGCTCGGAAGAAATCGACGATGTCCCAGGTACACATTCTTCTTACAACTATTCAAATATATACTGTTGGTATCGTCCAAACCGCTGCGTGCATCCAGCGGTATCCCTTGTTTATGCATCACGAAGGTTCTTGAGGCAGGCCAATCATTGATGGTCACGAACAGCAACGCCTTTTAGGTCAAATTCTTCCCCATGTGCTCATCACGCACGCGTACACCTGTTCCATTCCACAGTTGTAAGAGTTCTTCAACTAATGGCCTTAGGTACACATCAATGTCGTTGCTTAGGGTTGCTTAGGGCCTTGGATGAGAACTGGTATCATAATGAACTTCCGCTTCATGCACAACCAAGGAGGAAGGTTATAAAACATAGAGTCACGGGCGAGTGCTATGGTTGCTGCTCTGCTCCCCAAAAGGATTAATGCCATCTGCGCTTAGACCAAACCATACGCTCCTTGCGTCATCTGCAAACTCCTTCCCGTACTTTCTTTCGATTTTTCTCCCTGCGACCCGTCGTGGGTACTCTCAACTTTCCGTCTTTCTTACGGTCTTCTACGTGCCATCGCATCGCCTTGGCATGCTCTTTGTTTTGGAACAAACGTTTCAACCGTGGTATTATAGGAGAATGCCACATCACCTTGGCAGGAATCTTCTTCCTGGGGCGCTCGCCCTCGACATCACCAGGGTCATCGCGGCTGATCTTATAGCGCAATGCACCACATACCGAAGACAGCGTTCAAATCCTCGTACTCACAGCGGTAGAGGATGCAATCATTAGGGCATGCATGTATCTTACGCACCTCTAACCCTAGAGGGCGGACAGCCTTCTTTGCTTCAGACATTACTCTCGGGCAATTTGTTGTCCTTTGGAAGCATATCCTTTATCATTACCAGCAACTTTCCAAATCCCTTGTCGGATACACCATTCTCGCCTTCCATTGCAGCAATTCCGATTGTGGTGCCCAGCTTTTTCTTGTCACCTACATGAATTCGGGTACAACAATTTTTGTGATCCCCTAACATGCGCTGCAACTTCTTCTTCTCCAAATCACTTGCTAGTTTCTCTTTGCATCGGCAATGGCCCGACCTAGATCATCAACGGGCTCATCGATGCCTCTTCTTCGATTTCTTCCCGCATTGCCGGCTCAACTTCTTCCGCATTACCGGCTCAGCTTCTTCCCCCATTGTTGTATCATCGTATTCAGGAACCCATGGCGGGATAGCTGTCGTCGTCCTCTTCTTCTTCATTGTCTTCCATCATAACCCCTCTTTCTCCGTGCTTGGTCCAAACATTATAGTGGGGCATGAAACTGGACTCAAACAGGTCGACGTGAATGGTTCTTGACGTAGAGTAATTGCGACCGTTCTTACAGCCAGCACATGGACAAGGCATGAAACCATCCGCCCACTTGTTTGCCTCAGCCGCAAGCAGAAAAGTATGCACGCCCTCAACGAGATGGGGAGAGCATCGGGTCGCCGATACATCCATTGCTGGCTCATCTTCATTACACAACACCGAATAGACCAAATTAATACAAGTTCACACATAAAAGTTCATACAACACTTAAATGCAACAAACAAATAACTCTCTAGCTAAAGCATTTAAATGCAACAACAAATGCGATCAAGATCGCAACTAAGGTAACAATTGATCCAACAGCATAATGATACCAAAGCCTCACTATCGATGGCATATTTTCTAATCTTTTTAATTTTCAAAGCGCATTTTCTCCATCTTGATCTTGTGATCATCGGCGACATCGGCAACATGCAACTCCAATTCCATCTTCTCCCCCTCAATTCTTTTCAATTTTTCTTTCAAGTACTCGTTTTCTCTTTCAACTAAATTTAACCTCTCGACAATAGGGTCGGTTGGAATTTCGGTTCACATACCTCCTAGATAAAAATATCTATGTCAACTTGATGGGCATAATTTGTCATAAACACAAAAATGCAACAAATAGTTTTAAAGAGAATATACCACATCCGAATCATAACAAGGGCGAGGGCCGTGGGGATGGATATCAAAACCATGGCACTATGTATAACAAACAACGTCACGGGTAAGATAATTATACGAGTAACTATATATCCAAATCACACAAACATCAATTTTTATATAAAATTTCATGAACAAGAGGCTCACCACAAGGTGGTGCCGGCGTGACAGAGACGGTCTTGAGCGATCGGCCAGTGAATTCTGACGGAGATTTAGAAGGCACTAAGTAAAACACACCTACATATGCAAACTAAGTGTTATTTTGACCTCAAATTGCATATAAATCAAATACTACCACATATAATTCCTCCCAAATTACTAAAACCCACAATTAATCACTATATAAACCAATGCAAGAGCTAATCTAGCAATGAGAGATGAAAGGACAAAGTTGCTAACCTTGGTGATCATTTTGAATGGATGGGGCCTGCAAATCTTGACAAATTTGGGGCAAATTTTGTGATGAACTCGAGAGGAAGAAGGGAAGAACAGAGGAGAGGGAGAGGAAAAAGGGGAAGAACAGAGTGCGGGTGGACGAAGGGTTTATATAGGACGACCTTTAGTACCGGTTCGGGCCACGAACCGGTACTAAATGTGTTGGAAGGGCCCCACTCTGACAACATCCTGCCACCACTTTCTTTGAAATGCGGTTCGTGGCACGAACGGTGCTAAAGGTTCGCCACGAATCGGTACTAAAGAGCTCCTCCCGCCTAGCCGTTGGAACCGGCACTAATGGACACATTAGTGCCGGTTCTGTTACAAACCGGGACTAATGTGTCTCACATTTGACCCTTTTTCTACTAGTGCTCGGGAAATAGTCCATCACTTTTGGGCCAGATTCCTCCTTGTTAAAAACAAGATCAAAAGGCCATGCGATTTATTTGACGCAGCGATTTCAGTATATTTGTCAGAATCGCATTTACGAACAAGGTGATCCTCAATGCCCTCAACCGACGCCGCATACTGCACTTTGCAGATTTGGCACACATATATAGTACGGAAGTATTGCGCAATGGAAAGCGCTTGGAAAGCTCAGATAGCCCAGTGGGAACCGCTTGCCTTTAAGCCACCCACCGGACGGGCAAAAAGGATGCACCCTCATGGGGCACCTCATCATCATCCCACGAACAAGAAAATTAAGCCCTTAACGGGACACGGAACTGTCCTTGATAAATGGCTCGACAAGCCCTGTCAGATACACACGGCGCCGAATTCTGAACCAACCCACAGCCTTCGAGCATGTTGGGTACTCCGGCAGGTGGCTAAGAGCGGTGAGGCCATCCTCACCAACAGTACCCCAGAGAAGTACTATTTGGAGGATGACGATCTCAATGTATTTATGGTCTTTGAGACCTTTTCTTCAAATAATCGGTGCAAAAGGGCGCTCCGCGACCTCGCCGAAGTTGACCAAGTAGCCGAAATAAATCCTTGGAACGATACGGCGATAAGTTTCAACGCCAATGACGAACCAAGGGCCCTATCAGTCCGAGCACCAGCCGCTTTGGTCCTAAATCCAATTATGGACGGCTTTTGGCTCACTAAAGTGCTCATGGACGGTGGCAGCGGACTGAACCTCATCTATGAGGACACGCTCGACAAAATACAAATTGACAAGAGCTGCATCGAGTAGAGCAGTACAACCTTTCGAGGCATTATCCCCAGTCGAGAAGCGCGATGTTCGGGGAAAGTTAAACTCGATGTGGTATTCGGCATGCCGGAGAACTACAGGTCCGAAGAGTTAATCTTCCACGTGGCACCTTTCAACTGCGGATATCACGCCCTGTTGGGCGAGACGCATTCACACAATTTCAAGCCATACCCCATTACGGGTACATGAAGCTCAAAATGCCCGGGCCCAACAGAGTTATCACTATCACCAGTGATACGGACATAGCACTCTGCCGCCGAAAACAAAACTGCATCCCTGGCCCCCGAGGCATTATCCGAGGCCCTTGCGGCCGAGGAGCTCACTGCTTTGCGTTCCACAGTGGACAAAGACGATGTAATCCTCGATAAGAGGCCTAAGTCCACTTCTTCCAAGCCTGTAGAAGAAATAATCAAATTTCAAGTTCACCCGACGGATCCTAATAAAACAGCAGCCATTGGAGCGCAGCTGGATCCGACGGTCGATGCCGCTCTAAGAGCATTCCTGCGCGAGAATTGGGACATCTTTGCTTGGCATCCTTCGGATATGCCAGGAATCCCAAGCAGACTGGCCGAACACAGCCTCAACATAATAAAGGGGTTCAAGACAGTCAAGCAAACGCTGCGATGATTTTCCGAACCCAAGCGACAAGCTATGGGGGAGGAGCTAGCCAAACTACTTGAGGTCGGGTTCATCAGAGAGATCAAACACCCGGACTTGCTAGCAAACCTGGTCATGGTGCCAAAGAAGTACAAATCCTGGTGCATTTTTGTCAATTTCAAAGACCTCAACAAGCCCTACCCTAAGGACCCCTTCCCACTACCCCGCATTGGCCAAATCATTGATGCAACTGCAGGACACGATTCACAGTGCTTCCTCGACGCATACTCCGGATACCATCAAATTAAGATGAAGGAATCCGATCAGGCAGCAACGGCATTCATTACTCCGTATGGTCGCTACGCTTCAACACTATGCCTTAGGACTCAAAATGCCGGCGCCACTTACCAACGCATGATTCAAACATG